>JANAVB010021198.1:1122466-1869409 GCA_029216955.1 Iris pallida
TCTACCTTTCTCTCAGGCCCCTCTCTCTCGAATCTCCCCCCTCCACTCACTGGTTCCCTTCATTCTCTCCTCTCAGTCCCTCAGCTCTTTCTCTCCCTCTTTCCCTCTTCATCTCTTGTTCTTCCACTCTATCTCTCTCTTACATTTCCTCTTAAACGAGGAATAGCAGCAACTCTGCTATTAATATAATATTAATAATAATTATTATTATTACTACTACTAATTAACACTGATATCAGTATTATTATTACAAATATTATGCTTATTATTATTACTATTATTATTATTATTATTATTATTATTATTATTATTATTACAACTGTAGTTATTGTAGTTATTAATTTTGTTAATTATTGTTAATATTATTATTATTATTATTCTAGATTTATATAAAAATATTATAATAAATTTTAGCTATTTTTAAAGTTAGTTTCAAACCAAAAAATTTTAATTTGACAAGGTAGGGTTTTAGCCCTAAATAATTTTTAGCATTCAAAAATAATTTATTTGGGTAGTAAAATATAGTTTTTTTAAAACCAATAATTTAATTGATAAAAATTTGTTCTAGCCCTAAAAATGATTTCACTAGATTTCAAGTATTTATTATATAGTTTCTAAGATTTTAAATAAATTTCTAAAATAGTTTTGACCTAAAATTATTTTCCTTGATATCCAAGTATTCATCAAAAATTAATTTTACTAATCTAGTTTTTCAATATTATAAAATATTTTCTAAAAAAAAATAAGTATGAGTATTTTTCTCCACGAATTCTCATTGACTATCAAGTTGATCGTGACTAAATCGTGATTGATCATATTCCTATTACCTCACGACTTCGGACCTCTACACGTCGATCATAGCTATTAGACAAATCGGGACATGATAGATCACCACACACCAACAAGCAAGATGCATTGCCATATTTACTGCTTATATTATTTGCATCCTTACTGTTTAGTTACTGCATGTTTACTATTCATCTACTTCTAGTTTCTTCACTTGCATCACTGTTATTGTTTATGGTTTCTTTTACTGTGCTTTCCATTATACATGATGCTTATATGTTAGTCTTATTTTTACTACTTATCTTTTGCATATGAACCTAGAGTTAAGGGACTACTTCTAGTTAGTGCATTTTTCATAAACTTTGACATGGATGTGCCATGAGATAGTGTGAGTTGAGAGTGGCATGTAGACTCCGGACTTGCGTGTTGGCTGATCACTAATGCGTATGGGATTGGGACATTACAGTGTATTAATCCAAACGAAATGGTAGGATGCAACCAAGATAACACGTACTACATGGAGAATGTTGGTGGATTATTAAGAAGTTTTAAATATTTTGGAAAAGTGGAAGGCGAATTTGATCGTGGATACATAAATCTATGCGGTAGGATCATAATTTAAATTATAGAGAGTGTTAAAATAGAATGTTGAATGAGCTGAATGAGAAACTTATTATGACTAAGTGAAATAGTATAATGTGTTGTTCTCTTATGTTCTGAGGATAAAACTTTTCCTCGGTGATATATTATGTAATGTCCCACTTTGCGCTGAGGCATTTGGTTGGCTTGTTGGTTTCCATCAGAATGTTGGACCGTGACTTGTGCTGGAAATCAAGAGATTTGAGAATTTTGTAGTCTTCTTAGTTGGCCGGATGGAATGAGCTATGAAACACGGCTTTCTGGTGTGTCTATGTCAAGCGAAGAATATCAAGCTTTGTGTTAAAACATCTTTGGAGGACCCATTAAGCATACATGTGACTGAAATAGGAAGACCCTTTTTTGCAGGTGAGTGGAACTGTCAATTCTCCTCTAATGCTTCATGCTTAATAAAATTAATCATTGTGTTGCTATGTTATGTCCTTAAATATTCCATGCTTTAATTGCTAAATTAATAGAGATGCTTATATTGTTGAGATGATGACACATGAATATGAACTACCACAATGAATCACACAATAGAAATGAATTGATCATGTTGCCCATGTATAATGTTGCTGAAATGAATGAAACACTTGAATAATAAAATACTTATGTAAATGATACATGAGAATAAGCTGATAATGTTATTGCCACAATGAAAAGAATAAAATAAAATTCTACATGTCCCTATGAGAAATAAAATGCTACATGTCCCTATGAGAACTGAATGATATGATAAATGTTACAATGTGATGAATTGATATATGATGTGAAATGATAATTCTTGGGATCGATAAGATCACCAAGTGGAAAATAAATGATGAGAATGTCGGAGTCGTTGAATACGGCTTGAGCGACACAAAGATGAGAATGTTGGCCAGTTTACTTCTAATATTTTATTACCATACTATTGTGTTCATGATCGAGTCAGACACACATTCGTATGGTTATGGACAACTTATGCACAAGGTTTAAGATGAGTTTCCTCGGACGGTATGCCTGGGGCACTTGGGTCAATCCGACCAGAGAAGAAAAGTAAGCGTGCTATGGTGGCGTGATGTATTGGGACATTCATTGAGGCATGCTACCTAGTTTGAATGGCACGCCGCATACCCTCGAAGTCCTATATGGCAAAAGTCCTAAATGGTGGAATAACACTAGTGATCATGTTGTAAGGATACATGCTAATGAATGTCTTGTGTAGGCAAAGTTAGTATATTGTATATCCTATATTTTATGCAGATATGAGGAAGTCGGCTGTCGGTAAGAAATAACCGAAAAGTGATATGTTTATCATATATGTTAATTCAACTTGACTGATTAACATGTTAATCTCAATGATGCCACAATATTGCCTTTCCATGAATAACGGTATAACATGCTCACATGCTTCACTCTGATACTGCATATGAGTTGTAAACTGATGTTAGGCCCAAAAAAGATCATTTTTAATAAATGCTTGCTCACATGACTACTTAGTGTTGGTTTAGGCGAGTGGGCTGGTTCTGCTCGATATTACACGGTAATGTACTGACCAACGTTGTGGGCATCTTTTATAGATGCTCGTGCTTGGAAAGTTCAGTACACTAAGATTAGCATTGATCAACCTCGAGACATCGAAGATTTCTTGGACATGTAGAAGCTCTCCTTGTAAAAGATGATACCTTCTGTTTACAAAGGACATAATGTATGGAATATTGTATATTTGTTGTACCAGTGAGCTGTAAGCCAAGTCGGCATTTTCAGTTGTAAGTCAATGTGTCAAGTATTTAATGTAAGCCTAGATGGCATGTATTTTTTCTTGGCTATCAAGTATAATATGGGATGTGTTATAGCTTTGTATTCTGCTACAAGTCTTATACCTCACTTCAATTAAAGAGAACAAATTTCTACATACCTTATTGTGACTTTAAGTTATTTGTTCATTTTTACTACTATCACTCAAAAAGGTGTTCTGTTCAATAAGAGAGATATGTTATTATTATCTTCAATTTGTTTGTTTGTGCCACTGCGATATATGTGTTTCTAATTTGATGATTATCAATTATGCACCGTCTTTGCCTTATAAAAGTGCAATTTATACTTGTACGACATCATGCCCAAGCGAGGGCGATCGGTTCCTAGAGATTAAAGTGATGACGAATGACTCTGCGGAATCGGGGCATGACAGAAGGGCCTGAAGAATATTGGCAATCACCATCTTTATCGCATACAACAAATTGAGAATACCTTGAACCTCATTCAGATGTTGTGCCACCGAGGCACCCTCTGTAATTCGAATTGACGAGTTGGCGAATAAGAAATACCTTATTGCCATCAAACATTCATTCATATCGAATGCAGCTTCTTCCATGCTTTTGTCAAACTCTCCATGGATACGTGGTGAAACATCGAATTATCCATCCATTGGTAGATGAATCCAACGGGTTTAAGATCCAATAGCTTATAGTCAGTAGCGGACTTGTCCGATAGCTTGGTGTTAAGTGTCATCCTTCAACGGACCATATAAATCTTTACACAAGAGTAGACCCTCCATCATTGGCTTCCAAATGTCCAGTTCCCCTGTGTGGGTGATCATACGTGTGTTCATCTGTTCTGTAAACATTATATACCTTCCCTCTCGCGAACCTGAGAGCTTTTATGTCAGATGTTGGTATCAACATAGCAAACCGAAAGCACTGGTACCAGATGTTGGGAACAACAATGCTAACATTGTGCTCTAATCTACATGTCTGAAACTAAATTGCAACAAAAATTAGGCAAACTCACCTAATATAATCAACCATCCATCTACCAGAATACCAAGACAATACACACAGAATTATTGGTGACTATGCCACCTGGACAAATGTTAACCTATATATTTCAGGTGAAGATACAAGATTGAATAAAACTATATTGAACCATTTGCCCAAAGGTTCAACTCCCTGACTAAACTCAAGAAAAAAAGAAGATTACAACTTGAAATCACTCATCCTACTCGTAGAGACCTCCCTGAACAAAGACGACGACTCGTCGAACAGAACTTCTCTTCCTACTATCTTGGATGACGAGCTCTACGAGAGAAGTACATACTTTCTCTTAGATTTTCTGTGGACAATTATCCAGAATCTCCCGTGTGTGCTATTAGGATTGATATTGTGCCTCCACCCTCAACATATATTTATAATTGAAAAACTATTTTATGGTTTAGGAAATTCCTAAATAGCCTAACATCAAATCTGGCCATCCACCAGCATACAATAGTATAGATTAAACCCAGCAATCGCTTAGTGCTGGCCGAACCGAACTTGGGCCAAGTTCGATTGGTCCCTGCCAGAAAGGATCTAATTGAAATAACACCGAGTTTGGAGCGAACATGGCCATGACCAAATTCTGACCAAGTTCGATCTTGTACATCCAGACTAGACCTCAATATTGGACTCAATGAGGTACCAAAAGTTGAGATGGGTGCAACAAAAGTTCGATCTACAACTAATGTAGTGGTGCAAAGCACTTCCCTAAGGGGGCGTTCGGTATGCGGAATACTATATAGCCGAGAATTCTATATTCCCGGGAATCAAATTCCAAGGAATTAAATTCCCTGGAAAATTACATTCCCATTTTTGGTGACTATAAATATTCTCGGGAAAAAAATAAAAATAATAACAAAAAAAATGAACAAATATAAAAAAAACCCGGTAAAAACTACAAAAAATTGGTAAAAACGAAAAAAATAGTAAAAACGACAAAAATCGATAAAACCGACAAAATAACAAAAACGATAAAAACGATGAAAACGACAAAAATCGGTTTAAAACGACAAAAATGACCAAAAGCGACAAAAATGTATAAACGACAAAAAATAACAAAAAAAGGGTAAAAACGACAAAAATAACCAAACACGACAAAACGACATAAAATCGGTAAAAATAACAAAAAAAACCAAAATGCGGCAAAAACGACAAAAAATCAGTTAAAACGACAAAAAATCGGTTAAAAATGACAAAAAATCGGTTAAAACACAAAAAAAATCGGTTAAAATGACAAAAATAACCAAAAAGCGACAAAAACGTAAAATAATCGATAAAAAGACAAAAAATTGGTTAAAACGACAAAAATAACCAAAAAACGACAAAAAATGACAAAAAATCGGTAAAAGCGACAAAAATGACAAAAAAGACATAAAATCAGTAAAAATGACAAAAAATGACAAAAACGACAAAAAGACTAAAATCGGTAAAACAACAAAAAAAGCTACAAAACGACAAAAATTAACAAAAAAGACAAAAAGGACAAAATTGGGTAAAAACGACAAAAATAATCAAAAAGTGACAAAAAAAGTCAAAAAATGGTAAAAACGACAAAAAATTGGTAAAAATGACAAAAAAGCGATAAAAACGACAAAAAGTAATCAAAAGTGACAAAAAAAACAAAATATGGATAAAACGACAAAAAATCGCTTAAAACGACAAAATTGGTAAAACGACAAAAAATTGGTAAAAAGTGACAAAAGACAAAAAATGGGGAAAACGACAAAAATCGCTTAAAACGACAAAAAATTGCTTAAAACGACAAAAATGGGTAAAAATGACAAAAAAAGCGTAAAACGACAAAAAAAAAGAAAAATGTTCAAACTAATCAAAATTGATCAAAAAAGAAGAAAAATTTAGACAATTTATTTTTGCCCGGACAAAAAAAAAAATATCCACCTATTCTCAAGGGATAGAATTTTCATGTTTTGTGTGTAAACTATTTACCCTGTATTTGTAATTTTCGAAAATAAATTTTTTATAAGCCAAACAAACGTGGTAATAGTTTCATATCTTAAATTTTTTTCGGGAATAAAAAAAAAAATACCGTGTACCAAACGTCCCTTAAAGAGTATCCACAGGAGTGCAGGCGCACATAAAACCATCCCATGTTAGTTTGATATGTATCACATCTCACTAGTCTTTTGTCTTCCTATATAGTCCTATACGTTTCTTTTTATTCATTCATTATATTTTGGAACTCTTTTACAATTCCCTGGATTGGCTTGTTCTTCCTTGTTTGAGTAGATAATTATATCTCACTGGCCATCACTACTATTCTAAAGTATTGGTGTAGAAGGAAGAACTTAATTAACATATATAGTATAAGAGCAACTCACGTTTAATCTTTTTGTGATCAGAAGTTCAGAAGTAAACTGTACTAGTATGTTAGTCCAGCTTTGCCCAAAATAGAACTTCAACCTGATGGACTATTAAAATAATAAAACCTTTGTAATATGGTTGTTAGAGGGTATTTTGATTATTTCAATAGAATTATCAGAATATACATGCCTAACGTACATAACGATCAAAATTGAGATTATTTTAGTCAAAATAGCACCTAGTTGGCCATGGCCAAAATATTATTATAATATGGTTTTTGGTGGTGGGAGAGAAATGGTAAAAGCTCCCAACGGTCCCATGGGGGAAGGACTGATTGACAGTTGTAGGACTGGGCCTATACCGGTCTGGTCCAGACCATCGGTTTTTGGAAGCAAAACTTGGTCCAACCCGTTGTGTTCGAACATTGATCGCCCAGCTCGAATTTGATCAGTGTGTGGGACTTCTTCAGGTTGTAAGTGGGTCGGTCCGGTTAGCACCTCGAGGAATAGGTTGTCAAATAAGCACTTGTTTCTTTCATAAAGTGGGTGAGGAGCCAAATTTTTTTAGGAAATTTCATATAGATAACCAAACTTTCATGAAATTCCAATAAGAGAACAAAGTCTGCAAAATTTTCAAAATAAAGAATGAAAACGTTTACCGTAAGGACATATTGAATATAAATTGATTAGAAAAATTGAATCAATTAATACGTCTATCAGAAGGACATATCTATACCCAAAAAAATATCCTTCAGATACAAGGGCGGGGCCAGGATTTAAGTTTAACCCGGACTGAAGTTAAATACACTAAAAAAAATTTCACATAAAAAATTTCTTATAATGTTGGATTTTTTAGCCTTTTGTGTTTTGGTTTTTAGTCCCACATCGGCTATAAAGGAATGTGTATCTCCATATATATGAGTCTTTGCTCTTTTGGAGATGCACATGTTGTGCATATGGGTGTGTGCCATGTGGGATTAATTATTGATGGTATAAAGGCTTAATCAACAATTAATAAGCTGTAAGCTTTTTGCTCTTGGGAAATTTATTTCCATAGGAGCTAAGCCCCAACGGGGCTTAGCGACTCGGACTCGGACTCGGACTCGGGCTCGGGGGCTCATGAGGCGTAATGTGGCGTTTTGTTGGCGCACTTTGCACTTAGCACGTCAGCATGTGCGCTTAAGTTGCGTGAGCCACTTGCGCGGCCCGTTACGCGAGCCCAGTTACGCTGGCCCAGTTACGCAGCCTAGTGCGCGCATGTGCGTATGTGCGTATGGCTGGCTGCATATTAGAGCGGGAACGGTTGCAGCAGTTGCTGCATGTTCAGGAGTGGTTCTGCCACTACCCTGAAGTGCAGGCAACTGCTTGGCAACCGCCCCGTGGGCTATATATGCAGGTTCTCTCCTCTCTCTCAGTGGGTAGAAGTAATCAGAATTTCAGAGAGAAAACTGTAAGTGTTCTTTAACACAACAGAGTAGTGAGCGTGTTGTTTAACACAAACACTAGTACTTTTTAGTACGCGTGAGTTCTGTTACTTCAAACAGAGAGAGAAGAGTACCATTGCCAGAGGAGTTCGCCGTCTTCCGAGGAGTCAGAAGAGCAGGAGTGTTCCAAGGTTTTCCGTCAACCTTACTGGTTCCTGGAAGCTGTTCGCAGAGGGCGAATAAAGCTTTGAGCAACGATGATAATTCATCCCAGCAATTCCATCTCTCGCCTGTCATCCTTCTGTTGCCTTTAGCAGTTCTGTCAGTATCTTCTTTTTAGAAGGCACTACTGCCAGTTTGCTACGATCACGAAAATCTCTTTATATTATTCTGTATTACAATATCTTTTTAGATTTCGTAATTTGCAGAATCCTTCTGGATCTCTGTTGCAAAACCTTCTTTAAGGAGTTGCATTAGAAACGTTCTTTACAACTGTTTTATTTTTTTAGTTTTCTATCGAAAAATTGTGCCCCGGCGTTCCCGACAATAACATATAATGCCATCATAATCCAAATGCCTGAATTTTATAAGTGATCATGTTGCTCAAGGCAATTACAAAAAGTCAAAACATCATTGTCATACATAAGATGAAAAATGGAAAACAAAATTAGAATAAAGATAAGAGCTAATGATCTGCTTTCTTTGCTTCTGCCTTCCAAAACTCTCCTCCATCTTCTTATATACTGGAAAAAATCTATCACAAAATAAATTTCAATCACAAACAAATAAAGAAATGAAAGAGAACAATATAATAAAAGTAGAACACTTACTAGCGAAATTGGACTCGTCGATCCTTCCAAGAAGCAAAAGCATCTATTATCGAATTTTCGATCTCTCTGTTATTTCTCTTTCGATGTAGACAACCATTGAATCGCTCAAGTACTCATCTTCCATCTTGTTACGAAGAGTACTTTTGATGTGCTTCATAGCTGAAAAAGCACGTTCTGTAGTTGCCGTAGAAACAGGAAGAGTCAAAACACGACGAATCCTATCGATCAAATTATAAGTTGCCGCCTTATTTGTTTCAATTAATCCATGACACAATTCTGAAATGGTTGAGATATTCTGAAAGTTCTCGTGGTGAACCACATCAAGTCGATAGTGATCTAACTGATACTTCAAATGATGCATGTCTTGCCCCACTAAAATCACCTAGAAAAGACTTCTCAACAAGTAAAAGAATTCGATCAGGGTCGAAAGCTTTAAAGTTGTCCCTAGGATCCAAAGCAGAGCTAAGCATAAGTAGTTCCATCGACTCTTCATTGAATCTAGAATGTAACTCATCCAACTGATAATCAATCGTAGCATTAAAAATGTCAATGCGATAGTGATGCTCAACTGTGATGTGATCATTCTGTTGGTAAGAACGTCCAGTAGCTTCTTTGTACCGGCTGCACATATCAGGTATATCGACATCAAATTTCACACAAATTGATTTAACATGTACAAGGAGATAATCAAAACCTTCTACTCGTAGTGTTTGAAGTAATGCTTTTGTCGATGAGACTAAATTCACTGTATTCAAAATATCCAAAGATTTATGTTGCAACGTTCGACAAAGCATATCTGTAATCCCCATAATCTTCTGCATAAGATGCAATATGAATATAAAATCAAAGGATTTCATTGCTATTATAGAACCACCAACTTCCCCACGAATTGTATTTGTAGATCCTTCTTCAACCAAAGATTTCAGCACAATGATAGTTGCACCATACATATCTATCAAACTACAAATGGAGTCAAAATGTGAGCTCCAACGAGTAGTACCAGCTCGATGCAAACTACCCATCTGATTAGCCCCTCTATCCGTCTCACGTTCACCACTAGCTATCTCACATTCAATCTCAATAGCTTGCGCAGATCGTAGCTCGGTATGCCGCTTAGGAGATGCACTAATCAGATTGATAATACATGTCAATTTTGAAAAAACAGCCAAACTGACATTTGATTCCCGGCTGCTGTAACTAATGCAAGTTGTAAACGATGAGCAAAACAATGAACATAGTATGCATACTCACAATCACTACGAAATAAAGCTTGCAACCCATTCCAGGCACCACGCATATTGCTGGCACCATCGTATCCCTGACCTCGTAAATCTCGGATGTGCAAATTGTGCCAAGTGAGAACTTTTGATATTTTCTTTTTGAGAGTTAAAGCACTAGTATCTTTAACATGTACAATCTCAAAGAACCGTTCTTGCAAGTTTCCATAAATATCTACAAATCTAAGAACAATCGCCATTTGTTCTTTATTAGACGCATCCTTTGCTTCCTCAACCAAGATACAAAACCTCGCATCTCCAACTTCCTCGTGAATTTTGTTTCTCACTTTTGTAGCAAGAATATGCAAAACATCTTTTGGATCATAGGAGACGTATAAGTTGCATTTCCCGGAGCTTTCTCTAAGACATTATCAACCTCAACATTCAACTTTGCCATCAAACTAATCATCTCAATTAGGTTCCACGGTTCTTTGACTTTACAGATTCATCATTGCCTCTCAAAGCACATCCTTGTAAAGGAAGCCAACGAATACTATCAATGGTAGTCTTCAGACACAATCTATTTCTCTCAATATTTCGGAACTTTGAGCATTCATGACTTTGTCGATGTGTCGAGATGTATTCTTCAATGCCTCAACATTTCTCACAACATTGTTGTGTGGAGAAGTTGGACATCCTATATGTGCCAAGAATACACATTTGGCTCCATTATTTACTCGTTTCCAGCTATTGAAACCTTCAACGGTAAATGCAGGATGTAGAGGTTCACGATCTTGAAAAACAAAGCACGGAAAGCAAAATGCAGCATCCTTGAAATAGAAGATAAGTTTATATTAGTTAAAGAAAACAGACATTACTTGTCTATAGGATTTAGATTTGCAACTTTTGGATTCGTTTTACACTTTTTAATGGATTAACTAAAATTGGAAGAAATTACTTGCAAGAAACTTAAATTGAGTAACAAATTCCTCAGACATAACTCTTCAGACATTACTAAGTTTATATGTCAACTAAAAATTGGAAGAAATTACTTGTCTATAGGATTTAGATTTGCAACTAAGTTTATATGTCAACTAAAAACAGACATTACTAACTCCTCAAACATTACTTGTAAGAAATATATGTCATCGTTTAAAAATTAAAACAGACATTACTAACTCCTCAGACATTACTAACGACAGACATTACTAACTAAAAAAAAAATCAACTAAAAACAGACATTACTAACTAAAAACAGACCTTACTAACTCCTCAGAGGCATAACATAATTTGCAATAAACTTAAATTGAGTAACAAATTGAGTGATCAATTGAGTGATTAACACTCGGCCAAGAAATTGAGTGATTAAATTGCAAAAAACTTAAATTGAGTGATTAACACACAGATTTAACACTCAAAATCTCAGATTGCAATATAAATTGAGAGAGAAAAAAACCTATGCGGCCGTACGGGCCTGCTACGCGGCTGCGACGACTGGTTTGCTGGCTCCTGCCTCCCTGAGTCCTGAGTCCTGACCCTGAGTCCCTGGTTCCTGCACAGCACTCGACGACTCGGCCAAGAATCGACGATCCTGAGTCCAAATTTCTAATATAGGAATTGGGATTTTAACATCCTTATATAGAGTATGGACTCTAGAGACAGGAGAGGAGAGGAGAGGAGAGGAGACGGAGACTTAACTTCGGTTCGGGCCGTTCGGCGATGGGACTCCCTCGCGGCGCAGCGGCGCCTAGGCTCTGCCGACTGCTGCTCTGAGCCTCTGGCCCTCTGTCGTCTATCGACTAGTCCCATCCGTCCCATCCTTTTGCGTGATTGCGACGCAGGCGCGACGCGGCGACGGGGAGTACCATCCTTCGCGTGATTGTGACGCGCGCGCGTCGCGGATGCTTCACTGGCTGCGGGCTGCTTCGCCAAGCGCCAGAGGATGTGCCCTAACTCTAACATTTTGGGTGTTAGTGAATGTTTTGATTCGTTGGGTGACTTGGGTCTTAATAAATGTTAGGGTGTGGGTGGGTGGGCTGGGCTGCTCCTGAAGGGCCACATACATAAGGAAAAAAAATTGGGCTGGGTGGGCTAGAGCCCACCCCAGCCCACCAATAAATCCGCCCCTGTTCAATAGACATTTCCTTCTTGACATATTTAAAAAAGTTATGCATTTGATAAGCTCACTAGAAGAACGTATATGTGCACGAAAATGCCCTCTCAATGGATAATTTCTACAAGCGGGGCCCTCTTTTTCAGTGCATTATTGTTTCAGTGTTTGAATTTTGATCGGCATTTATTTGTAGTGAGATTTCATGTTTCTATTTCCGGAAAGTACATCACTATCTAAAAGCTGGCGCCCTCCCTCTATTCCTATTTAATTCCCTTATTTCCCTCATCACTTCTTAACCCCACTCGTCAAGCATGAGCTTCTCTCCCTCTCCCTCGCTAGGGCTGCAAATGAGCCAAGCCGTTCGCGGACTTCTCGAAGCTCGGCTCGATAAAAGCTCGTTTGAGCTCAGTTCGTTTAGTAAACAAGCTGAGCTCAAACTTTATTTTCGAGCTCGTTTAATAAACGAGCCAAGCTCAAGCTTAGAAGTACTAGTCTCGTTTGAGCTTGCGAGCTGGCTCGTTTAGGAGCTCGTTTAGAGGCTCGTTTGTTCTTTGTTGAATTCTAATTTTATATATGTTTGCATAATAATATGGTCGTGTGCATTATATATTTATATCCTTAATATGAAACTTTTTTAATTAAATTTTTATATATAAATTGTTAATATTAAATGTACTTGAATTCAAACCTAACTAGCTTGAAATCAAGTTCGTTAACCTTGAAATCAAGCTTAATGACCTTGAAATAAAGTTGAGCGAGCTTGAAATCGAACTTAATGAGCTTGAAATAAAGTTGTACGAGCTTGAAATCAAGTTTAACGAGCTTGATTTTGAGCTTATCGAGCTTTTTTATCAAGCTTGCTTATCAAGCCAAGCTCGTGCTGAAACTAAGCCAAGCTCAAGCTCAATTTAAATAAGCTCGTGCCAAGCTCAAGCTCTAAAATATAAAACTTATCAAGCTTGAGCTCGATTAATTCTAGTCGCCAATGGACAATGACTACTACAAAAGAGGCTCCAAGGAGGACAAGGGCAAGGGAAGTCCTCGGCCTCCTCCTCCGCTGACCACGAGCACCAGAAGCACCGCAATCTGAACAGCCTGATCTTCGACGGACCCTCGTCGAGGAGGAGGTTGTTGGGTTTTGGCCTTTGTATTAGAAATTTTAGTCCCACGTCGGTTAGGCCAAAGGAATTGTATCTCTATATATTAGCTATGCTAGTTTATAGATGCACATGTGGTGTGGAGGTGCACATGGATGTGCCATGTGGGGTTATTTTTCTAATGAGAAAAGGATAAATAAATAATTGAAAGCATTCATGCTTTTTCCTCTTGGGAAATTTATTTCCATGGAAGCTAAGCCCCGTAGGGACTTAGCGACTCGGACTCGGACTCGGACTTGGACACGGACACGGACTCGGGCTCATGGGCTCATGAGACGTAATGTGGCATTTTGTTGGCGCACTTTGCACTTAGCACGTGTCTTGACCCGCATCCACTGTGAGGGTACGAGTACGTAACAGTGCCCAACCTACGCCGCAGTGTCGGCAGTAGAACGCTGTCCTAGGTTACTATCTAATCAACAACTCACGCAATTATATAATGTACTTGTCAATATCTCAACTCCGAACGGAGGACAAGTATAGATATAATGAAATCTCAATAACAGTCTAAGCACGATAAGATAACACAGAAGTTTATAACTAAAGACTAAACAACAACATTTATAACTACTAAATAATAATATCTCAAACAAACTCAAATACAAACTCGTACCTCAAGTTATTACAATTCAAGTTCTAAAACATGAAAACTAAACCAAGTCTACTAGCTAGTCTCCCGATCACTCCTGAGTGTTGGGGCCAAAAGTAGCTAAGCCATCTCCCAGTCCATAGTAAGTAGGGCAAGTGTCATCGGGGCAAGCATCTGTAATATTTTCAACAGGTCCAGTCAGAACAGGAACGAGTACAATTCATCTAGAAAACCTAAGTAAATGACAAAGAACTCTAAAGCATTTATAGACAGTTTTATTGATGAACATGGTAGTTTATATTCAGGTGATGGTATAGAGAACAGTTAAGATACAAGGAAAGTAAGGTAAGTAAAACAGGAGAAGAATTATGGCAATAAAGACTGTAAATAGAAACTAGCTGAACCAGGGTAACATGATATAAGTCCAGACAGTAAATATAACAAGTGTAAATCCAAGTAAGTCCAGACAACATGAATCTGATACCAGGTGATTCCAGTACAAGATGAGTCCAGTATAAGATGATTCCAGTCAATGATCAAAGATTTCAGGGTGAGTCTAGACTATACTCTAACAGTGTATTTTAAAATACCGAAATCGACATGTAAACGGCTGTAGGTATCAGGCACATCTCTTACTGATCAGGCAAGAGATGGCTATGTTTCCAGTAGATTCCAGTAGGGAGATTCCAGATTTGGGGTATGTCTACATGTCTTACTCAATATTTTCTCGCCCCGTAATGCAAGTGAATCCAGTACAAGACACGAGAATCATTAAGAGTCTAGCCAAATATGATGATACCAGCAATGATTCCAGAATGATTCCAGTAGATTCCAGTAATGATTGTAAAAGGTGATGCCAGTAGTGATTCCAGAAATAGAGGCCAGACAAGATGGTATGTGTGTCGCATATATGAATCCAGAAATATCCATACGTGTTGTAAGAATCACATAAAACTAACTAGAACTGAAGTACAGTAATTGACAAGTAAATGAGAGAACTATCAAAAAATGTACTCGCCTGATACTCAGAAAAAAAGAGTAATATAATATCAGATGTCTGCACCGGAGTCACAATGTCCTAAATAGAGCAGTATGGGTTATAATGTATTTAAAATACGATAAATAAAGTTTATGATGCAATCTACATGATTTCTAGGTCAATCTAGGTCAAAGTCAACTCTGGTCAACTATGGTCATACTAGCTAGGACTTGGTCAATAATTGTCAACTAGTCTAGGTTAGTCAATTCTAGGTCTAAACAAACTAAGTCTATGCAAATCAAATATCCAAGATAGTTACTAACTCATAGCCTAAGTCACTTGCTAAACCAACCACAAAACTAAACCATAAGTTAACAAGGCACACAAACTTAGTCATATAAAGTATATATATTATTCACATTCACTTATTCATATATATATATATATATATATATATATATATATATATATATATATATATATATATGAAAGCTATATATATAGGCACATACATATATTTATATATATCGAGAGAGAGAAGGAGAGGTAAAAGAGTAAGTGTGTGTGTGTGTGTGAGAAATGATATGTGTTAATATTCTCAGATTTAGTGATAGGTAGGTGTATGTGACATGGGATACATGGTGTCAAAGGGTGTATGAATGCATGTGTGTAAAAGGTTATATGTTAACTCAGTTTATAGAAATACATATATACATACTTATATTACATACATGTATATACATATCATATATGCATACTTGCATTCATTCATGCACCTATACATACATACATAGATGCATACATATATATTTGAATACATTATATACTTGCATATATTATATTCATACATGCATACTCTATATTATATTGCATTCATTCATATCCCATATACATGCATACTTCAGTTTATACGTTATATTCATTCACATATCATTAAGTTGCATGCATATAGTTATTTTCATTACATACATGTCATTCATGCATATTACATACTTACATGCATCAATACATTATATACATTGTATACAACATGTAAAAATAGAAGAAGAAAAAAAAAAGAAAACTAAAATGGAAAGCGAAGGGAAAATGTAAGGAAACAGAAAAATAATAGACATATACGTACTTGCATCATATATTATACATTACCATATATGCTATCATTATATATTGCATTACATTATGTATAAATTATGCATTCATATCAATCATTACATGTATACCTTGCATTTGTATCTAGCATTCATTATATACTTTCATGCATACATTGTATATCATTCTTTCATTCATGCATTGCTTACATACATTACATTGATTTTATTCCTACATGCTTGCATTCAACCATATATGTACATTAATGTAAAGAGGATACATATCATATATATATCATTTTATTCATCTAACATATCATGTATTACATACTCTACATTCATTTAATATCCATACTACATAGGCTCATAGGTTACACAAAATGCCTATGTCGTATAGTCACTCTTCTATTTAAAAATCAATACTGTACCAATTGGGCCTTCAATAAATTTTAGGATTAAAGTATGTCGTAGCTCTTTGTGTTAGCTTTCCGAAACTTTAAATGCATCGCATTTTCGTGTCCGAAAGCTTCCGAAATTGCAAAAACACCGAAACATGTTCGTCTTTCGTACAGCTGACACTCAAATTAATTTTACAGAAAGTTTCAAAATGAATTTGGCTTATTAAAATATATATTTGGAAATCTAACTTCGATACGGTTCTTTTAAAAAATTAGAAGATAAATCGGAGTTCTAAGCTAAAAGTTATGACATTTATAAGTTGTTCTGGCTACTAAAAACGTAGATAAAAATTATGACGAATTTGGGTTGGCCAAGATACTTGGATACCAACATAGGTATCCAAATGAAACTCATTCTAACCATCCTAACTAAGATAAATCCACTCTCTAACCATTCTAAAATCGAATTTAAATATCTATTTAAACTATTATCATTCATACATGCACATGGGGTGTCCTAATTTGGGATCTATCAAGTAGGACACAAGAAACACCTATAACATCCTCAAATGGACTCCAAATGGTCTCAAAATTGAATCTAAAGGGGACACATGCATAGGGGTGGATCCTTTGGATTCAAAACTAATTAATATACAAAGAAAATCAAGTTAGAGGATAGGTTTTACCTATTAGGAGTGGAATCCCAAAGAAAATCTTTAGGACACGGCTCCGATACGAAGATCTATCCAAAAGGACACCTCCCTTTGTACCTTGCCCAAATTCTTAGATAGAATCCTTCCTTGATGGTGTGGGATGGATTAGAAAAAGTTTGGATGGAGGAATGTGAGGGAAAGGAAATCAAATCAAAGAGGAAAGCTCTCTAATTTGGGGAAGAACACTTAGGGTTCTATGTAGAGGTAAAAATAGGCAAGGGTTTTCTTAAGGATTCTTTATAGGAAGGGAGGGGCACTTGATGGCTGGTCATTAGATGAATTAGGGTTAGTTTTTCATGTAGATGAGTGGCTAGGAGTTGTCTACCCAATTCTAAGCCTTCCTATTGGTTCAACTAGTCATAAGGCTTTCTTTTTCACAAATATCCTAAGGGGTAAATATCCTACTATGAAATATCTAGATATTGTTAATCTAACTTAACCATTAAGTCTCTAACCTTCTAACTAAACCTATATAAACATCATTAACATCTAGGTTTAGTCAAAACTAGGTTAGTCTCTAACAATTCAATTAGCACAATACTAATTAATCAAAAATCATTTTCATTAATAAGTCAAAAATGACTAAAATATCCTTAGGCTAAAAAGTCACAATTAGTCATCCTAATCACATAGTTAGGTCCCCATGGTCATGGTTAGTCTCTAGGTCATGCAGTCTCTAGGGTTACACTAGTTAACCATCAAAATCGCAATTCAATATTTTAAATAGTTTTAAATTGATAAAAAATCACCAAAAATTACAATATGATTTAAATATCATTATTAAATGATTATAATTATAAAATTTCAAAATTACCCTCATTTGGAAAACTGGGTATTACAGCACGTCAGCATCGTCGCTAGGCACATAGTGCGCTTTAGTTGCGCTCATTGCGCGAGCCACTTGTGCTGCCAGGTTGTGCGACCAGGGTGCGCTCCAGATTGCGCTAGATTGCGTACAGGTTACGCGCAGGCTACGCACAGGTTGCGCAAGTGGCGCAATATATGCGTTGTGCGTGTGGCGTAAGGTGTGCAAGGTGCACAAGGCTTGTGGCGCAAGTGGCTCTGTACGCAATGTGCAAGGTGCGCTGGTTGCTAGAGTGGCACAGCTTGCTTCAGATCCTGCCTGTGTACGATCTGAGCGGTTACTGCACGTTCGGAGTGGTTATTACCACGTCCTGAATGTTGTGCTAACCGAGCAGTTGCTGCTTGGGCCTATATAAGGTCTCTTCTCTCCCACAGACAGATAGCACACAGAGTATATTCAGGGAGTTACAAAAGTTTACAAGTGTTTCTTAACACAAGTAAACAGAGCCTGTTAGAAAGAAGAGAAGCTTTGCATCATCATTACTTTTGCATGGGAGTTCATATACGATCCGAGGAGTCAGAAGAGCAGAAGTGTTCTAAAGTTCTCCGACGAACTTGCTGGTTCCTGGAAGCTATTCATGTGGGACAAATATAGCTTTGAGCAACGGTGATCATTCACCCCAGCAGGCCATCTTCCATATTTCGTCTGTCATCTTCTTCGCTGCTGTGAATTACGAAATCTTCTTAGATTCTTGTATATCATATGCTGCTGCAACGAGATCTTCTTAGATCTTCGTTATGCTCGTACAACCTTCCTAGAAGTGTTGCGTTGGAACATTGTTCTTACAATTATTTCATTTTTTCAGTTTTCCATCGAAAAATTATGCCCAGGTACTAACAATCTCAAAGCTATATTGCTACGATGGAAAACTTTAATGCTTCACTCCTCAATACTGACTTTTATAAATTAGAAAAGTTTGATGGAGAGCATTATCAAGTCTGGAAGAGGAAGGTTTATCTCACTCTTCAACTCAGAGACGTTGATCACGTGCTTCTTGAAGAGGAACCTACTGTTCCAGATACTGGGTCTGCTGCTGCAATCGCTGCGGTTACTAAACTTCAGGCCAAGTGAAGAAGAAAGAATAGCATTTGCAGGCTGCTTATCCTGAATGCTATGGAGGATTCTCTAGCAGAATCTTGCAATAAGAAACCTATTGCCAGAGACATATGGGAGTCTCTGGAAAAACTGTACGAAGAAGACAAGAACCGGAGCAAGATATTTGTGGTTGAAAAATACCACAAATGGCTTTTTGAGGACGAGAAGTCCATGTTGCCGCAGGTAAAGGAATTTCTGAAGCTGCGACAGAAGTTGGAAGACGAGGCGATGCCCCTCTCCGACAAGTTTGTTGTTGGAGGGATTGTCTCAAAGCTCCCCGCTGGATGGAGTAAGTTCTATGCAAATATGCATAGGAAGAAGCTTGAGATCAGCCTTGAAGATCTCTTGCAGGAAATCTATGTTGAGGACCAGATGCGGGCTCAACTCAAGGTGGACTCACTGTCCAAACAATTGGCTAATGCCAATATGGTTCATACCAAGGAACCAAGGGGTAAGCAGACTATGCTCTCGCGGTCATCCATGGAATCTGAGTTCTTTGTACTTGATACCACAGCCGAGGAAGCAGAATGGCTTTGGAAGCTCATGTATGATCTTCCAGTGGTTCGGACACAAATACCGACGATACCGATATACTGCGACAACCAGGCAACTGCGGCAGTGGCATCAAATGACCTCTTCAATGAAAGAAGAGGACTGTGTGGTTGAAGCACAGGACAATACATGATCTTATCAAGAGAGGGGTTATTGCAGTGATTGATGTTCGGAGTCAGGAGAACCTGGCGGATCCGTTCACCAAGGGCCTCAAGCGCCAGCTGGTCGATGACACAGCTTGTAAAATAGGTTTGAAGGCATTCTGATATTGTATTATTGTATTCCTACCATAAAGTTTTATGCTAATAGTTCAAAGAGAAATCTACTAGGCATCTAGCTTTTGGTTCAAGGGAGGACCACTAATCGGAAGAATATCAGGAATAGTCGGTACATGTTCTATTGGGCATGGAGAGGTTACAGACCTACAACCACTGTTGTCTACTGTTATTTTCTGCGGAAAACAGATCCTGTGGGAAGGTTGGCTTAAATGCCTTATTAAGTTCTCAGGCAGAGTGAATGCCTGGTGTGCTTTACAGGAAGCACGGTAGAAGAGTACTACAAGGAGTAAAACTCCATGCTACTGTGGGGTGACTCCACCATGAGGTTTCTAGACATGGGGTAATACCTCGGCTTAGCTAGCCAAGTCACAGCGGCGTAGCACCGCAAATAGGCAGTTAGCCTAGTGCTATATGTTAAAATAAAGAGGGGTGTAGTCAGCACTACAAAGAGGAGGAGTTCCTCATGTTACAGTGGCACGACACCACGATGAGGTACCCGGTTAGGGATAAAGCCTCGGCCTTGCAAGCCATGTCGTTGCGGCGTAACACCGTAAGGGAGCCTAAGGCTTCATGCTGGGTAGTTTGGCACTACAAAGAGGGGGTTGTCTCATGCTACAGTAGTATGACACTACGATGAGGTTCTCGGTACGGGTAAGGCTACAAATTTATGCCATGTCATAGCAGCGTAGCACCACAAGGGAATCGCAAAGTGCTTCATGCCATGTCTCTTTATAATGAACTCACCTATAGTGTATGGACAAAAGGATATCAGGCCGTCTCTTGAGGGTAAACTTATAGACGCCCAAAATTATGCACTGAAACCAGGCTGGCACAGGACCTTTAATGTGTAGCCAGAAACACATGTAACTATATTATGTGAGTGTGAAAAATTTCAGCTATGATGCAGAATTCAAGGCTCAGTCTATTCTTGTATTATAGTCTGTTGTTTGACTCATGCGGGAAGATTCAAGTCGTCAGCGACATCTTTCATAATGCATGATGGACAGTTACTGTGGGGAACACTTATACCCATATATAGAGATATGTGGGGGATTGTTAGTTTTTGGCCTTTGTATTAGAAATTTTAGTCCCACATCGGCTAGGCCAAAGGAATTGTATCTCTATATATTAGCTATGCTAGTTTAGAGATGCACATGTGGTGTGGAGGTGCACATGGGTGTGCCATGTGGGATTATTTTTTTAATGGTAAAAATGCTAAATAAATAATTGAAAGCATTCATGCTTTTTTCTCTTGGAAAATTTATTTCCATGGGGGCTAAGCCCCGTAGGGGCTTAGCGACTCGGACTCGGCCTCGGACACAGACACGAAAACGGACTTGGGCTCATGGGCTCATGAGGCATAATGTGGCATTTTGTTGGCGCATTTTGCACTTAGCATGTCAGCATCGTCGCTAGGCGTATAGTGCGCTTTATTATGCTCGTTGTACGAGCCACTTGCGCTGCCAGGTTGCGTAACCGGGAAGCGTGTTAGGTTGCACCAGATTGCGTACAGGCTACGCACAGGTTGCGCCAGGTTGCACGCAGGCTGCGCATAAGTTGTGCCAGGTTGCGCGCAGGCTACGCACAGGTTGCGCCTGGTTGCACAAGTGGCTTAATGTGTGTATTGTGCATGTGGCGCAAGGTGTGCAAGGCGCGCAAGGCGTGTGGCGCAAGTGGCTCTGTGCGTAATGTACAAGGCGTGCTGGTTGCTAGAGTGGCGCAACTTGCTTCAGATCGTGCCTGTGCATGATCTGAGCGGTTACTGCACGTTCGGAGTGGTTATTACCACGTCCCGAATGTTGAGCTAACCGGATAGTTGCTGCTCGGGCCTATATAAGGTCTCTTCTCTCCCATAGGAAGATAGCACACAGAATATATTCAGAGAGTTACAAAAGTTTACAAGTATTTCTTAACACAAGTAAACAGAGCCTGTTAGAGAGAAGAGAAGTTTTGCATCAACGTTGCTTTTGTACGTGAGTTCGTGTACGATCCGAGGAGTCCGAAGAGCAGAAGTGTTCCAAAGTTCTCGGACGAACTTACTGGTTCCTGGAATCTATTCGTGTGGGGCGAATATAGCTTTGAGCAACGGTGATCATTCACCCCAGCAGGCCATCTTCCATGTTTCGCCTGTCATCTTCTTCGCTGCTGTGAATTACGAAATCTTCTTAGATTCTCGTATATCATATGCTGCTATAACGAGATCTTCTTATATCTTCGTTATGCTCGTGCAACCTTCCTAGAAGTGTTGCGTTGGAACATTGTTCTTACAATTGTTTTATTTTTTCAGTTTTCCATCGAAAAATTGTGTCCAGGCACTAACGGAGGTCACCGACATCGAGTGGTTCTTTCTAGCAATGTTGTAAAAACCGGACCGGACCGGCGGTTGGACCGGGTCCAACCGATTTAAGCCAAAAAATCGGTCAGGTTCGACTAAAATCGGGTCTTTTAAAGAACCATCAGTTTTTTGTCAAAATCGGGTTCAACTGGTGAACCGGCCGAACCGGTTCACAATTGAACCGGCTAATTTTGGTTTTTTAAAATCAAAATAAATTATCATGTAAAATTTGGACCATTTGATTATTAATTTGGTTTTAATCGTCCATATAGTTGTAAAATTAAACCAAACTAACATACTTATGACCAAACCAAACTAAACTAAGAAGTAAATATGAATATTTTACCTGTTTGAACCAAACCAAACCAAATATATTGAACTTCAATTGAACCCTGGTTGAACCGGTTGAACCTCGGTTGAACCCCGGTCTGACCTATACCAAAAAATTTTGGTTCGATCATCGGTCCGATTTTTAAAACATTGCTTTCTAGTATCCATGACGCAATCTTTTATTAACGGGGACGGACTCCCTGGCCAGGCGCTGTTCTCCGGACAGCCGTCATGGCTCGCGGAAGGCATCATGCTGGCAATGTGGATCTCCAATCCTTCAGTGGTCGAGATCAAGGATTTGGTCTCTCCAGCACAGATGGCAGCGTCGAAGAAGTCGGTTCAGTTTTGAAAACCCTAGTTCCAGTAGCTTGATGGAAAATCTGAGCTTGACGCATTTGCAACAAATGTTTTACTACGAACAGCAGCAGACTGGTATGAGCAATCAGCCGGCCCAGCAGAGTGTAGAACCAACGACGAGCGATGCTCTCCTAGATAATTCCCAAGACCTACACTACAGTAAAAATGCCCAACGCATGTTTAATTATTTTTTATAAAAAAATTAACAAAAATGCTATTTTGCTCCCAAAATATTTGGGTGATGCCATCTTCTATTATGTGGCATATGACATGGTTGCTGACATGGCAGCTGGCATTACAAAATTTTAACATTAAAATTAATATTAAAATTAAAATTAATATTAAATTAACATGATAATTAACATTAAGATTAACCTTAATATTAAAATTAACCTTAACATTAATATTAACATTAATATTAACATTAATATTAATATTAAAATTAATCTTAACATTAAAATTAATATTAACATTAACATTAATATTAACATTAACATTAACATTAATATTAATATTAAAATTAAATTTTTTTGGGTAATTAATATTTTGGGCTAAAATTTGTCATGTCAGCTGTTATGTTAACTGTTATGTCAGATGCCACATAATAGGAGATGTCATCACCCAAATATTTTGAAAGCCAAATAGAATAATTGAAAGATTAATGGGTGACTAAGAGTAAGGGTTGAAAATTAAAAGCATAATTTTATTTACATGAAAAATGTCCTTTAAAGTACATTTTTATATCATTTTAAAATAAAATGGCATTCACATGCTGACTGAGTCATAAAAAATTATTCTATGATAATAATATGATGAAACTTTAATAATCGGTACAAAATTTTCTGATCTTTTTTTTACCCTGTAATGAATATAGAACTGGCTAAATCGGGTTGTATTTTTTAATTGGGAACAAGTTACGATCCATAGTAAATAAAGATTTTCACATTCTTGTATAGCTAGTGCACCATTATTGTCACGGACTTAGTATTTTAGACTATACTTCGATCAGTACGGCACACATGCTTCCTGTAACTCCACATGTTCATAAATAAAAGTAAATATTTTCCTATATTCTTCTTTTAATTTGATTAATTCCTAATTAATAATTTTTTTCAAAGAATATTTATTTCTATTTTCTACCTAGTTCTTAAACTATTTTAAACTATTTTCTAGTTTCCTAAACTCTATTCCCATATTCCTATTTTAACCATTCTCAGCCAATTTCATATGGGCTCCTATTCTAACCATTCTCAGCCATTTGCTATGGGCCAGCCCGACCCATCCACTCAGTTGGGCACGTATCCATAAAATCTAAACCCGATAGCCCTTTACCGATAACCCGTTAACACTCAACCGTTAAATTCAAACCTCATCTTCCCCAAATCCTTCCTTTCCTGTCGCTATTCTGGGAAATCCTTGTGGAGACGATGACCGCGCCAAGAAGGAGCCGACTCCAGAAGCTTCTTTCCAACCGCCTAACCACCTCGAGCATCCCTACCGTTGATCCCCAACAACCCGTCTCATCTTGGCCATCGGATTATAACCACCGCTGCCCACCCAACCGTCAGTCAGTGACAGCCCAACCGCCTGCCCGTGTTCCCGCCTATATAATGACCCCTGATCTTCTTCTTCTCCATCCTACTTCTTGACCAGTAAAGCTCTGCCCAAATTTGGATCGATGCTCTAATTTTCCTGATCTTCAGAGTTGGCCATGGTGATCGGAGCTTCAATCTTCGCTTAGCAGTAACGACGAGGCGGATGCACTCGTTTCTCTTCTTCGAAGTTCCAAGGCTCTAGCTATGGCGTCACAGCATGCTGGTGACAGCACCGGTGCAGTGGCGATCGACTTCACTCCCTAGTCGACGGATCGGTGTATGCAACAAATCTCAATCAGCAGTGACGGAAGTCGAAGTGACGACGACAAGGACTCCTCCTTCAGTCAGCAAGTTCTCCTTCTCAAGTAAGAATTCTAGATCATCTTCTTCATTCGATCATTCCTGGGAATTCTTTGATTGAGTTGATCGCTTGTGTAGAATCCATGCGCGGTGGAGAATGGTGTCGATCCCAAGTATTCTGCTTTGAGCTGTCTCAATTGATTGATCGCAAAAGAGAAGTTCTCTTCCTTGCTCTGATTTCCTCAACTCTCTGTTTGATCAATTTAGCGGGTTAAGGAATTCGAATCACTGATGGACAGGGTTGATTCTTGATTTTTGGAGTTGATTAGTTCTTGTCGAAGAGTATGATCTGGATCTAATATGAGTGAGTTACTTTCGAAATCCTTTGACAGTTTCTAAATTTGATTAATCGTTCGAACTCTCATCTTTTCATCTATGGTGTTTGGTTTAATGGTTGAACTAGAGTGTCCGCAAGGGTTTGGACACAAGACTCGGTGTGTCGACTACAGAAGACTCGAGCAAACCTTCCTTGAGCTCAGGTAACATCTCCTTGAACTATATGATCTTTTGGGGGCGTCGACTGTACATGGAAGATTGAGGGATGGGATTGGACTTGTGTCGAGAGATTGGTTGTAGATATAGAGTCATAAGACACAGAACGAAGTATGTCGGACATAGTGAGCAGTTCACAGTTTAAACGGATATAGCCGTTAGTTAGGACATTGGGTTCTTGAGTTCAAAAAATTAGTAGTTTAAGTTTCACATTCACTTGGCTTTGAATCCCCATATTATGCAGTAGTTGTTGGTTACTTGGTTCACTTGGTTCGAATGGCAGCAGAATTGGTATAGCAATGGGTTGGGTTAACATAATACTTTTAGGATCTAGCTGCTTAAGGAAGTGGGCCCTTATGTCATTGGACCATTAGAAGTTAGTAGAGAATTAATATCCTGTTAGTGACATTAGTATCTATAATGGTCTCATAAAGATAGTATTAGATTGATTACTTTATCAAGGATAGATTAGGGTAGTCACTATTAGCGTGATAAGATATTGGTAATAATTGGTTATTAGGATTATTGTTTTTAGTTAAAGACAAATAGAACATTTCTAAATATTATTTCCTATTCTAGGTGATCTAAGAAGATTTGGACAAGACCCGGAATCAAGGCAAGTACATATACTCAGTATTACCATTATTACATACATTGCACTCACATTGTCTCTTGTCATTATTTCACTGTTCTTGCTCGATTGATTGCATTGTTTCTCGTGTCGGGTGGGAGACGTTCTAAGACATGTGATTGACTAATATTTGACAAATATTGTCTGATAGCATACACTGTATGCCTAATGTCCATTTCGTGCGTGACTGATAGCATTGTCGTCAGACATGCCTGATTATTGCGTGACTGATAGCATTGTCGTCAGACATGCCTGATTATTTATTGACTGATAGCATATTCTATATGCCTGATTATATATTAGTCCCCATATGTTGATAACGTCTAATTGCACATGTACACATAGCTAGTGCATACTTTATACTCACATTGCTTCTCTGTCTTTCAGTTCTATTTGCTATATTGTTCTATTGATCTTCCATGGTAGATTTTATTGAGTATATTGTGCTTTTTCTATCCTGACTGGACTGTTGTTTATAGGTGATACTTTAGACTGCTATGGATTGCAGATGGATGACCCAGCAGTGGAGCACACTCCGGATGCTACTGAGGGACGGAACTATATTCCCGAGATGTAGTTAGACTGATGTATAGGATGTCCTTTGATTGGTTGTATTGATATAGTAGGCCTAGTGTTAGCCTTATCATTTATAACCGGCTTTGTACCCGGTCATTCATGTAAAGGCAGTAATAACTGCTGGATAACGAATTGCTGTGATGGTTAGTATAGATTTCGAGATTAGATGCTATGAAGAGATTATTTCTTGCTATTGATGACTAGACGGCTCACTACCGCTGTTAACGATAGTTGTCACGACCCGCACCCTAGGGTTAGGGCACGAGACGTGGGTACGCCGCAGTGTCGGCGTTAGAACACTGTCCTAGGTCTCATACATCTAACAGTATAAGGCTAAGCAGTTTATACTCCCCGAATGGGGGTGACATAGCAGAATGTAAACTCAATCACATCTAAGGTAGAGCATAATGGAAGATAGATAAAACATGAAATCCAAAAGAGATACAGCAGATAGAAGTCTAAGTGTCTAAGATACACAATCCAAAAATATGTCTCAAAGCTCAAATACAGTAATCCATAAAGTAAATACAACTTCAGACAACTGAAATAGCTAACTAAACAACCTCTAATGTGTCTCCTCTAGGCTAGCTGGCAACCTCCAAGCTATCTGTAAAATTTATCAACAAGTCCAGTTAGGACAGGAGCGAGTACAGTATATCTCAACAAGTCATAGCAGGTTAGAAAATATAATCATACAGCAAAGTAAGATACATGATCTGAAGGAAATGCAGTATGTAAACAGAAAGAAAGAGAACTGTAATATAAATATCTAATATAAGTAGAGAACTAACAGTGGCTAGTGAGTCAGAGTACAATATAAATATGTGAATGGCATAGGAGATTCTGGAAACTATACTATGGAGTGATTCTGGGAACTGCACTACTTGGACATTATTCACATGTCTACTTCTACTCTCCCGTACCCCCAATCAATACACAAGGATCCAGCCAGGTTATGTTATGATTCCATGCAAAGGCCCACAAGGAGTGATACATGGATAGGCCATAAATGGGGTGATTCTGGGAATACCCATAAATGGGGTGATTCTGGGAAGACTCTGTGATCATGAGAGTACATGTCACAAGTGATTGAAGAATCGTAAAGCATAGTGATACACCATGTAAGTGAAACGCACAGAACATGTAGTATACGATGCTCCCTGAGGGGATAATATCTCAAGAATGGATCCATATAGTACTAATCCGTGTTACCAACGTGACAGCATCAAGTAAAGTAATCTAAAGCAGAAAAATAATTCTAACAGGATATGAAATGATTAGAGAATGTACTCGCCTGATAACCTGAACAGCTGATAAGTATAGGGGTCCAACTGAAGCCACAGAGTCTTATTTAAAGCAACACAGGTTACAAGGTGTTCAAGTTGTAATAAAAGAAGCTCTACAAGCAATCTATATTATCCTAGGTTCTTCTAAGTCAAACAACTATAGGTCAACTCCGGTCAATAATCTAGTCAAACTAGGTCAAGTGTTGACTTACAGTTGACTTTGGGTCAACTGGTCAACTCTGGTCAAACAGGGTCAATTCTAGTCTAATTATTAAAGATATAAAGTGTACTTCGTTATTCGTACGTCGAAACTTATGACACGCAAATCGAGATAAGAAGATCAACGGTAAAGTTGATAATCTTATTATAGTGATCCACGTGTCCATCTTGTTAATTTCAGCGATGTGAGATCACTGGAATTGACTGCGCTCAGTTTCGTTGTACTAATCCCGAAATACGAACATTATAAGAATTAATTAGTAATTAATTATAAAAAGGTTAAACTCAGAGAAATTATCAACAAACATTGTCGGACAATGAAATAAACTTCTCCAACGTGTCCAGAATGGTCAAATTAGGAAGGATAGCCTACCCATCGGTCCAATTTGGACACAAGGGTAAAAAGGTAATTTCGGATCAAAAATGGTATCCGTGTCGGAGCCGTTTTGCACCGAAAAACGTGCAAAAAAACAAGTCTATAAAATATAACAAATTATATGTCCACGAAACCAGAATGGCGATACGAACCCAACGGTATCTCCAGAATTGGATTCCGTTGACCCGATCTCAATTTGGTCCGTTGACCCGAACTTGGAATTCCGATTTGCACGGAAATACGTGTCGGAGCCAATATTCTCAAAACTCAGGAAAATATATGTCAACGAGTCCAGAATGACGATACAAACTCAATGGTATATCCGGAATTGGATTCCGATGAGCCGGCGTCAAAAAGTCCCGTTGACCCGGACTGTGGGACCCACTATGCACCGAAAAACGTGCCAGGGCCCACGTCCTCCAAATCTAACAAATTTTATATGAAAACATGCCAGAACGACGCCACAAATCTACTGGTGGTGTCAGAAATAAAATCTGGAGTCCCGTGTTCAAAAATAGAATTTTAGAAGTTGGAAATTACGAATTCGGACGACCAACTTTGGCATCAAATTCAACCAATCAAACAAGCTCACAATGAAACGAAACTGGAGGGGTAGCAAGAGGGTTATTTCAGCTTCGCACAGGAACTAGTAGCACGCCAAACGGAGCTGCGGTGGAGGAGGTACAAGCTGACGAAGTTGGCTCCGTAAAACTGTCCAAAATTAATACAATTTAAACGGTCAACTTGGTGGCCGGTTTTGATGTATCAAACAATAAAATTAACGGACGAAAATTGACAGGAGTGAAGGTGGATGTACCGAAATTGTGACGGAGCAAATAAATTGCCGATCCAATGGTCGGATTCCCGAAAAAATGTGTGCGAAGTCACTGCAACGGAACGCGAATTCTGGATCGATCCCGCGCGCGTCACGACGGAACTTCGTACGAAACGCACAAATCGCCTCGACGGCGCGTCCCGGAGGACGGTGGCCGCCATGGGAGTGTTTGCCGAAGGCGCATGCGCGTTGGGGAGAGGGTCGCCGGAGGCACGACGGCCGACGGCGGTGCTGTACGCTCGCCCACAGGGGTTCCCGGCCGGCCGTACAGCACGCCCGCTGCTGCTACAGTGCGGGGCTGCGCTGGCCCAGCTAGGCGGCGTTGTTACGGCACAGTGGTGCGGCATGGTGAGGGCGGTGGCACGTGGTGGAGGTGGTTGCGGAATGGTGGTGGTGATGATGATGATAGATGTGGTGGTGGTCGAGATGATGATGGTTGTGGTGGTGATTCAAAGTGTGTAGAAGAAGGAGGAGGAGAGGAGTTGGCTAGGGTGGGTGGCCGACGGCCAGGTGGTGGTCGACGCCATCGGCCACGCCGGAGGGAGGAGGTGGTCGTGTAGCTCGGGGTGGCGGTGTTGGTGCTGCTGATAAAAAAAAATGTAGAAAAGTAGTTTAAGAAAGGAAGAGAGAGAATGAATAATTTATTGTGAGAGATAAAGTAGAGAGAGAAGAGATTCTCTCCATAAAAATTTTAGGGCCAACCAATGCTAGAGGGGGGGGGGGGGAATTTGAGTGTTTGGGAGAATTAATGGTGAGGATTGAATGAGGGAAAATCAAGGGTAGAAATTTATTAGGGAAATGGATTTATTTTTGGGATTTAAAATCAATGGAATTTACATCAATATTTGGAATAGAAAACTAGGTATTGAATATTATTTTTGGACACAAAAAAATGAGAGTGTCACGATGGAGGGTAGCACAAAGCTGGGCTGGACTTGGTGGAGCCGGATTGGGTCAAAATTAGACATTACGCAATAATCGAATTAAAAATAGGTGTTGATGATCATAAACAAATAAGTAGCACACGAGGATTCCAATAAATGGGACACAAGTGGCATGCGGATAGTAGTCTCAATGTGGGCCTTGTCCATATTTGGGGTTGACAGGTTTCGGTCGACAGGGTACCCCCAAATCAAATTGGAAAATGAATGTGACACCGTGGGGTGAGATAAAATCGGGTCACGTGTCAGGAAAGTTGTGTGAAACAAATGGAGCACAAAATGGTGTGTCTGAGTGGGACACGAAGGTCATGGGTGAAGAGCGTCTCGAGTAGATCATGGATTATAAGTTGGTTTCAAGAGATTGACTGGTCTGGTGCTCCCAAATTAAAAGTCACGGTAACGTACTAATAATGATCAAGGAAAAGAGTGGGAAAATAATTAATGATCAAACAGTCTAATTCGACCCGAATTTGTGTGAAGCAGAAAGAGTACAAGGAACAAGTTTGGATGGGATATTATATACCATCAGGAAGGTAATCCTGTCCACTATAAAACTCGTGAAGAAGGTTTCCAGAGTTGAACATCCCAGACACTCCAAATATCAAAGGCACGAAAAAGCACATTTACAGATAAATAAACAGAATAAATATTTATTGAAACTAAATCAATTAGAAAAATAAAAAAATCAACCCAAAATTCAGGGTGCTCACATCCTACCCACCTTATAAAAATTTTGTCCTCGAAATTAAAATGTTCATACTCCTTCTAGGTCAAACCCCCACAATCAAGTCCCAGAACTTAACAAATCATACCATCAAAAAGGACAGCATACAGGATCATGGCATACGGTGGTAGTGAAAGTCTCATCTAGGTATACTAGTCATGCTAAACTAAAACGGTCATAGGGTATCAAAACACATAAGCAATCTAGGGTGCTAAACTAGAAAGTTACAGAAATAACAAATCATCAAAACTGTAAGGCAGTCTACCATCCTATATAAAAACTGGTACTCATCAAAAATAAATAAATAAAGATAACTACCAATTATCTATAAAGGGGTACTATTCAAAAAATCAAAATCAGAAGTTAAAGAATGAAAGTCAATTACATGGAAATCCAATCAAAATATATATTAAGAATATTTAGTCTCGATACGATCTTAGTTGATCAAATTGGGGAAATCAAGATTTGGGCAATATGGAGGACAGATTCAACAAAGTTTAAGAACGAGCATACAAGGATGGAGATTCAGGTCACAATCAAATTTAATTCATTTGAGTACAACCCAAGATATTAATATGATAAGAAAAGGTGATCGAAGTCGATTTGGTCGTGATTAAGGAAACTAGGATTCAATGATATTGAAAAACCCTTTTAGAGAAAAACAAGAAAGATTCCATATGAAGTCAGTAAATCATCTCCCTCTAATACCATCAAGTTTATCATTGGCCAATCATATTTTTATCTCACAAGTCCTAATATATAAAAAAAAATCAACCCTTATATGACTATCATCAAAAAATTTTTTTTTTAACCTTCAGTCATCTAAACCTTTACCATGATCACCAAAGACAAAATTCCAAACTTCTAAAACATTTTCCACGAAACATACCCCTCTTATTTAGGAGTCAACACCTATTCATTTAATCAAATTTCTAAATTCCTTCACCTCGTTTTAATTTAGATCCGAAACCTCTAAATCCAGTTTATGAAATCCTTGAACTTGTTTAAATCGAGTCTCGTATTTACTAAACTCCAATACCACTATGTCACACAAAATTTATTCTTATTTATAAATCAACCTTCATATTTTCTTCAACGTTCACCTTCAAATATTATCCTTTTGAAGTCTACAATTTTCTTCCAATCATCTAAAATAATTCCTATAACTTAAAATCCTTGTGTTCTCTCTGTCTCTAGTCACCCTCTTACAATATCTAGTTCAATTTCGCATAATCATTGAATACAATTAAATTCTACTTTTCATTTCCAAATTTCTACATAGCCTTGTAAAAGTTCCCAAGCATCAATAATCAAGATTTCCTAAGTTTTCAAAACTAAGTTGACCTCTGATATCTTTATTAGTTTTTTTTGAATACATCCATGAATTACTCATAACCAAAATTTTCTGCGATTGTTTCTAAATTGATAACATTTATCACTCGATTCCATTCTAAACCTTTACCACATCTCCCTCTCAATTTTTTTTTCATAATTGACATCCAACGTTCTGATTCCTACAAAATCATCATATGATAACCATTTACGTCATTTCTGTACTAGATGATTTACGTCACTTCCTCAACATTTCTCAGGTAAAATGATATGAAGATTCAAGGGTTTCAAAGTATAGCTGACAGAATTCGATACGACACAGAGAATTGATGTAATCAGGACAGTTATATAAGACAAAGAATGATAGTAATAAAATATTGGTATGAGGAAAAATAATAATAGAATCTGTTCTGCTTATCTATTTAAAAATGGAACCATTTTGAAACCAGAGCTATAATATCAAATTCAAAATAAGTCTAGCAAAATCATTGATTCATTGTATTAAGAGAAATTCATAGAAAGAAGTTACACAAAGGTTTATAAAAACAGCTAAACCTACTCCTAAGTTAAATAATAAGAAACAAAACAAAACAAACAAATAATAATAATTTTTTTTTGAAGGTCTGGAACAAAAGTAGAGAAAATATGTTCAAAAATATTTAAGGTACAATCTGATAATCATATGCGTCTATCCAAAATTATGGTACTCTAAATACTCGTCATACTTGTAAGCAAGGTTACGATAATCATAGAGTCCTCGACTAAGGCACATACCTCTAGAATCATGGTATTTAACATTTTTACGATGACGCTAGCTTGGCAGCAAAAACCTTAAATTCTTACACCCGAGAAATATATCCAAAATCAGACTATATGTCCTCACCATGCTGGCTAATGTGACTATAGAAGACTAGATTCCAAAACTTAGATGACCTAGCCCATATAATTTCATCTTGACAAAAATTAAATTAAATCAACAATAAATACCTAAAAGTCAAATTTATCAACGAACATCAAGATTCAAAAATGAACAAAATCCTTCAAATCATACAACTACAAACTCAGACGCTATAGCTAACATCAAGATTCAAAATTCAACAATCTTCCATCAAAATCAATAAGTACAAACTCAAATTCAATAATAATCCATCAAAATCAAATTCAACGACAGAAAGCAAAGATAAATCAAATCAAGGGAAGAGAGTTTTTAAATTAAAGTTAAAATAAGATTCTCAAGGGTCGTCCCAGGAATCTCTCAAGGGATCCTAACTGTGATTGAGTATCTTCAAAAATATATCATATTCCTACTGTAGGCTGTAGTGGTACTCTAGTTCGAATACCACTACACAAACTCGACCTGCATGGGCCACCACTATAGTGTAGGCCGGGCATGTATCGACTCGTACTCGATTATTCGGGAGCGGGGCATGACATGTTTTTGTGGTGGCCCATGCAGGTCCTTAGGAAACTCATCACAGCATAGGACCGTTATGATACCTGTTATTTTCTATCTCTGTCTTTATATGTATTGCTAATACACACTGTACACCTACGAGTCACTGATGTTTCTTCTCCTTCTATTTCAGAAAATGGCCAAAAGGAGAAAGGAGCCTCAGCCGCAGGCCCGTACTTCGAGTGTAGCCCCTTCCGGGAGAGGATCGTCTACCCCACCTATGGTAGACCCCGAACACACCGATACCCACATGGCACCTGTCACGAGGGCTTCTTCACGACACTCCATCAGTTCTATGGGGGGCACCCAGATGCATGAGCTAGTCCATGGGCTATTGGAGGCCCAGAGAGCCCAGACCCAGAGTCTATTGGACGTTCAGAGGGAGCAGACCACTATTTTACGGAAAGGCATTGAGAGATTAGTTAGCCCATTACTACCACCGCCACCCCCACTTCCCAGATTACTACTACCGCTCCACCGACATCTCATATTCCACCTCCACCGACTACCATACCGACCCCATCATATATCCCACCTCCACCATACGCTCCACATCCATCACATATTCCACCTTCACCACCCACCTAGGCTCCACTACAGCCTACTACCACCACTTTCATCCAACCCGACCCTATCTCTTTTATCCCGCCGCCTCCCATCCATACTCATGCCTCCCCCACTTATATCCATACCACTTACACTCCCCACCAGAGAGAAGGTTCTATCCTAGACTTTAAAAGGATGGTACCTAGAAAGTTCCTTAGGACCGAGGGTATACTCTACGCCGATGAGTGGCTAGAGGATATGGAGAGGGTGATGAGAATATCTAGGCTTCCGAAGGACCTTAAGGTGGAGGCAGCCGACGTACAGATGCATGATTTGGCACGTACCTTGTTTAGGAGCGAGCCTCAGCTCGCGATACCTGGATTGACTTAGGAGCAGTTTGTGGAAATCTTCAAGGAGAAGTTCTTTCCGGCTGTGGCGAGAGAGGCTTTGGAGCACCAGTTTTAGACTCTTGAGCAGGGGACTCGCTCGGTTGATGAGTACGCAGCAGAGTTCGGACGACTTAGTCGGTTTTTCAAAGGTAGAGCCCAAGATCGAGTCGTGAGAGCCACGAGATTCAGGCAGGGTTTGAGCCACGAGCTTCGTTACTTAGTCACGGCTAACGGAGCAACTACTTATGCTGGGATGGTCACCTTTGCTCAGAGGTTAGAGATTGATCTGAGTTTTCGACCAAAGAGAGATCGTGACATTAGTGGAGGAGGTAGCCATTCGGGACCACCCAAACGTCCCAATACCCAACCGACGAAGACCTTCACATCCCAGCCTCCTTAGAGGGCCCCGCAGCAGCAGTAGCGACCAGTTCAGCAGCCTTGTAGATATTGTCAGAAGGTAGGTCATACTTAGCCAATGTGTAGGAAGAGACTGGGACAGTACCTTATATATGGGGCAGCTGATCATCAGGCTAGAGAGTGCGCCCTCGCTCGTACACCAGCAGGACCACCCCAGAAGGGTACCGCAGCTGGACCTTCTGGACTTCCACCGAGAGGACCACCCTTGCCGACTCAGCAGTAGAGGTTCGCCCAACATCAGCACAGAGGAGGACAGTCGACTCAGGGGAGGGCTTTCGCTATGGCTGCAGAGGAGGCAGAGCTAGTGGCAGATGTCATCACAGGTACTATATCCTTGTATTCCTTTCCCGTCACTACATTATTTGACTCAGGAGCATCCCATAATTTCATTTCCATAAATTTTATGCATCGACACCATATCATACCTACTTATTCTAGGAGGGGTTACAAGATACTTATTGGTGGAGGTATAGTACCAGTTCGAGATGCTTGTGATTGCCCCATTAGCATAGCAGAAAGAGAATTCAAGACCCAGCTCCTTATAATGCCACTCCCAGGATTTGATGTGATCCTTGGGATGGACTGATTGAGCGAGCACTATGCAGTTATAGACTGCCACCAGGGGAGAGTCATATTCAGACCACCAGGAGAGACACCGTTTGAGGTAGTCAGGAGCATTGCAGAGAGGCCAGATAGAGTCAGCTTTGGAGCAATCATGGAAGCAAAGTCATCACCATACCCACTCATAGCAGAGTTTCTAGATGTATTTCCCGAGGATCTGCCAGGACTGCTACCATACAGAGACATTGTGTTGAGGATTGACTTAGTTCCAGGTTCAGAGCCACGCTCCCAGCACTGTTACAAGGTCAATCCCAAGGAAGCAAAGGAAATAAGGCACAGATTAATGAGTTAGAAGGAAAGGGCTTCATTCGATCGAGTGCTTCACATTGGGGAGCACCGGTACTGTTTGTGCCCAAGAAGGATGGGACAGTCAGGATGTGTATCGACTACAGAGCCCTCAACAAAATTACTATCAAGAACAGATATCCTTTACCCCGGATCGACGAGTTGTTTGATCAACTAAGTGGAGCTAAGGTCTTCTCTAAAATAGACCTTCGGTCCGGGTACCACCAGATGAAGGTTCGTGAGCAGGACTTTCCCAAGACAACATTCAATACTCGGTATGGGCAGTACGAGTTTCTAGTCATGCTATTTGGTCTCACGAATGCCCCGGCAGTGTTTATGAATCTGATGAATAAGGTCTTCCACCAGTATTTTGACAAATTTGTGGTGGTATTCATTGATGATATACTTATCTATTCAAAGACTCCGGAAGAGCATGAGGAATATTTGAGGATAGTGCTGTAGACTTTAAGAAAGAAAAAATTGTACAGAAAGCTTTCAAAATGTGAGCTTTTCCTGGACAAATTTGAGTTTCTGGGACATGTAGTGACAGGAAAGGGCATCATAGTGGACCCCAAGAAGATAGAAGCAGTAAAGGCATGGACTACGTCCAGCACAGTTGCAGAGATCAGGAGTTTTTTAGGCCTAGCAGGGTACTACAGGAAGTTCATACAGGACTTTGCCAAGATAGCAGAATCCATGACTAGGCTTACCAGGAAAGACGAGGAATTTGTCTGGATAGATGTATGTCCGGCAGCATTTGAAGAACTGAAGAACAGATTGACTTCGGCTCTGATTTTAGCACTACCATCAGGATCGGAAGGGTTTACCATATACAGTGATACTTTAGGGAAAGGCTTGGGCTGTGTCTTGGAACAGAACAAGCGAGTGATAGCTTATGCATCAAGGCAGCTGAGACCTCATGAGAAGAACTATCCTACCCATGACCTGGAACTTGCAATGGTCATCTTTACCCTGAAATTGTGGAATCATTATCTTTATGGAGAGAGAGTGGAGATATTCACAGATTATAAAAGTCTGAAGTATGTCTTCACTCAGAAGGAATTGAACATGAGACAGAGGAGATGGCTCGAACTGATGAAGGACTTCGACATTGACCTTCAGTATCACCCAGGAAAGGCTAATGTCGTAGCAGATACACTTAGCAAATATCGGTGGCTATGATTCTGACTATGGACAGACATCTTCTTGAGGACTTCGAGAGCTTGTACCAGGGATTGAAGGACAGCTTATGAGTATGCAGATACAGTCTGGATTGATAGAGAAGGTCAAGGAGACCCAGTTTTATGATGAGGGACTTCGATGTATCCGGGAGCAGGTTCGAGCGGGACTACTAGATGACTTTACCATTGTAGAAGATAGTACTTTGAGGCACGGTACTCAGTTGTGTGTGCCCAAAGGAAGCTTAAAAGAGAAAATTATGCAGGAGGCTCATCAGTCACAATATTCTATGCATTCGGGATCCACTAAGATGTACAAAGACCTTAGAGAGATCGTCTGGTGGTATGGAATAAAATGCGAAGTGGCCAGATTCGTTTCCAGATGCCTAGTCTGTCAGCAGATAAAGGCAGAACGGCAGAGACCGGAAGGATTGTTGTAGCCTTTACCCATTCCTGAGTGGAAATGGGAACATATCACCATAGACTTTGTCTCGGGATTGCCCCAATCTTCTAGTGGAAAGGATGCCATCTGGGTCATAGTGGACAGATTAACCAAGTTGGCACATTTTATTCCTTTCAGAGTAGGATTGACTACAGAGAAGTTGGCAGACCTATATATGCGACAGATAGTGAAGATCCATGGCGTTCCAGTTAGTATTGTCTCAGATAGAGATAGTAGGTTCACTTCTTATTTCTGGAAGAGCCTATAGAGGAGTCTTGGTACACACCTCAAGTTCAACACGATATACCATCCTCAGACAGACGGATAGTGAGAAAGGACTATTCAGATACTAGAGAAAATATTGAGGACTTGTGTGCTGGACTTTGGAGGATCTTGGGAGCACCATCTACATCTAGTGGAATTTTCTTACAACAACAGTTATCATGCTAGTATTAGAATGACCCCATTTGAGGTAATATATGGTCGTAGATGTCGCACACCATTGTCATGGGATGATATTGGAGAGAGACCATGTTGGGACCAGATATGGTTATGGAGACTGCAGACAAAGTCAAACAAATTTGGGATCATCTGAGGATTGCACAGGATAGGCAAAAGTACTGGGCAGATAGCAGTCGAAGACCCCTAGAGTTTGTAGCAGGAGATCTTGTGTTCCTACGGATCTCACCAACTCAGGAAGTTATCAGGTTTGGTAGAGGTAGGAAGCTGAGTTCGAGGTTTATTGGACTGTTTGAGATTCTGAGCAGAGTAGGACCAGTTGCTTACAAATTAGCTTTGCCACCTAACTTGGAGGGAATACACAATGTATTTCATGTTTCACAGCTTCGGAGGTACATAGCGGATCCCAGCTATGTGGATGACCATTCAGAACGGGAGGTGGGGCCTACTCTCATTTATTCAGAGCAGCCGGTCGAGATACTGGATCGCAGAGAGAAGAGGCTACGGCATCAGACTATTCAGCTAGTCAGAGTTGCTTGGAGGTATCACTCTCCTGGGGAGTCCACCTGGGAGAGAGAGGATGAGATGAGGGAGAAATACCCCTATCTCTTTGAGGCTTGATGGATCACTCTACCCAGGAATTTCGAGGACGAAATTTTTTCACGGGAGAGAGATTTCTAACTCCACTTGTTCATAAATAAAAGTGAATATTTTCCTATATTCTTCTTTTACTTTGATTAATTCCTAATTAATAATTTTTTTTAAAGAATATTTATTTCTACTTTCTAACTAGTTCTTAAACTATTTTAAACTATTTTCTAGTTTCCTAAACTCTATTCCCATATTCTTATTTTAACCATTCTCAGCAAATTTCATATGGGCTCCTATTCTAACCATTCTCAGCCATTTGCTATGGGCCAGCCCAACCCATCCACTCAGTTGGGCGCGGATACACAAAATCAAAATACGATAGCCCTTTACCGATAACCCGTTAACACTCAGCCGTTAAATTCAAACCTCATCTTTCCCAAATCTTTTCTTCCCTGTCATTGTTCTGGGAAATTCTTGTGGAGACGACGACCGCGCCAAGAAGGAGCCGACTCCAGAAGCTTATTTCCAACCACCTAACCACCTCAAGCATCCCTACCGTTGATCTCTAGCAACCCATCTCATCTTGGCCATCGGATTATAACCAACGCAGCCCGTCCAACCGTCGGTCAGTTACCGCCCAACGGCCTGCCCGTCATCCCCGCCTATATAATGACCCATGATCTCCTTCTTCTCCATCGCACTTCTTGACCAACGAAGCTCTGCCCAAATTTGGATCGATCCTCTAATTTTCCAGATCTCCAGAGTTGGCCATAGCGATCGGAGCTTCAATCTTTGCTTAGCAGTAACGATGAGGCGGATGCACTCGTTTCTCTTCCTCGAAGTTCCAAGGCTCTAACTATGGCATCACAGCGTGCTGATGACAACATCGGTGCAGTGGCGACCGACTTTACTACCTAGTCGACGGATCGGTATATGCAACAAATCTCGATCAACAGCGGCGGAAGTCAAAGTGATGACAACGAGGACTCCTCCTTCAGTCAGCAAGTTCTCCTTCTTAAGTAAGAATTCTATATCATCTTCTTTATTCGATCATTCCTGGGAATTCTTTAATTGAGTTGATCGCTTGTGTAGAATCCATGCACGGTGGAGGATGGTGTCGATTCCAAGTATTCTGCTTTGAGCTGTCTCAATTGATTGATCACAAAAGAGTAAGTTCTCTTCCTTGCTCTGATTTCCTCAACTCTCTGTTTGATCAATTTAGCTGGTTAAGGAATTCGAACCACTGATGGACAGTGTTGATTCTTAATTTTTGGAGGTGATTGGTTCTTGTCGAAGAGTATGATCTGGATCTAATCTGAGTGAATTGCTTTCGAAATCCTTTGAAAGTTTCTAAATTTGATTAATCGTTCAAACTCTCATCTCTGCAAGCATGGTGTTTAGTTTAATGGTTGTGCCAAAGAAGTAGGGAGCGACATCGCTGGTGGATTTCAGGCCAATTGTATGCTGTAATTACCTTTACAAGATAATTACACACTTTATGTGCCGGCGGATGGAGGAGATCATGCAGGACTTAGTCTCTCCGAACCAGGGGCTTTTATCAAGGAAAGGTCGATCGCGGAGCACAGCCTTCTGGCGTATGAGATGGTGAGGGGATTCAGTAAACCTGGCGGGAAGAAAGCTTGTGTGAAGTTGGATTTGAGGAAGGCCTATGACATGGTCAATAGGGATTTCCTCCGTCATCTGATGACTACTATAGGTTTCGAGGACCGATGGGTTGCGAGGATCCGGGAGTGTATCTTGTCTCCCACTTTCTCTGTCCTCATCCAGGGTACCTCTTATAGATATTTCCAGAGCAACCGTGGGCTTAGACAAGGTGACCCTTTATCCCCTTACCTATTCACGCTTGTCATGGAATACTTCACATGCTTGATGGATATGGCAGTACATCGGAGGAGACTGGTTCCATTGTTCAGGCAGGTTGACCCCCCGGTTACCTACCTTATTTATGCAAATGATCTCTTGGTGTTTATCCAACCATCTACGGAGGGTATGCACACGATTGCAGAGATTATGGAAGAGCTGGAATCCCTCTCAGGCCTTCAGATGAACAAAGAGAAGAGCAGGGTATATTTCAGCTTCATCTGCCCCTAGAAGGAGGAGCGGACCGACGTACTGGGAGTTGAGAGAAGTGAGCTTCCGATGAAGTATTTAGGGGTTCCTCTCATAGTCAACTATACGCGGGACCAGGACTGTCATAGTCTGGTGGAGTACGTCCAGCAGAGGGTTGAAGGCTGGCAAGCCGTCGGTTTATCATTTGGAGGACGCATTGAGCTGGTTAGATCGGTGATATCGGTTGTGGCCCATTTCTGGCTGTAATCTATTCTACTTTCTATTGCCACTATCATGAAAGTGGAGCGGATGTGTGCAGACTTTATATGGAGGGGTGGTATGCAGGACATCTCATGTAAGCAGCTCTGTAGACCCAGAAAGGAGGGAGGAGTTGGGTTAAGGCCGTTGTAGGAGATCAGGGAGACCTTTGCGCTGAAGCTGGCTTGGAGATTCATATATGGGGGGTCCCTCTGGGATGACTGGATGTATAGCAGATATATGAAACAGGACAAATTTTGGACCTGTACTACTGACAACAATCATTCAGTCTCTTTTAAGATTGTCTTAAGACACATGGGGTTCTCAAATCTGCTATCCGGAGGGTCATAAAGGATGGGTCTGGAACGGACTATCCGGAGGGTCATGAAGGATGGGTCTGAAACGGACCTCTGGCGGGATCGTTGGATAGATCGGCAATCTCTATTAGATATCAGAGAAGCCCCATCGAATCAGAAGGACAGTCGGGGGCTGACTTGTTGACGTATTATCTATGATGGAGAGTGGAGGCCTGAGTCCTATCGTTATACTGTAGAGCTGGGTGAGAGTATCAATTCTATAGTCATTCATCCTGATTTGCCTGCTGATCGGTGGATTTGGAAGCCGCCAGGAGATTCTTCGGAGACTGAAATGTTCCAGTTTCGGAGCTACTACGACCTCATTCGATGCACTTATCCTCAGAGTATTCGTATGGTGCAAGGAACTCACTAGGAAGATGCAACTTTATGTTTACAAGCTTCTTCTGGGCCGTCTATTGATGAGGGATCGACTTAGTGCTTTTGGGGTGCCAGTTTTATACCCTAAGTTTGTGCTATGCAGTGTGGAGAATGAATCAATAGGGCACATTTTCTTTGAGTATGCCCTGTCATGGCAGATCTGGTCTGAACAAAGTCGGGTGTTGGGTGATTGTGACTCCGAAAAGGGGATTGGTGACATCATCACTGTGCTCCGGGATAGCAGAGAAAGATGGCAGGACTGGTTTCGGACCGCCAGAGTTCGACTGGCAGCCGCTGTTTGGCATGTATGGAGGAAACGGAATCGTCGTATCTTCGTTGGGCTAGTCAACTCTCCGGTAGGCATCCTCCACAACATAGAGTTTGAGGTTAATGCTATGGGGAACTGAAGAGTGGGAGTCCCACTCTGATTGTATGTTGTAAGATTATTGCGTTGCTTTTGGAATAAAATTTACCCTTTTTCTATATATATATATATATATATATATATATATATATATATATATATTATGTTTATATGCGTGTGTATGTGCGTGTGTGCACATGACACCTATAACAATTTGAAAAAAGCCTTATATATAGATTCCATATTTATAGCGGTTTGAAACTAAGTGTTATATAAAAAAAGAAACTTATTTATAACACTTTTCAAAATAATTGTTATATATGTTCATCTCATTTATAACATTTTTAGAAAAAAATGATATATATGAAGAGAACATTCATAACTCTTTTAGAAAATATTTATAATACTGGTTTTTATAACGCCTGTGGGCTTACAAAAAAGCGTTATAAAATATTATTTATGATACTTTTCAGCCGCCATAAAAATATATTTTTGTTGTTGGTACTTATCGGGATGCCCATTTGCACACCCTTGGTCTCGCAGGGAAGATCTTCTACTTCGAAGTCCTTTCTGTCGAGCACGACTAGGTATGCCATCTCCCTTTTGCTACTTTTTTTAAGCCGAATGGTGGAGATGGCTTTCCCCTTCGATGGCTCGTCTTGTGCAACATTTACCATACACGATGAGCCTTCCTCCATGAAGTTGACAACTCCTAAATTTGGCAACAGAACCGCCTTTGTCATGATAAAATCCATGCTTAGTATAATCATGAAGTCGTCCAGTAACGTAGCGGTGAACATGGGAACACCCGACCAATTTTCCACCGCTATGTGAACCCCTTGCCGACCCCCTACACGGGACGTGCCTTCGCATTGACTGCCTTCATCTTGCTCGAAACTTTCTCCAAGATTAGACCCAAGCGACGAACCTCTACATCCAAGATGAAGTTATGAGTGGCGCCCGTGTCAACCAACGCTCGTGTGCTCATGCCTTTGATTCTCACATCAACGTACATGAGCTTTCTGCTCGGCGTCTTCGACAAAGCAGACTTGGCCTTGATGTATTGAGTAAGTGCCACACTCTCATGTGTGCTTCCACTTTGCACTCTTCGTCCTCTACCTCCTCGGTTTGAACATTGACATGCAAGCACCTCATCAAAGAATTTTGAGTAAAGTAATTTTCTTAACATATGAAGCATAAAACTCGCTTGGGTTGGGCCTTCTCGTGCTTCATTCCCTCGTACGAACCCCCTCCCTAGAGAGCTTTCATGCTTTCCTCCACCATTCTCCTTGGTGATCTTTGGTTTGGCCTTGTCATCATTGTTGTCCCATATGTACTCGACGAGCCATATAAATTCTTCCATAATGGTGTTCAAGGTCTACCTCAATGCAAACTCCATATTCTCTGGACAAAACTAAGACTTCATCTCCTTCTTGAATTAAGATCCTCCCAAGTCTTTATTGAGAATAAACCCTTCTCGGCTTCTATGTACCATCGACACCACCACAATATAGCATCATCGGTAAGATAGAGTAAAGCTATATCTACCTTCTTGGCGTCATCGTTGATAAACAACGCTTTGAAGTATAGCTCCACGTTCCATAATAAGTTCTTAACTTCTTTGGCATCTTACTTTCCGTTGAAGGATTTTGGCTTGAGGATCTTTCATCTTGATGCCTTCCTACTCGATGGTCAACCGTTCGAAATGGTCTTCTCCAAGATGGAAAATTTGGTCTTGAGATCGCCGCAACTCTTAACTACAATATTAATCTCCTCATAGCCTAGGACCTTCTTACATTATGTCTCAATCTCTGCATGATGCCCTTTGGACTCTTCCTCCTCAAGTGCAGATCAGATCTCTTAGAATTGCTCTCTAAAGATTGCCATAGAAGAAGTGACGGTACTCTCTAGTCCTGTCACTCCCGTTTTCTGTTATACGTATTTTCAGTATATGTATACGGATTTCGACCCGTATATTATTTACTGTATTTTTATATTTCTTTATGGCTGGCCTTGATGTATCTTGACTAGGGTTGACCTTGGGTTGGGTTGGTCCAACTTGACTTGCTTTAGATGGCTTGGTTTGTTTTATTTTTATTGTTGGTTCAACATGTTGAACCAACCCCTCTCTTTATAAACCCCCAACTGCTTTCTCTCTCTTCTTTTGCTCTTCATTACTTCTTCTTCTTCCTCATAACTCTCTCCACCTACCAAAAAACCCTAGGCAAGTACAATTTGCTTCATGGAGGAACCTAATTCTATTTGTTCTATTGTCTTTCTTACATGATTCTATGACACTTTAGAACTTGGCATTTTTCAATTTGGTGGATTTTTTTTATAGATCTAAGTTTGTGCCATTTTCGATTTTCTTGGATTTTGATCAATCAAACTTACTTGTTTTCGAAAACTAAGTTACCATGTGGTAGAGAATTTGATTCTACACAATTTTGACCTTTAAAAAGTTAGATTTTGACTTATTTTGAGGAAGTTATGGCCAAAGCAAGTTTTGGACATCTTCTATGTACATCTGTCCTGGTTCTGGCAGGGATGATAAATAGTACCAGTCCGCATGGCTGTATAGTACCGTATAGTGTATGTCTGTATGGCTGCATAGTACCGTATAGTGTCTGTCCACATGGTTGCATAGTGCCGTATAGTGCTTGTCCGTATGGCTGTATAGTCCCTATCCGCATGGCTGCATAGTACCGTATAGTGCCAGTCCGCTTGGCTGTATAGTTTCGTATAGTGCCTATCCATATGGCTGCATAGTGCCGTATAGTGACAGTCAGTATGGCTGCATAGTATCGCAAAGTGCCAGTCTGTATGGCTGCATAGTACCGCATGCTGCCTGTCCGTATGGCTGTATAGTGCCGCATAATGCAGTCCGCATGGCTGCATACTATCGCATAGTACCTGTCCGCATGGCTGCATAGTATCGTATAGTGTCTGTCCGCATGGCTACATATTGCCGTATAGTGCATGTTCGCATAGATGCATAGTGCCGCATAGTGCCAGTCTGCATGGCTGCATAGTACCGCATAGTGCCAGTCCGTATGGCTGCTTAGTGCCAGTCTGCATAGCTGCATAGTACCTGGCTGCATAGTGCCGCATAGTGCCATATAGTGCCTATTTTGGCTATTTTTGGCTGTTTTATGTCCTATTTGGCTGAATTGTGGCCAGACCCAACTTACAACATAAAATTTATAGATCTTTTCCTTGGCTTCAAGAATATATTACTAGCTATTTTATGTAAGTTTCTCTCAATCATGATAATGTAGGGATAGAACACGATAGTGGCCCGTCGTGGCGCACTCTTGACATGCAACCTTGACATTAAATTCTTGATAGTGGTCCTTTATGACGCACACTTGATATGATAAGTAACCTGACATGACATGATAATCATGAACGCTGTTACGACAGCTACCTGGACTTCTAAGTAACTCTTGTCTTGACACCGCGGTTGATTCTCTTGGTTGTGCCTGTACAAGCTACATGTCTCGTCTTACATCATGCCTAGGACATGGATTCCTGATTACCATAGTCAGGGATTTATACTGAATCTTATTAGGGTAATGACTAGATTAATCAAGTAGTTCATGAAGAGATTTTCCAGCTACATACAGTCCTGTTATCTGGGCGCTTTAATTGGACTTGTAGCCTGCCGTCGAGTAGGACACATTTCCAGCACACTGTCATGTGTTGCACCCCCAAGTCATCTAATCCAACTCTCTTAACTTGCAACTGGATAACCTGGATTAAGTCTGCAGGGCTTGTGGCTGTTGGAACATCTCAATACATCTTGTTAGTAACTAGGCTTGTGATAACCCTACTTAGTTAAATGTATCAAGCCGTACTTGTTGCTTGACCGTGATTGATGGATGGGATCTAGTCTAGTCTTGTCTAGAGAGTGCCAGTTAAGGATTACTTTAGCATAGTACTGTTATGCTTTAATCTTGTCGATAAATGAGTAGAGACTAAGATCTGTTTATGTGAAGGGTTACAACCCCGATCCTTGTTTGGTTTATGGGTTGTAACTTGGTTACCGGAATAGTTCCTTAGTTATCTTATCGTTTATCATCCTAATTTTCATAACCCATGTATTTCATTATCAATTTGTCTTTATGTGCTAATATGATGGTTTTAGTTCTTAAGTGAAGCCTCCCTTGTGGCACTTACTCTTTCTGGGGTCTGACACAGCTGGTTTTGTATGGCCAGATTTTGGAGTAGCTTCCGAGAATCTCCTAGTGTTCCAACCAGATGGTGGACACTAGATGCAACCCTGGCAACGAATGGGTTTTATTTTGCTCTCCCACTATATTATAAATTATTCTTTTGAGACGTTTAGCCACCGAGCAAGTGTTAGCTCGTGTTAAATTTATATTTTTGTCGGCCTACGGACTGTAACATGATTAACAAATCCTAGGGTTGATCATGTATGACTGAAACTCTTGCTAGTCTTCGCATTTTGTATGACTAGCTTTATGATCATCTCTTTATAAAATATATGGGACGCCTTACTATTGAATATTTGATGGTCTAACATCTTGTAACTATTATTACTTGCATGAGATTGAGACACTAGGCTTGTTCTTGACCATAAGAGACTGATGGCTTGTAGATAAACCCTCATACATCTGGACAGCTATGGTCGTATATCGAAGTGGATTACACTTCTATGTACGTAGATGGCTGTGTCTGTCCCCCGCTTTCCAGTATTCTGGTTCTGGGGTGTAATACGGTTTAAGTGGTGGCCCATGCAGGTCTTGTAAATCAAGATGTATGGGGATTTTACCGAATAGATAGTTCAATCAGCACTCGCCCTTGATCTCTACTCGTGTTTCCTAATCTTTTGGAAATTTTGACCTGATCACATGCTTATATCCTCGATCTATCTTGGCCCTTCCTTATTGTTTCCCATGTCATTTCTTTAGTGGCATTGTTCCTGGTCCTGCCGATCAGCCCAGCGGAGCACCTCCAGTGAACCAGCAACAACTTGGGGACCAAGCCCAGCACTCAGGGGTAGCCTCCAGAGTCATGCCTTCCGGGGATCAAAGGCCACCGGTTCAGCCAGTCCAGCCTGCAGAGCCTGATAATGGAGTCTTGGTAGGGCTCATCCGAGAATTGATTGTGTCATAAGATCGTCGGGGTGATGCCCTGCACCAGACAGTACAAGATGCTATGGGCAGAGTTTGGTATCAAAGGAACAATGCGGCCAACAACTTCAAGCGCCTGAACCCTCCTTTCTTTAACGGAATTGAAGATGTTATTGCTGTTGATGCACGGCTTCAGGACACAGAGGTTATTCTGGAAGCAACTAGGATTCCTGAGGAAGAAAAGGTGGTCATTGTGCGCCTGCAATTATTGGACTTAGCCCGCACCTGGTAGGCGATGCTAGCAGTAGGTTTGGCGACGCCTGTCTTATGGGCGCTATTCAGCAACAAGTTCCAGACGAAGTATTTTGATGCAGTAACTCACTATGATCTGCAGACAAGATTCACTAATCTCAAGCATATGGGTAGGATGGTCGATGGATATGCGGCCAAGTTTTCTAGACTTAGTTGGTTGGCTCCTACCTTGGTGGCAACCGAATTGGACCGAGCCCAGCGATTCCAACAGGGACTAAACCTAGAGATCATTATATCAGTGGAGCAATTTGAGCACCAGACGTTTGATGCCATCTTACGAGCAGCGAAGAGGCATGAATATACTTCGCAAAGGATTATAGATAGAAGCGGAGGACGGAAGAGGTCCCATGGACAAATGTCCCAGTCATCAGCACCAGCCCCGACAGCTAGGGCTTTGACTATTGGAGCTCTTAGGAGGGCGACCACAGTTTTGTCTGTTCAGTACTCGATGCTGGCGTACCTCAGCAACATAAGCAAAAGCAGTCTTTCGTAATGGGCTGCACTCATTACGGGAAGCAAGGGCATGTAGTATCAGAGTGTCGTAGAGCACAGAAATTGTGCTTGGCTTATGGAGCATCGGACCACAAGATAGGGTCCTGCCCGCATAGAGCTAGTTCATTATCATCGAACCTAACCAGTCCATCGGTTAGGGGTCCAGTACCAGTGCAGTAGCAGTACCAGCCTCCGAGGCCATTGCCGCCTCAAGCTCAGCCGTATGCCCAAGCTTAGATACAGAACCGATAGAGAGGTTTCCAACAGAGGGGACCAGCACCAAGAGGGCAAGTTCAGGCTATGGTTCTGGCCATGGAGGAAGAATTGGCATCAAGTGAGGTGGTAGCAGGTACCATTCTCGTCAACTCTTTTCTAGCATCAATATTATATGATTCAGGTACATTATATTCATTTATGGCTGTACGATTCGCAATACGGATAGGGCTAGAGCCCGAGTCATTATCAGTAAGGCTCAATATACTTACTGGTAACGGTCTTGTGGGAGTAGATAGAGTCGATTCCTCGTGTCGAATCATAGTTAGCGGTAGAGAGTTTTCCACTAGATTGATAGAATTTTTGATGGCCGACTATGATGCAGTCCTAGGAATGGATTGGTTGAAGGATCAATACGCAAGAATAGACTACCATATTGGCAGGATTAATTTTGGTATTCCAGGCGAACCAGAATTTTTATTTTCCAGGGGCGAAGTAGAACCTTCTCTCCTAGTCTTGCAGATGGCAGTAGCAGTAGCAGTTCAGTTTCCCAGAGTAGTAGAAGAGTTTCCTGATGTATTTCCCGAAGAGCTTCCTGGCATGCCCCTAGAGAGAGAGAGAGATAGAGTTCACCATCGATTTGCTTCCAGGGACGACACCGGTGTCAGAGAGAGTCTATAGAATGGCATCTTCAGATTTAGAGATCTTATACAAGATGATTGAAGAACTCAGAACCAAGGGATTCATTCGTGCTAGTGGATCACCTTGGACAGTCCCGATACTTCTTGTGAAAAAGAAGGATGGTACGTCAAGATTATGTGTTGATTATCGTACCTTAAACTCCGTAACAATCAAGAACAGATATCCTCTACCAAGGATAAATGACTTATTTGATCAGCTTAGGAGAGCGACAGTATTCTTGAAGATTGACTTACGATCAGGGTACCATCAGATCAGAGTTAGAGAGCAAGACATCCAGAAGACAACATTCAGATCAAGATATAAGCATTGGGAGTTCCTTGTTATGCCATTTGGAGCGACCAATGCACCAGCCGTATTCATGGACCTCATGAATTATATCTTCATGCCTTATTTGGATCAGTTTGTGATAGTATTTATAGACAACATCTTGGTCTATATCAAGAGTAAAGCAGAGCATGAGTAGCATCTCCGAGTGGTCCTTCAGATTCTCAGAGAGCACCAGTTGTACGCGAAATTTAGTAAGTACGAGTTTTGGCTTGACCATATATCGTACTTGGGTCACATCATCACCAGAGGTGGAGTAGAAGTGGACTCCCAGAAGATAGTGGCTATAGAATCATGGCCAGTACCCAATACCATCGCAGATGTTTGCAGTTTCCTAGGATTGGCTGGCTATTACCGGCAATTTGTATCAGACTTCGCTTGGATTTCAGCGCCCTTGACTTAGTTGACTCGCAAGGATGTGCAGTTTGCTTGGACAACAGAGTATCAGAGTTTATTTGAGAAGTTGAAGCAGCGATTGATGACGGCCTCCATTCTCACTCTTTTATATGGGACTGGAGGATTTTCAGTTTATTATGACGCTTCCGACAGAGGATTGGGATGCGTCTTGATGCAGCATGGCAATGTAGTCGCTTATGCGTCATGCCATCTTCGTGACCATGAGAGGAATTATCCTACCCATGACTTGGAGTTTGCAGCGATAGTTTTTGTATTGAAGCTTTGGAGGCATTATTTATATAGAGATCGGGTGGAGATTTTCACCGACCACAAGAGTCTGAAGTATGTATTTACCCAAAAGGATCTCAATATGCGTCAGAGGAGATGGCTAGAGCTACTTGTGTTATGACATCAACCTGCAGTATCATCCCGGGAAGGCCAACGTAGTAGCAGATGCATTGAGCAGAAGAGCTGGAGTTTATTTTCTAACAGCACAACCAGAGTTATTAACAGACCTTCAGAAGATGGGGATAGAGATAGTTCTTCCTACCAATATGGCATTGATGGCCAGTATGCAAGTTCAATCCAGCATAGTTGAGAGGATCAAGATGGCACAATCAGCAGATTCCAAGCTACAATAGCTCAGGACAGAATGTGAAGCAGGGCGAAGACCCGAGTTATGTATTCACGAAGATGGTACTCTCCGTCATGGAAGATGTCTTTGTGTACCCAGTGGTGATATCAGACAGGAGATCATGGCAGAGGCTCACAGTTCTCAGTATTCAATTCATCCCGGTGGCACGAAGATGTACCGAGACATCCGTCAGCATTTCTGGTGGAATGGCATGAAGAGGAAGATAGCCCGGTTTGTCTCCCGATATTTAGTTTGCCAACAAGTTAAAACTGAACATCATAGACCAGCTAGACTTTTTCAACCATTATCGATCTCAGAATGGAAGTAGGAGCATATAACCATGGACTTTGTAACTAGGTTACCTAAATCCCCGGCTGGCAGTGATGCTATATGGGTTATCCTTGGTCGTCTCACTTAGGTAGCTCATTTTTTCCCCTTCAAAATTGGCCAGTCGACGGATCAGCTAGTAGAGATGTATTCCAGGCAGATTGTCAGATTGTATGGAGTGCCAGTTAGTATCATATCAGACAAAGATTCAAGATTCACATCGTACTTTTGGCAGAGTCTTCATGAGAGTTTGGGGACTCGTCTCAAGTTCAATTCAGCATATCATCCGCAGATAGATGGTCAGTCGGAGCGCACGATCCAGACTGTTGAAGATATGTTGCGGTCTTGTACGCTTGACTTCAGTGGTTCGTGGGAAGATCACCTGCATCTAGTAGAGTTCTCCTATAACAATAGTTTCTAGGACAATATCCAGATGGCACCCTTTGAGGCCTTGTACGGCAGAAAGTATAGATCCCCGATAGCATGGGATAATATAGGTGAGAGGCAGATGCTTCATCTAGAGATGGTTACGCAGAAAATCGAGGTGGTCAGATAAGTCAGACATCATCTTCGAGTTGCCCAAGATCGCTAGCGCCATTGGGCCGATTCTCATCGGCGTCCCCTTGAGTTTTCAGTCGGCGACCACATGTTTCTTAGGATCTCGTCTACCTATGGCGTCATTCGATTCGACGTACGGGGAAAGCTTAGTCCTAGATATATAGGGCCGTTTGACATTCTCGAGCGAGTAGGAGATGTATCCTATCGTCTCGCTCTTTCGTCGTTGTTACGTGAGGTACATGACGTCTTCCATGTATCCCAATTACGACGGTATATCCCGAATTCGAGCCATATCCTTGATTATTCAGAATTGGTTGTTGGTACCATTCTTTCGTATGAGGAAAGGCCCATATCCATATTGGATCGAAGAGAGAACGTACTCACAAAAAAGACTATTAGTTTATTCCGTGTTGTTTGGGATCACCACTCTTTAGGTGAGTCAATGTGGGAGCGTGAGGATGATATCTGCTCGCGATATCCACACCTGTTTGACTCATAAGGTATAATGTCTTCCTTATGCCTTATACTTTTTAAATTCCTCGCTTGCATGAATGATTGCTTGATTTGTTGCTAGTCGTAGATTGCTTGTGCTTTAGTATGGCTTTTCCCGACATCTCTCGCCTCTTGATTAAATTTCGAGGACAAATTCTTTTAAGGTTGGTAGAGTTGTCACTCCCATTTTTGTTATACGTATTTCCAGTATACGTATACAGATTTCGACATGTATATTATTTACTGTATTTTCGTTTTTCTTTATGGCTTGCCTTGATGTACCTTGACTAGGGTTGACCTTGGGTTGGGTTGGTCCAAGTTGACTTGCTGTGGATGGCTTGGTTTGGTTTATTTTGTTGGTTGGTTCAACATGTTGAACCATCCCCTCTCTTTATAAACCCCCAACTACTTTCTCTCTCTTCCTTTACTCTTCATTACTTCTTCTTCCTCATAACTCTCTCCATCTACCAAGAAACCCTAGGCAAGTGCAACTTGCTTCATAGAGGAATCTAATTCTATTTGTTCTATTGTCTTTCTTATATGATTCTATGACACTTTAGAACATGGTATTTTTCAATTTGGTAGATATTTTCTTGTAGATCTAAGTTTGTGCCATTTTTAGTTTTCTTGGATTTTGATCTATCAAACTTACTTGTTTTCGAAAACTAAGTGTTCCATGTGGTAGAGAGTTTGATTCGACATAATTTTGACCTTTAAAAAGTTAGATTTCAACTTATTTTGAGAAAGTTATGGCCAAAGCAAGTTTTGGACATCTTTTATGTTCATCTGTCCTGGTTCTGGCAGGGACGATAAATAGTGCTAATCCGTATGGCTGCATAGTATCGCATATTGCCACATAATGCCTGTCCGCATGATTGCATAGTGCTGTATAGTGCCGTATAGTGTGTCACTACCATATTTTTGGCTTGAGGGTATTTTGGTCATTTTAACTTTTTGGTGATTTTGAAATTTTATTAATTAAATATGTGCTAATTGTTAGGTTGAGACTTGACCTAGAATCTTAAGCTAATCTAGATTAGCCTTGTGCTTAGAGTCTTGATTAGGGTAACCTAGTAAATGACAAGTTTAACAATATCTAGAAATTTCTAAGTAGGATATTTATCCCTTAGGATATTTGTGAAAAAAAAGCCTTAGGACTATTGAACCAATAGGAAGGCTTGGAATTGGTTGGACAAACCATAGCCACTCATCTATATCTAAAATCTAACAATAATTCATCTAATGGCAGCCACAAATAGTAATCCCCCTCCTATAAAGTATCCCTTAGAAAAACCTTGCCTCTTTTTACATCAACAAGAACCCTAACTTGTTCTTCCCCAAAATTCCTTCCCTTTATCCAAATTGACCCCAAATTGAGGCTACTCTCTTGCATTAGGATCCATTTCAGAAGTAGAGGCTAGTGGGGGCTTGCTTGCAAGAAGTGGAGCGCATTTGGACATCGTTCGAGGAAGGAAACTTCTTATTTCGGGACCCTTTTTATTGAGTTTGAACTCTCAATAGGTAAAACCCTACAAACCCTAATAAATTTTTTATTTCTTCCCATAGTGCATTTATTTAGGATTCCCCTAGGTGTAGCCCAAGTTTGGTAGGAAATCGTTCTATTTCGTGTCCGTATCGAACACGTATCAGTATTTTTAAAAGGGTGTTCGATGAAATGCCACATAGGAAATTATTTTAGTAAAATTCAAAAGTAATTGCTTGGTTGTGTATCCCTTGGTGTGTGGATTCCAAATCCATTCGACCGAGTCAAAGTTTTGGTCATTTTCGTGTCCAAACTCGACACGCACGCTGTGCACGAGGACTCGATCGAGTCCCCTACTACCCGACCCTTATTTCTCTTTGGATAGCACACGTGGGGCCATATAACTTGGCACAGAGGTAGGGGCCATCACTGACATACCCCCCTCGAGTTTTACGACACCTCATGTCGTATCGGACACGAAAACATGAGCGCACTGATTTTATACTACACTGTTACATGCGAACAGGGTTCACTGACAAGGGATTCGTATCCTGTCCTGACACGACTTGGATACGAATCAGGGACTTGAAACCCTAGCCCTATACCCCCTCTACGTGTGTGCATGAGCTCGTGGGTATTTGTGCCCTGTCTGGTGTGCAATCGTACACGACATGGCCGTACGAGGAGTGTTTTGCACTGTGTCCTAATACTTCATATATTTCGTTTATTAACACTTGTGTCCAGTTCTCGGACACGTGGACACCCTCCACATATACACACACATACCTGACACCACTGTACAAGACTGATTTAGGTTTTTATATTGATTTAATATTCAAAATTGGGATTTTTTAGTGGTATACATGATTTACTGATACTGTGTGTTAATTGGGGCTTTGGTGTCTTAACTGAATTTAAATGGTTTAAATACATATTGTACATGTTATAAATACATTGATAGATGTGTAGATTACTGGAAATTTGAAGGGAATGTGTTGTATTCGAATTTCACAAGTTGAATGACTGAACAGTAGTAGAACCTGAGAACCTAAGAATTTATTTCAAATGTTTAAACTGAGATATTAAGTTAATTCCTTTATGATGAAAACTGATAATTATTTCACTATAAAAAGGTTAACTGAGATGAAAGATTCAAAACCTGAGATCACCTCTTACATATAAACCTGGGAGTTAACTGATTGTATGTATGTAATTGCATTTCACAAATTAACATGAAAACTGGGGTTGGAGTTTTATATGAAACTATTAACTGAAATTTGCTGTATGTAAATGAGTTTGGGTTTAGTTAACTGAATGTATACATAAAACCTGAGAACTATTTCAGTTAACTGAGAATTTCCCCAAATTGCAAAGCCTGATTTTTAATGATTAAACCTAGGGCTTAATATGAATGTAACAACCTAAGGTTGTATGCAATTACAGAACGTGAGAACTAATGAATAACCTGAGATTGGTTTTGAATTCCTAAGGATGAGTTATTGCTTCACTATCAAGTTCATTATATTTTAAATATCTTAAAACCCAACATGCATATAGTTAACTGAGATTTCCTTTTTACGTGGAACCTGAGAATGGTGTGAATCCAATATTGTAAGTTACTGTTGTGTAAATTATGAAACCTGAGAACCTCTTATGTCTTGAACCAGAGGTTGATAGCTCATGTTTTAAAACTAAAATCAGATTTTACATGTTAAAAGGAAAACCTGAGATTAGTTCATTTAGTTTGTGCAATATAATCCTTCAATTGGCTTTCTAATCTTGCCTTAGGATTAGTTTTAGAACATAGACCTGGTCCATCTTGTGTCTCTAGACCATAGTCATGCCAATAATATTGATATACTGACTCGTGCTTGCCTTTTTAGTTCGTATTCATAGACGCAACAACATATGGTCGTGCAATAAACTCTGTTCGTGCTTCGATATCGAGGTCGTGTCTCACAACTCAATATGACTTAACCAAACTTTGCCTTACGGTCCATCCTGACTTAAACTCGAGATGACTCAATCCAAGCTGATAAGACTTTTGTGTTAATGACTCACCAACCGATGCTACAACTCATGACGAAGCACGTGCCTTTACTATAGCCAAATCTTAGGCTCTAAACTAGTGGTGTAGACCGTGCATCTATTTATTTGATTCCATTCGTATCGTGCTTATACTTCTTGTGACTCAATCGATACCGTGCATGCGGATTGTCGCTCAGCACATCACTTATCTATATTAAAGGTCACTAGCATGACAAGCTATACTTGGACCTAAATTGGATATGCGGTACGTTCGTCTAACGAGGCACGATCCCGTCGAATTTCCTGCAATATCTACTAGATGGCGCACCTCTCGAGTCAGGTCGCACACCATTCGAGGGTTTCGCAAGCATGTTCCTCCTAGGTCGGATCGGCCCTATGGCCCCAGGTTATCGTCCGAGTAACAATCGCCCTTGTGTACAAGTTGTACAATGATCATGCAATGGTGCCTACCTAACTCACCATATAACTGAAATAATTTTCTTCCTTGCACTTTCAATGTTACCATACTTTTCATACGTCATTTGAGACTCCCAAACGAGGGACCGCCTCGGCGACAAACTGTCGCGTGAACATTCCATTCCTCGAGACCTAGAAAACGGCTACTGCATAGCCTTTCTACTTAACTTCAACAAGACGTGTTCCATCTATGCCATAGACCGTGGCATACTCTATATGACAATTATTAAATCATGGGACATATCACTTGAATCAGCCGTGCACCGTACCTTTAACCTAACTTTGTTTCGTGCAATACTGCCGCCCAAGTCATATTCTATATGATGAGCCTTGAGACCGTAGGATCGTGTACGTGTTCAACTTGAACAAGCATGTCCTTTGGGTGCCTTTGTCACGCCCCGATCCCGCTAGGGTCGTTCATCCTTGCTTTGATCCATGCGAGATTGTTCGTCCTCGCTAAGGCGTGATGCCGTGCAAGCCTAAGTTGCACTTGCACAAGGCTAGTGCCTGCACAATACAACAAGACAAAGCAAAACACATGCACACGACATATTTTATTGCAAAAAATCAAATATTGGACACAAATGTTTGAAAGAAAATACTTTTTTTATTCATAATTTGATATGATTACAAAGAACAAAACTTGTGACTCAAAATGCCATAATTTTGCTTACATATCTCTCTTTGAAACTTTTTTCAAAATAGCCACAATGCTAATACATCATACCTTTATTACATAGTCAAAAATGAAAAGACACCTTCAAAGGAAACTTGTAAACTTGACTTGAAAATGAAAAAGCTTTGAGGCAATCCACAAGCTCTACTGGACTGGACGAGGTTTAGTGTCTCACCTGAAATTCCCTTTGTCACCTTGTTATCTGAAAAGGATTGTCACCACCACATTCTAGAGCAAGGGTATTTTGGTAACTGGTAATTTTTTTGATTATTTTGTTATTATTTAAATTGATGAATTGCATTGGTGTCTTGTTAGGTAAAACCTTATAACTATATTGATTAGAGGTTAGTCATGCCCATAGAAACTTGGTTAGAAAGATTAGACAACTTAAGTTAGACTATAACCTAGCTAGAATGACAAATAGAACCTAATTAGTGATTTAAACGCAAGACACATTGGGCCTTTACCTTAAGGGGCTTTAAATTACATGTTTGGAAGGCTTTTAGCCATTTGCATCCAAGCAAACACTAGCCCACAGACCATGGCTGGCCATATTAGGGTTTTTCTTCCTATTTAACACCTACCTAGCCTCCTTCTACCCCCTTTCATCAAAACCCTAACCCTAATTTGTGTTCTTCCCCAAATTTGCCTATTTTCATCAAACCAACTTTAAATTCAACCAAACCAATTGCAAACTACTCTCCTTATGTAGAGGAGGTCTCTATTGGCTAGCTAGGAAGGATTTGAAGCAATTTGACCATTGGAGCTTGGTGGAAATCTAGATCTAGGTGTTTTCATTGAGATTCCACCTCTCAATTTGTAAGAGCCTCTAAACCATTCAAATTTCTTTTTTCTCTAGTCTAGATGCATTCATTTAGGGTCCCCCTAACCCTAGGAATGATTTGGGTTCAATTCGTGTCCATTTGAGGCCCGTATCATGGGCGTATCGCTCCGTATCGGAGAGATATCTCAAGTGTTTGACGAAATACCACATAGAAAGTTTTGGTCACCAATTCCTAAATAAATTATATAATTAGGTAGCTAATTATGTGTAGATTACAATGGTTTGTAACTGAGTTGGATTTGGTGTGGTTTGATAGGAGTTTTTGGCCACGGGGAGGCTCGGCCATGGTTTAATTTTTGTACAATGTTCCTCTGCTACCCGAGGCCTTGTTCTCTATATTTACATGATTAATTGACATCCTAGTGACTCTATTGGGTGGGTCTAGTGACTGACATCTAACCTAGGAAGTATGGCTTCAAGTGATGGATATTTCGATCTGTGGCATTAGCCACAGATCCTGTTCAGTGCAGTCGTGCTGAACATTTGCTCACTGGTTCTTCCTAAGTTCTGTGCAGAGTTTGGATTTAGTTGTGCATGTGTTTTCACATCCTAGCATCTAAGTTATAATCCCTCATGTCCACTGCATGTTTAAATTGCTCAGATAATTTACGTTCTCAGTCGAGCCCCATCCAATCATTCACTACACAATTGATACCATGTCCTGCTTACTCATAATGCCTTGAGCTTAGTCATGGTGTTTGGATGTCCAATCTAGTGAGAATTTTCTGCATTCATCTGTTCAATGGCCTGTTCTGTCATTTGATTTCTGAACATGAAAAATTTATGGAGCTACTACTCTGTTCAACTGAAACCCCTACGTCCTAGGTTCATTCCCTGATTTGAATGTTCACTGCCTGCATTCCTATTTCCCTGTATTGATGATGTATGCAAGTTAGTACAACACTTGACCTTGACATCTTCCATTAAATCCAGTCCTTATTCAAGGTTTGGCCTGCATATCCCTTGTTCAGACTTCAAGTATCAGACCACTAATACCTTGAGTTTAGCCCACACATGTTGTCCACGCCTTTTTATATATTTATTTGTTCCATTTGTTCATTGGTTGTTTCAGAACTTAGTATCAGTGGCTATACCTGGGTCAAGGTCTAGGATGTCTCTATGTGTGTGTTCTTTATATGTGAGAGTTAGTTAGCAAGGGTATATGGGTTGGTATCTTTGCCTAAGACATATATGAAATATAGGAAAGGGCCATAAGAGTTTAGTGTATCAGTTTTAGGGAAGTTTGATGTGTTCAGTCCTAGTACTGAGGAGAGTGTCTTGGTTATTGTAGAAGCATGGAAAATATTAAAGAAAATGACCCATACGGCCAGGGAACCCCATGCAGCTCAGACAGTCTATGCGGCACAGAAGGACTATGCGGCTCAGGAACTATACGGTCTGAAATATTTCATGCGGCTCAGAAGACACGTGGCATAACAGCACTCCCCTTCGACCCATGCTGCATTAATTATTGTGACGGCTGACAACTCTGAAAAAAGTGACAACCCTGACACAAGAGAGGCAATTATGACTCTGTCATAATGACAGAGCCCTAGGGAAGAGAAAGAGATCTCTGACACAATCCCCTGAGATCTATAAAAATGCCATGTGGCCTTGCCACGTGGGCGTTCGTATGCGGCTCGAGCAAAGACTTCTCATGCGGTTCAGAATGAAGCCGTCCTATGCGACTCAGGCCGAAACAGTCTCATGCGGCTCAAGCAGATGCCTTCCCATGCGGTTCAAGAGGACCATTTCCATGCGGCCGAGGTGGATGCATCCATATGCGGCTCGCAATGATCATCTCCATGCGGTTCAGGGGTTCGAAGGAGAGAAGCCACTACCCGAGCAGCCATGACACGTGGCCCTAACCTTATGCGGCCCAAAATCATATGCGGCTCAATCGTCATGCGGTTCAAATCCCCCCAGTGGCTCCTAGGACACGTGTTCTAAGCCGATCAATCTCCCAGATTTATTGCAATCAGAGATGGGGTCAAATCTCAATAATCTGGGACACGTGGCAGGAGAATAAATCAAATTTATTCGCAGAAGATCATTATGAGGAAGATTTATTCCAATCAGTATTAATTGCTGATGAGATTTGGTGTAATCTATACTTAATGGTCCGGATTCGTCATAATCAAAACGAATGGCCTAGATTGACCAATCCACAGGCCGCTGCCATCTCCAAGAAGCAATCATTTGCAACCCTAATGATCATATCTCATTCCTATAAATAGCAGGGTGCCATTCCCCTGCGAAAAGAGACACACAGACAGAGAGATACAGAGAAGAGTACACAGAGAGAGTACCAGAATACCTGGAGAGGAGAAGCAGAGAAAACAAAGAGAGTATTTCTTCCAACGCCAAGCAATCTTATGGAGCCAAGGCTGCATACCGATCGTCCAAGGAGTAAGGCAGAGCTGCCGTCGCTTTTCCGAGCCTCTATTGTCACCCCCCAGAATCTAAAATAAACAATTATACTTAGATTGCTGTACCTAGGTTTTTGTCCCTAGGCTTTCTTTGTACAAGCGAGTTTGTAACGTGAAGTAAAAGTCCGGTCCTCCGATAATTGTTCTGTTCTTTTATATTTCATGGCAAACACGATGGCGACTCTGCTGGGGACAAACTTCTCCACGGCCGAGGAGTTGGTGACGCAATCGGATACAGCCAAACTTGGCTCCACATAACAGAAGATGGTCGTCCGCTTCGACCAACAGGCGTTCGAAGAAATGCTCTCCGAAGGAAGCGCTGGCCCGGTCCAGAAGCGCACCCGCACAACGAAGGCTCGCAAAGAGTGGAGGCCAAAATCATTTGCTCCTCCCCAAGTCCTCGATGCTACCCAAGACGGTGAAGGCGACTCTCGCGCGACCCCACTTCAAGCCATAGAAAACTCTGCTGTCTCCAAGTCCGACAGGGGAAAGCACTACGATGCTGGACTTGCAGGGACAAAGAGCGACTCTATGGGCTCCAGAAAGAAATCGGACAAGGGGACAACCCGCAAAGCGGAGACTCATGCGGCCAAGCTGGCCAGCAGCATGAATGATGACCATACGGCTGAAACCGCTATCCAAATACATAACACTCATGCGGCCAGGATTTCCAGTTGCATGGATGATACTCATGCGGTTGGGATTTCCAGCCGCATGGAGAATACTCATGCGGCCAGGGTTTGCAGCCGCATAGAGAAAACCCATGCGGCTATGACTCCCTGCCGCATGAGGACTGCTGATTCCAGCCGCATGACGCCTAATCCACGTGGCTCTGTCTTCGACCGCCTCTCCTATGGTCCTGATCTCCTGTGCTCCCAAGAAGATATGTCTGACTCTCTCCAGCACCACTTAGACTCTTCCTACTATGTGCCCTTACGCACTAGAGTGAAGAAGTCTAAGGCAGCACGAGCTTGGCAAGCTCGGTCCGTTGACCCGACCTCTGACCATCCGAGCGTCCCGTGTACTATTATGCGGGCCTCTGACGGGAAGTTGTACAGAACCACTCGAGTCCAGCCCCCGGCGGCAAACGGACAGAGAGGTTCCCAAAAGTCTTCCGAAATCCAGGGAACAAATATGGTCGATCCGGACCCATCTGACTTCCATGAGAGGCCATCCTCCACAAACACAAGAAAAGAGAAGGGGCATCGGTGTGCAAAGAGTCCTCATATGGACGTCACTGCACCCAGATCATCGTCAACTGTTGTTGCAACAACGCGACAGTGAAAGAAGACCGGTCATCCGTCTTCTAAAGACTACAACATCCAAGCTCCGGGGATAAGGCACCTCCTGTTGTCTCCTGCAATTCTACTCAGAAAATCTCTGCCGAGGGAAGAGGAAGAAAGACAAGCATCTCTAGCCCAAAGATATCAACCACTACAGCTAAGAAACTGTCACCTAAACGGTTGTCCACTACTGGAGTTTTCCAAGGCACCCATTCAAAGACGAAATCTACTACAATGGGAGATTCATCATCCACCTCACTGGGGGTCGTTGGAACTGGGGGTAGTACTCCTCCAAACATCTACGACAATCCGATGTTCCAAGGAAACGAGCCCGAGGAAATAACTCTCCCATCAGATACAGCCGAGGCCGGCATCCCCGAGGACGTCCACGACTCTCAAGATGAAGCAAGCTCTGAAGCTGGGGGTACTATTCCTTCCGAGTTCGAACCAGAAGAGAATATTCCTACAGATCCCGATGACTTCTCGGTACATGGGTATGACTCGGTGGATACGTCCTCCACCGTCCCTTCCGTTTCTCATCATATAAGGACGGTGTTCATGACGGACAGCAATCAAAGTGGTTCCAGTGATCGCCAGCACATCGACACTTTGGAGGCCATACTACAGGCCTTGGTCAAGTCTGTAGATGAAATCATTGCGGCTCTTCCAACTCTGCAAGAAGGAACACCTGGCCAAACAAGCACGGGTCCCGCGGTCAATGCGGACTCGAACTCAGCGGCACCGAACCCGCACAACAATCCTCCCGAAATAACGCTCCCACCGCTGCAGATGATGCCAGGGAAGCAAGAAGAGAGGTCCAGCAGCTCTGAGCCATGTTTCACGCCCGAGAAAACTCTCAAGACCTCAGAATACGGCAACCATACCCGGCTGTATGGAGGGTTGTTCCCTTCCCACCAAGATATAAGCCGTTCAACATCAATCCCTATGATGGCAAGACCTCAGCAAGTCAGTACATCACTTACTTCGAGGTCACCATCGACTATCTGCCCTATGACGATGCTATTCTCACACGATTATTCGTCGAGGCATTGGAAGGAGTCGCCTTCGAATGGTAACGCAACTTACCGGACAACTGCATCCACTCCTTCGCCGGCTTCAAGCACATGTTCTTGGAGAGATTCTACAAAGTAGGGCAGGACATCACCATGTCCACCCTCATGGACGTTGTCCAAGGGGAGAAGGAGCTGACAAGGAACTAAATTGAGCGGTTCCGCCAAACCGCCATGAAGCTGCCCTCCGAAAATTCGGATTCCTCCTTGATTGAGATTTGCCAAAAGAGACTGCTTCCAACGATCAGTCTCTGGATGGGCGAAAGTCAATTCAAGGATTGGATGACGTTCATCATCAGCGCCACAAGCGCGGAAGAACGATTGAAGAAGGCTCGCCAATTGGGGTTGCACATCTCGGACAGAGAGAACAAGGGCAAACGTCCTAACACCAACAACGACAATGGAGGTAATTTCTCCAATAATCGAGACAGCAGGGGCAAGCAGGCTATGGTGGCCGACACAGCACAAAAACCTGAGCCAAAGCCAGCAGACAAACAATGGCCACAGATCACGTACTCCTTCGAAGACGGTCACGTCAAGTCCATCTTGGACATGCTCATACAAGGGGACAGAATTCAGCTTCCTCCACCAAGACGAGAACCGCGGCCGACAGAGATGGAGAATCCAAAGTACTGCCATTATCATCGCTACGTCCACCATGCTACACACGACTGCTACCAGCTGAAATGATACATCCAAAAGCTCATCGATTCGAAAGCTTTGGCCATCGATTTCGAAGAGGTAACTGTGGCAGCCAATATGGTGTCGGTATAATTCGGCAGCTTCCCTCCAACGGAAACTCAAGACGGGGTGGTCCCCATCCCTATGGCGACAATGGAGATTGCTAATCTTCCACCTCCCCGAGATCAGGCTGCTGGTCTAGTGCCCCTCACCACATCACGAGGGGAGGTCATGTGGATCCATCCAGATTTGGTATCGGAAGTGACTCGGCCCATATCATCTTTTACCTGTAAGAAAAAGAGTGGAAAAGTCAGATCCTGCCGCACGATCTCGCCAAATATCGAAGAAGCTACAGCCGTCATCACGCGGCCTGGAGTGCAATCCCAACCTGCGGTTGACAACCCAGCTGAAAATCATCAACCCACTACAACTGATGCTCCGGGACCGGCTCAGCCTTCGACGACCGACAAGCCTAGGCCGAGGGAGACTCGTTTTGACAAATCCCTCCGAAAAGAGGCATCACAGGGGCTGGAGAAGCCCTACAACTTCGATATATTAGCGCAGTTGGCCAACACACCGGCCAAGTTATCATTATACGAGCTCCTGAGACTCTCCAAGGATGTTCGTGCAGCTTTGAGCGATGTACTCCAAAATGCCGACGCGTACCTGGCTCAGGTCAACCTCACGGAAGAAAACCCGCCTACAGATCTCCAAGACAGCGCCTGTATGGGAGCAATACCCAACATTGTCTTCACTCCGCAGGACATGCTCATCAAAACCAATCTACATGATCGCCCGCTATACTACACGGGATACATCGACGACGTGAAGGTGGATCAGATGCACATAGATCCTGGGTCTTCCATAAGCATCATCCCGAAGTGTCTGCTACATCATCTCCGTATCCCAATACATCGCCTGACACCTACAAGTACCGCCATCAGCGGATTCAATTCGGGCGTGAGCTACCCAATCGGAAAGATTCGTCTGAAGTGTCAGATTGGCGATCTCCAATCTGAAGTCACCTGCTATGTCATAGATGCAGATACTTCTTTTAACATCCTCTTGGGGTGCCCATAGATACACGATTACATGATCGTGCCTTCCACGCTACACCATTGCTTCAAATATGTCGACAAACACGACTTCGTGAAGACAAAATTTGCTGATATCGATCCCTTCAAAGGGGTCAAATCCTACTACTCAGACTCCTGCCTATATGAAAAGTCAAAGAGGCACCTTGATGAAGGAAATGTACAAGCTCATACCGAGACAGCTACAGGATCAGAAGAACCTCTGACGATCCGCCTCCAAGCTCGCAAACCGGGTAGGTCCACACCCCTTACTGCCACTCTGCGAAAGGACGCGATCAGCCTCTCGGCGCAGGAGGAGCAGATGATAATCCGGCTGCCAAGGTCCGGCCAAGTGCCGAGACCCACAACGGGGCCACTGACAATCAGACTGCCGAGAGTCGATCAACCCCAAACGGAGAAGCTCAATCCCTCCGACAGGCCACTGACGATACGCCTTCCCAAGAAGGGTCGTCATCCCGATGCAAGGTCTGACACTTCTAGCGAACCAGCCACTCCTCGCTCCACATCGAATGCCAAACTGGGGGTCGCTAGTCTGCCAACAACTCTATGTCACCCCAGTTTTCAAATTAGGTGTATTTTCGTCATTTTTCAAGTTTTATAAATTTTAGGAATTTTTATTTATTTTATATGATTTTTTGGGATTTATTTGGGTTGGTTTGGATTTTATCCAATTCGGACTCAAATTGGAGACCCGGGTAGCCTGGACCCTAGTGGGACCCCCATACTAGCTGGGCTTAGCCCACATACCATCATAATTAGGCTAGAAACCATAAACCCAATTTTTCATTGCTTAATTTGTCATTTTAGAGCTTAATTGGTTAATTAGAAACAAACCGAATTCAATTTGAACCCAAACCAAGTCTAATGGGTTGGGGGCTTATTGGATCCCCAACCCAAACCCATTAGCCACACTTGGCCGGCCATGAGTAGGAGCCCCCCTTTCTTCCTCATTAAGCAAAGCTCTCTCTCTCTCTCTCTCTCAAATTCTTTCTTTCTTTTCAAAGCTCTCTATCTCTCTCCAAAGAACCTACTTTAGGTATGAATTTAATTCTCCATTTATTCTCCTTTTCCATTTATTGCTTTCACAATAAGTGTAGAGAAGAGGATTCTCTACACTTTGTCCATAGAAAATTGTAGGTTTCCTAAAAATCTAGGTTAGAGGATTAATTAGGGGTTGTCTAATTAGAGTGGGATGTACATATGTATATATATATGTATATGTAGTATATATATATATATATATATATATATAAATATATATATATATATATATATATATATATATATATATATTTGTGTGAGTGTGTGTAGAGAGTGGTGTGAGAGTGGTATGGAGAGTGTGTGTGCTTGTGTGAGTGTGCGTGAGAGAGTGTGAGAGGGTGGTGTGTGTGTTTGTGGGAGGGTGTGTGTGTATGTATTTATATATATATATATATATGTGTGTATGTGTGTGTGTATATATATATATATATATATATATATATATATATATATATATATATATATATATATATATATATATATATATATATATGTGTGTGTGTGTATATATATGTATATGGAGATGTGTGTGTGTATGTATATGTATATATAGAGGAGTGTGTGTTTGTGGAGTTGGATGGTTAATGGATTATATATATATGTGTAAGTATATATATAGATATATATATATATAGATATATATATATATATATATATATATATATATATATAGATAGATATATATATATAGATAGATATATATATATATATAGAGAGAGAGTAGAGATGAAGAAGTATAAGAGAAGAAGAAGAAGAATTCAGCAGTAGCAGCAGCTACATGGCTGCTGCTGTGGACAGCAGCAGCACAGCAGCATATCACCCTCCCATTGCCTTTAAGCCCCTAATTTACCCCCCATTGACCCCCCCACATATATATATATGTATATATATGTGTATATATATATATAGATAATTAGATATTAGATAGTTAGAATTGGAGAGAAAGTTTAGGAAGAATTAGAAGAAGAAAAGTTAAGAGGAAAGAAGAAGATTAGAAGAATTTGAAGAGAATTAGAAGGAGGAACTAGAAGAAAAGTTAGCAAAATGAGAAGAAGATTAGAAGAGAATAGGAAAGGAGAATAGAAAGTAGAAATGAGGAGAAGAATTAGAATGGGAGGAAGAAGTTAGAAGAGGAAACTAGAAGAGGAATTAGAGTGAGAGATAGAAGGGGTTTTTTAGGAGAAATCGAGTTAGGGAGCGAATTTGAGCTCGGAGTATCGGATCGCGATGAAACTTGACGTAGGCCTAGGATACGTGATTTAGATTTTGCGGGTAGGCTCCCGAGTGGAAATCGGGGTCGTAGGGCGCCGGTATCGCGCCGTATCAGTGCGTATCTTGAAATATTCAAGATTTTGGCAACGGGCCGTATCATGGACCGGATGTCCACGTTACCTAGATATTTTGGTAGATAATATATGTATAGGCTAGTATCATACTACCCTGGGGAGATCGGGTCAAAGTATCAATCATAGGTAGGCTAACTAGGTTTCCACCTAGGCTAGAATTTTACCTTAGAAAAGGTAAAATAGGATATTGGCCTACGGCCAAGATTTGAGTTTCGAAGTCCAAGATGGACTTGGATATGGATTGTAGAGGTTGGTAATAGTTAGAAATAGCCGTCTAGACTTAGTCTTGACCCCGGTTTACCACGGTTGACTTTTTAGACCAAAAATCAACTATAGGTCAACACTTTGCCCAATTTAGTTCCAAATTCCATTAGACTTGTACAGTTGACCAAAAGTCAACTGTTAGTCACCAGTGACCTAGAGTTGACCTAGGGTTGACCAGAGTTGACCATGGTTGACCAGAGTTGACCGGTTGACCAAAAGTCAACTGTTGACTCAAATTGACCTAGATTAATTCCGTTTGACTTGCATTGACCCAGTATGATCTAGCTAGACCTAATATGACTTAGGTTGACCTCGTACAGTCTAGTTTGATGCGTCTTAACCTAGAATGACTTAATAGGATTCAAATTGATTTAATTTTACTTCCTAAACATAGTATTGATACGTCTTGTTCTCTATAGGCCCTCAAGACGCTGCATTTGCTCCGGTTGACGTACCATATCATATTTCAGGCAAGTACATTCTCTGGCACTTTTCTAATTTATGATGATTGTTATAATTCATGTAATTAGTGTAGATATGCTTGTTCTCGACACATTGGTCATACGGATTGGTATTTATGGATCCCGACATGAGATGTTATTCCTCGTTATCTTGGTATATCATGTACAAGCCCCTTGTAGTTCTTGTGCAGTATATGGATACCGATTTTCAGGAAAACTTGCTCCCTTCTCGTAGAATCCCGTGTCATAATGTGTCTTGTTTGGATCCACTCTACCATTCGGGGACGGGGAGTACTAGTGTAGATGTGTGGTCATTATCCGCCTTGTTTATTCTTGTAGACCTTGAATAATACCAATCCTACACTCCACGTAGGATTGGTGGATTAGTAGACCTTGTACAGACCCAAGTCGGCCACATATTGTAGCTAGTACTCACACACCTAGAGATATGATTCTTGATTCTTGTACATGCCATGATCAGTTTACTTGCCTTGTTCTAGCTCTAGTTTTACAGCTTACCTTGCCATGATATTCACATGTACATTCCATGATTTTCTTGTATATACTATCTATTTACAGTCTTATAGCTTTTATCATATCTTGTGAACTGCTGTTAGTAGATTGTACTCGTTCCATCCTGACAGGATATGTTGAAAATATTACAGATGCAGATGAGGGAGACTACTGCACCTACTACGGTCCGGATGACGTAGTGGGTATAGAGTTGGAGACTTTGGTCCAGCAGGGCTTAGCTCCGCCTGATGAGACCCTACCTACTGCTTAGTTAGAGTAGGTCTTTTGTACTGGAATTTGTCTCCAGCTACTTTTGAGACTTTTATTATTATGGACTGTGTTAGAGACTTGGACTGTATATATTCTTGTGTTGGACTTGACAGGTTATTATTTTATTATCGTCTTGTTGTCTTTTCATTTCAGTCTTTACTTTTTTATCTTAGAGTCGTGATTGAGTACTCGTATATATATATTCATTGCTTGTCCTCCGTTCGGAGTTGACCATATTCTCGACAGGTTTTTGTTATATATATAAACTGTTTAGAGTAGAAAAATCTACATCGTTCCATGCCGATTTTTCGGTGAGGGCTGGGCATTGTCGCGTCACATGCCTTTTTAGTGGGTGCGGGTCGTGATACGTTTTAGTGGTGGCCCACGCAGGTCCTGTAGTCGTAATTAGTGCGATGTCGTGGCGGCACTCGTCTTAGAGTGTTGTCTACGAGCCTGTGTTACACATAGGAGGTAGTAGTCTAAGAGTACTCAATCACAGTAGGATCTTTCCTTGCTTATCTTGCTTATCGTCTTTGATATTGATTTACTGCATTCTAGCTGTCCTCCTTTGATATTGCCTTCATGTGCCATATTGATATCTTCTTTTCAATTTGTCTCCAGGATAGTTATGACTCACTCTCCTGGTGAGGAGCACGGGGAGACGAAGAGGTCTGCCACCTCTGGCGGGCAGGCTCCGGTCACTTCCCCTGCAGATGGGACTTCTGTTGGGGCTCTCGGAGGTACTCCTCTAGCTACCTTGATGACAGTCCCTGGGGTTGCGGGTGCTCTTCCCGTAGTGCCGGGAGCTGTCGGGGGCGCACTTCCTTCTCATGCGCAGCGGATTCCTCCGCCAGTTGCAGACGTACTTCCACCTCCACCTCCTCTGCCTCCAGATATGGGGCAGATGCTTACCTTCCTCCAGTAGATACTGGAGACTCAGAGAGCCCAGACCGAGGCTCAGCAGAGGCAGACAGACGCGATGCATCAGGGCATAGAGGATGCCCATCAGTTGGCCCTTGCAGCCGTGGAGCAGAGGGCTCCTCATCCGGGGACGCGACCTAGGTACGGAGATATCCAGGACTTCAAGAAGCTCGGGCCCCGTGACTTTAGCGGGACCGAGGGTGTGGTCTATGCAGATGATTGGCTCGAGGATATCGAACGACAGATGAGGGCCTACCGCCTGGCAGACGACCTAAAGGTCGAGACGGTAGGTTTGCAGTTGCTAGACATTGCACGCACCTGGTTCAAAAACGAGCCAGCCCTAGCTGGAGAGGGCCATACTTGGGCAGAGTTCACGCTCCTCTTCAAGGAGAAGTTCTTTTCCCCCACGGACAAGATTGACCTGGTGCGACAGTTCCAGGATCTGCAGCAGGGTAGTCTATCTGTGGAGGAGTACGCAGCGGAGTTCGGTCGTCTGAGTCGATATACAAAGTACATGGTTCGAGACCCGGAGATCAGGGCGAGCCGGTTCAGGGAGGGACTCGCTTGGGATATCAAGCACTTCATTCCCTCCTTCTATGAGACATATCCCCAGATCTATTGTCACGACCGGCTACCCAAATTGTTGGGCCAGGCCGAGTCATGCCCAGCCTACGTTTGAGATAAAACATAGTAAGCTGTTCTAAAGACAACAGGATAAGACTAAATGTGCTAACAGTTCTATAAGTGAATAAAAGTCATAAATGCTCCAAACACAAAAGCCGTCTCATATAGTAGAATGTCCAAAGTACAAGTCTGAAATGTAAAACTGGATACATGTCCAGTTACAAAATATGTAGCCTAATACATGACTACTCTCAAAAGTCTAAAGCAAAAAGATAACTAGGCGAGGTTTCCTGCAGGAACATCCTCGTAAAGCAAAGCCGGGTCCTCGGCAGTAACTCCATAATATGTGTCGTAGAGTAAATCCTCCTCAGTAAGGACACCTACAACGTTATCCTGTCAGGACGGGAGCAAGTACTGATTCTAGCAAACTAAATATACGAAGCATGAACAAGAATGTAATAAACTGGAATCATGGCATATCATGGTTTAATTGGTTATTTTCCTAAATAACCACATGTAGTTTAAAAGTTTAAAACTGTAGCATGTACGGGAATCGGTCAATAGGTGAACAGGATGTATTGTGGTATATATCAAATTTTCTGGTATGCACATACGTGCACGAGCGGCATCGGTGTATATCCATACACAAATGCGATATCAGAACATACGGCAAGGTCACATATAGAATGTCACCGAGCGCGGTAAATACATACGGAGAAGGGGGTCATGTTCACGTACAATACTAACAGTTTTCCCTTAACCCGTTATTTAAACATGTGAGAGATATGATATACTGTATAAACATGGTGGAGACTAAAAGTAATACAACATGTAAAGTTCTAACTTGCAACCCCAAGGATCAGTATTTAACATGGTGGGTAAATCACTGTTTATCGTTATAGCAGTATGTAAAGTTTGTAGAAAGTACTTGCCTCTAGCAAAGCAAAGCAAAACAAGCTACGATAAAAGTGCTATAGATGTCCTGTAACTCGTCATTGTAGAAATAAATGTATAAACTTAGTTTTTACACTAAGCTAAAACACTAGGACACTAACTGGTGCAACACGACTTGTGACTGGGCGCCTAGCCAAAATGATGATTTAAGCATAGGAGACCAATGTGGGGTGACACACTACTTTAACTAACTTCCTAGGGTCTTTACACTAGTGTGGGGTGAGGTTCAACACAGCCATAACTCAAAATAACATAAAAAGTTGCAAGTCGTAATTATTCAATAAATAAATCAAACTGAACATTGTGTTCCAACAATTTTTGAGATAGATAAAAAAGCTCAATTTTATATTAAATAAAGTACCAAAATGATTCTCGTTAATTATAGAAATTTATACTAATTTTTCTGGAATTTATAAACCTTCATAAACATTTATTAAAAATTAGCAAACATAGGTATCCTGAAAATGAGCTATGTTTCCCTATTTTTATAAAATACCAAAAGTACTTATTAAATGCTAAAAAAATTATAATAAATTAGCTAAATTAACATAGTATTTAAATACAATTTTTTTAGAATTTTTACAGTACTTAAAATATGTAAAAAAATTCAAAACAGCCTAACCGGATTATCCGGCGGATTACCGCGGATTACCGGCGGATTTTTCGTTCCGTCACAGCAAGTTTTGTGGTGAAAGTTCGGATTTTCCGACGGATTTCCGCGGATTTCCGACGGATTTTCCGAACCGTCGCAGAAAGTTGATTTTTGAACTCAAAACTTGTTTCGGCCATAAAAACTTCGTTTTAAATCAAATTTCGGACTTTCAAAAGTCAAAATTGAATAGAATTGAATTTCCTACAACATGAAAGTATTAGTTTTCACAAATCAAAATATTTGATAGATCAAAACCTCAAAATACTCGAAAATCATATCCAAAAACTCAGATCTACGCAATACTATCGATCAAAACCAAAAGTGCTATATGCTAAACATGTTAACAATTTAAAGAAGCAAATTATAGGCCAATAAAACTTTAGTTTCTATAGAAAACAAAATTAAAGTATGGTCATGCCACTTTTGAGCAAGATGCACTTGCCTAGATTAAGCTCAAAGCCTAATCTTCTACTCCACCACCAAGAGGGGTACGAAACCACACTCTAGACCTCAAGGCCAAGCTCCTAACAAGCTCCAAGGGAAGAGAAAGGAAGAATAAATGAAGAGAGAGTGAAAAGAATGAAAAGAGAAAGGAGAGAGAAAGTGAAAGGGTATATATAGAAGGGAGAATTAATCTTAGCCGTCGGATCGTGATCCATGTCAAAATCTAAGTAAATCATGGCCATTCAAACAAAACCAATTATCCATTGGGTAATAGGATACATCTACACTATTCACGAAAATATCTAAATACTATTCATCAAAATATCTAAAACACTATTCATCAAAATATCGAAAACACTATTCATAAAAATATCTGAAATCGAAAATATCTAAAATGTAGAAAATCTGTCTGGACGGTATGCCGTCGGTATACTCCGGTATACTGGCGGTATGCCGGCCAAGGAAAAATCTATAAGTTAGGAAAAATTTCAAAGCATTACGAAAACCAAAAAAATACGAAATACGATACAAAATACGTATTTAAATTAAATATAATTGAAAATTATAAAAAACTATTTTTTTGAAATCTAGGGGCTTACAAATCTTTCCTCCTTGAAAAATTTCGTCCTCGAAATTTATAAGGATAAAGGACTCTACAAACATTCTAACATAGCAAGCAATACAAACAAATGACTACGGCTATTATTAAGACTAACATCTAGGGTATCAAGCGGGAACGGGTGGTTTCCTCGCAGCGGTTGGGTCGAACAAGTAAGGGTATCTCTCCCTCATGTCCGACTCCCTCTCCCAAGTAGATTCACCTGGGGAGTGACGGCTCCAAGCGACTCGTACTAGGGGTATAACCTTATTCCTCAGCCTCTTTTCTCTCCTGTCTAATATCTCCACTGGCTGCTCAGAAACTGTAAGGCTCGGTCCGACCTCCAACTCTGAATGATCTAGCACATAACTGGGGTCTGGAACATATCTCCTCAGCTGAGATACGTGAAAGACATCGTGAAATCCTGCTAGGTTGGGTGGAAGTGCAACCCTGTAAGCTACCTCTCCAATCCTGCCAAGTACCTCGAATGGCCCGATGTATCTGGGGCTCAGCTTCCTTCCTCGTTCGAACCGGATCGTCCCTCTAGTAGGTGATATCTTCACTAGCACCATATCACCGTCTGCGAACTCCATCGGTCTGCGACTAGCATCAGCCCAGTGTTTCTGTCTGTCCAGAGCTACTCTGAGCCTGTCTCTGATCATCCCGACCTTCTCTGCTGCATCCGTGATCATCTCTGGCCCAATCATAACTCTGTCTCCAACATCGTCCCAAAAGATCGGTATACGACATCGTCGTCCATATAGCGCCTCGAAAGAAGACATACCGATACTGGCTTGGTAGCTGTTATTGTATGAAAACTCTACCAAGTGCAGATGGCTCTTCCAAGATCCTCCGAAGTCCAGCACGCAGGTCCTCAGCATATCCTCCAGTGTCTGTATCGTCCTCTCGGACTGCCCATCTGTCTGCCGGTGGTACGCCGTACTGAACTTGAGCCTACTGCCCAACTCCTCCTACAAGCTCCTCCAGTAGTGGGACATGAATCTGCTGTCTCTGTCTGATACGATGCTCACCGGCACTCCGTGTAGGTGAACTATCTGCTACATGTATAGCTCTACCAACTTCTCGGTGGAAAGCCCCACCTTGAAGGGTATAAAGTGCGCATACTTCGTCAGCCTGTCCACGATGACCCAAATGGCATCCTTCCCTCCTTGGGAACGAGGAAGCCCTGAGACGAAGTCCATCGTAATATGTTCCCACTTCCACTCGGGAATGGGTAACGGCTTGCAACAAACCAGCTGGCCTCTGGCACTCCGTCTTGACCTGCTGGCAAACTAGGCATCTCGAAATAAAACATGATACATCTCTCTTCATCCCGTGCCACCAAAGATGTTTCCGCAAGTCACGGTACTTCTTGTTAGCACCAGGATGAATAGAATATCTCGATCGGTGTGCCTCCTGTAAGACTGCCTCTACCAGCTCTTCCTTCGGCACGCGCAGTCGGCTACCATGTCTCAAGGATCCATCCTCTGCTACGGTGAAGTCATCCAGCAATCCAGCTAAAGCCTGGGCTCGAAGTCTGCGAAGGCTCTCATCTGTAGACTGTGCCTCCCGGATCTGCTCCATCAAACCTGACTGAATGTCAAGCGCCATCATTTGTGTCACTGATTCTGGCTGAACTAGCTCGATACCGAGCTTCTCCAGATCTTCCCACAAATGCCGATCTATCATCAGATACCATGCCATCGGATGCCTGCTCAGCGCATCCGCCACCACATTTGCCTTTCCGAGGTGATACTGTAAATCGATGTCCAAGTCCTTCATCAACTCCAGCCATCGTCTTTGTCTCATGTTCAGCTCTTTCTGCGTGAATACATACTTCAAGCTTTTGTGGTCAGTGAAGATTTTCACACGCTCTCCGTATAAGTAATGTTTTCATAACTTGAGTGCAAAGATCATCGCAGCTAACTCTAGGTCATGGGTAGGATAATTCCGCTCATGAGTCTGCAACTGCATAGATGCATAAGCAATCACTTTCCTATGCTGCTGTAGGACACATCCTAGCCCTTTTCCTGCAGCATCGCTGTATATGGTGAACCCTCCAGAACCTGAAGGTAATATCAGAACTGGAGCGGTCGTCAGCTTCCTCTTCAGCTCCTCAAACGCTGCCTGGCAGTCCTCTGACCAGATGTACTCTGCGTCCTTCCGTGTCAGCTTCGTCATGGATTCAGTTATCCTAGCAAAGTCCTGGACGAACTTTCTATAATAGCCTGCTAAACCCAGAAAGCTCCTGATCTCTGAAACTGACGTCGGAGCCTTCCACGTCTCAACTGCAGCAATCTTCTTGGGATCCACCGAGATTCCATCTCCAGTGACTACATGGCCGAGAAACTCCACTCGGTCTAAAAAGAACTCGTACTTCAGCAATTTGGCAAACAATCTCTCATGCCTCAGAATCCCCAAAACTATCCGCAAGTGCTCTGCATGCTCCTCCGACGTCTTCGAGTATATCAGGATGTCGTCGATAAATACTACGACGAACTTATCCAGATACAGGTGGAATATCTTATTCATCAAATTTATAAAGACAGCTGGCACATTTGTGAGACCAAATGGCATCACCAAAAACTCGTACTGCCCGTACTTCGTGTTGAACGCCGTCTTCTGGATGTCTGCTGCCCTAACCTTCACCTGGTGGTACCCGGATCTCAAGTCTATCCTGGAAAACACCTTCGCCCCGCTCAACTGGTCGAACAAATCATCTATCCTGGGCAGAGGATATTTGTTCTTGATGGTAATGGCATTCAAGGGCCGATTGTCAATACACAACCGGACTGTACCATCCTTCTTAGGCACAAAGAGCACTGGCGCTCCCCATGGAGAAGCACTAGATCGAATGAAACCCTTTTTCAATAGGTCATCAATCTGCTCTTTCATCTCTACGGCCTCCTTGGGATTCACTCTATAGCAAGCCCGGGATACTGGTGATGAACTCGGTACTAAATCTATAGTAAACTCCACATCTCTGTCAGGCGGAAGCCCTGGAAGATCCTCTGGGAATACATCCATAAACTCTCTAATGATAGGGTGTGGCGGTGCTACGTCCCCAACTGTCGCATGACAGTTCGGCTCCAGGCTGATCTCTGGCCCTGTCCTCCTGACACTGAATGGTGCTGTGCCTGGGGGACTGAACAAAATACTACCCTCATGACAATCTATAGATGCATGGGCATAGCTAAGCCAGTCCATCCCCAATATGATATCATAACAGAGGAGTGGCATCACAAAGAATCGCCCCTCAAACTCTCTCCCGGCTATAGTAATAGAGCGTCTATAGCTAGCTCTAATAGGCACTGGTCCTTCTCCTGTCATTACTCTACTAATCTCCGCAGTAGGTGTAGAAACTAAATGGTGTTCATGCATAAACTCTAATGACAGGAAGCAATGAGATGCACCAGAATCAAACAAACATAGAGCTAGAAAAGTATGCAAATAAATATGACCTGTGATAACGTCAGCTATGTAATCTGGCTCCGAAACCTGCTCCGGCTCCGGCTCAAGGGCTAGGCTATAAACCTTCCCCTGAGGTCCCTTCTGTTGCTGCAGATGCTGTCCAAACCTCTGCTGCTGAGTCGGGGGCGGTCCTCTAGTCTTCGCTACTGGGCACTCTCGAAGCTGATGGGTGGGAGACCCACAAGCCAAACACTGACCCAACCTCTTCCTACAGAAGAGAGAGTCTTGGCCTGGCCTCTTGCAGAATACACAAAAAGCTTCCTTTGGCTGCTGCTGCTGATGTCCGGGTCCCGGGGCTCTAACTGGCGGGGTCGGATGATGTGATATAGGAGGACGGTAAGTCTGCTGGGGCGGCGTCGGTGCTCTCTGCTGGAAAGCCTGACGCTTGGATGGTCCCTCATGGTGTACAGAAGCCGGCTTCTTACAAGACAGAAGACGCTCCTCAATGCTCCGGGCCAACTCTAGGCTCTGATAGTAGTCAGTCGTACCGTTCGCTACTATAAGAATGCCAATGTCTGTAACTAGACCATGGCAAAACCTACGGGTCATCTCCTCTGGATCGACAACCAGACTAGGAGCGAAATGGCTCAGGCGACTAAACTCTGCCGCATACTCATCAACAAAACGGTTCCTCTGCTGGATGTTCTGGAATCGTAGCCCCATGGCTACTCTAGCAGTGGTCGAGAAGAATTTCTTCTTGAACTGGGTCTTGAACAGATCCCATGTGGCTCTCCCTCTCGCAAATAACGGCTCATTCCGGAACCAAACTCCTGCCAAGTCTATCAGCAAAAATCCCGCTGCCTCGACCTGAAGGTCATCCGACATCCTAACTCCAAGAAGCTTCCTCTCCACCGAGTCGAGCCAGTCATCTTCTACTACTATGCCCTCAGTCCCTGAGAACTTCTTGGGATTCAGACCCATTAAGTCCTTGATCGTCCCGCTCTCTGCCGTGGCTCTACATGTGGTGGGACCACGGGACGTTCCTCAGAATGCTCCATGCTCTGGCGGAGTAGGGTAGTCTGCTCTTGATGGGTTGTTAGGAACCCCTGAATCAGAGTGAGCAGCTGGTTTCCGTCGAGTGTGACGGAAGCCTGGGTAGGTATAGTGATCGGGGGTGGTAGAAGTATTGGGTCCTGCTGGGCCTGTGATGTGGAGGGTGGTTGTGGTATCTGCGTTGGTGGATTTGTGGAGTGGGGGAGTGTGGTAGGTGAAGGTGTATCAGTCGACTGGTCAGCTGACTGGATAAGGAGGGCCCCATTCTCGGGTGTAACATATTGGGACGAACAAGTAAGCACCATCTAAATTACAATAAAAAGGACTTATAAGGACTTGTTAAAGTAAGCATTCATAGGCAAAGAAATCTAATTATAATAGCAATCATGTGATATTTTTCCTATGTTGCAATCCTAGTATTCCTCTAGGTGTTCTAAATGTCATTCCTAATGTTGTCTAATTACCTTAAGTTCCTAATTGCAGGCAAGCTTGGTACAATAACGTAACCAAACAATTTAGTCAGGACCTGCATGGGCCACCACTAAAAACATGTCACGACCCGCTACCCAAATTGTTGGGCCAGGCCGAGTCATGCCCAGCCTACGTTTGAGATAAAACGTAGTAAGCTGTTCTAAAGACAACATGATAAGACTAAATGTGCTAACAGTTCTATAAGTGAATAAAAGTCATAAATGCTCCAAACACAAAAGCCGTCTCATATAGTAGAATGTCCAAAGTACAAGTCTGAAATATAAAACTGGATACATGTCCAGTTACAAAATATGTAGCCTAATACATGACTACTCTCAAAAGTCTAAAGCAAAAAGATAACTAGGCGAGGTTTCCTGCATGAACATCCTCGTAAAGCAAAGCCGGGTCCTCGGCAGTAACTCCATAATATGTGTCGCAGAGTAACTCCTCCTCAGTAAGGACACCTACAACGTTATCCTGTCAGGACGGGAGCAAATACTGATTCTAGCAAACTAAATATACGAAGCATGAACAAGAATGTAATAAACTGGAATCATGGCATATCATGGTTTAATTGGTTATTTTCCTAAATAACCACATGTAGTTTAAAAGTTTAAAACTGTAGCATGTACATGAATCGGTCAATAGGTGAACAGGATGTACTGTGGTACATATCAAGTTTTTTGGTATGCACATACGTGCACGAGCGACATCGGTGTATATCCATACACAAATGCGATATCAGAACATACGGCAAGGTCACATATAGAATGTCACCGAGCGCGGTAAATACATACGGAGAAGGGGGTCATGTTCACGTACAATACTAACAGTTTCCCCTTAACCCGTTATTTAAACATGTGAGAGATATGAGATACTGTATAAACATGGTGGAGACTAAAAGTAATACAACAGGTAAAGTTCTAACTTGCAACCCCAAGGATCAGCATTTAACATGGTGGGTAAATCACAGTTTATTGTTATAGCAGTATGTAAAGTTTGTAGAAAGTACTTGCCTCTAGCAAAGCAAAGCAAAACAAGCTGCGATAAAAGTGCTATAGATGTTCGATAACTCGTCACTGTAGAAATAAATGCATAAACTTAGTTTTTACACTAAGCTAAAACACTAGGACACTAATTGGTGCAACACGACTTGTGACTGGGCGCCTAGCCAAAATGATGATTTAAGCATAGGAGACCAATGTGAGGTGACACACTACTTTAACTAACTTCCTAGGGTCTTAACACTAGTGTGGGGTGAGGTTCAACACAGCCATAACTCAAAATAACACAAAAAGTTGTAAGTCGTAATTATTCAATAAATAAATCAAACTGAACATTGTGTTCCAATAATTTTTGAGATAGATAAAAAAGCTCAATTTTATATAAAATAAAGTACCAAAATGATCCTCGTTAATTATAAAAATTTATACTAATTTTTCTGGAATTTATAAACCTTCATAAACATTTATTAAAAATCAGCAAACATAGGTATCCTGAAAATGAGCTTTGTTTTCCTATTTTTAAAAAATACCAAAAGTACTTATTAAATGCTGAAAAAATTATAATAAATTAGCTAAATTAACATAATATTTAAATATAATTTTTCTAGAATTTTTACAGCACTTAAAATATGTAAAAAAAATTCAAAACAGCCTAACCGGATTATCCGGCGGATTACCGCGGATTACCGGCGGATTTTCCGTTCCGTCACAGCAAGTTTTGTGGTGAAAGTTCGGATTTTCCGACTGATTTCCGCGGATTTTTGACGGATTTTCCGAACCGTCGCAGAAAGTTAATTTTTGAACTCAAAACTTCTTTCGGCCAAAAAAACTTCGTTTTAAATCGAAATTCGGACTTTCAAAAGTCAAAATTGAATAGAATTGAATTTCCTACAACATGGAAGTAGTAGTTTTCACAAAACAAACATTTGATAGATCAAAACCTCAAAATACTCGAAAATCATATCTAGAAACTCAGATCTACGCAATACTGTCGATCAAAACCAAAAGTGCTATATGCTAAACATGTTAACAATTTAAAGAAGCAAATTATAGGCCAATAAAACTTTAGTTTCTATGGAAAACAAAATTAAAGTATGGTCATGCCACTTTTGAGCAAGATGCACTTGCCTAGGTTAAGCTCCAAGCCTAATCTTCTACTCCACCACCAAGAGGGGTACGAAACCACACTCTAGACCTCAAGGCCAAGCTCCTAACAAGCTCCAAGGGAAGAGAAAGGAAGAAGAAATGAAGAGAGAGTGAAGAGAATGAAAAGAGAGAGGAGAGAGAAAGTGAAAGGGTATATATAGAAGGGGGAATTAATCTTAGCCATCGGATCGTGATCCATGTCAGAATCTAAGTCAATCATGGCCATTCAAACAAAACCAATTATCCATTGGGTAATAGGATACATCTACACTATTCACGGAAATATCTAAACACTATTCATCAAAATATCTAAAATACTATTCATCAAAATATCGAAAACACTATTCATGAAAATATCTGAAATCGAAAATATCTAAAATGTAGAAAATCTGTCTGGACGGTGTGCCGTCGGTATACTCCGGTATACTGGCGGTATGCCGGCCAAGAAAAAATCTATAAGTTAGGAAAATTTTCAAAGCATTACGAAAACAAAAAAAATACGAAATACGCTACAAAATACGTATTTAAATTAAATATAATTGAAAATTATAAAAAACTATTTTTTTGAAATCTAGGGGCTTACATCTATGCGGAGGCCCGCAAGGTAGAGCGGGAATGGGGCTTGAAGCCCAAGAGGGAGCGTGATCATTTCTCGGGGGCTACTAGCAGCGCACGGGCTGCTAAGCGCCCTCAGCTTCAGCATCGTTCTTTCCAGCATCACCAACCGCAGGTTCAGACCCGAGCACCGGTTCAGCAGCAGGTGCAGCACACTCAGCAGAGGCAGGCACAGCATGGGGTTCCTTGTAACTACTGCAGGAAGCCCGGTCACATCTGGAAGGTCTGTCGGAAGAGGCTGGGCATGTGCCTCTACTGCGGGGAGGCTGGACATCAGTTGAAGGATTGTCCTGCGAACCCTCGTAGGGTAGTCCGTGGAGCGGTAGCAGCTCAGGGGGCACCGGCGAGAGTTCCTGCAGTGCAGCAGAGGGGTCCACTTCCGACCCAGCAGCAGCGGTTTGTTCAGCACCACCAGCAGCGGGGTGGTCAGGATAGAGCCTTTGCTCTTGCGGCCGAGGAGATCGAGCCAGTCGCAGATGTAGTTGCAGGTTCGGTTCTTCTTGATTCTTTTCATGCCTTAGCATTGTTTGATTCAGGTGCTACGCACAGTTTTGTGTCAGTTTTTTTTTGCACTTAGGCACAATATCATTGCTGAGTATCTTGGTAGGACTTGCAAGATTATGACTGGGAATGGCATCATCCTAGTTAATAATGTTTGCAAGGGGCGGAGAGTTTCTTTGAGAGGCCGGGAGCTGAGTGCGTGTTTGCTCGTAATGCCACTTCCGAGTTACGATGTGGTACTCGGTATGTATTGGTTAAGCACGCACCACGCTAGCATCGATTGCAGAGGGGACATGATTCTATTTAGGCCGCCGAGAGAGCCGGAGTATGACTTCACCAGGGGTGCAGTGGAGCAGGAAGATGGATTCTGCGGAGCGTTGTTGGCGGGGCCAGTGTTGCCACATCCACTCATTGTTGAGTTCTTGGATTTCTTCCCCGAGGAGCTGCCCGGGATACCGCCAGATCGTGATGTTGAGTTTTCTATAGACCTAGTGCCGGATGCTGAGCCTATCTCCCAGCACGTCTATAGAATCAACAATAGCGAGTTAGCGGAGCTGAAGAAGCAGGTCGACGAGCTGGAGGACAAGGGCTTTATTCGATCTAGCTCTTCACCTTGGGGTGCGCCAGTTCTTTTTGTCCCCAAGAAGGATGGTACGGTACGTCTGTGAATTGATTACAGGGCGCTCAATAACCTTACAATCAAGAACAAGTATCCTTTGCCAAGGATTGATGACTTGTTCGACCAGTTGAGCGAGACGAGAGTGTTCTCGAAGATCGACTTGCGCACCGGGTACCATCAGCTGAAGGTGAAGCGGGATGACATTCCGAAGACTACCTTTCGGACTCGCTATGGCCAGTATGAGTATACCGTCATGCCGTTTGGGTTGACCAACGCCCCGACGGTATTCATGAACTTGATGAACAAGGTATTTCATCAGTACCTTGACAAGTTCGTGGTGGTCTTCATTGATGACATCCTTATCTATTCAAAGATGCCAGAGGAGCACGAGGAGCACCTGAGGATTGTGTTGGACACTCTCAGGAGGGAGCAGCTGTATGGAAAGCTGTCCAAGTGCGAGTTCTTCTTGGATCGCGTGGAGTTCCTAGGCCATGTTGTCTCCGGCGAAGGGATTTCAGTGGATCCGAAGAAGATTTCTGCGGTGGAGTCCTGGTCGACGCCGAGCTCAGTAACAGAGGTTCGGAGTTTTCTTGGTCTGGCAGGTTACTACCGGAGGTGCGTACAGGACTTTTCCAGGATTGCCCAGCTGTCACGACCTGCACCCTAGAGTAAGGGCACGAGACGTGAATACGTCCAGCCTACGCTGCAGTGTCGGCGGTAGAACGCTGTCCTAGGTCTCAATATCTAACAGTTTATCTCTAAGCAGTTTATACTCCCCGAACGGGAGTAACATAGTAATAACAACTCAATCACAGCTAAGGAAAAGATAGCACGATATGAAATAGAACTCAAGGAAATAAGGAGATGAAATAGTCTAAGATAATCCCAACAATATCCAGAGAAATACAACTCAGCTACAGCATGAAAGAATATACAAACTGATCTCCAAAAAGTGTCTAGCTAAAACATGTCCAACTACATAAAGATAAAAGCCTAACTATCTAGTCTAGGCAGTCGGAGGAAAGTCCTCAGCTACTGCTGGATCCTCCTGAGGGTCCAGCTCACAGGTGTCATCTAGGGCTGCCCCGTAGTAGGTGTCCAGGCCAGCCTCCTCCTCGTCCTCTGTAATATTTTCAACAGGTCCAGTCAGGACAGGAGCGAGCACAGTACATCTCAACAATTCATAGCAGGTTAGAAAATATGAACATGCAGTAAAGTAAGATACAAGTACTGAAAGAAAAGCAGTATGTAAACAGGAAGAGATGTAATAGAATATCTACTATACATAGAGAACTAGCAGTGACTAGTGAGTCAGAGTACAACATGAACATGTAAATGGCCTGGGATGATTCAATGAAGACACTACGGAATGATTCAATGAAGATACTACTGGTGTATTATTTACATGTCCACTTCTACTCCCCCGTACCCCCAATCAATACACAAGGATCCAGCCAGGTTATGTTATATGATTCCATGCAAGGCCCGCGAAGGGGGATACATGGATGTCCCATAAATGGGGAGTCTGGGGGTTACCCAACTGTGTAGGATTCAAGAGACTCTGTGATCATGAGGGTACATGTCACAAGTAATCAAGTGAACCAAGAGCATAGTGATACGCCATGTAAGTGAAACGCACTGAACACGTAGTACCCGATGCTCCCTAAGGATAACATTTCAAGAAAGGATCCATATAGTACCAATCCGTGTGACCGTCGTGACAGTACAAGTAAAGTAATCTACTGCAGGAAATAATTCTAAGCAAGATATGAAATGATCAGAGAATATACTCGCCTGTATGTGAGTGTCCGATATGAATCGTACTGTCCAAGGAGTGGTGTCTGGCTCCTAAACAGAACAGCACAAGTCACAACAAGTCTAAAATGATAAAATGAAGCTCTGCTATGTATTCTACATGATTATAAGTCAATCTAGGCCAAAGTCAACTCTTGGTCAACTTTGGTCAACCCTAGAAGTCAAACTAGGTCAACCTTGTCTAAACTAGGCTAAATTAGTCTAGTCAAGTCTAGCTTAGTCTATACTAGGACACACAAGCCTATACTAGCTAGTACACACCACTACAAGGCTATGCAAGCCTGAACCAAGCCTATCCCAACTATATCATATATCACAACATAGCTATATGCTATATAACTAGCATACACTCAAACATGTCTAACTTATTATCAATATACATATATATAGATACTTACATTAGGCATTCCATTTTACATGGATATACATATGCCTATTTACATACATTACACTATATATATATATATATACATATATGTACAGACATTCACATATAGTATATACCTACATGTATAATAAGAGAGAGGGAAGCATGTGTGCTTGTGGCTGTGACATGAATAACTATATCATGTGTGTGTGTGACACTGTGAGAGAGAGAAATCAGTGAGAAGTGTGTGTAAAACTAAAGTGTAGGAAACATGAAACAGTGAGGGATCATGTGGCTGTGTGTGATGTGCAGAGGAACATAGGTGACAGTGAGAGTAATGATAGGGTGTGTATGTGTGAGTGACAATGTGTGACTGCAAAGTGTGTGAGTATGTAACTAAGTGGTAGGACTGTGTCAGTGTTCAGGAAAATACAGTGTGTGAAAGGATGTAGGTTAGTGTACAGGAAAATATATATGCAGGAAATCAGTTCATGGCCACAAAATTAATCCAAACCCATATGTGAAATGAACCACAGTTAAGAAGGAAAAAGGAAAAAGGAAAAAGGAAATAGCTTCCAGTTTTCCTGAAACAGTTTCCCCCCTTTTGAAATTCCCAATTGAATTCAAAACTCAATACAGTTTAACAAGGTCCCAGACTGAAATGTTCAGGTTTGGACCCAAGACCTCAACAATTCAAACCCAATTTCATTCAGTGAAATAACAAAGAGTGCTCAGGGTTTACAATTTAACCCAAAACCAAAACTCAGTTCAAGTATTTACAGGTTATAGAAGAAAAGAAAGGAAATCAATTTAATATTACAATCAATGGAAGACAGTGCAAACCCAAACCCCCCCAGCAAAAGACACACACACAGGTACATGGCAATTAGGAGTATAGGACAGAGCTTTAAAACATGTATCTAACACTAGTTAATAGGTTAAACCTTACCCAAACCCAAGTGTTGAAATCTGGACAAAACTGATACCATGTATCAGACAAAATAGCAAATGGCAGTGTAAAGAAATGAATTTGTCATTGGCCCAAACTAATTTACACAACTAACAGTCCTAATTCAAAGACAAAGATTAAACTAATAGTTATATGATATGTAGGAACAAAATTCGATGGAATAATCAAAACAAAAACTGGAAATTTATTGATTGAACACAACAGTCACTGTGTAATCGAGTATCAGGAAAAGTATCAGAAAAATAGTTTCAAACACCCATTCCAAATCAATAACTCACATAAAACCCAACCTAAATCATGTAAACCAATCTATATATACTAATCAACATATTTGGATCTATTTAACAAGTTAAACACCATTAAAACCCCTTTGAAATCAAATCGAACAGTATTAGAAAACAATGCACTGAGAACACACTGGCCTGCCCATGCACACGGGATTTCATGTCCGATACGACACCAACTGACACGAGGCTTGGGGACCCTCGTGTCAGACACTGCCCCCACCCCTTCGCCAAATCCTAACTCGCCACGTGGCCTGTGCATCGAGCACGAGGCCACGAGTAGCAGGGGAATGCACAGCCTGTGCGCGCGCGTGTCACCCGCATGTGCACGCGTCGATTCTGACACGACACGACACGAAACTCACCTCAGTATCCCAGAATCGTGTAAGCAAGAACAAAATGAAGATTCCTATTCAAACACAAAGAATTAATTCGATCGAAATACCCTTTGAGGCATTTCGTCGAACACTAAGCTGTGGTCACTGATACGTGTCCAGAACGGACACGAATCCAATGACACAGGACACAAAATCTATCCAGACCTTAGGGGGACCCTTAGGGCTTCCTATTGGTGAAGACAAAGTGGAAATCCATGGAGGAATGGAGAAGTTATCTATTGGTGAAGAAACTTCACAAAAACTAGAATGGAGAGATTCCTCAAGTCACCCAAACTTCCACAAATTGTTGATTCCCTGCAAATAAAATATACCAGCAGCAAGAGGAAGAAATTTAGGTCCTAATGGAATTGGTTTGAAGGAAAAAGGATTTGAAATAGATTTTTAAGGATTTTAGGAAGATGGGACTCACCTCTTTCCTTAAACTCTTGAAGAACCCTAAAAGAGGCTAGCCCTAGAAATTAGGAGTGTATTTATAATGGGGGAATCTCTAGGTTCAGCTAGGGTGGCTGACCACTTGGCTTTGGGTTAGGGTTGAGCTAGGTTTGGCTAGTCCTAACTAGTTTAGTCACAAAATGACTTGTGTAATCACAAGCCATTTATCAAATAACTTGATTTCTAAATTCCTAATTCAAGTTCTAATAAATCACTAACCACTAACTTGAGTCACACTAGGTTATACTAGGGTCCACTTGACCTAACCAAGCCCAACTAACTATGGTTAGTTCCTAGGTTGGTCTACATGAGTCAAAACTAGTCCAAAACCAAACTAGTCCAAATAAATCCAAAATAAATCCTAAAAATTCCCATAAATTCTAATTAATACTAATAAATTTTATTTACCCCAAAAATGACAAATTTACCCTTAAACTAGAAATGTGGTAGTGACAAATCTACCCTCCTTAAAAGAATTTCGTCCTCGAAATTGAAAGGCGAAATGCAACTGATAAGAAGGATATAATGTATACCTCACGGTCCAAAAAGATAAGGGTACCGCTCGCGCATCTCATCCTCCCGCTCCCAGGTAGACTCTCCTAGAGAATGATGCCTCCATACGACGCGTACCAAGGGTATCACCTGGTTCCTCAGAACCTTCTTCCGTCGATCCAGAATCTCCACTGGCTGCTCTGGATAGCTGAGAGAAGGTCCCACCTCAATCTCCTAATGATCGAGCACATGGCTAGGGTCAGCCACGTACCGTCTCAACTGTGATACATGGAATACGTTGTGGACCCCCACAAGTGCAGGCGACAAGTCTAGCCTGTAAGCCACATCACCGACTCTCCCGCTGATAACGAAAGGGCCGATGAAGCGCGGGCTAAGCTTCCCACCTCCACCAAAACGTATCGTACCACGAGTCGGAGATATCTTCAAGAAAACCTGGTCTCCGACCTAATCACAAGCAAGGTCTCAATTAATAATAATAAACAAACATGATCAAAATCACAAACAAACAACCTAAACCTAATCCTACTCTAATCTGTACCTCAAACTCCAAGGGCCGCCGGTGGCTATCGGCCCAGTGCCGATGTCTGTCCTGCGCCACGTGAAGTTTGTCCCTGATGAGCTTCACCTTCTCGGTCGCATCCACAACCATCTCTGGCCCCAGCAAAGCTCGCCCACCAACATCATCCCAGGATAAGGGTGTACGGCACCTACGCCCGTACAGAGCCTCGAAAGGTGACATCTCGATGCTGGCCTGGAAACTATTGTTATAGGCAAACTCCACCAAATGAAGATGATCCTCCCAGGAACCTCCAAAGTCCAGAACGCACATCCGCAGCATATCCTCAAGGGTCTGAATAGTCCGCTCTGACTGTCCGTCCGTCTGGGGGTGGTATACAGTACTAAACTTGAGCTGTGTGCCCAAGCTGGTCTGCAGACTCCTCCAGAAATAGGAAGTAAAATGGCTATCCCGATCTGAGACGATGCTGACCGGAACTCCGTAGATCCTGACTATCTGTCGCATATACATCTCCGCCAGCCTCTCTGTAGACGTACCCACCTTGAATGGCAAAAAGTGGGCCGATTTGGTCAACCTGTCCACGATGACCCAAATCGCATCTTTCTCTCCTGGAGTACGCGGCAATCCTGAGACGAAGTCTATCGTGATATGCTCCCATTTCCACTCGGGAATGGGCAGCGGCTGCAACAACCTACCGGGCCTCTGTCTCTCTGCCTTGACCTGCTGACAGACCAAGCACCTAGCTACGAAGTGGGACACCTCCCGCTTCATTCCTGACCACCATACATGCTCCCGCAGATCTCGGTACATCTTGTTGGCACCCGGGTGAATAGAGTACTGCGATCTGTGGGCCTCCTGCATAATCTGCTTTCTGAGCTCCCCACTAGGTATACATAACCTGGCACCGTGCCTCAGGGCACCATCCTCTGCAAGTGAGAACTCAGGATCCTCCACTCTAATACTGATCTGCTCTCTGATACTCTGAAAAGCCACATCCTCGAACTGGGCCGCCTTGATCCTGTCGACCAAGTCTGACTGTATCAGCATCCCCCATAGCTGCATCTGCACTCCCGGCACGATCACCTCAATCCCAAGGCTCTCCAAGTCGGCAAGCAAATGCCGATCCATGGTCAAACACACGGCTGTCGGATACCTGCTCAAGGCATCGGCAACCACGTTGGCCTTTCCTGGATGATACTGCAGTGCAATGTCGAAGTCCTTCATCAACTCCAACCATCTGTGCTGTCTCATGTTCAACTCCTTCTGAGTGAACACATACTTTAGGTTCTTGTGATCTGGAAGATCTCCACCCGTTCACCATACAGATAATGCTTCCACAGCTTCAAAGCAAAAATTACTGCTGCCAGCTCCAGGTCGTGGGTAGGGTAGTTCTTTTCGTGGGGACGTAACTGCCTGGAAGCATAGGCAATCACCTTCCCGTGCTGCTGCAACACACAACCCAGCCCCTTCCCTGAAGCATCACTATAAATAGTGAATCCACCAGATCCTGAAGGCAATGTCAGAATCGGAGCTGTCGTCAGCCGCTTCTTCAACTCATCAAAAGCTGCCTGACACTCCTCTGACCATACATACTCAGTATCCTTCCGGGTCAACCGTGTCAACGGCTCTGCAACCCGGGAGAAATCCTGTACAAATCTCCGGTAATATCCCGCCAGCCCCAGGAAGCTCATGATCTCTGCAACTGAAGTCGGCGCCGCCCATGCCTCAATTGCTACAATCTTCTTGGGGTCAACTGAGATACCATCTCCAGTCACAACGTGCCCCAAGAAATCCACCCGGTCCAAGAAAAACTCACACTTGGAGAGTTTTCCATAAAGCTGCTCCTTCCTGAGAATCTCCAGCACTATCCGCAGATGCTCCTCGTGCTCCTCCTCAGTCTTGGAATAGATCAAGATATCATCAATAAATACCACTACAAACTGATCCAGATACTAATGGAACACCTTGTTCATAAGGTTCATAAACACAGCTGGTGCATTGGTTAGCCCAAACGGCATAACCAAAAACTCGAACTGCCCGTACCGAGTCCTGAAAGCGGACTTGGGAATATCCTCCCCCTTCACCTTCACCTGGTGATATCCCGACCTCAGATCAATATTGGAAAATACCCGAGCTCCGCTCAACTGGTCAAACAGATCGTCGATCCGTGGCAGTAGATATCTGTTCTTGATCGTGAGGTTGTTGAGTGCCCTATAGTCAATACACATGCGTACTGACCCATCCTTCTTCGGCACAAACAACACTGGTGCACCCCATGGCGACGAACTCGAGCGGATGAAGCCCTTGTCCTGTAGCTCATCCACCTGCTTCTTCAGTTCCACCAGCTCGCTGTTGTTCACCCGATAGACATGCTGAGAGACAGGCTCCGCTCCTGGAACCAAGTCTATCGAGAACTCTATGTCTCTGTCTGGTGGCAGTCCCGGCAACTCCTCCGGGAAAACATCCATATACTCTGCTATCAAGGGGTGTGGAATCGTCTGCTCCTCGACCGAGACTCCACAGAAGACTCCGCTGCTCTGCTCTGCCTGACGTCTGGAGTACTCGAACTCTGGCTCCCCCGGCGCTCTGAACAGAACTCTACCCCCTCTGCAATCAATACTGGCGTGGTGCCTGCTCAACCAATCCATGCCTAGTACTATATCGTAGTTCGGCAATGGTATTACGAGCAGGCTCACCTCCAACTCACGGCCTCCCAAAACTACTCTCTGACCCTTACAAACATCATGCACGAGGATAATGCCACCCTCGGTCGTGATCTTATAAGTCCTAGGCAACGATTCAGCTATGATACCGCGTCTAATCGCAAAAGATACAGATATGAAGCTATACGATGCACCAGAATCAAACAATACAAATGCTGGACTGGAGTCGAGAAGAATCGAACCTGCGATCAGCTCTCCTATCGCCTCTGTATCCTCAGCTGCCATGGTGAAAGCTCGCCCCTGCTGGCCTCCCCTGGCCTGCTGCTGGTGCTGGACAAACCTCTGCTGCTGCGTCGGCAGGGCTGGTCCCCGCTGCTGTCCTGCTGGAGCCCTGGCTCCTCCTCCTGGGCCTGCTCGTACTACGCAGCACTTCCTCATCTGATGGTCTGCTGAACCACACTTCAGGCACTGGCCCAGCCTCCTCCGACACTCATTGGCTACATGCCCAGGCTTCTTGTAATAGGCACAAGTAACAATCTGCCTCTGTCCCTGCTGGTGCTGTCTCTGCTGCTGCTGCTGAGGGGCTGGCCTCTGCTGAATCGACTGAGGCTGAAACAGCCTCGGCTGCTGATACTGAAAGTGAGGCCTCTTGGCCTGGCCTCCGCTGCTGCTGCTACCCCCAACTGGGTCTCTCCCTCTCTTGAGCCTAAGCTCAAGGTCATCCTCTGCAGCTAGTACGTCCACCAGTATCTCCTCAAATGTAGTACCGCGGGCGTTCTTGGTGTAGGACTTGACCTCCTTTACCAAGCCCTTCCGGAACCTCCGGGCCTTCGTCGCCTCCGACAAGTCCTCTACAAATCTGCCCAGGCGGCAAAACTCTCCTGCATACTCCTCCACAGACTGGCTCCCCTGAACTAGAGCCTCGAACTGAGTCTCGAGGGCTCCCAGCACTGCCTCTGGGAAGAACTTCTCCTTGAACAGCTTCTTGAATGCTGCCCAAGTCTATCCTGCTGTGCCGACCCTCGGGTCGGTCTGGTACCATGTCCGAGCCAGATCCTGCATCATGCTGGCTGCTGCCTCTATCTGGAGCCTCGTCGAAATCTCAGCCAGCCTGAAGATCTCCTCCATATGCTCGATCCACTCATCGGCATACAGGATTCCCTCTGTCCCGCGAAAGTCCCTCGGGTACATCTTCTGGAAGTCTTGGATGCCTTTCTCCCGTGGCTGGTGTGGCTGCTGGACTGCTGCTGGCTGAGCCGCTACTCTCTCCACTGCTGTCACTGCCAGCTCAATGCCTCGAGTGAGCTCTGCCGTCTGCCTCTGCTGCTGGGTCTGCTGACCCTCCATGTACTGTCTGAAGAAGGCTAGCAGCTGTACTGCATCTACTGTCCCTGGAGGTGGCTGCTGGTAAGGATCCTCTGGAAAAACCGGGTCCTGCCTCCGAGCCGGTGGGTGTATGTCCCCTGCTGCGGCTGCCGAGGTCTCAACACGAACTGAGGTGGCAAGAGCTGCAGTCTCCTGGCCTCGCCGTGCTGGCTGAGAGGTAGCAGTCCCCTCTATAGCATCCTCAGGAACGGCACGCTATGATCGAGTCTCTACCATCCTGAAGATAGACAAACAAGAGTATCAATTTCTGAGAAAGAAGCAAAATAACAAAGGCGGACAATTATAATTCAAAGGATCAGCTGACAAAAGGATTTAGATGGCAATAAAAGAAATTTTCCTAAAGTGATTGAGTATCTTAAAATTAATGTCCTATATCCTATAGCAGGCTGCAGTGATACTCTAGCTCGAGCACCACTACACTTATAGTCTAGACCTGCATGGGCCACCACTAAAAATGTGTCACGACCCGCACCCTAGAGTAAGGGCACGAGACGTGAATACGTCCAGCCTATGCTGTAGTGTCGGTGGTAGAACGCTGTCCTAGGTCTCAACATCTAACATTTTATCTCTAAGTAGTTTATACTCCCCAAACAGGGGTAACATAGTAATAACAACTCAATCACAGCTAAGGAAAAGATAGCACGATATGAAATAGAACTTAAGGAAATAAGGAGATGAAATAGTCTAAGATAATCCCAACTATATCCAGAGAAATACAACTCAGCTACAGCATGAAAGAATATACAAACTGATCTCCAAAAAGAGTCTAGCTAAAACATGTCCAACTACATAAAGATAAAAGCCTAACTATCTAGTCTAGGCAGTCGGAGGAAAGTCCTCAGCTACTGCTGGATCCTCCTGAGGGTCCAGCTCACAGGTGTCATCTAGGGCTGCCCCGTAGTAGGTGTCCAGGCCAGCCTCCTCCTCGTCCTCTGTAATATTTTCAACAGGTCCAGTCAGGACAGGAGCGAGCACAGTACATCTCAACAATTCATAGCAGGTTAGAAAATATGAACATGCAGTAAAGTAAGATACAAGTACTGAAAGAAAAGCAGTATGTAAACAGGAAGAGATGTAATAGAATATCTACTATACATAGAGAACTAGCAGTGACTAGTGAGTCAGAGTACAACATGAACATGTAAATGGCCTGGGATGATTCAATGAAGACACTACGGAATGATTCAATGAAGATACTACTGGTGTATTATTTACATGTCCACTTCTACTCCCCCGTACCCCCAATCAATACACAAGGATCCAGCCAGGTTATGTTATATGATTCCATGCAAGGCCCGCGAAGGGGGATACATGGATGTCCCATAAATGGGGAGTCTGGGGGTTACCCAACTGTGTAGGATTCAAGAGACTCTGTGATCATGAGGGTACATGTCACAAGTAATCAAGTGAACCAAGAGCATAGTGATACGCCATGTAAGTGAAACGCACTGAACACGTAGTACCCGATGCTCCCTAAGGATAACATTTCAAGAAAGGATCCATATAGTACCAATCCGTGTGACCGTCGTGACAGTACAAGTAAAGTAATCTACTGCAGGAAATAATTCTAAGCAAGATATGAAATGATCAGAGAATATACTCGCCTGTATGTGAGTGTCCGATATGAATCGTACTGTCCAAGGAGTGGTGTCTGGCTCCTAAACAGAACAGCACAAGTCACAACAAGTCTAAAATGATAAAAAGAAGCTCTGCTATGTATTCTACATGATTATAAGTCAATCTAGGCCAAAGTTAACTCTTGGTCAACTTTGGTCAACCCTAGAAGTCAAACTAGGTCAACCTTGTCTAAACTAGGCTAAATTAGTCTAGTCAAGTCTAGCTTAGTCTATACTAGGACACACAAGCCTATACTAGCTAGTACACACCACTACAAGGCTATGCAAGCCTGAACCAAGCCTATCCCAACTATATCACATATCACAACATAGCTATATGCTATATAACTAGCATACACTCAAACATGTCTAACTTATTATCAATATACATATATAGATACTTACATTAGGCATTCCATTTTACATGGATATACATATGCCTATTTACATACATTACACTATATATATATATACATATATGTACAGACATTCACATATAGTATATACCTATATGTATAATAAGAGAGAGGGAAGCATGTGTGCTTGTGGCTGTGACATGAATAACTATATCATGTGTGTGTGTGACACTGTGAGAGAGAGAAATCAATGAGAAGTGTGTGTAAAACAAAAGTGCAGGAAACATGAAACAGTGAGGGATCATGTGGCTGTGTGTGATGTACACAGGAACATAGGTGACAGTGAGAGTAATGATAGGGTGTGCATGTGTGAGTGACAATGTGTGACTGCAAAGTGTGTGAGTATGTAACTAAGTGGTAGGACTGTGTTAGTGTTCAGGAAAATACAGTGTGTGAAAGAATGTAGGTTAGTGTACAGAAAAATATATATATATGCAGGAAATCAGTTCATGGCCACAAAATTAATCCAAACCCATATGTGAAATGAACCACAGTTAAGAAGGAAAAAGGAAAAAGGAAATAGCTTCCAGTTTTCCTGAAACAGTTTCCCCCTTTTGAAATTCCCATTTGAATTCAAAACTCAACACTGTTTAACAAGGTCCCAGACTGAAATGTTCAGGTTTGGACCCAACACCTCAACAATTCAAACCCAATTTCATTCAGTGAAATAACAAAGAGTGCTCAGGGTTTACAATTTAACCCAAAACCAAAACTCAGTTCAAGTATTTACAGGTTATAGAAGAAAAGAAAGGAAATCAATTTAACATTACAATCAATGGAAGACAGTGCAAACCCAAACCCCCCCAGCAAAAGACACACACACAGGTACATGGCAATTAGGAGTATATGACAGAGCTTTAAAACATGTATCTAACACTGGTTAATAGGTTAAACCTTACCCAAACCCAAGTGTTGAAATCTGGACAAAACTGATACCATGTATCAGACAAAATAGCAAATGGCAGTGTAAAGAAATGAATTTGTCATTGGCCCTAACTAATTTACACAACTAACAGTCCTAATTCAAAGACAAAGATTAAACTAATAGTTATATGATATGTAGGAACAAAATTCGATGGAACAATCAAAACAAAAATTGGAAATTCATTGATTGAACACAACAGTCACTGTGTAATCGAGTATCAGGAAAAGTATCAGAAAAATAGTTTCAAACACCCATTCCAAATCAATAACTCACATAAAACCCAACCTAAATTATGTAAACCAATCTATATATACTAATCAACATATTTGGATCTATTTAACAAGTTAAACACCATTAAAACCCCTTTGAAATCAAATCGAACAGTATTAGAAAATAATGCACTGAGAACACACTGGCCTGCCCATGCACACGGGATTTCGTATCCGACATGACACCAACTGACACGAGGCTTGGGGACCCTCGTGTCAGACACTGCCCCCACCCCCTCGCCAAATCCCAACTCGCCACGTGGCCTGTGCATCGAGCACGAGGCCACGAGTAGCAGGGGAATGCACAGCCTGTGCGCACGTGTGTCACCCGCATGTGCACGCGTCGATTCCGACACGATATGACACGAAACTCACCTCAGTGTCCCAGAATCGTATAAGCAAGAACAAAACAAAGATTCCTATTCAAACACAGAATTAATTCGATCGAAATGCCCTTTGAGGCATTTCGTCGAACACTAAGCTGTGGTCACTGATACGTGTCCAGAACGGACACGAATCCAATGACACAGGACACGAAATCTATCCAGACCTTAGGGGGACCCTTAGGGCTTCCTATTGGTGAAGACAAAGTGGAAATCCATGGAGGAATGGAGAAGTTACCTATTGGTGAAGAAACTTCACAAAAACTAGAATGGAGAGATTCCTCAAGTCACCCAAACTTCCACAAATTGTTGATTCCCTGCAAATAAAATATACCAGCAGCAAGAGGAAGAAATTTAGGTCCTAATAGAATTGGTTTGAAGGAAAAAGGATTTGAAATGGATTTTTAAGGATTTTAGGAAGATGGGACTCACCTCTTTCCTTAAACTCTTGAAGAACCCTAAAAGAGGCTAGCCCTAGAAATTAGGAGTATATTTATAATAGGGGAATCCCTAGGTTCAGCTAGGGTGGCTGACCACTTGGCTTTGGGTTATGGTTGAGCTAGGTTTGGCTAGTCCTAACTAGTTTAGTCACAAAATGACTTGTGTAATCACAAGCCATTTATCAAATAACTTGATTTCTAAATTCCTAATTCAAGTTCTAATAAATCACTAACCACTAACTTGAGTCACACTAGGTTAGACTAGGGTCCACTTGACCTAACCAAGCCCAACTAACTATGGTTAGTTCTTAGGTTGGTCTACATGAGTCAAAACTAGTCCAAAACCAAACTAGTCCAAATAAATCCAAAATAAATCCTAAAAATTCCCATAAATTCTAATTAATACTAATAAATTTTATTTACCCTAAAAATAACAAATTTACCCACAAACTAGAAATGTGGTAGTGACACCAGCCGATGACCCGCCTTACCAGGAAGGACGAGGAGTTTGTTTGGTCCGATGAGTGCCAGGCCGCCTTCGAGGAGCTGAAGGTGAGGTTGACTACAGCTCCTATCTTGACGCTGCCATCTGGATCTGGTAGTTATACGATCTACAGTGATGCTTCAGAACGGGGTTTGGGTTGTGTGCTTCAGCAGCACGGGAAGGTAATTGCCTATGCATCTAGGCAGTTACGTCCTCATGAGAGGAATTACCCTACCCACGATCTTAAGCTGGCAGCGGTCATCTTTGCTTTGAAGCTGTGGAAACACTATCTGTACGAAGAGCGTGTGGAGATCTATACTGACCACAAGAGCTTGAAGTACGTGTTTACCCAGAAGGAACTGAATATGAGGCAGAGGCGATGGTTAGAGCTGATGAAGGATTTTGATATATCCTTACAGTACCATCCAGGGAAGGCCAACGTGGTCATGGATGTTCTGAGCAGGTATCCCGTGGCCATGTGTTTGACGATGGATCGTCACCTTCTGGCTGATCTAGAGAGCTTGGGCATAGAGGTGATAGTTCCTGGGTTCGAGGCACAGATGTGGGGTCTGCAGGTGCAGTCGGAGCTGATGGAGAGAGTCAGGGCAGCTCAGTTTGAGGATGAGGCTCTGAGGGTCATCAGGGAGCAGGTCCAGATAGGGCTGTTGGATGAGTTCTCTATAGCAGGGGATGGGTCGTTGAGGCATGGTACCAGATTGTGCATGCCGAGCGAAGGACTTCAGGAGGAGGTTCTTCCGGAGGCACACCGTTCTCAGTACTCTATGCATCCAGGAGCCAACAAGATGTATAGAGACTTGAGACAGTATGTTTGGTGGTATGGCATGAAATGTGAGGTGGCTCAGTTCGTGTCGAGATGCTTGGTGTGCCAGCAGGTGAAGGCCGGGAGGCAGAGACCCGGTGGATTGCTCCAGCCACTCCCCATTCCTGAGTGGAAGTGGGAGCATATCACTATGGACTTTGTATCTGGGCTTCCGCGCTCTCCAGGAGGGAAGGATGCGATTTGGGTCATTGTTGATCGATTGACCAAATCGACCCACTTTTTGTCTTTCAAAGTGGGTTTGTCGACGGAGAGGTTGGCCGAGATGTACGTGCGACAGATAGTCCGATTACACGGGGTGCCAGTGAGTATAGTCTCGGATCGGGACAGCCGATTCACTTCCCACTTCTGGCGGAGTTTGCAGCTTAGCTTGGGCACATCTCTCAAGTTCCGTACCGCATACCACCCCCAGACAGATGGGCAGTCGGAGAGAACAATTCAGACCCTCGAGGATATGCTGCGTACCTGTGTCTTGGACTTCGGGTGATCTTGGGAGGACCATCTTCACTTGGTAGAGTTTGCTTACAACAACAGCTACCAAGCCAGTATAGAGATGTCACCTTTCGAGGCTCTATACGGACGGAGGTGCCGTACTCCCTTGTCTTGGGATGATATCGGCGAGAGGGCTTTGCTTGGCCCTGAGATGGTAGTGGATGCTGCAGAGAAGGTCAGGGTTATCAGAGATCGACTTCGGGTGGTGCAGGATAGGCTGCGGCATTGGGCCGATAGCCACCGGAGGCCATTGGAGTTTGAGGTATAGTTTAGAATTTTATAGTATTTGAGTCTGATTGTGATTGTTTTAGATCAAGCTCTAAGTCTTGTGGTTTGTGCTAGGTTGGTGATCTTGTCTTTCTGCAGATTTCTCCGACGCGTGGCACGATTTGTTTTGGTGGCGGCAAGAAGCTTAGTCCACGATACATCGGACCATTCCGTATCTTGGACAGGATCGGTGCAGTGGCTTACCGACTGGAGTTACCGCCCGTACTAGAGGGAGTGCACTGTGTGTTCCACGTGTCGCAGCTGAGATGGTACATGGCAGATTCCAGTCACATCTTGGACCACTCAGACATTGTAGTGGGACCGACACTCAGCTATCCAGAGAAGCCGGTCGAGATCTTGGACCGAAGAGAGAAGGTGCTCCGGAACCAGGTCATTCCCTTGGTTCGCGTTGCATGGAGACACCACTCTCCAGGTGAGTCCACCTGGGAGAGGGAGGACGACATGCGGGAGCGATTCCCATATCTCTTCGAGCCTTGAGGTAAAATTTTATCTTTTTCTTTCCTTGTTCTATTCATGATTGCTGTTTTAGTTCTCATTCAATTTCGAGGACGAAATTTTTTTAAGGAGGACCCACAGTTTTCAAATTAGAGGTATTTTTTTGTTATTTTTCAAGTTTTATAAATTTTAGCAATTTTTATTTATTTTATGTGATTTTTTGGGATTTATTTGGGTTGGTTTGGATTTTATCCAATTCGGACTCAAATTGGAGATCCGGGTTGCCTGGACCCTAGTGGGACCCCCATACTAGCTGGGCTTTGCCCACATACCATCATAATTAGGCTAGAAACCATAAACCCAATTTTTCATGGCTTAATTTGTCATTTTAGAGCTTAATTGGTTAATTAGAAACAAACCGAATCAAACCGAATTCAATTTGAACCCAAACCAAGTCTAATGGGTTGGGGGCTTATTGGATCCCCAACCCAAACCCATTAGCCACACTTGGCCGGCCATGAGTAGGAGCCCCCCCCTTTCTTCCTCATTAAGCAAAGCTCCCTCTCTCTCTCTCAAATTCTTTCTTTCTTTTCAAAGCTCTCTCTCTCTCCAAAGAACCTACTTTAGGTATGAATTTAATTCTCCATTTATTCTCCTTTTCCATTTATTGCTTTCACAATAAGTGTAGAGAAGAGGATTCTCTACACTTTGCCCATAGAAAATTGTAGGTTTCCTAAAAATCTAGGTTAGAGGATTAATTAGGGGTTGTCTAATTAGAGTGGGATCTATATATGTATATATATGTGTATGTAGTATATATATATATATATATATATATATATATATATATATATATATATATATATATATATATATATATTTATATATATATATATATATATATATATACAATATATATATATATATATATATATATATATATATATATATATATATATATATATAATTTTTTTTTTTTTTTTGAGTGTCTGTAGAGAGTGGTGTGAGAGTGGTATGGAGAGTGTGTGTGCTTGTGTGAGTGTGTGTGAGAGAGTGTGAGAGGGTGGTGTGTGTGTTTGGGGGAGGGTGTGTGTGTATGTATTTATATATATATATATATGTGTATGTGTGTGTATATATATATATATATATATATATATATATATATATATTTTTTTTTTTTTTTTTTGAAAGGAAATGCTATATATAGCGTGGAACTAAGCCACCAAAATGTAAGGCTAGCGGGTCACAGAAAGATCCCACATAGCAAGCAACCAATAGAAAGTTCAAAAAAAAAAAAAACTACACAACAGACATTTAAACGAACACTAAGCAGTCTGCTAGTCAAAACTATAAGCTTGCCAAAATGCATGGACGACCCGTCCAGTATTGAACCGCTCAGCCAATGCCAACGCTGTCGGCGCAAACTCCATGAGTGCAGATTGCAAGAGATCTACTGGTTTGACGCGTCACTTCCTCGATTAACTGATCAGTTGAGAATACGTACCCCTCGTATCGCGCTTTATTCCTGTTCTTCCAGAGAACCCAAGTTATCGCGGCGACGATGTGATCGTTCTCATGATGTAAACCGCGCGACCACGCCCTGAATCTGGACCGAACTGAGTTACCTGTGCCGAAAATGCCGCGTCGAGCTTGAAAGTGCTCCCAAATCTTGCTTGCGCCAACTCCGGATGAGAAGATGTGATCCAGAGTCTCTTCGTCAGGAACCGAACAACAATGACATCTGGATGCCAAGGAGAATCCGATATTCCGAATGGAGTCATCCGTAGGGAGTTTGGATCGCATGATCCTCCAAAGTAAGAAAGACCATTTCTTCAAAATGCATGACCGCCAACTGGGTTGGGATTGAGATGGCCCAATGGCTGGACGGCGAGATACGCGCCAAGCCGAGGCGGTCGAGAAAAGCCCGCTGCGGTTGCAGCTCCAAACTAAAGAGTCTGGACCCTCACCGAGCCGGAGGCCTAATCCGCAAATGATCTCTGCATTCTCCGCACCAAATCTATACGACAGTGCGGCCCGATCCCACTCGCCATTGCTCCAGAACTGATTAACCTGGATGTTATTACCTGGGACAGAAGGATGAAGACAGCCGAGGCCCGACCAATTCTCGTGAATCGCATCGACGTCTCCCGAGCCCAGAGCTACCGATATATATCGAGCGCCAATAAAGCGCCCCTCCAGCAGCCGACGCCAAACAGGGGAGGCGTCTGAGTTGGCGATCGCGTTGTTGGGGTCCCGTTTGAAGTATGTGTGTGTATATATATATATATATATATATATATATATATATATATATATATATATATATATATATATATATATATATGTGTGTGTGTGTGTGTGTGTGTGTGTGTGTGTGTATATATATGTATATGGAGATGTGTGTGTGTGTGTGTGTGTGTGTGTGTATGTATATGTATATATAGAGGAGTGTGTGTTTGTGGAGTTGGATGGTTAATGGATTATATATATATATATATGTGTAAGTATATATATATATATATATATATATATATATATATATATATATATATATATATATATATATATAGAGTAGAGATGAAGAAGTATAAGAGAAGAAGAAGAAGAATTCAGCAGTAGCAGCAGCTACATGGCTGCTGCTGTGGACAGCAGCAGCACAGCAGCTGTAGCAGGTGCAGTAGCAGCATATCACCCCCTCCATTGCCTTTAAGCCCCTAATTTACCCCCCATTGACCCCCCATATATATATATATATATATATATATATATATATATATATATATATATATATATATATATATATATATATATGTGTGTATATATATATATAGATAATTAGATATTAGATAGTTAGAATTAGAGAGAAAGTTTAGGAAGAATTAGAAGAAGAAAAGTTAAGAGGAAAGAAGAAGATTAGAAGAATTTGAAGAGAATTAGAAGGAGGAACTAGAAGAAAAGTTAGGAGAATGAGAAGAAGATTAGAAGAGAATAGGAAAGGAGAATAGAAAGTAGAAAGGAGGAGAAGAATTAGAATGGGAGGAAGAAGTTAGAAGAGGAAACTAGAAGAGGAATTAGAGTGAGAGATAGAAGGGAGTTTTTAGGAGAAATCGAGTTAGAGAGCGAATTTGAGCCTGGAGTATCGGATCGCGATGAAACTTGACATAGGCCTAGGATACGTGATTTAGATTTTGTGGGTAGGCTTCCGAGTGGAAATCGGGGTCGTAGGGCGCCGGTATCGCGCCGTATCAGTGCGTATCTTGAAATATTCAAGATTTTGGCAACGGGCCGTATCATGGACCGGATGTCCACGTTACCTAGGTATTTTGGTAGATAATATATGTATAGGCTAGTATCATACTACCCTGGGGAGATCGGGTCAAAATATCAAGCGTAGGTAGGCTAACTAGGTTTTCACCTAGGCTAAAATTTTACCTTAGAAAAGGTAAAATAGGATATTGGCCTACGGCCAAGATTTGAGTTTCGAAGTCCAAGATGGACTTGGATATGAGTTGTAGAGGTTGGTAATAGTTAGAAATAGCCGTCTAGACTTAGTCTTGACCCCGGTTGACCACGGTTGACTTTTTAGACCAAAAGTCAACTATGGGTCAATACTTTGCCTAATTTAGTTCCAAATTCCATTAGACTTGTGCAGTTGACCAAAAGTCAACTGTTAGTCACCAGTGACCTAGAGTTGACCTAGGGTTGACCAGAGTTGACCACGGTTGACCAGAGTTGACCGTTTGACCAAAAGTTAACTGTTGACTCAAATTGACCTAGATTAATTTCGTTTGACTTGCATTGACCCAGTATGATCTAGCTAGACCTAATATGACTTAGGTTGACCTCGTACAAACTAGTTTGATGCATCTTGACTTAGAATGACTTAATAGGATTCAAATTGATTTGATTTTACTTCTTAAACATAGTATTGATACGTCTTGTTCTCTATAGGCCCTCGAGATGCTGCATTTGCTCCGGTTGACGTACCATATCATATTTCAGGCGAGTACATTCTCTGACACTTTTCTAATTTATGATGATTGTTATAATTCATGTAATTAGTGTAGATATGCTTGTTCCCGACACATTGGTCACACGGATTGGTATTCATGGATCCCGACATGAGATGTTATTCCTCGTTATCTTGGTATATCTTGTGCAAGCCCCTTGTAGTTCTTGTGCAGTATATGGACACCGATTCTCGAGGAGACTTGATCCCTTCTCATAGAATCCTGTGTCATAACGTGTCTTGCTTGGATCCACTCTACCAGTCGGGGACGGGGAGTACTAGTGTAGATGTGTGGTCATTATCCGCCTTATTTATTCTTGTAGACCTTGAATAATACCAATCCTACACTCCATGTAGGATTGGTGGATCAGTAGACCTTGTGCAGACCCAAGCCGGCCACATATTGTAGCTAGTACTCACACACCTAGAGATATGATTCTTGATTCTTGTGCATGCCATGATCAGTTTACTTGCCTTGTTCTAGCTCTAGTTTTACAGCTTACCTTGCCATGATATTCACATGTACATTCCATGATTTTCTTGTATATACTATCTATTTACAGTCTTGTAGCTTTTATCATATCTTGTGAACTGCTGTTAGTAGATTGTACTCGTTCCATCCTGACAGGATATGTTGAAAATATGACAGATACAGATGAGGGAGACTACTGCACCTACTACGGTCCAGATGACGTAGTGGGTATAGAGTTGGAGACTTTGGTCCAGCAGGGCTTAGCTCCGCCTGATGAGACCCTACCTATTGCTTAGTTAGAGTAGGTCTTTTGTACTGGACTTTGTGTCCAGCTACTTTTGAGACTTTTATTATTATGGACTGTATTAGAGACTTGGACTGTATATATTCTTGTGTTGGACTTGACAGGTTATTATTTTATTATCGTCTTGTTGTCTTTTTATTTCAGTCATTACTTTGTTATCTTAGAGTCGTGATTGAGTACTCGTATATATATTCATTGCTTGTCCTCCGTTCGGAGTTGACCATATTCTCGACAGGTTTTTGTTATATATATAAACTGTTTAGAGTAGAAAAATCTACAGCGTTCCACGCCAATTTTCCGGTGAGGGCTGGGCGTTGTCGCGTCACGTGCCCTTTTAGCGGGTGCGGGTCGTGACACTCCACGCTCTGTTCCATCAGCTGAACCTCTGACGATCAAGCTACCCAGGTCATCCCCTCAGTCTTCACTTACACAGGGGGTAGCCGAAGAGGAACCGGAGCTAGCCAAGTATGTGGCTGCCCACACTGTTGTTCCCTCCGCTGATGATGTAATCCCCCTAGAAAATGTACCTTACTTCGTCAATAAAGGGTTATCTTTGAACTACACCGAGCTCAATAAGCTATGTACAATGTATGCTATGGAACACGGTATAGGCATTCACCTACACACACAGGTGACAAATGTGTACACCGCGATCCAGCTTACTCCAGTAGAAGACGCTTACCGAATAATCGAGGGAGGGGACCATCCAATCATCTTCGGCAGGAAGGACGACCCGCATCCCTTCACCATAGAGGACGTCGACCTCGGGTCAGATGCCAGAAGACTGTCTCTGTATCTTTATAGCCCCCAATCCAAATATCTCATGCAGAAACAGGGGTATGATCTGGAGACGATGCCAGGTTTGAACTACGGCACTGGGCGACGATTACCTTTGAAGCCGCCAGTCCCGGCGAGCAAACCACGGGACTACTATAGCAAAACTCGATGCGGGTTAGGGTATGTAACGCCTACTATGACCCCTGAGAGTTCAGATGAAGAATGCGACTAGCAGTCACATTCAACCGGCTCACCAACTTCTGACTCGGATACCAGCATCGGAGACGTGTTCAGACAAGTCTTGATAGTCAACATGGCATTCGCCGACGCTTACGAAGAAGACGAAGATATCTCCGAGATCCTCGAGCTAGAGCTGTAGGCCCAGCAATTGGATGTACAATGGGAAAAATGGTTCGAACTGAGAGAACCTCCTACTGAAGATGAAGTCATACAGGTTGACCTCGGCAGCGAATCTTCTCCAAAACCAATTTTCGTCAGTAAAAGCCTAGCAGACGAAGAGCGGGAGTCGCTGCTAGAACTTGTCAGAGAATACATTGAAGTGTTCGCCTGGAGCTATGAAGACATGCCAGGATTAAATCCTGACATTGCTCTTCACAAACTCAACATTCTGCCGGATGCGAAGCCAGTCAAGCAACAACAGCGACGCTTCCGCCCAGGCATCATGGACGCGATCGAAGCTGAAGTCAACAAACTGATAGCCAGCGGCTTCATTCGTGAGGAGCAACATCCCGATTGGGTCGCCAATATAGTGCCCGTCCTCAAGAAGAATGGGAAGATTCGAATCTGCCTCGACTTCCGTAATCTGAATGAGGCGTGCCCCAAAGATGAATTCCCCATTCCTATCACAGACATCATGATCGATAATACCTGCGGCTTCGAACGTATGTCATTCATGGATGGCTTTTCGGGGTACAACTAAATCAAAATGTCTCCTGACGACGAAAAGTATACATCATTCCGAACACAAATTGGCACGTACTGCTACACAGTCATGCCTTTCGGTTTGAAGAATATCGGTGCCACATATCAAAGAGCCATGAGCATCATCTTCAGAGACCACTTACGCAAGACAGTGGAGTGCTATGTTGACGATATAGCCATTAAGAGTCGCTGCAAGGGAGTCCATCTGCAGGATCTAAGGGCGGTATTCGACCTAATGCGAGCGCACAATTTGAAAATGAACCTTACGAAGTCCTTTTTGGGCGTATCCAGCGGGAAGTTCTTGGGCTTCATCATCACTGCACAGGGTATCCATGTAGACCCTGAGAAGACGAAAGCAATCATGGAGATGGGTCCCCCGAGAAATCTCCGCGAACTCAGAGGCCTTCAAGGGAGGCTAGCTTACATCAGGAGGTTCATTTCCAACCTCTCCGGGCGATGTCGACCATTCACCAATCTCATGAAGAAAGGCGTCTCATTCGTATGGGATGAAGAATGCCAGTGCGCCTTCGACAGCATCAAAGAATATTTGTCGAACCCTCCAGTCCTGGTGGCCCCGATTTTTGAAAAACTATTCCTGCTCTATGTACGAGCAATGGAACATTCCCTCGGGGCTCTACTTGCATAAAACAATGACGCAGGCCATGAGCAAGCCATATATTACCTCAGCCGAATGATGATTGGGCCAGAGCACCGATACACCACTGTGGAGAAGGAATGCCTTGCCCTGGTGTTCGCCATTCAGAAAATGCGGTACTATGTCACCGGACAAATAATATATGTGATCTCACGAGTCAACCCTCTAAGGGTCCTCATGACTAAACTAGGGGCACTCAGCTCTCGCCTCGCTACATGGGCAATATCGCTGTCCCCTTATCATATGATCTTCGTCCTACAAAAGGCAGTCAAAGGTCAATCCATGGCAGACTTCTTAGCAGCCCACCCAGGCTCGGAGTCCTCCAGAATATATGAAGAGATCCGAGATGAGGTCGCTGACTCGCATGCAATCTCTCACGATGATATATAGCGAATGTTCTTCGGCGGTGCTTCGAAGACCGAACCTAAAGGCAATATCGTCGTCGGAGTCGGGGTAGTGCTGGTCTCCCTTTCCGGATTGGTGATTAACCGCGCTTATTCTCTCACAGAACCCTGCTCTAACAATGTGGCCGAGTACAATGCTCTGGTCATTGGCATCCAACTTGCAAGAGAGCTGGGGGTAGAATACCTTGAAGCATACGGCGATTCCCAACTAATCGTCAATCAGATCCGGGGCTCATACGAGGTCCACCACGAAGACATGATCCCTTGTCACCAAATAGCGATTGACATCATCTCGTCGTTCGAGGGGTTCTTCATCGAACATGTCCCCAGACTCCGAAATATCGAAGCTGATGCCCTAGCTGGTCTTGCAGCTTTCCTAGCAGTTCTGAACTATGATCGCCAATCAGTGGATGTGATAGGCCACGAACTGGTCTGTCCCAAGAACAATGTGCAAGTCGTGGCGAATTATTCCGCCCAGACGATCGATGATGCCCCAGACTGGAGACAACCATTCATCGACTTCGTCATCTACGACATCCTACCCGAGAACCCAAAGGAAGCCACTTCCATCAGACGACGCTCTCTCAGATTCTTCTATGATACAGAGACGAAAATGCTATATCGCTGCTCCTACGATGGATTACTGCTTCGGTGTCTGTCAAATGCAGAAGCCAAAGAAGCCTTACGAGAAGCTCATGACGGTGTCTGTGGGGCCCACCAGCCCGGTCCTAAATTACAAGACCATCTTCGTCGAATGGGCTACTATTGGCCCATGATGGTGGCAGATGCGATAGATTATGCTAGAAATAAAAAGCCTGCCAAGTCCACGCGGACTTCATTCACCAACCATCCGAATTTGTACATCCGACAGTGGCATCCTGGCCATTCGAAGCATGGGGAATGGATATCGTTGGTCCAATCACCCCACCTTCCTCCCGAGGACATCACTTCATACTTGCGATCACTGATTACTTCTCCAAATGGGCGAAAGCTGTCCCACTCGCAGAAGTCAAGACTTCAAACGTGATCAGCTTCCTTAAGCATCTTGTCATCTACCGTTTTGGACTGCCCCGAAGGATCATCCATGATAATGGTCCACAGTTTGCAAGCCACGCTTTCTATCGATTTTGCGATAAGCACCATATTCAGAATATTGCTTCGACACCGTACAACCCGACAGCGAACGGGTTGGCAGAGGCATTCAACAAAATAATCATCAAATTCCTCAAGAAGTTTGTCTCCTCCAACAAATACGACTGGAATAAGAAGCTCGATGAGTGTTTATGGGCGTACCGTACTACAGTCCGAACAGCTACGGGAACACACCATTCTCTCTAGTATACGGGAGTGAGGCAGTTCTCCCATTAGAGACTCAAATACCCTCACTCTGCGTCACCCTCACTTATTAATTGACGACGGATGACAACTACCGGCGTCGACTACAAGAGTTGGAGGCCTTAGATGAAAAGCGCCTCCTAGCTCAGCAAAAGATCGAGTTATACCATGCACGCATCTCAGGAGCCTTCAACAAGAAGGTCAAAATCAGAATATTCCAAGTGGGCGATCTTGTTCTGGCAGTCCGGAGGCCAATGGTCATGACTCATAAGACCGTCGACAAGTTCCAGCCAAAATAGGAAGGTCCATTTGTCATCGAGGCCGTGTTCTCCAACGGTGCTTACCGCCTCGCTAAGCAAAACGGAGACTTGCTCATGTTGCCCGTCAACGACAAGTTCCTGAAGAAATATTATGTCTAAACAACATTCTCTAGATTATTGAGTCATGTACCCGCTGGTACCACTGAACTCACCCTCATAGTTTTCCAGATTTTTGGGTCATGTACCCGCTGGTACCGCTGAATTCACGCTCACCATTCTCCAGATTCTCGAGTCATGTACCCGCTGGTACCTCTGAACTCACATCTCGGTCACTCTTTCAGGTAGCAAGTCATGTAAGATCATACCTCTGAACTTTCTTCTTGAAGGAGATCCTCCCTCATGATCTAATACCCGTACTCCCAGTGCACAAAAAGGGTAATCGATCCACAAATTTCCAAAACGGCCATGTCCTCATTACCTCTGAGTCGTTCCACTTCCGCCAAAAACAAATCACCCCTTACATAGAACTTCCATGTCCTCATTACCTCTGAGTCGTTCTATGTACCCTCCTTCATTGAGCCCACTCCTGTCATGTCCTCATTACCTCTGAATGGGAAGGCTCCATCGAAGAAACCTTCATACTTGCCATGTCCTCATTACCTCTGAGTAAATATGATAATCCCCTTTCGACCTATTATCTGTACCCACAACCGGAGTATGCCAAGGGTAATAGGTCCACAAATGTCCTCTGTTGACCACAAATGTCCTCTGTTGACCACAAATATCCTCTGTTGACCACAAATGTCCTCTGTTGGCCACCAATATCCTCCGTTGAGTTCACTCCTGCCATGTCCTTATTATCTCTGAGTAGGAAGACTCTACGTTTAAAAAAAAAACTTTTCTACTTGCCATGTCCTCATTACCTCTGAGCAAGTATGTCGGTTTCCCTTCATCTTATTATCCGTATCCTAAAACCAGGGTACGCCAAGGATAATAGGCCCACAAATATCCTCAGTTAAATTTCTTAGCACAAATTGACCATCTCATCATGCCCCAAGAGCCCAGCTGCTCTACGGCATTCCTTTTCCCAATACTAAGAGCACCCATGACCACTTTGCCATGGCTGCTTCAGGTATCCTGACCAAAACTTGTTATCTGTACCTAAAATCAAGGTATGCCATGGGTAATAGGTCCACAAATATATCTCCTATGCGGGGAAGAACATCACCGCAATATCGCATGTACAACAAACAAACGCAAATGAAGGGTAGAAGGGAAAGTACTCTTTATTTGAAGGAAGAAAAAAGTATTACATATTTCGGGATCACGTCCCTTTCAGAAAGAAAGAAAACAAAAACAAAACAAGAGGCCGACTACAACTCAGCATTACACAATTCCAGGAGCCGGTTTCTCACTGAGGTGGTCCCCCGCTCAATCCGTCGTCGAGCCCGACGCTCGGCCTCTTGGAATAACTGTTCCCCATTATCCAAGCCCAAGAGCGCCTGGCAGTCGTCTTCCAATTTCTTCAGGGCAGTCTCCAGGTCAGTCGAAGCCTGATTAACCCTGTCAGCCTCCTGAACAATTAGCCCCCTGCTATTTCGGGCAGCCTCAAGTTCAGACTCCAAGAAAGTCAACTTTTTCTGAAGCGCAAGGATCTGCTCCCGCGTCTCAGTAATCTCACGAGAGACAGATTCCTTCCGAGCCGTGACGTTTTCATTCGCATAACTCAGTTGATCATACCGATCAAATAAATTGTTGAGATCCTTCAGTATGGCCGATTTGGTCTTATCCCGAGCAGCCTTGGTTCTCTCTATAACAGCAATAAGGGAACCCCGCTCCTCGTTTATAACAACAGACAGATCATCCTGCCGCATTACTCGAAGCTCGGCCACCAGCTGATCAGCCTCTAACAATTTTGCCTCCAGAAGCGAAGCCATCCCTGCATCACCAGGAAGATTCCTAAGGATATTAATTTGACCCTGGGCGCATTGCCGGGCCAAGGTGAAGGAGGTCCCTCTTTCCACAGTAGCCTCGATTCCCCTCTTCAAATGACGATGAAAACTGGAAACCACGTCCTGTAACGCGTCGTCCAGAACTTCAGCAGAGGATGGCGTCAGAGGAAGCAGGGACGGCAACGTTGGAGAAGTAACGCTGGAGCTTGCCACCGGGGGGACAGAGTCTGAGTAGAACGATGCTTGAATGGCGACTAACTCATCTTCCACCGCCCGGAGAGCTCGGACACTCGGTAGAGCAGAAAGGTCTATCCTCGGGGCCACTGGAGCAGAAAATGACGCAGGGACCATCGTTCCCTGCCCCGACTGCCCCGATACCTGGCCCGTTAAACTCGAGCCCCCAGAAAGCCCGTCAAGACGAGCAGGAAGGTGAGGGGGTACACCCCTCTCCACCAATTCCTCTTCGACTGGGTTTGTCTCGAGAATGTCCATCATCGGCACTGGAGAGGCAAGACCTGTATGCCCAGAATGACAATCAATCGACGTGACCCGAAGGACGTGATGATAGAACAGATAGGCTTCCTCACAGGTTAAGATTTGGCTAATCTTACCAGGGGAGGAGCATGAAGGCTGCAGCTCATCCACAGTTGGCATGGTCCCCTCACCTGCGATCCCCGAGTGAAACTCAGCCACGTCCTCTGTCTCCGCCACCTCAAAGGGGGATATAGATTGATCTGCGTCATCTTGAAGATGAACAGGCTCACGGGAGTCCCCGTCATCCTAGGTCACCACCTCGGCATCTTGAAACTTTTCTTCTTCTCTTGACACCTAAAAGAGGGAACGAAGACGATTAGAATTGAAGCTAGAAGGAAAGAAGGAAGAAGGAATCGAGAGCGGTTTGGTTACCTCTGACGCAGGGTTGACTTCTTCTCCATTTTCTTTTATGGCTAGCGGGAGGTGCCTAGTCGCAACCAGCTTCCGGGATCGAGAAACACCGCCAACAGGAGAAACTTGCCTGCTACGTTTCGGAGTAGGACCAGGCGCAACGAGTGACTGATCCCCCAACATCTTATCTGACAAAATAGGCGGCTGATCTACCTCTGCGTCTGCCACTGGAAGGATAGCGTCATCTCTATCATACTCGTTGCCTTCATCATCCTCAGCAGTGGAATCCAAATCTGGTACTTCGACTCTAGTCTTTCTTTTCTTGCCCCTTGAGATCCTTCCTCCAGACCGGTACTAACAATGAAACTGGTACCTGGGTTAAAACTGACCGGGGGTTTGTTCGCCATGACATGATATAAAGCCGCCATACACAAGATCTCCACTGACTCCTTAATGGCAGGGACCGAGAAAATGGTACGAGTATGGAATGAATCATAATATTTCCAAGCCCTGATACCATCAAGAAGGCTACCTTCATAACCCAGACAAGAGCTGGGGCTGTCTAGACAAAGTTGGCTGTATCCAAACTGCCGGGCAAACCTGCTAGGCAGATAAGGCTCCAGAAAAATAGTATTACGGTTACGATACACCAGATGTGCAGGTCGGATGTTACGCAGCCATAGGAACATCTGGCCATCCAGAAGCTGAGGGGGCGCAATACCGTCAAGATGTACAGCCTCTATGTCCCTGGCGGTAAAGCGAGGGACGGATACGAAAATATGATACTTATTTGCCCTCGCCAATGCCATCCGACAAGCCCGCATGGTCTCATATTCCCAAGGCTCGTCACGATAGCGGAAGATAAATGCGTCATCATCAGTCACACCGTCTTCAGAGCCCGGTCTCATTAAAGACGGATAATGTATCAGCAGCTACCCCATCAAATAGTGATAGGGCAACTCAGTTCGTTCAAAATCCTTGGTCACGTCGCAAGCAATGACTTTAGATGTGAAGGTACGAAGGCTACGGTGTATACTGTACACCATGGCCGGGAGGAGAGCTAGCCTGATTCGCGAAACTAATTTCACAGCCGGAAGGATGAAGTTATGACTGATTCTCTCGATAGAACCAGCCCCTCCGGAGACTACACAGTTTCGCAGCCATACCATTAAAAATCCTGCCAGTAGCGCCTTCTCGGACAGCTCTTGGGTATCCTGGTAAAAGTAACCAAAAGGGTCAGTCTTACTCCCGAATCTGTCACTGGTAGTGGCCACTCTCTTAGCCGACGACACCAAGTCCTTAACCGCTTCCCGAGATCGAGGACGACGAGAGGTAACTTGACCTGAGGCATCTGTCGGGAAGAGATAGTGCACCCAGTCCTTGGTGTGGGGAGCATTCCCTTCCGAGTTACTATCCTTTCGGGTTATCTGATGATATGTGCTATGATGGCACAATATCTCTTGGTAAAGAGCCACGAAGCCAGGATACCGTCGTTCCAAATCTTCGAGTTCCTCATTAGTGGGAGTATACGCTTCAAAAGCTTCGTCCTCCCAAGAAAGCTTGGAGACCGCGTGCATTTCATGGAGCGCGAGTCCCATTTTCCCTACAGGTGTGTAAAAGGTTCCCGTACGGCAATTATACATCTCCAGCAGAGACGTGAACAGCTTCTTGTTTATGGACAAGCCATGACTGGTGCCTCGGATAGCGTGGTAAAGGCCAATCTCACACAAAAAGGCCTAATACTTCTGCAAGATCCACGTAGACAGATTGGTCCACGAGGGAATAGGATGTACCCAACCAGGGAACATCAACCGGCCAACGGGATAGGAGCCCTTCCGAGCAAGTTGATTTATAAAAGTATCGGCGGTAGAAAATGTGAAGTTAGGGCCCGTCACATTCAAGAAAGAACCTGGGACCAATCCCGTCACAGAACAGCTAGTATGCACCTTGCCGGCAGTCACGGACTTCAGATTGTTATTATAATAGATGTTCCCCATGAACATCCTACTTCTGGTAGGGGTTAAAGTCTCCTCCATCTTCCGATCCAATGGGAGCATATTGAACCAAGATAATGGGAAGTGTTGCTCCATCTGGAGGATGCGGATCGCCATCCCGTTAGAGACAAAACTCTAATTCTTCGATACCTCCAGAACATGACTGTTCTTCATGGTCAAGGCGTCTCCAAAAAAGAACACAGGCTTCAAATACTCCCCTTCAAATCTCCCGGAGTTCATCATAGCATTAAGGAAATGGAAAGACTGATTCTTGATGGCATTTAGTCTAGCCGAGGGTTCGTCACTTGGCAGTTGATCCGCCATATGCTGAACAATATGGTCATACCTATAACCCAGGGCAGCTTGGGCACTACCCACCAGGAGTTCTCCAACAGCATTTACTGGCAAATTCACTGAAAAGAAGACAGAAAAAGGGTGAGTTAAAAAGATGGATAAAAAGAATGGTTGGGGGCTTTTAAGTCCCATACGGCTCGGGAGAGCACCCATGCGGCTCTAATTCAACAAAGTCTCATGCGGCTCAAGCTCAAGAAAACACTTATGCGGCTCGGTTCAAAGAAAGTCCATGCGGCTCAGCGTCGCTTATGCGGCTTCGTCAGTAAAGCACATATGCGGACACAATGGATATTCTTATGTGGCTCGCAGCTCAGCCATAGGATGAACATGCGTCTCGTAAAGGCTCGTGCATAAAGTATAGGATGTAGCCATAGCGGTTAGGGTTTTTCAACTCATACAATCTTCTTACCAACAATGGGGGGGTGAACGTCAGGATGAACATTGGGGACGATGACCGGTGGAAGAGTGGCCGCAGTCGAAGTAGAAGCAGCCTTGCCCTTCGACGAAGACGCTGCCTTCTTTGCCGTAACAGTTTTCTTGGGAGCCATCTGCTAAAATCGAAGAGAGAAATAAAGATCGGGATAGGGAAGATTTACAGTAAGAGAGAAAATAAAGAAGTTCTCTCTCTCAAAACTCTCTTATTTATAGGAAGGAGAGAAGGGGAAGACACGTGGTTTAGTAACCGCCTCGTAGAAGGCACAACCGACTCCTCGGATTTCATCCCCAAGATTCACCCATGGTATAGTATCCAAAAAAGATTTAATGAGCCAACCCTTGGGATTCCCCCTAAAGACGGCGTTAACGAATTTGAGGCAACCAAAGGCCCGCGCACGTGGCAAAGAGCTATGCGGCTGACACACCCCTGCTGCTGAAACATTCATTCGGCAAAAACATTCATGCGGCCGAGTTATCCATGCAGCCAGCGTAGCATATGCGGCCAGAAGAATACGACCATGCTTCTTATTCAAAGTATTTCAATTTTGTAAATTAAAAACTTTGAAGGGGGTCTTGTAGAAGCATGGAAAATATTAAAAAAATGACCCATGCGGCCAGGGAACCCCATGCGGCTCAGACAGTCTATGCGACACAGAAGGACTATGTGGCTCAAGAACTATGCGGTCTGAAATATTTCATGTGGCTCAGAAGACACGTGGCATAACAGCACTCCCCTTCGACCCATGCTGTATTAATTACTGTGACGGCTGACAACTCTGAAAAAAGTGATAGCCCTGACACAAGGGAGACAATTATGACTCTGTCATAATGACAGACCCTAGGGAAGAGAAAGGGATCTCTGACACAATCCCCCGAGATCCATAAAAATGACACATAGCCTTGCCACGTGGGCGTTCGTATGCGGCTCGAGCAAAGACTTCTCATGCGGTTCAGAATGAAGCCGTCCTATGCGACTCAGGCCGAAACAGTCTCATGCGGCTCAAGCATATGTCTTCCCATGCGGTTCAAGAGGACCATTTCCATGCGGCCGAGGCGGATGCATCCATATGCGGTGCAATGATCATCTCCATGCGGTTCAGGGGTTCGAAGGGGGGAAGCCACTACCCGAGCAGCCATGACACTTGGCCCTAACCTTATACGGCCCAAAATCATATGCGGCTCAATCGTCATGCGGTTCAGATTCCCCCAGTGGCTCTTAGGACACGTGTTCTAAGCCGATCAATCTCCCAGATTTATTGCAATCAGAGATGGGGTCAAATCTCAATAATCTGGGGCACGTGGCAGGAGAATAAATCAAATTTATTCGCAGACATCAGAAGATCATTATGAGGAAGATTTATTCCAATCAGTATTAATTGCTGATGAGATTTGGTGTAATCTATACTTAATGGTCCAGATTCGTTACAATCAAAACGAATGGCCTAGATTGACCCATCCACAGGCCGCCGCTATCTCCAAGAAGCAATCATTTGCAACCCTAATGATCACATCTCATTCCTATAAATAGCAGGGTGCCATTCCCCTGCAAAAAGAGACACAGGCAGAGAGATACAGAGAAGAGTACACATATATAGAGAGAGAGAGCACTAGAATACTTGGAGAGGAGAAACAGAGAAAGCAAAGAGAGCATTTCTTCCAACGCCAAGCAATCTTCTGGAGCCAAGGCTGCATACCGATCGTCCAAGGAGTAAGACAGAGCTGCCGTCGCTTTCCCAAGCCTCTATTGTCACCCCCCAGAATCTAAAATAAATAATTGTACTTAGATTGCTGTACCTAGGTTTTCGTCCCTAGGCTTTCTCTGGACAAGCGAGTTTGTAACGTGAAATAAAAGTCCGGTCCTCCGATAATTGTTCTGTTCTTTTATATTTCATGGCAAACAGTTATGACATTAGCGTTTAGATTAGTGAGTGAGTATGATCAGTGGGGGCTTGGGTTGGCCACTGTACAGTGGTTGTGGTGAGAGTTGATGTGAGTGTATGCTAGAAATGGGGAGTTAGTCCCTGTGTCAGGTTTAGGGGGATTGGTTTGAGAGTGTCTGTTTTATAGACACAGGTAGGAAGAGGATAGGGCTGCCTTGCATTAGATTGGGTTAGCTTGGCAGGCCAGTTAATAAGAGGAGTGATTTAGTGAGGTGTGTCACATGTTGATCAACCTTGTAAGAGAGTGTAGCCTATATGTGGTTTCAGTTGTGAGTTTAGACTGTGTTAGGATTCCTAGTATGGTAATGTGTAGTGATCTTGATAGCTAGCTATAGAGGGATACTTAGATAGCAGGTCGATGCAATTAGTATAAGCAGTGAATGAAGGGGAGAAAGAAAGCTAGAGGTAGCAGTAATGAATGATTGTGTTCAGTATCAGTGAACATTAACATAAAGAATGAAGGGTATATAGCAGTAGTAGGACACAATGTGAAGTGACTGGCCAATTTGGGACACTAGTAGTAGTAGGTAGGTATCAGTAAAGGGAAATTACATTAGAAGCATCCAATATATAGTATCCTTTGAGTGACACTACTATATAGTAAGGTGGGACTAACCCACTTATAAGTGTGAAGATGTTAGTGAGGGTATACATATATAATTTCACCCTTGCATACAACCACCTTACTTTGGATTGAGTAGGTAGTTATATACTAGACCATGGGTGAACAGGTAAGAGAAGGGCAAATCTAAACTTGAGTAGATATTCTAGTATCAATAGAAATAGGCATAGGCTATACTATAGGGATATATATGTGATATATCCATACAATATGGAATAGGGTGATTGCGGGTTAGGCTAACATATGCTAAGTGGTAAGGTAGAATAAGTTTATGTGCAATTATGTGAGTTATACATTTGGGGTACTATATTAATAAGAAGTTATAAAGGGTTTGAACTGGTAACTTTAGTATACTATAGGGATATGAGGTATGGAGTTTAGATGTAGAGTTTGGTTCTAGATAGACTGACCTATTCTGGGTTGTGGTTGTGATGCTACATTGAACTACTGAGGGTCCACTTAGCCCAAAGACCTTAGATTTGACCAAGGATTGACTAATTACCTAAGGTTGACCTAGTTAGACTAGAATTGACAAATTGACTCATTGACCTAGAAATAGGCCTAGCAGCATGTAGTTAACTCATTTAGATGCACTACTTACTCTAGAACAATAAATAACCATGAACATCTCATATATAGGTTTGTATGACACCTCCATAGACATCGATACTCATTTACTGCTCTGGACGACAGGCGAGTACATTTTCTGATAGTTCTTCCATTTATTTGTTGATTATTGTATTTCAGTTCTAGTATAGTTCTATTTGATTCTCTGTCTCAATATGTATTGGTTTTCCTGTCACAACAAGTATTAGTATTCTGGATTTACTCACTCGCAATACATGTATTTGACTCGTCTAGCCTCGATTACTCGAACCACTCACAGGAACCATCTACTCGAAACATCTACAAGTACTAAATATGCAAATCATACAAGAATCATCACTACAAGCAAGATAGTCGTCGCTGTTGGGCCCGGTATGCGACGGGCTGTACTCAACAAGAACCACCTTACAAGAAAGATAGCCATCGCCGCCTGGCCGAGCGTACGATATGCCATATTACAAAAAAGAAAGCCATTGCCGCTTGGTCGAGCATGCGATGTGCCGTATTTACTCGTCAAAATAAAAAAGATGGTCATTGCCGCTTGGCCGAGCATACGGTGTGTCGTATTTACTCGTCTAAACAAGAAAGATAGCCATCGTATGCTTGCCAAGTGTACGGTGTACCGTATTTACTCGCTACTCGTTTTTATGGCAAGAACAGAATCTCAAAACACGTTGGACTAGTATCGTGTACTAGAATCACATTATCTCATGTTTTACAGATTTGACTCGTATTATATTGTTCTAGTTAGTTGTCTCTATTTTTAGTTTTATTGCCATGCTCTCAGCTTCTCTGTATTTACATTCCTTGTTGACTGCGTCCTATTTCATTACTTGTCTGAAAACTTTCCATGTTCATCAATATAACTATCTATAACTGCTTTATAGTCTTTGTCACTTACTTGAGATTGCTAGATGAGGTATGCTCGTTCTATCCTGACTGGATATATTTTTTAGATGTTTGTCCTGGGGATACGTGCCCTATCTGTTATAAATCTGAGGAGGGATTAGCCACTCTGAGCCCTGACCTTCAGGAGTGACCAGATGACTGGTTACAGGACTTGTTCTAGATTTTCATGTTTGAACTTGAATTGTAATAAGCAGAGATATTTGATATTGTATTTGAGATTGTTTTCAGAGATTATTATTTAGTGGTTTATTTAGTTGTTGTTGTTTAGTCTTATTAGTTATCAAGATTTTTGTGTTATCTTATTGTGCTTAGACTGTGATTGAGTATTACCATATCTTTACTTGTCCTCCATTCGGCGTTAAGATCTATGACATGCGTATTATATATTTGCGTGAGTTGTTAGATAGCGACCTAGAACAACGTTCTACTGCCGATTCTGCGGAGTAGACTGGGCGCTGTTATGCACTCGTGCCCCTATACCAGGTGCGGGTCGTGACAAGGATGCCCATAACGTGGGTCAGTATATATCTTGTACTGGCGAGCGACTTTTGGCCGAACTCATAAATATCTGTACTAAGTCAACATGTAAAGCTAGCATACAATTATTTTGTGATCTTTCTACTTGTTTAAGTTCTTTTTAACAATTTATAAGAAGCATAAACAGTAGAAATCATTTGCACAATAATCTTACCCATCGTCGACAGCCATCCTTGCACGAGACATGTTAGCACAATTTGCATAGCAAATAACTTATGTTTCATTCTTGCATATATTGAAGTTCATAATTTGGATCATGCATGTGGCCTATCTACATGATAGTCCATAAGGTCATTTCTCGTGATTAGCCGCTGTGACTCTTTGGTTCAGTTCGTTGCTAAGGACTTAATATCCCCCTTATTGCGAGGTCTCATTTACTTCAGGGTGCCCTAATCTCTTCTAGGTCGAGTGGTTCAAAGCACCCTAAGAATCCACCCGAGAGCCGATACCTTGTGCCCAAGTTGTCCGAGACCATTGCATTCCACTACCAAAATACAGTCAATTAGCGATGGCACATTAGCGATGGATAATTTTCGTCGGCTTAGCGACAGATTTACGACAAATAGCCGACGGAGTACCGACGACAAGCCGATACATTATTTATTTTATTTTAAGGGGGAAAAAAGGTCGCTCATCCGTCGCTAGAGCTTCGGAGATATAGCGACGGATAAGCAGCCGTCGCTATGCAGTCGATTATTTGGCGAGAAATGTTGAGAGAAGCGACGGAACAATTCTTCGACTATGTAGCGACGGATATTTCGTCGCTAGTGTCTACACAGTTAAGTATTTAATACTTGAAATGGACGAAAGACCGTCGAAAAGTCGTCACTAATGCATCGTATTGTGACGACGAAATGTCGTCGCTATTCCGTCGCTTTTCGACTACTTAACAACGGATCTTCATTAGCGACGAGCTAATTGTCGACAGATTATTTTGACCAAGATCTGTGAGTGATCGGTCACTAATACTGATTGTCGACGGATGGGCGACGGATCTGGCCGTCGCTAAATCGATATATTTTGGTAGTGTTCTCTATCCTTCCTATCAGATGTAACAGATTTGTATACGGGTCATGATGCCTTCATTTCATGTCTTAACAGATGTGTGACACGTTCATTTCGTGCCTTGCTTCTGATTCATCTCAACATGTACAAGTTGTCTGTCCATGTCTACATTTTTATAGCATACTAGCAACGAAGCATATAATCATTCATTTGAAACAGATGTTTAGCAGCACATGATCAAGCATTCGATTCAATTTATTTATCTTCTCTTATCTTTTATTGTTATGGTATCTTTGATCAGAGGGACGAGGTAATAGAGTGGACTATAGATTATTCTCTTAGGGCGTAGAGATAAATGCTAGCCCGGTTAAAGAAACTCACCAAAAGAATCTTATTCGAGAGAATGAGGGACTTCACGCAACGATCATGTACCACCTATGTGTCCTCCTGCATTGGCACCAACATTCAATTAGCATACTTCGGTCTCTTTCTCTCAAGATTTGAAATGAATGCACAATACGGTGAAAGAGAACAATGAAAACCAATCATCGAAATCCAACACGAAAATGCCTTCATCAGAAACCAAGCAACAAAAAAAAACATCCAACAAAACTCTTGGATTCATTTCAATAGAAGCCGATCCATTAATTGGAAAGTTTATTGCATTTCATCCGTGATCAATCGATACCGGCAAATATTTTCCCAAATAATCAGTTCAAGACTGAGTCGACAAGCTGTAGGTATTTCATAGTGGACCACGAGGAGCGGGGCACTACAGCCTTGACTTATGCCATAAACCGTGTGATACAACTTAACCCGTGGGACGAGCAAAAGCTATGTCAAGCCTTGCAACGTAGAAACGTGCATTGAGACTTATGGGACAATTATGTTATGCCAAGCATTGGACAGTAGGACAGTGCATGCTTTATCATGCATTTATATCGTGTGACACCTATGACTATGCTAACTTCATAGTCTTGTGGCAACATAGACCAACTTTTTTCTTCCAAGACATGAGACGAAGGACCGAGTGTCAATTTTGAAAGCACGTCGTGCACATTTCTAAGCCAACCGTGGGACATTTCCATGTTCTAACTCAATCTGACTCAGAGTGGAATTTTTTCCTTAGCTATGCGGGTTCGTCTCTTTTATTGTCAAGCCTATTCAGTGCAATGAAAACTTTTATTTTATTAGTGTGAAGGCTAAGCTGAGACAAGTTCACCGAAGCCACCCACCCGAGCGAGGAGTTGCCTCGGCCGTGCAGGACTTCGAGCAGGCCGTCGCATGGCTAAGTCCAAACGTCGTTAGCATTTTGATTTTTTCGGTTGAACTGAGCGGTATGGGGCATTACAAGAGCTAGGTTACGAAGAACGGAAATAATTTTTGCAAGACAAGGATTTGGGAGAGATTTTTCGTAGAGATTTTTTTAAGAGAGGAGAAGAAAGGCTCATTATATAGGCATAAACTGGCTTGAATCAAGGACATAATAGATGCTGAATAAAAGCATATTAAAAATGTGGTTCAACATGATTTGGATAAAATTAATGGTGTCCAACGTTCAAGAATTTAAGTAGGAATTAAAGTAGTCAAAAGCAATGAATAGAAATTTTTTTTGGGTTTTAACGTGAACCGGAAGAAGGAATCGAATCGGCATTCAGCACCCACAGATGTGGGCACATACCCGCACTCGTTACACACGCCTAACCGAGCCAGGCCGGGCGGTGATGGTGGCCCACGCATGTGGCCCACGGGCTACCTCCACAATACTTTAATGAAGCAAATAGGGGTGAAGCATTATATGCTCTATAAAAGTCTATGTCATAGACAATGTGTGATTAAATATTTGTGAGGAGATTGGTTTTTGAATGAAGCAAGATCAACAAAACCAACAATCCCCCTCCCCCACCCCAAAAAAAAAAGTAAATTTTGAATAAGGAAAGAATATGAATAGAAAAGATCTGAACAGTTATTGTGTAAATGAGATGGACAACAACCTTGAATCTCACTTAGTGGTAATTTTTTTCTAAAGAAGAGCTAATGGACTACGCCTTGAATCAGCCTTCTTGAACCAGATTCAAAAAATAACACACATAGTATGCTAGAGGTACTTAAGTCTATCGGGTGGCGGATTTGATTGGTCATGCGCACTTTCCATATTCATGAGTGTTGTTTAGGAACGCCTTCTCCTATAGTCACGGCCTTCACGACCTCTCATATAGGTAAGTCCTCAAGGGTTGGTGATAGGAGTCAACCATGCATATGCTTGGACTTATTAAGAGTTAAAATTCACCCTAACCATATCACATCGGAACATTATCACCATAGGGACGGGGTACCGGGTATCAATGTACAACATTGTACAGGATCTTGGGCATTTATTTTAAGAGAATGTATTCTCAAATGTTAGTGTTCCATAATAGTCACCTAAGTCCAGCTTATTTTTATCCATTGAACCGGCTTCTTGGCTCTCTAGTCAGACTTGGTAGGTTGCTATTGCTGGTGACAAACTTATGGGCTTATCCTCACCCCCCTCGATGATACTAGGATTAAACTCCTAGACAAAATCTTCGTTAAGAGTAAACAGACTCTTCGTCAAGAGATCTGTAAAGTTCTTTGTATAAATTTTATCGTCAAGAATCACATTTTTGGCTTTTAGGTTCTTTTAATGTCTTGAAACACAGCTGCAGGTACCTATTTATCTTAGAATTCACAAGATCATGCTTTTAGCATAATTTAGAAAACAAATGACAGGTATAGAAATTTGTAGATTTGCAGAAACATGGAAAAGAGGATATTGCTTTTAGTCCCACATCGGAAAGGAGAAGAAGAAAGGGCTCACTCCATTCTATATATAGAGCCCCCTTCCCTCCTTTGGAAAAGGCACCAACTTTCCTTCCCTCCTTCCAACTTGGACTCTTCCTACTACGCACCTTCGAGTGCTAAGTCAAAGAAGTCTAGGGCAGTGTGGGCTCAACAAGTCCAGTCAACTGTCCAATCTGCTGACTGTCAGCGGGTACCGTTAACTGTTACACGGACCCCTGATGGAAAGTTGTACAGAACCTCCCGTATCTAGCCCTCTGCAGAAAACGGACAGGCTAGGTCCCAAAAGTCTTCCTACAACGATCGAGAGAAGTTCTTTACTAGCCTCAGATCAGGGAGCAAATATGATGGTCCTAAAAGTCTTTCTACAATAATCGAGAGCAGTGCTTTACTAGCCTCAGATCAGGAAGCAAATATGATGTTACCAAAAGTCTTCCTACAACGATCGAGAGCAAGTACTTTTACTAGCCTCAGATCAGGGAGCAAATATGATACCTACGTACCCGGACGATCTGGATACCTGGGCCCACAAAACGGAGGCAAAGGTAGATCAATCTGCTATCAACTTACGAGAGGTGGTCATTCACAAATGCAAGGAGAGAGAAGCAACCTTGATATGTGAGGAGCCCTTTCCAGGGCATCACTGCACCCAAGCCGCCATCAACTACTGTTGCCATAAGACCGTGGTTCCACTACAAAGGCAGTCTGTGTTTATGCGGATCATCACCCCATGCGGCTAAGTGGACTCGAGCCGCAGAAGCAAGGCTCCTGAAGATCCCATGCGGCCAGGTTGACTCGAGCCACAGAAGAAAGGCTTTCGAAGAACCCATGCGACCATGTGAAATCGAGTCGCGAAAGCAAAGCTCTTGGAGACCCCATACGGCCAAGTGGACTTGAGCCGTAGGAGGAAGACGCTTGAGACTTCATGTGGCCAAGATGATCCGAGCCGTAGAAGGAAGTCTCTTGAAGACCTCATGCGGCCAAGCCAATTTGAGCCGCAGATGGAAGACTCTTGAGACCTCATGCGGCCAAGATGATCCGAGCCGTAGAAGGAAGGCTCTTGAGATTTCATGCGGCCAAGCCGATCCAGGCTGCAGAAGAAAGACTCTTGGTACCGCATGCGGCCAAGTCAATTCGGGCCACAGAAGATTGATTTTACTCTGTTGTGTGGGGGGGCACATGGCAATTTGACCAAGTCTCAACCATCCAAATTTGCTACAACAAAATCTCAACAACCCCCACCAGCTGGCAGCCCAAGATCGAGTCTTTGTGTGTTGTTACAGACACGTGGCTATGTGGCTCTTTATGTGGCCCAAAATCTGCTATTGCAGGGATCACTATAATAGCAGGGTACCACACCCATGCTAAAGGTTGGCAATCAAAGGCTGGCAAATTTCTTCGAGAGCAAAGACTGTGTCTGATAGTCCAATGAGTAAGACAGAGTTGCTACACTTTCCCGAGCCTCCATCATCACCCCCCAGAATTAAAAACTAAAAAATTATACTTAGATTATTTCCTAGGGTTTCATTCTAGGCTTTATTTTGTACAAGTGAGTTTGCAATCAAGTTCAATTCCTCTGTAATTTTTTGTTCTTGATATTTAATGGCAAACACGATCGCGACTCTACTAGGGAGTTCCTTCTCCTCTGATGAGAAGTTGGTGATGTAATCCAACATGTCCAAGCTCGGCTCTACACAGCAAATGCTCGTGGTTCGTTTTGACCAACGAGCATTCGAATAAATGCTCTCTGAAGGGAGTGCCAGCCCGTCGTAGAAGCGAGCCAACCCAAAGAGAACCCGTAGGACGTCGAAGCGCAAAACTATTGCCCCCGACAAGGTTTTCTAAGAAGCTCTTTCTACGGCCCAAGACGATGATCAAAGCTCACCTGCGACCTTGCTTCCGACCACAGAGAACCCCACTCTCCCTAAATCTAATAAAGGAACTATGATGCTGAGTTTTTTGGGGCACAAGGAAAATCCAAACGGACGAGGAAGAGGCCGTATAAGAGAGATGGGCAGTCTGCATATGCGACAGCCAACTCTAGACGCAGGTAGATGGCCCATGCGACAGCCAACTCTGGCCGCAGGCAGATGGCCCATGTGGAAGCCAACTCTGGCCGCAGGAAGATGGCCCATGTCACGACTCGCACCAGCTTTACAGATGCAAGGACGTGAACAAGCTAGCTACGTATCGAGCGGACTCCAGCCCCTCTCGAATATGTAAACGTTGTCAAGGCTTTGGTATACTGCCAAATCATGGCAAAACAAATCTATATCTCAAATCCACAATAAGTATATAAAACATTAATGAACACTATGTGTCGTGGTCTACAGCCCACTAGCATATATGTCCGATGAGACTCCAAAGAAAATAACAAGAGTATCTAAACTGAATCAATAAACAGGATAACTCATGATAAGGAATGTAAAACACGAAAGGGTAACCATGTAAAATCACTGACAAATACCTGTATCATACATCGCAATCCTCTACCATCTCGTTCTGCAAACTTACTCCATGCATTCGCTAAACCTGAAGAGATCATCAGGTCCTCAGAGGACATAGCAAGATACATATAAACATGTCTATCTAGCAGTTTAATCATGCATGATAATATGTATAAACATGATATAACAAGGAACAATACTTAACATGGCAAAAGACTACGAACAAACTGCTAATAAGTGACTAACGACAAGTGGCTACTGACATGTGACCTTGAACACGAACACTAGAACAACTACACGTAATTGAACTGCTGGATGAACAAGCGAACACGATGTCAATGGAAATACCAAACCCTCGCCCTGAGTGGACTCGCAGGTTTAAACTAATCACTAACCCTCGTCCTGAGTGTGGACTCTCTGGTTAGTACTAACCCTCGTCCCGAGCGTGGACTCTCTGGTTAGTTCACGACAAGGCACCCTCGATCCCGAGTGTGGACTCTATGGTGCAAGTATAACATCCTTGTCCCGAGTGTGGACTCTCTGATGTAAACACCCTCGTCCCGAGTGGACTCTCTGGTGCAAGTCAAGTCAACACCCTCGTCCCCAGTGTGGACTCTCTGGTGCAAATAATCGACATCCTCGTCCCGAGTGTGCACTCACGGATGTAAACAGATAAAAAAAAACACCCTCGTCCCGAGTGGACCCTCTGGTGCCAAGAAAACAATATCATGGATTTAGCAGTGCAATTACACGTACTCGTTCTATGACACGACTCAAGCAAGATACTGGTAAGATAAGGTACGACTCAGTCAAGACACAGTCAAGTCCAGTATAACTACACTGTCAAGTGAAGCATGACCATAAACTGGTGAACACGGAATGTAGAAACTAGATAAAGCAAGTTGACAAGAAAGCTAATAAATCATGTAAAATCTATAACAAATATAGTATCTATGATAATACACTACTAACATGAAAACTATAAACATAAAATTAAACTGTAGAAGGAGGCAAGGTATCTTGTTTGGAGTTTTGTCCATTTTATGCTGAGACTGCGGTACCAAATGTCATATCCGAGCCTAGGCATGAACTATAAATGCGACTGTCCACAAAAAAACTATCATAATCCTAAAACAACCAATCAAGAGTTACAAACCGTATTATCTTTCTAGAGAGGAGGAATCCTTATTGAAGTTTTATTTAAGAAATTAAGTTTTCATATGAAATCCTTATCAAGTTGTGTTTACCATAAATAGTTTAACTTATAATATTTACATATTTGGCAAAATCATTAATAAGGATTTTATATTAAAAATAATGACTTATACATATTTTAAGAAAATTAATACAATTCTACCCAACATTTGTATTTTTAAGTAATATTGATTTATAAACATATTTGAGGTTTAAACATAAAACAACCATGGGTAACATAGATATCCTTTAAAAGTATTTAATACAGTTATGTATAACAAATGCATTTATAATATATATATATATATATATATATATATATATATATATATATATATATATATATATATATATATATATATATACACATAATACTTTTCTCTTTTTTTTACAACTATTTGTATATATTATAACATATGTCATTATTAGAAAGATACATATACATATACAAAATATTTATGAAATACTTATGCATATGCATATGCAATTGCATTGTATATCCCGTATATTTTACCTAGTAAATATGTAGTATACCTTATATCTTTATATACACATATCATACCGTATATGTATTTGATACTAATATTTAACATATACATATATTTATTTATATAGGCCATATATATATATAATACATATATATTTGGTAGGGATCCTTAACATAACCATATAATCCCATATGTAATTATTTAGGCCTGGGAGGGGGTTTGTGTAAAACTTACCAAGCTTTATATAGTTTGCACGTGAATTTCCATCTTCTTCTCTGTTTGCTCACATCCTATGTGTTTGCTACTATATTGCAGCAGCAGGTGCTCGGCTTCTTAGGAAATGGCTCGGCAAGAACGAACGAAGGCGGAGACTTGCCACAGGCATGCTTGTTCGACAGAGCAGCACCGGCCATGTCCGGCTGGGCTTGCACATGGAATGGCATGGGTTGCAGTCGACACGCACGACATTCCGGTCGTTCCGGCTCATCTCATCGGGGTGGTCGTACATCGACGTTGAAAAGGGGTAGGTCAGACACCACAGACTAGGACGGGATAGCCAGATCCTCTTCGTACGTCAGCCCACTGGAGGAGTGGTCGACTGTTCCTGGAACATGAGTTCGTGGACTGGTCGACGGTTCTCGCAGAAAGGCTCGAGGACCTCGACAGTGCCTCCACGAAAAGTGGGGGTAGCGCGAGCTGATGGAAGCGTCATTCTCTGGCGGCTTGATGACCGTTTATATCATCGACGTGAAGTCGAGCCACACCGTTCAGTTGCGCCAACGTGCTAATGCCATACTCCTTAGCCGAGTGTGCTCGGATGGCCACGCGAGGGGTGCAGGTGGCGATGCTCCAGGCTGGTGATACATCATGGCGGTAAGAGCAGACGACCCGCACAACATAGGGCTGCGCAGGGCATCCGGCCCGTGCGGCTGACCATGCGGGTGTCTGCACGCATCGTCGGATGTCAGCACTACGGGTTGTGGTTGGGCGACGTTGCTGTGGGTCGTTGAGATACTCAGCCGCGGGGTCGAAAGGTCAAGCGGTGAGGGAGGTGGCGCTTTGGCATAGCGTGGAGACAGCCGCGAACGAAGGTGGCTCACGAGGGAGCTCGGCATGTGAGGAAGAAGAAGAGAAGGCGGGGCGGCGGCTTAGTATGCATGGAAGAAAACCTAAAGTTTAGTTTGCTATATATAGGATGTGGCTGCAGTAGTAACGGGTTGGGTTTGGTATAGTTGGGCTTTTGGGTTGCTGGCGTAGCACTTCTTCTCCTGTAAGTATATGAACCTTCATGTGTACATAACACCTATTTATTTATATATAAAGCTTACGTATGGATGTACATTAATATCTACATATAAAATTAAGCAATATTTATCACACTATTTTACACAAGTACCCAAATAAAGCATCATATAATAACTTATATATATATATATATATATATATATATATATATATATATATATATATATATATATACCCAAAAAAAAAAAAAAAAAAAAAAAAAAAAAAATATATATATATATATATATATATATATATATATATATATATATATATATATATATATATATATATATATATATATATATATATATATTTATATATATTTATATATATATAAAATATATATATATATATATATATATATATATATATATATATATATATATATATATATATATATATATATGTATACTTCCAACTTTATAAATTTTTCTATAATAAAATAAATACCCACTCCCTTTAGTAACATATACATATAACCCAATATAGCTATACTATACTGCATTTCTATGCATATATTTATTTTTAGCTTATTATTCTAAAAATAATCTAAAATATATTTAGCAATTTATCGTATTTCCGAAGTAACATATCCTACTAATATTAATAATATTGAATATATATATAACAAACATTTTTGGAAAATATTTATTAGGCTATTTAAAATAAGGTAGCAGTACACACTCAAAGTATATCGTCATGGGCGTCTTAGGTCTCACTATAAGCCTACATGGGCTTGGATTTGACTTGGGCCCAATCTGCACAGGTTCGGTACAACCGGATTCCGTAAAACTCAATAATATAATTAAATAGTAAATAAAATCTTCGGTACGGGTTAAGTCGCAACTTGGCCGGGTTTTTCTAGTTAGGACACATATGGATGGGTCTTCCTTGGCATGTCTAATACCCTAGTCAAGGTACGCCATTGCGCTATCCGTGCCACAATTTTTAGTCGCCTTGTACTCCAAAACTCATCCATAGCTAAAGTCATCTACCGAAAAATTAACTAAATAATCATTTATAAAATCCTAAAAATCACCATTCAAATCAAATAAATAATAATAAAATAAAATAAAATAAAATAATTTAAAAATTTTCAGGAAGGGGAGCTACAATTCTACCTACCTTAAAAATAAGTTCGTCCTCGAAATTCTAATTCATAACTATACCTTAAAAATCAATGTCTATTATTACCTTAATCTCCTCAAATTTAATTTCTTAAAAATATTTTATGGCCTTCTCTAGTCATTTGGTATTTACGAAATCTCGAGGACTTCTACCCACCTTTGGTCACACTACTCCCTTGGAACAAAGGTCACTAAAATTTTATAATCTTCTAACTAGTGGCTAATAATTCTACCAAAAATATCTAGGACATATGGTATCTATAATCTCTCATATCTACAAACAACCAATTATTCAATAATCAAGCAATATTATACTATAACTTAAGAATTTTTGATGAATTCTAGACAGCACGATTATTCGTCACCCCGAAATAGGAAGGGACGAGAATCAAGAGTACAAGAAGGCAAGGGAGAATAATCGAGAACAGATACAAAGTTTCAAAGATGGTAGAGAAATTTCTAAGAGAATTTTCAAGACAGAGTGGATTGAGATTTCTAAGGGTTTAGTCATAGTCGCAGGCTCGTATCAGTACAGTTACATAATCGATACGATATTCTCTGACCTATATGGGCCAACAAAAAAATTTGTCACGACCCGCACCCGCTTTTCGGATGCAAGCACGTGAGCAAGCCAGCTACGTATATAGCGGACTCCAGCCCCTCTCGAATACGTAAACGTTGTCAAGGCTATGGTATACTGCCAAATCATGGCAAAACAAATCTATAAATCAAATCCATAATAGGTGTACAAAATATGAATGAACACTATGTGTCGTGGTCTACAACCCACTAGCATATATGTCCGATGAGACTCCAAAGAAAATAACAAGAGTCTCTAAACTGAATCAATAAACAGGATAACTCATGATAAGGAATGTAAAGCACGAAAGGATAACCATGTAAAATCACTGACTAATACCTGTATTGTATATCGCAATCCTCTACCATCCCGCTTTGCTTACTAACTACATGCAGTCGCTAAACCTGAAGAGATCATCAGTTCCTCAGAGAACATAGCAAGATACCTATAAACATGCCTATCTAGCATAATCATGCATAATAATATATATAAACAGGATATAACAAGGAACGACACTTAACATGGCAAGAGACTACGACCAAAATGCTAACAAGTGACTAACGACAAGTGGCTACTGACAGGTGACCTTGAACACGAATACTAGAACAACTACACGTAATTGAACTGCTGGATGAACAAGCGAACACGATGTCAATAGAAATACCAAACCCTCGCCCCGAGTGGACTCGCAGGTTTAAACTAATCACTAACCCTCGTCCCGAGTGTGGACTCTCTGGTTAGTACTAACCCTCGTCCCGAGTGTGGACTCTCTGGTTAGTTCACGGTAAGGTACCCTCGTCCCGAGTGTGGACTCTCTGGTGCAAGTATAACATCTTCGTCCCGAGTGTGGACTCTCTGATGTAAACACCCTCGTCCCGAGTGGACTCTCTGGTGCAAGTCAAGTCAACACCCTCATCCCGAGTGTCGACTCTCTGGTGCAAATAATCGACATCCTCGTCCCGAGTCTGGACTCACGGATGTAAACAGATCAAGAAAAACACCCTCGTCCCAAGTCGAGTCTCTGGTGCCAAGGAAACAATATCAAGGATTTAGCAGTTCAATTACACGTACTCGTTCTATGACACGACTCAAGCAAGGTACTGGTGAGACAAGGTACGACTCAGTCAAGTCCAGTATAACTATACTGTTAAGTCATGCATGACCATAAACTGGTGAACACGGAATGTAGACACTAGATAAGCAAGCGAACAAGAAAGCTAATGAATCGTGTAAAATCTATAACAAATATAGTATCTATGATAATACACTACTAACATGAAAACTATAAACATGAAATTAAACTATCGAAGGAGGCAAGGTATCTTGCCTGAAGTTTTGCCCATTTTATGCTGAGACTGTGGTACCAAATGTCATATCCGAGCCTAGGCAAGAACTATAACTGCGACTGTCCTCAAGAAACCTATCATAATCCCAAAACAACCAATCAAGAGTTACAAATCGTATTATCTTTCTAGAGAGGAGGAATCCTTATTGAGGTTTTATTTAAGAAATTAAGTTTTCATATGAAATCCTTATCAAGTTTTGTTTACCATAAATAGTTTAACTTATAATATTTACATAATGGGCAAAATCATTAATAAGGATTATATATTGAAAATAATGACTTATATATATATTTTAAGAAAATTAATACAATTCTACCCAATATTTGTATTTTTAAGTAATATTGATTTATAAACATATTTGAGGTTTAAACATAAAACAACCATGGGTAACATAGATATCCTTTAAAAGTATCTAATATAGTTATGTATAACAAATGCATTTATAATATATATATACACATAATCCTTTTCTTTTTTTTACAACTATTTGTATATATTATAACATATGTCATTATTAGAAAGATACATATACATATACGAAATATTTATGAAATACTTATGCATATGCAATTGCATTGTATATCCCGTATATTTTACCTAGTAAATATGTAGTATACCTTATATCTTTATATACACATATCATACCGTATATGTATTTGATACTAATTTTTAACATATACATACATTTATTTATATTGGCCATATATATATAATACATATATATTTGGTAAGGATCCTTAACATAACCATATAATCTCATATGTAATTATTTTGGCCTGGGAGGGGGTTTGTGTAAAACTTACCGAGCTTTATATAGTTTGCATGTGAATTTCCATCCTCTTTTCTGTTTGCTCACATCCTATGTGTTTGCTACTATATTGCAGCAGCAGGTGCTCGACTTCACAGGAAATGGCTCGGCAAGAACGAACGAAGGCGGAGACTTACCACAGGCGTGCTTGTTCGGCAGAGCAGCACTGGCCATGTCCGACTGGGCTTGCACATAGAATGGCATGGGTTGCAGTCGACACGCACGATATTCCGGTCGTTCTGGCTCAACTCATCTGGGTGGTCGTACGTCGACGCTGAGAAAGGGTGGGTCAGACAACACAGACTAGGATGGGATAGCCAGATCCTCTTCGTACGTCAGCCCACTGGAGGAGTGGTCGACCGTTCCTGGAAGATGATTTCGTCGACTGGTCGACGGTTCACGCACAAAGGCTGGAGGACCTCGACAGTGCCTCCACGAAAAGTGGGGGTAGTGCGAGCCGGTGGAAGCGTCATTCTCTGGCGGCTTGATGAGCGTTTATGTCATCGACGTAAAGTCAAGCCACACCGTTCAGTTGCGCCAACGCGCTAATGCCATACTCCTTAGTCGAGTGTGCTCGGATGGCCACGCGAGGGGTGCAGGTGGTGACGCTCCAGGCTGGTGACGCATCGTGGCGGCAAGAGCAGACGACCCGCACAACGTGGGGCAGCGTAGGGCATCCGGCCCATACGGCTGACCGTACGGGTGTCTGCACGCATCGTCGAACGCTGACACTACGGGTGGTAGTTAGGCGACGTTGCTGTGGGTCATCGAGAAACTCAGCCGCGGGGTCGGAAGGTCAAGCGGTGAGGGAGGTGGCGCTTCGGCATAGCGTGGAGACAGCCGCGAACGAAGGTGGCTTACGAGGGAGCTCGGCATGTGAGAAAGAAGAAGAGAAGACGGGGCGACGGCTTAGTATGCATGGAAGAAAACCTAAAGTTTGGTTTGCTATATATATAGGGTGTGGCTGCAGTAGTAACGGGTTGGGTTTGGTATAGTTGGGCTTTTGGGCTGCTGGTGTAGCACTTCTTCTCCTGCAAGTATGTGAACCTTCTTGTGTACATACCTCCTATTTATTTATATATAAAGCTCATGTATGGATGTACATTAAAATAATATCTACATATAAAATTAAGCAATATTTATCACACTATTTCACACAAGTACCCAAATAAAGCATCATATAATAACTTATATATATATTTTTTTATATATATAATAACTTATATATATATATATATATATATATATATATATATATATATATATATTTTCATATAATAACTTATATATATATATATGTATACTTCCAACTTTTTAAATATTTCTATAATAAAATAAATACCCATTCCCTTTAGTTACATATACATATAACCGAATATAGCTATGCTATACTGTATTTCTATGCATATATTTATTTATAGCTTATTATTCTAAAAAGAATCTAAAATATATTTAGCAAGTTATCGTATTTCCGAAATAACCTATCCAAGTAATATTAATAATATTGAATATATTTATAACAAACATTTTATGAAAACATTTTTTAGGCTATTTAAAATAAGGTAGCAGTACACACTCAAAGTATATCGTCATGGGCGTCTTAGGTCTCACTATAAGCCTACATGGGCTTGCATTTGACTTGGGCCCAATCTGGACAGGTTCGGTACATCCGGGTTCCCTAAAACTCAATAATATAATTAAATAGTAAATAAAATCTTCGGTATGGGTTAAGTCGCAACATGGCCTGGTTTTTCTAGTTAGGACACACTTATGGCTGGGTCTTCCTTGGCATGGCTAATACCCTAGTCAAGGCACGCCACTGTACTATCCGTGCCACGATTCCTAGTCGTCTTGTACTCCAAAACTCATCCATGACTAAAGTCATCTACCGAAAAATTAACTAAATAATTATTTATAAAATTCTAAAAATCACCATTCAAATCAAATAAATAATAATAATAAAAAAATAAAAAAAATTCAAAAATTTTTGGGAAGGGAAGCTACAGCCCATGCGGTAGCCAATCCTAGCCGCAGATACGGTGTTTCATACGGCCCTGTCAGAAACTCTATATTCGATCGTCTCTCATACAGGCCCGACCCCATGCGATCCATTGAGAATGTGGAATATGCCAATCTAGACTCTTCTTACTATGCGCCTTTGGGCCCAACAAGCTCAGTCAACTGTCCAAGCTGCTGACCGTCAGCGGGCACCGTTAACTGTTATATGGGCTCCTGATGAAAAGTTGTACAGAACCACCCGCGTCCAGTCCCCCAGGGCTAACGGACATGGTAGGTCTCAAAAGTCTCCCTCCAACGATCGAGAGCAAGTGCTTTTACTAGCCTCGGATCAGGGAGCAAACATGATACCTACGCACCCGTCTGCTCGGGATACCCGAGTCTACAAATTGGATACAAATGTAGATCAGTCTGCTATCGACTTGCGAGAGGTGATTACTCACAAACGCAAGGAGGAAGAAGCAACCTTGGCATGTGATGAACCCTTTTCGGGACGTCGTTGCACCCAGGTCATCATCAACTGTTGCGATAAGTCGACAGCACCTGAAGATCGGTAGTCCGTTTTCAACGACTGCACTAGCCAGCACCTGTCCAACAACCACTTGAGGAACATGTGAAAATTCTGGGAGACGAGGAATTTTCTTTTGCATCTTATAATTCAACTCGAAAGGTTCTTTTCGGCAAAGGAGGAAAGAAAACAGGCCCTTCCAGCCCGACAATCTCAGCCAGTACCGCAAGAAAATTCTCATCTAGAGGATTGTCGCCAACAGCCACTGGGGGTGTCTACCTAGGCACTCGATCCAGAAAGAAGCTTCCAACACCCGGAGGTGCACGCTCGACCTCCCTGGGGGTAGATGAAGCTGGGGGTAGCAGCCCCCTCAATATATGCGACAACCCGGTGTTCCAAGAGCATAAACAGGGGTAGCGATCCACTGGAATTATGAAACGGACTTGGACATCCCCGAGGATGACCGCCTTCACCAAGACGATGTAGTTTCCTGCGCAGGGGGTGGCACCCCTTCTGAATTCGAGGAGAAGGACATTCCGACATTCTTCGACGATTTCTCGGTACGTGGGTACCACACGGAGAGCACCTCTTCTACGGTCCCTTCCACGTTCACCCACGTACGGACAGTCTTTATGGCCGACGATGATCATGAAGGGCCTACTGATCGACAACTTCTAGAAGTACTTGAAGCCATGCTCATGTCCCTGGTCAAGTTAGTATACGAAATCAAAGCTGCCTTGTCGACTCAATCGGCAAGGACGCCTGGAAAAACAAGCTTGGGACCCGCAGTAAACGCGGACTCCAACACGACCGCTCCTCCTTTGGGTGATAATCCTTTAGGAGCATTCATTCCTTCAGCTGCAGACGAAGCCAGGAAGGCAAGGAGGGATGTCCAGGAGCCTCAAGAAATGTTCAATGCCCGAGACTCCTCCCAAGAACTCAGAATACGGCAGCCGTATCCCGTTGCATGGAGAGATGTTCCTTTTTCTCTACGGAACAAACCGTTTCATATTGATTCATATGACGGGAAGACCTCTGCCAGTCGGTACATGACTTATTTCGAGGTCACAACCGACCACTTGTCGCATAGCGATGCCATCCTCACATGATTATTCATCGGAGCATTGGTAGGGATCGCGTTCGACTGGTACCGCAACCTTCCGAACAACTACATCCATTCCTTTGACGGATTCAAGCACATATTCCTGGAAAGATTCTCTGAAGTAGGGCATGATGTGACAATATCGTCTCTCATGGACGTCGTTCAGGGAGAGAAGGAGCTAACGAAGAACTATATCGAACGATTTTGCCAAACTGCGATGAGATTTCCCTAAGGCAATCCCGAAAGCTCCTTGATTGAAATCTGCCAGAAGAAGTTGCTTCCCGCAATCAGCCTCTAAATGGGCGAAGATCAGTTCAGGGATTGGATGACCTTCATCATAAGCTCTACCAATGCGGAGGTAAAGTTAAAAAAAGCTCGCCAGCTAGGATTACACATCCCAGATGGAGAGGACAAAGGCAAACGTCCTTGTATCACCTCCAGTAACAACAACAGTGTCGGCACCTCCAATAACCGTGACCTACAAAAGGTACTATCCGTCAATATAGTTTCCACAAATGATCCCGCAGAGGAAAAAGACCAGGCACTCAATTTTTTCGAAGAAGAGCCTTGAGCTCAACACCTGGCTCTCAGTAGGAATGGCGGTTCGAACAGCGAGAGCCTCCCACCGAGGACAATGTCATCCAGAACGAGTTAGGGGATGCAACTTCCCCGAAACCCATCTTCATCAGTAACGCCAACAGGAGCTCCTGTGCCCTCATGCGTGCTCGCAGATCCTGGTAAAAGCTTGTTCAACCCTCCTATACTAAATCTCAGTAAGTAAATCCCTCTACGACCATATTACCTCTGGATTGCTTTCTTATATCCTGTTGTGCATCTACCATGTCCATATCACCTCTGAGTAGTTGCATCTCTCGTGAAGACTCTGTGCCATCATGACCACATAGAAAACATTTCACGTCCATATCACCTCTGAAGTGTCCTTCTATAACCGTGTTTACCATATCCATATTACCTCTGAGTAGTCACCCCCGTTACGATAACCCCAAAGTTGTCATAACTCTCTAGAATACAGCCATGTCCATATTACCTCTGAACTATTATTCTAGAAGAATGATGCTTACCATGTCCATATTACCTCTGAATAAAGCACCCTTTCCATGACAGTCCTCCACAGTTGTCATTTATAGAACCCTTTACGTCTATATAACCTTTGAGTCGTTCTATGGCCCCATAGATTCTATCTTTATCACGTCCATATTACCTCTGATATAGATAATCTCCTAACTTAACACCTGTACCCAATCTGGGAAAAAGCCATGGTGTTAAGGCCACAAAACCTATCACGTTCGCATTACCTCTGTTAGGTTTATTTACAAAATTTATTACTCGCACTACTGGTGCACAAAAGGATAATAGGTCCACAAAAAAAATTATTCAAATCTATTACCCGTACCATCAGTGCGCAAAAGGGTAATAGGTCCACTGAAAATTATTTGGAATCTATTTACTCACATCACAGATGCACAAAAGGGTAATAGGTCCACAAAAAGTCCTCCACGTGGGATGTCCTCTGCCAATCACAAATGCTGTATTAGGTCCTCTAGTACAAGCACCCCTTCTCTCACAATCATATGCTTCTGGAGTCCAGTTGTTCCGTTGTATTTAATCCCCAGTAGTAGAACAACCATGTCCAAATCACCTCTGAGTTATTTTTCTACCCCTTACAAAGCAGATGATGCTGAAAACAAATATTTACCACGTCCACCTTACCTCTGAGTAAACACCCCATTCAATAACTCCTGCGTTGTGGCGCATCAATCATAGAACTTCCATGTCCATATCACCTCTGACTTGTTCTGTGTATCCTCACCGAGTTCACTCCTACCATGTCCATATCACCTCTGAGTAGGAAAGCTCTACCATCAACCTCATATTTACCACGTCCATATCACCTCTGAGTAAATATGTTGGTTCCCTCTCTCAACTTATTATCTTTACCTAAAACCAAGGTACGCCTAGGATGATAAGTCAACATAAAATCTCCAGCAAAAGTACTCAAACCTATCACGTCCATGCTACCTCTGATAGGATTGCCACACCTAAACAGCTTTATTTTCTGTGCTTCATATTCAAAGTATTCTAAATTTGCAATTTGAAAATTTGAAGGGGGTCTTGTAGAAGCATGGAAAAGAGGATATTGCTTTTAGTCTCACATCGGAAAGGAGAAAAAGAAAGGGCTCACTCCATTCTATATATAGAGCCCCCTTCCCTCCTTTGAAAAAGGCACCAACTTTCCTTTCCTCCTTCCAACTTGGACTCTTCCTACTACACACCTTCGGGTGCTAAGTCGAAGAAGTCTAGGGCAGTGTGGGCTCAACAAGCCCAGTCAACTGTCCAATTTGCTGACCGTTAGCAGGTACCGTTAACTATTACATGGGCCCCTATCACGACCCGCACCCGCTTTTCGGGATACGAATACATGTCCAAGCCAGCCTATACCGCAGTGTCGACGGTAGAACGTTGTATAGCCACAATGCTCAAAATCACAAATAATGCTTATTCCCAAAATTAATTTAATTTAAAATATTCACAAGTTTTATATTTGCAAAAAAATATAAACTCTTATAAATATTGAAATGATTACAACTCATCTATCTAGCTAATCTCTAGGTTTTCATCTGCAAGTACACCCGTAATTTCCAATGCTAAGTGAAGCCACAGCTAACCTGAAATAATGTTAGTTTCCAGTCAGGAATGGAACGATTACAATTTACTGAATGCAGTTCCAATATATGAAAATGGCTATACAACAGAGGTTAGCCTTTAGACATATGATTTGGAAATTAAGAGAAGAAAGACAGAATAAAACTAAATATAAAAATGACAGTAAATACAATACAAGAAAATACTCACAGACTGACTGAAGTACCTTTGATATGCGATCGGTCTCGGGACAATTACACGATACGGTCTACGTTATCTACACTGTATAATGTACAATGTCTATATTGTATAAAGCAATAATGAAACATTATCTACACGGTATAATGCAATAATGAATCACTGTCTACACGGTATAAATAAATCACTATCTATACGATATACACTGTATAAGGTCAGATCACGCATCCTTGGTACTTTACCTCTCCGACACGACAAATATATCAAAACATGAAAACAAAAATCACATATCCATAACTAACAAGGGTGCATAGTAAAGATCAATATAAAAAATAAGCAATAAACTGTACTCGCCTGTGGTCCTTTGCTGGTGAAACCGATAATCCAAACCACTCAGTATGCCATAATAGTCAAACTCGTACAATAGTCTCCAGATGCTGAAATAGGTATTACCAACGTTCTCAGAATTGTCAAATTAGCTAGAATTGCTTGTCCTTAAGTCCAATTTTGGACACAGGCGCAAAATAATAATTTTGGGTCAAAACGGTGTCTGCCGTTGGACCCGCTTTGCACCGAAAAGCATGCCAGAGTCAATGGTCTCTAAAGTCATCAAACTATATGTCTACGAATTTGTTTTGATGATACGAACCCATCTGTATGTCCAAAGTTGGATTTCTGCCGGCCGTGTACAAAATCGCCCGTTGAGTGGGATCGTGGGGCCCATGAAACGATGATCCAGTCAACTGTCTTCGAATCGGACCAAACTTGGCATACAGGACCGGAAAAATGATGGCGCGAGTTTCGTCTTGATCTGTCGAACGTGCACAAAGTAATTGAGAAATTTGCACAAAGGCCGATATGGTGAATTTCGACGGATACGCATCAAATTCGTTGCGCACACGCAAACAATTTAAATTTCGTCAAAGCTCACACGTTCGCGAAGCCATTACTGACCTTTCGATGCTTTCGAATTGCAACCACGTCGCCCAATTTGGCGGGACGCACGTCATATCAAAGAGTTTTATTAAAAATTCAGTTTTTTCGAGATCGATTTTTTTGGGATTTTGAAATCGAATAACTTTATATTCGTTAGCCGAAAAATAATTCTACGAGATGCGTTTTAATGCTATATATGTTGTCTATAACTGATTGAAACTGGTCTTTGAAAAACAGATGTATTTGGTTTGAAATTACCCTTCCAAATCAGGGGTTTAGACTATTTCGTGTTCTATTTTTGTAAGATTTTTCGATGGACTTGGCATCCATTTTTCGGGCAACATAGGATCGTAACCTACAAACTACTTGAAGGGGTTTAAATCCCTATAGATTGTGAACAACTCGGAGAAGACGGGACGCAAAATGATCACATGATGGTCGAAAAATCCCTTCGCGAACTTGGCACTTGTTGTTGCTGTTCCTGGTACTTTTGATGTTGTTGTCGGCCTGCCATCGGCCGACGGACGACCACGCGGCGGCGCACAGGTGTCCGAGGGTGCGCACGGGAGCCCGGGGTGGTACGAAGGTATCGGCTAGGGTTTATTAGCCCTCTCTTCTCTCGACTGTATATATACTTGCCGAACAAAAATGAGCGGGGGGTAGAAGTTTGGGAAAGCTCGGTCTGGCTTGGGCCTGGTCGGGCTGGGACTGGGTTCCCTTATTCTTTTTCTATTTTATTTACTATTTCTTTTATCTTTATACATATTGATTTATCTATATATACACATACTTCCTATATATGTATAAATACATCAAAAAGTCTAAACATATTCCTGGCAACTATTTTCCATGTCCAATAAAAATTACTATAACTACCAATAAAATAATATATTACTTTACATAACAATAAAATATATTTACTAAATTTTATAATTAATAATAAAAGTATATATATTTACAATTATTTAATAGGCACCCATACATCTATATATAAACACATGTATATATAATCTAGATAAATCCCAAAATCCAACATATTTGTTAAGGGAATTACTTACTATATTATCAATAAAACATTATTTATATATGTATATATATTATAACAAGAACTTTGAATATAACCATAATTTGTAATATGGCCTACTAGGCCACAAAATAAAATAATATAGGTACCAACCATACATCTATATAGATGTCTTTAGACACACTACCCGAGTACATGGGCTCTGGTCTCTGTTCGGGTCCAGTCCGGCTAGTTTGGTACAACCTGATCTTCTATACGTCAATAAATTAATTAATAAATAATTAAAACAACTATAGAGGCTAAGTCGCAACTTGGCCTGGTTTTCCTAGTTAGGACATCACTATCGCTCGACCTTCCCTACAAGGGCTAATACTCTAGTCAAAGGACGCTACCGCACTATCTGTGCCATGATTCCTAGCCGCCTTGTGCTCCAATTCCTAACCATGACTAAAATCATCTACCGTAATAATTAACTAAATAATTATTTATAAAAAATTCTAAAAATTACCATTCAATTCAAATAAATAAATAAAAATATATATTATCAAAATTCTGGGAAGAGGAGTTACAAATCTACCCACCTTAAAATTAATTTCGTCCTCGAAATTTAAGGGAAGAGTCCATCAGTTATGACAGAAGACGGGTTCCATTAGCTATCATCTATTCTCATGGTCATTTTGTAATACGAATTCTTGAGGATTTCTACCCACCTTTGGTCACACTACTCCCTCAATTCTCATGTTGCTAAAACTTTATAATCATTCAACTACATGCTAAAATTGCTACCAATAGATATCTGCTGCATATGGCATCTATAATCTTCTCCTATCTATCAAGCAACCCAAAAAATTTTACAAGCAACAAATTTACACAAGTAGCTAAGAATTATTGATAAATTGTAATAAGCGTGACCATTCGTCGCTCTGAAATAATAAGGACAGGAAGATAAGGAAGAATAATCGAGAGCAAATATACAGTTTTAAGAGCTGTAGAGAGTATCCAATGTTGCAGATAGAAAGAAAGTTTATGAACTATTGACTTATTTGCTAGATTGGGCTTCTATAGTCCAGTCACTTGCTAAATCGAAGAACCCTTCGTTTCTTAGAGGGACTTGCAATCCGTGCAATACAGAAGTTTCGTTCTCGAAATTAACCTAAACAAGGTTCCATAATAGAACGAAATTTAAGAAATTAAGATTGTGATCTTTTCCGTGGTTATTTAAACACACGAGCAAGGGATATAAATGCAATACAAGATCGTATCGCGACTTCCAGGTAGATGGAATAAGGGTTACGAATGACTTCACATTCTAAGAGGTGGAGACTACATAATAGGTATAGGGACCCTTTTCAAATAGTTCGGTTTTATAGTTCAAAATATGGTGGTATGCATGGATGGGTTTTACTGGGTCTTAATGGGTTCCCTAATTGGACATCACTCGTTGGTTGGATGAACCTTGGTTTTCAATCTATATTGACTGAACAAGATCCTAATGATAAAACTATTTCTACTAGGTTAGGGTAACCTAGAATAGGTTTCCACCCAAGTGGTTGAGCTAGATGGGCAGTCGGATTGGTTAAATAGGTTCTGTAAGCCTTGAAGTTGTGCCTTCCGTGACTTTTGTGTTTAAGTAGCACGAGAAGACACAATTGAGTGGCACACTAGTGACATGTGCGTAGTGGGTTTCGAGTAAATCATAACCATATATTGGGTCGAATGGATTGAGCCGAGGTTGAGGCTCTAATAGAAGTCAGAAAGTTTACCGATATTATGGTAAGGGTTATAGCTAGTCCTTTTGACTTGAAAGTCATACTATAAAAATAGAGTACAAGAGGACGTATTTGAGTGGGACATGATATACCTAGATGAAGGTGTACTCGTCTAGATCTTGTATGTGAAATTTGTTGGAAGGTAATAGCTGGTCTCATACTCTGAATATTAATAACATGGCCGGGGACACAAAATGATCTAAATGGAAAGTGGGAGTCCATGAGGCACTAATTATCATCCTAATAAAAATTATTCTAATCAATCGGTAATCCTCGTATATTCTAAAATTTTAGAAGGCTTACAGTCTACTCACCTTAGAAGCTAGGACATAGTTTTAGGAATAATGAGGTTAGAAGAATTCTAAAGTCCGGGTATTGTACCTCGACTCTTGTTAATAAATAATAAGGCTCGGCGTACGGGATACGGTATATATAAGTCAAGTCAAGGATTGTTCCTCAATAAATGGAAAACAAGTGTGTACAATGAGACATGGTCGATAAAATATAATGATCTACTGGTCCACAGTATACAAGAGTTATCGACGGGGTAACCAACTATAAGGCACATCATATGAAAAGATTTCTAACAATTGAGTCGTGAATTTCAATTTGTGTCAAGCTTGCCAGACTACTGTCACAAGGGTTCTAGTGGTATGGGCTGTAGTGATCATATATTACAGTTGACAACTGGTAGATCATAATATGACAGGGTATTTAAGCTATGGTATTTGCTAAGCTAGTGACTGTGGTGTTCCAATACGAGTTAGGTCTTAATAATAAAATTTACATAAATAGGGTAATATTTATTGGAAACCAATCTCGGGATGGGTGTCTACCATAGTCATGGTAAATGGTCGTCCTTACCTTCGTCTATTCATTTCATGTCTAAACTATGGGCTTTGGTCGAGAAAAGGTTGGGTTAAGGCATAAGGGTTGCTAGTTAAAGCAACGTTCAAGCAAATAATTAGAGACTCACAACAATTGGTTTCTTGAGAATAGATAGTCTCCTAGGTTGGTATTTTGACTAAGGGTAAAACCCTAATCATTCTCAAATTCAGACGGCTAGAAGGTCCCTATAGTAGTTTGAGGGTCGAGAGGAGAACGAGTAACTCAAGGCAACGATTCTAGTCACATGGCAGGCCGATGGTAGCTATACTTGTGTATACAACTATCATAGCCATGGGGGATACTCTATATCTACCTACCAATTACGAGCTTTCGTCTTTCCAAATCAGTGAAAGACAAAAATAACAAAGAGTTCAAGAAAGATGCCACCGAATACAATTACGTGATTCAAAGACAAATGTATAATTCAAGAGGAATTATCTATACAGTCGCGGATGAGATCCTAGGGACATCTACATCTCAGTCCATGTAGATTAATCAGAGGGAGGGCGAACCGAGTGCACTAAGGTTGATCAGACCGTAATACATCGATTCTGATTAAACAATATGTTAGTAGGCGTCCCCAATAAACATATGTCTTGAATCAAGCTCGATAAAAGAGTAAGCTTGCAAAACTAGGTTGTAATAGCAGCATTGGTCAAGATAGTCAAAATACAAGTATGCGAGATTTTCGAAAGGAGGCACAAGTAGTTCGAGTTTTGTGAGAATCAAAATCTTACCTGGTGTTCTTGCTTATACAGTCATCCTACTATCTTCTTATCCATAAGACTTTTGTCGACTAATGGGTTATGGACCTTAAATTTTATATTCTAGATAAACCTATTAGCGTCAGTCAATTACCTCGTCAATAGATCACAAGGACCACGGAATGCTAGGTTTGGAGACATTCTACCCAACTTACATAACTTTTACTAGTATTGGTTATGGATCTTAGGGGACATACATGGCATTTTTCTATCCTCTATAGCATCCTAAACTAGTAATCACGTCTGAAGTCATTTTACCGAGAATTATGCCTCGCCCGTATAATCTGGCTGTGGTAAACCCTTGGTTCCATTATTCAAATGTGATATGCTATCAGAGACTACCTTATATTGACACAAGGCCTAAAGAGGTCAATGAAGATATAATTTTAGCAATGTTCCATGACCTACGATTCTTTGAAATAATTTTAATTCTATGGGTCGTGCCTCGCCAGTGCACTGCTGGCTGCAGTTAACCCACACTCTCCATTCTCAAGTAATTGGCGACAGTGCGCTGCTGTCTAGCCATCGCAGTCGTTAAAACTACTCCAACTATATTCCTAATAACTTTAAGGAGCTGCTAGAGATTCAAACTAGTTGACTATGATAGAAAGCGTAAACATCTGCCTATAAGTCTCAATTCTTAAAGCAAAAGATTGATCGGGGAGGAAATAACTGAAAACAAGGAGAGTAAGAACATCTTAATCTTTATTTCATATATATTTCAAATGGCTGAGTGAAAACTTTGAATCAAGTCTACCTCGAGATTCGTATATGAATAACAGAATCAGGGATTATAAACTAATTCCGTACGATAAAATAGGATTTTTAAATAGGCAATTCTAACTTATGATGTAAGGTTTATATCTAATAGGGCAAAAGACAATTGAACAGTTTATCAAAATTAGAGCCTTAATTCTAGGGAAGCCTAACTTACCAATAGTATATTCACATTGGATCATATCGTCATATCAAAAGTAATAGTGTATCTATAGAGATCTGGCAAGCTATCTAAATTTAATAATTCCTTATCTAAATTGCATGGCCTATCTGACAACCTTAACTACCCAACGGTCAATTTGAACAAGGGACTCCTAGTCCTAGTCATTCTCTTAAATCAATTTAACTCTAAGTTGTGAATGAGCATTTTTTAGTCGCAGGCTCGCAATAGTACGACTAACTTAAGTACCATCACGAGTTCGCATATTTTGAAAAAACTGACCTGCATGGGCCACCACAAAAACTTGTCAATACTCGTACCTATTTTTCGGTATACGAATGCGTGTCCAAGCCAGCCTATGCTATAGTGTCGACGATAGAACGCTGTATAGCCACAATGCTCAAAATTATAAATAATGCTCATTCCTAAAATTAATTTAATTTATAATATTCACAAGTTTTACATTTGCAGAAAAATATAAACTCTTACAAATATTGAAATGATTACAACTCTTTTATCTAGCTAATCTCTAGGTTTTTGTCTGCAAGTACATCCGTAACTCCTAATGCTAAGTGAAGCCATAGCTAACCTAAAAAAATATTGGTTTCCAGTCAGGAATGGAACGAGTACAATTTATTGAATGCGGTTCCAATATATGAAAATGACTATACAACAGAGGTTAGCCTTTAGACATATGATTTGGAAAATAAGAGAAGAAAGACAGAATAAAACTAAATATAAAAACGACAGTAAATGTAATACAAGAAAATACTCACCGATTGACTGACTGACTGAAGTACCTTTGATATGTGATCGGTCTCATGACAATTACATGACACGGTCTATGATATCTATACTGTATAATGTATACTGTCTATACTGTATAAAGCAATAATAAAATACTGTCTACAAGGTATAATGCAATAATGAATCACTGTCTACACGGTATAAATAAATCACTGTCTATATGGTAAATACTGTATAAGGTCAGATCATACATCCTTGGTACATTACCTCCCCGATACGACAAATATATCAAAACATGAAAACAAAAAATCGTATATCCGTAACTAACAATGATGCACAGTAAAGATCAATATAAAAAACAAGTAATAAACTGTGCTCGCATGTGGTTCTTTGCTGGTAAAACCGATAATCCAAACCACTCAATGTGCCACAATAGTCAAACTCGTACAACAGTCTCCAGATGCTAAAATAGACATTACCAATATTCTCAGAATAGTCAAATTAGCTAGAATTGCCTGTCCATAAGTCCAATTCTGGATACAGAAGTAAAACGATAATTTTAGGTCAAAACGGTGTCCGTCATTGGACCAGTTTGCACCGAAAAATGTGCCAGAGTCAATGGTCTCTAAAGTCATCAAATTATATGTCTACGAATTTGTTTTGATGATACAAACCCAACCGTATGTCCAAAGTTGGATTCCGGCGAGCCGTGCACAAAATCGCCCGTTGAGTCGGATCGTAGGGCCTACGAAACGGCGATCCGGTTAACTATCTCTGAATCAGACCAAACTTGGCATACAGGACCAGAAAAATAATAAGATCCTATTGGCATAAGTTCTGTCTCGATCTGACGAACGTGTACAAAGAAATTAAGAAATTTGTATAGATGCCGATACGGTAAGTTTTGACGGATATGTATCAAATTCGTCACGCACACGCAACCAATTTGAATTCTGTCAAAGCCTACATGTCCACGAAGCCATTACGCACCTTTTGATGCTTTTGGTTCATGACCGCGTCGTCCGGTTTGGCGGGACGCACGTCATATCGAAGAGTTTTATTAAAAATTTAGTATTTCGGGACAAATTTTTCCGAAATTTTGAAATCAAATAACTTTATATTCGTTAGCTAAAAAATAATTCTACGAGATGCGTTTTAATGTCGTATATTTTGTCTATAACTGATTGAAACTGGTCTTTGAAAAACAGATGTATTTGGTTCGAAATTACCCTTCAAAATAAGGGGTTTGGACTATTTCGTGTTCTATTTTTGTAATATTTTTCGTTAGACTTGGCATCTATTTATCGGGAAATATAGGACCGTAACCTACAAACTACTTGAAGGGGTTTAAAGCCCTATAGATTGTGAACGTACCGAAGAAGACGGGACGCAAAACGATCACATGATGGTCGAGAAATCCCTTCGCGAACTTGGCACTTGCTGCTGTAGTTCCTGGTACTGCTGATGTTGTTGTCGGCCTGCTACAGTATCACCTCCGTTTTCTGCTTTACGTATTTCCAAGAATACGTGTACGAAATCTTGACCTGCATTTTTACTTATCATGTCTTGCTAGCTAATTTTGGTTTAGTCTTGTTTAGGCTCATCATGGCATGTTATGGTTTGGCTTGTTTCATTATTTGGTTTGGGTTGGTTCAATCCCATGGTTCATCATGTAAACCCCAACCTACCACCATCCCTCTTTAAAATCCCACCTACTTTTCTCTCTCCTCATTATTCACCATAACTTCTTCTCTCCATTAAAAACCTCCCCCTCTATAGGCAAGTGCATCTTTCTCTTACTTGAGAACCCATTTTGATGGTTCCAATGGCTTCCTAGCATGATTCTCTGCCACTTTAGAACTTGGAGATTTTCATTTTGGTGCATAGGTTTTTGTAGATCGAGGAAATTGCTATTTTTAGATTTTAAAGTTTTGATCTATTTAACTTCTTCACTTGCATGGTTTAATGGTTCCATATTGTAGATAATTTTGTTCTACCCTATTTTGACCTAAGGAAGTCTGAATTTGGACTCCGGACAGAGAAATGGCAGAGTTTCGAAGTTTTCGGCCATGGTTCGTTCTTTTCGGATTCTTCGGGAAGACGAACAGTGCACTGCTTGGACGCATGGATCTGTCATGCGCCCAAAGTAGCCTCTCCACTCTAGTGGGCACATATGCTATCATGTGGGCGTATAGCGTGCCACATGTAGGCGCATAGACTCGTGCTGGCGCATAAGCCTTCAAGACTTGTCACCTCATTCACCCTTAGCCTTTAGCCAAAAGGGGTTCAACCCATGCTTGGGCGCATAGAGCATGATCCCTTGGGCGCATAGAGTGTGTTCCCCTCCTAGTGGGCGCATATATGTAGCCAGTGTAGGTGCATGACTTATGTATGGCACATGGCCTTCACACGTAATACACAAACACCTTTTCCATTCCTTTGGCACTTGGCCATGCAAGTGCCTTGGCCATGTAGGCACCCATGCTTGGGCGCATAACTTCCCTCATGTGGGCACATAGGGGCTCACATATGGGTGCATATAGCCCCTTCACTTGGTCACATGGAAGCCATGACCTTCATGCTTTGGCTTTTGCACGTTTTGGCTTCTTGCATCTATTGAGACTTGTGATTTTATGCGATTTTCTTGCGATTGATCTTCATGACATGACACGACTCGTGCATGCCATAGCTAGGCATGGCACGACTCGACACGACACGACTTGCGTAAGTTGCAGTACGACTTGGCACGACGTGGCATGATTAACACGATTTTGTTTGATCATGGCACGACTTTCTATGTTTTTGCTAATAAAGAGATAACGACATGACTTGTGCAAGCCGTGGCATGACTTAGCATGATTTGGCATGTATGTGGCCTTCATGTAGGTGCATAGAACCCCATGGGCGCATAGCCTTGGGGCACACAATGATTTGGCATTTTGCCCTTTTGCCATAATATGCACTTTCCCCTATATGCTGCCATGTCCCTTGGCTTTAATACATTTCATGCTCTAAGCTATATTATTTTCCTTACATCGGTGGCCCGTTAGGGTGCACTCAGGATATGTCTCTTCTGCTTAAATGATGATATGTGATAAGATCATAACTATGATATATGAACACGAATGATAAATGACATGTAATGAACCATGATGGCGGTCCGTTGTGGCGCGCTCCTAACAAGTAACAAGTACAAGTAACGAAACATGACAGTGGCCCATTGTGGCGCACTCTTGACAAGAACATGACAAGTAACATGACAAGATGGTGACCCGTTCTGGTGCACCCCTGACAAGTAATCTTGACAAGATAACTTATGAACGCTGTTGCGACGGTTAACTGGACATGCTAATCATGACACCGTTGGTGATTGTATTGAATGTGCTTGTATAAGCTACCAGTCTGTTTCGTATCATGTCTAGGACTTGTATCCCTGGTTACCACGGTCAAGGATTCATACTGAATCTGACTAGGTTAATGACTAGATTGATCAAGTAGTTCATATAGAGAGGTATTCCGGCTACAATAAATCCCGTTACCTGGACGTCTTCCTGATGGACTTGTAGCCTACCGACGAGTAGGGTACATTTCCATCTCACTGTTATGTGGAGCACTTCAAGTAACGATTACTAAGTACACTGTCATGTGTTGCACTCAAGTCACCTAACAAGTCAAGACAACTCTTAATATGAACCTTGCGCCTGGATAACCTGGATAGTCTGCAGGGCTTGTGGTCGTAAGAAATTATCATTACATCTTGCTAGTAACTAGGCTTGTGATAACCCTAGTTAGTTAAAGTATCAAGCCGTACTCTTGCTAGGCCGTGAATGATTGGGTGGAGTCCCATCTTGTCTAGTCTTGTCTAGACCCAGCATATGACTATCTCAGAGCATGATTGTGTATGATTTACCTTACTGATAATTGGTTAGAGACTAAGTTACATTCAGGTGAAGGGTTACAACCCCGGTCCTTGTTTGGTTTATGGGTTGTAACTTGGTTACCGGAATAGTTCTTTAGTTCCTTATCGCTTATCACCTGTTTACTCTAACTCATGTCTATTGTTATTTCATCTATAACTATATGTGCTAATGTGCTGGTTTTAGTTTTTAAGTATAGCCTCCTTATGGCACTTGCTCTTCCTGGGGTCTGACCCAGTTGGTTTTTTATGGCCAGATTTTGGAGCAGCTTCCGAGGATCTTCCAACCTTCCTGCCAGATGGTAACCACTAGGCGCAATCTTGGCAACGAGTGGATTTTAAGTGGTGGCCCATACAGGTCTTAAAAATCAAGATGGGTGAGGGTTTCACTAAATAGATGTCTCAATCAGCACTCGTCCTTGATCTCTACTCGTATCTTCAATCTTCCTGAAATCTTGATCCTATCACATGTTTACATCCTTGATCTATCATGGTCCTTCCTTGTTGTTTCCTATGTCGTTTCTTCAGCGGCATTGTTTCTGGTCCTACCGATCAGCAAGATGGAGCACCTCCCGTGGACCAGCAGCAACCGAGAGATCAAGCCCAGCACTTACGGGTAGCCTCTAGAGTCATGCCTACTAGGGGTCAGAAGCCACCAGTTCAGCCAGTCCAACCTGCGGAGCCTGATAATAGAATCCTGGTGGGTCTCATCAGGGAGTTGATTGCATCTCAGGATCGTCAAGGTAATGCCCTGCACCAGACAGTACAAGATGCCATGGGACGCATTGGTTATCAAAGGAACAATACGGCCAACAGTTTCGAGCGCCTGAACCCTTCCTTCTTCGACGGCAGTGAGGACGCTATTGCAGCTAATGCGTGGCTCCAGGACATCGAGATTATCTTGGACGCAGCCAAAACTCCAGATGGCGAGAAGGTAGCTGTGGTACGCCTACAGTTATTGGACCTAGCACGCATCTGGTGGGCGATGGTAGCAGTTGGGTTGGCGATGCCTGTTCCATAGGCGGTATTCAGTGACAAGTTTCAGATTAAGTACTTCAACGCTGTAGCTCGGCACGACCTACAGACGTGGTTCGCCAATCTCAGGCAGATGAGCAGGACAGTCGATGGATATGCGGCCGAGTTTTTAAGACTGAGTCAGTTTGCTCCCACCTTGGTGGCAACCGAGTTCGACCGAACGCAGCGGTTCCAGCAGGGACTCCACCTATAGATCATTCTAGCAGTGGAGCAGTTTGAACATCAGACTTTTGATGCCGTCTTGATAGCAGCAAAGCGGCATGAGTATACTTCTCAGAGGATTATAGACAGAACTGGAGGGCGAAAGCGATCCCATGGTCAGATGACCCAGTCCTCAGCACCAGCCCCGACAGCTAAGGCCTTGACCATTGGAGCTCCGAGGAGGGCGGCATCAGTCACGTCAGTTCAGCATTCGACTCCGATATACCCTCAGCAGCAGAATCGGAGGCAGTCTTCCATAATGGGCTGTACTCATTATGGAAAGCCAGGGCATATAGTATCACAATGTCGCCGAGCACAAGGATTATGTTTGGTGTGTGGGGCATCGGATCACATTGTAGGGTCCTACCCACAGGGAGTCGGTTCATCCTCATCGGCCCAGACTAGTCCTTTGGTGAGTGAACCAGCACCAGTACAGCAGTAGCAGTACCAGCCTCCGAGGCCATTGCTACCTCAGCCTCAAGCATTTCAGCAGCAGAGACCGCAGAAGTATGCCCAGGCCCAGGCTCAGAATCAGAACCGCCATAGAGGCTTTCAACAGAGGAGACCAGCACCCAGAGGGCAAGGTCAAGTGATGGCTTTGACTGTAGAGGAGGAGTTGGCATCAGATGAGGTGGTGGCAGGTACCATTCTCGTCAACTCTTTTCCTGCATCAGTAGTATTTGGTTCGGGTGTATCGCATTCATTTCTGTCTGCACGATTCGTGACACGGATAGGACTGGAGCCCGAGTCATTATCAGTAAGGCTCAATATACTTACTGGTAACGGTCTTGTGGGAGTAGATAGAGTGTTTTCTTCGTATCGAATCGTAGTTAGCGGTAGAGAGTTTCCCGCTAGGTTGATAGAGTTCTCGATGGTCGATTATGATATGGTCCTAGGGATGGATTGGTTGAGGGACCAGTATGCTGGAATAGATTGCCATATCGACAAGATTATTTTTAGTATACCTGGTGAGCCAGAGTTTTTATTTCTCCGAGGCAGAGTAGAACCTTCTTCCCCCGCGTTGCGGATGGCAGTAGCAGCAGCAGTTCAGTTTCCCAGAGTTGTAGAAGAGTTTCCTGATGTATTTCCTGAAGAACTTCCAGGTATGCCCCCAGAGAGAGAGAGAGAGTTCACCGTTGATTTGATTCCCGGATCAGTACTAGTGTCAGAAAGAGTCTATAGGATGGCACCTTCAGAGTTGGAGATCTTGTACAAGATGATTGAAGAACTTAGAACCAAGGGATTCATTCGTGCTAGAGGATCACCTTGGGGAGCCCCGATGCTTCTTATGAAAAAGAAGGATGGTACATCAAGATTATGCGTTGATTATCATATCTTGAACTATGTAACAATCAAGAACAGATATCCTCTACCAAGAATAGATGACTTATTTGATCAGCTCAAAGGAGCGGCAGTATTTTTGAAGATTGACTTGCGGTCAGGGTACCATCAAATCAGAGTCAGAAAGCAGGACATCCCGAAGACAACATTCAGATCGAGGTATGGACATTGGGAGTTCCTTGTTATGCCATTTTGAGCGACCAATACGCCAGCCATATTCATGGACCTCATGAATCGTATCTTCATGTCCTATTTGGACCAGTTCATGATAGTGTTTATAGACGACATCTTAGTCTATAGCAAGAGTGAAGTGGAGCATAAGCAGTATCTCCGTGTGGTTCTTCAGATTCTCAGGGAGCATCAGTTATACGTGAAGTTCTGTAAGTGCGAGTTTTGGTTGGATCGTATCTCGTACTTAGGTCACATCATCACAAGAGGTAGAGTAGAAGTGGCCCACCAGAAGATAGTTTCCATAGAGACATGGCCAGTTCCCCGCACCGTCGCAGAAGTTCGGAGTTTTCTTGGATTGGCTGGTTATTACCGGCGGTTTGTGTCAGACTTTGCTCGGCTTTCAGCGCCATTGACGCAGTTGACCCGCAAGGATGTGCAGTTTGCTTGGACAGCAGAGTGTCAGTGTTCATTCGAAAAGTTGAAACAGAGATTGATGACGGCCCCATTCTCACTCTTCCCGATGGGACCGAAGGATTTTCAGTTTATTACGATACATCCGGCAAGGGATTAGGATGTGTCTTTATGCAGCATGGTAAGGTAGTCGCTTATGCATCATGTCAGCTTCGTGACCATAAGAGGAATTACCCAACCCATGACTTGGAATTAGCAGCAGTAGTTTTTGCATTGAAGCTTTGGAGGCATTATTTATATGGAGATCGGGTAGAAATTTTCACCGACCATAAGAGTCTTAAGTACGTGTTTACCCAGAAGTATCATAATATGCGTCAGAGAAGATGGCTAGAACTACTTGTGGATTATGACATCAACTTGCAGTATCATCCTGGGAAGGCCAACGTTGTTGCAGATGCGTTGAGCAGGAAAGCAGGAGTTTATTTTCTAACAGCACAGCCAGAGTTGTTAGCAGATCTTCAGAAGATGGGTATTAAAGTTGTTCTTCCTTTCAGTGTGGCATTGATAGCCAGTATGCAAGTACAGCCCAGTATAGTTGAGAGGATCAAGTTAGCTCAGTCTACGGATTCTAAGCTTTAGCGACTTAGGGCAGAATGTGTTGCAGGTCGAAGACCAGAATTATGTATTCATGAAGATGGTACACTCTGACATAGGAGGCATCTTTGTGTACCCAGTGGAGATATCAGACAGGATATCATGGCAGAAGCTCACGGTTCTCAGTATTTGATTCACCCCGGCGGTACGAAGATGTATCGTGATATTCGGCAGCATTTTTAGTGGAATGGCATGAAGAGGAAGATAGCCCGGTTTGTCTCTCGTTGTTTGGTTTGTCAGCAAGTTAAAGCCGAGCATCAGAGACCAGCTGGACTTCTTCAACCTTTACCGATCCCAGAATAGAAATGGGAGCACATTACCATGGATTTTGTGACTGGATTACCTAAATCCTCAGTTGGGAGATATGCTATCTGGGTTATAGTTGACAGACTCACCAAGGTAGCTCACTTTATCCCTTTCAGAATCGGTCAGTCGACGGATCAGCTTGCAGAGATATACCTCAAGCAGATATTCAGATTACATGGAGTACGAGTCAGTATTCTGTCCGACAGAGATTTGATATTTAACTCACACTTTTGGCGGAGTCTTCAGAAGAGTTTGGGGACTCGTCTCAAGTTCAGTTCAGCCTACCATCCGTAGACAGATGGTCAGTCAGACCGCATGATCCAGACTCTTGAAGATATGCTGCGGTCCTGTACACTCGACTTCGATAGTTCATGAAAAGATCACCTGCATCTCGTAGAGTTCTCTTATAACAATAGTTTCCAGGCCAGTATCCAGATAGCACCCTTTAAGGCCTTATACGGCAGGAAATACAGATCTCCTTTAGCTTGAGATGATATCGGTGAGAGGCAAATGCTTGGACCAGGGATGGTGACGCAGACTATTGAGGTGGTCAGACAAGTCAGAGATCATCTTCGAGTTGTGCAAGATCGTCAGCGTCATTGGGCCGATTCTTATCGACGTCCCCTTGAGTTTTCTGTCGGCGCCCATGTATTCCTTAGGATCTTGCCTGCCCGTGGCATCATTCATTTCGGCGTGCAGGGAAAGCTTAGTCCTAGGTATATTGGACCGTTCGACATCCTGGAACGAGTAGGAGATGTGTCCTATCGTCTCGCTCTTCTTCCGTCGCTACGTGAGGTACATGATGTCTTCCATGTATCCCAATTGTGACAGTTTATCCCGGATCCGAGTCATGTCCTTGATCATTTGGAATTCGTTGTTGGTACCAACCTTTCGTATGAGGAAAGACCCGTGTCCATATTGGATCGAAGAGAGAAGATACTCAAGAACAAGACTATTAGGTTAGTCCGTGTTGCTTGGGATCATCACTCTTTGGGTGAGTCAACATGGGAGCGTGAGGATGATATCAGATCGCGATATTCTGACCTATTTGACTCGTAAGGTATAGTATCTTTCTTATGCCTTATGCCTTCAACTTTATTGCTTGCGTGAATGATTGCTTGATTGATTGATTAGTTATAACTTGCCTGCGACTAGTATAGCTTGCTCGACATCTCTAGCCTCTTGATTAAATTCTGAGAACGAAATTCTTTTCAGGTGGGTAGAGTTGTCACCTCCGTTTTCCGCTATACGTATTTCCAAGTATACGTGTACGGAATCTTGACCTGTATTTTTACTTAACATATCTTGCTAGCTAATTTGGTTTAGTCTTGTTTAGGCTCATCATGGCATGTCATGGTTTGGCTTGGTTCATCATCTGGTTTGGGATGGTTCAATCCATGGTTCATCAGGTAAACCCCCTACCTACCACCATCCCTCTTTAAAACCCCACCTACTTTTCTCTCTCCTCATTATTCACCATAACTTCTTCTTTCCATTAAAAACCTCTCCCCCTCCATAGGCAAGTGCATCTTGCTCTCACTTGAGAACCCATTTTGATGGTTCCAATGGCTTCTAGCATGATTCTCTACTACTTTAGAACTTAGAGATTTTTATTTTGGTGCATGGGTTTTTGTAGATCTAGGAAATTACCATTTTTGGATTTTGAAGTTTTAATCTATTTAACTTGTTCATTTACATGTTTTGATGGTTCCATGTTGTAGAAAATTTTGTTCTACCCTATTTTGACCTAAGGAAGTCCGAATTTGGACTCCGGACGGAGAAATGGCGGAGTTTCGAAGTTTTCGGCCATGGTTCGTTCTTCCCGGATTCGTCGGAAAGACGAACAGTACACTGCTTGGACGCATATCATGCACCCAAAGTAGCCTCTTCACTCTAGTGGGTGCATATGCCATCATGTGGGCGCATAGCGTCCCATATGTAGGCGCATAGACTCGTGTTGACGCTTAAGCCTTCACGACTTGTCACCTCATTCACCCTTAGCCTTTGGCCACAAGGGGTTCAACCCATGCTTGGGCACATAGGGTGTAACACCCTGTTTCTGAAAATTGGGGGTTTTTGAAAATTTATTATTTTTTATTATTTATTAGTGGTATTTTAGTCATGGTATAATTTTCTGGTGAATTTAGTTAAGTTAAACCATTTCTAAGTCATGCTAAGTCATGACTTATGACTTTGTGACTTTGTTAGTAAACCTTAGTGTAAACCCTAGTTTTCTCTAACCTAGAAGTTGCCATGACCATGAGAACTTAGCCATAGGCTTAGAACCTCAAATTAGTGATTTTTAGCCTAAAGGGTATTTTGGTAATTTTCTAGGATTTATTTGGAATTAATTGTAATTATGTGATTTTAATATTATTTAATTATTGTTAAGTGTCATGAGAGCCCCTAACCTAGTTTAGCCCTAATCTAGAGGTTAGCCACTAACCTAGAGGCTTGAGGATAGATATTTTGCATTGGTTAAAGTAGGATAAATATCATGATATTTACTTTAAGGATATTTTCCTTAAAAACCTCAAAATATCTAAACCCTTTACACCAAAGTCTTTCCCTTAGCTTGCAAGCAACCCAAGGACACCCCCCCCCCATTCCTATGACCAGCCAAGAACACCCCCTTGGCAGCCCACACATCCTATATTAACCCCTCACATTAATTCATGATCAATTTACATGAATTTAAATCCTAGAAAATCCCATTTTCATCAAACACCCATAACTTGATCAATATTGATCCAAATCACCTCTAGTTTCTTGCATTGGACTCCCCTACACTAGAGGGTACTAGTTAGGGCCTGCTATCAAGGAATTTGGAAGCTTTCGGGCATCACCAAGTGGAAGAACACCCCCCCTTACTTGGGTGTTTTCTTGATTTTTGCACAAATAGGTAAATGCCTTCAAACCATGTTAATATTGTGTTTTCTCTTCATATTTGCATGCATCTAGGTACTAGGGAACTGTAGGATTAGTTTGGTGAAAATTAGGATTAATTTGGTGTCCGTATCGGACACGTATCCATGTTTGAATTTCTGTGTTTGGTGAAATGCCTCAAAGGAGAGGACTTTCAGTTTTTGCAAAACTTTTTACACAAACACCTAGCCCTGGACTTGCTAACCCTAACCCCACTTGACTGAGCACGTATCGTGTCCCTTTTCGTGTCCAACTCGGACACGAACTCGAGTATTGACAGTGCACAGACACACTGTTCATCCCCTGCTACCCGACACTAATAACTCACTGTAGACACGACGTGGACACGTGAAAATTGGTGTGGACACGGGGGCAGTGTCTGCGCACACTCCCCCAAAGTTTCACGACACCTTGTGTCGTGTGGAGGACACACGGACACGCGCACTGGTCCTACACTGGGACGCACACACGCACAGACACCAACTTCGCGCGTCTCGTGTCGCGCGGACACGACACAATGACACCTCGTGTTTGCACGAGAGTGTAGCCCATCATGTGGGCTACACGTGGACACGAGCACGAGATTCCACGTGGCCGTGTCGTGTGCACGAGACACGTGCATCTCTGCACGACGCGGCGCAGAACAGTGCGTATCAGTCGTGTTTTCACGACTGATACGGCCTTCGTGTCGTGTCCAGAGGACACGTAGACACCGTGCAGGGTGTTGAACACGTGCACCTATCCTTGGCGAACACGTGGGCATAACCACGTATCATGTGTCGCAGTGTGTCGTGTCCTAGACCTAAGTGCACGCGTGCACGACACTGTGTGTAAACCCAGTGTCCAGTGTTTACCCGAGTGGAGTTTTTATCACTTTGACACGCCGTGTCGTGTCGTGGTCCTGTGTCAGGTATCCTAAGACCTAGAGTATCCTAGGGGACACGATTACCAACCTAGAGATTCGTGTCCTAGCTCGATTTCGTATGTGAAATCGAGTTTACCTATTTTTCACTGCACAGTGTTTTAATTTCCAGGTTTTGGGTTTATTCCTATTTTGCAAAATCGAATTTTAAAACCAAATTTGATATGTTTAATCCATTGTACAAGTGTATTTTAGTATGTATACGTGTAGTATATAGGTATGTGTGAGTGTGGGTCAAGTTTGAGGAGATTTGGGTGTGTGTGGGTGTAGTTATGTATATATGTAGATATGCATGTATATGTGTTATGTGTGTGTGTGTGTGTTGTTTCAGTTTTCTGAAACTGAAACCCCCCCCCCTGTTTCAGTCTCTCTCTCTATCTAAGTTTTTCTCTCTCTCTATGTTTCTCTATATATATATAGTATATATATATATGGTATATACATATATATATATGTGACTTTAGTTATAGGTTATATTAAAACCTAGACTGGCCTATGGCCAGGGTTATTGGCCTATGGTTAGGGCTAGCCCTAATGACCCCAAAACCCCAATATTGACCCTTGTTGACTGAAAGTTGACCAAAGTCAACTTTAGGTCAAAGTTGACCTAGATCACCTAGAAATAACTAGGAATGACCTAAATCAACTAGTTTGACTAGTTTGACTAAACCCATAACTAGTTTGACTAGTATTGACTTGACTTGGACTAGTGGACTCTTAGAGTTGACCATTGTTGACCATGGTTGACTAAAGTCAACTATTGGTCAAACCATGACCTAATTGACCTAATAAATGACTAGTTCAACTAGTCAGACCATGTTTGACCTAATTACCCTAACCGACTAGTCTTTGTTTGACCAATGACTTAGTTGGTCTAAGTTTGATCTAGACTTGATCCAGATTGATCATGTTGACTAGTATTTGACTACTTTGATTAGAGTGTTGACCAGGAGTTGACTTTAACCTAGATTAAACTTGTTTGACCTTGTTTGATCCTGTTTGACCTTATTTGACTTAGTATGACTTCCTGTGACCCAGTTGACTATTAGAGTTGACCAAGAGTTGACTTTTGACCAGTTTGACCTAGAATCATGTAGTATGCATTGTACACTTTATTTTTATCATTGTGGATACATTGTGACCTGTGTTGCTCTGACTAGGAGCCATACACCTCTCCTCAGACAGTATATCCTCTTCAGACATTCAGTTATCAGGCGAGTACATTCTCTGACCGTTTCATACTTGTTCAGGCTTTACTTCTTGCTCTAGATTACTTTACTTGTTGCTGTCACATTTGTAACACGGATTGGTACTATATGGATCTTTACATGAGATGTTATCCCCCTCGGGAGCATCGGGTACTTCATGTTATGTGTGTTTCACTATCATCATGTACTCCTATGCTTCCATTATTCATGTACACTCATGTGATCATGTACTCTCATGTTTACTGAGCCTTCATGTATACTATCATGTGCACCCTTTCATGGGCCCCATGTGATATCATGTACAATAACGTAACTTGTATAGATCCTTGTGTATTGATTGGGGTAACGGGGGAGTAGAAGTGGTCATGTGAATAATTCCAAAGTAGTGTAATCATGTGCAAACTCAGTAGTGTAATCATGTGCAAATTCTAGCCATTCACATGCCTATCTTGTGCTCTACATCACTAGTCACTTATAGTTCTCTATATACAGTAGATATTTCATTACAGCTATCTCTTTTACAGCGTATATTTCCTTTCAGCAGTTCATGTATCTTACTCTATTGCCTGTATCGTATTTCCTAACATGATATGCACTGCGTGAGATGTATTGTGCTCGTTCCCGTCCTGATTGGACCTGTTGAAAATATTACAGAGGATGAGGATGAGGCCCTGGTGTCTACCTATTTTGGAGCAGGACTAGATGATACTTATGTTGTGGACCCCCAGCAGGATCCACCTGCAGCTGAGAATGTTGTTCCAGTAGTCTAGACCAGTTTAGTCTAGGCAGTCTTTTCTATATCTTTTGTCTCACATTCTGTGTTGTATTTTAAGATGTGGAGATGTATAGACTCTTAGACCTTTGTATTATGAGTTGACAGTTCTGGATATTATGTTGTACTAGACACTTAGACTTTTTCATCTATGCTATGGTTCTCTTGAGTTACTATCTATCTATCTGTTCTTCATTCTTCTACCTTAGATGTGATTGAGACAGCATATTGTTATATCACCTCCATTCGGAGAGTATAAACTGTACAGGTACTTTTATGATTGTTAGATGATTGACCTAGGACAGCGTTCTACCGCCGATACTGCGGCGTAGGCTGGGCGTTGTTACGTTCTCGTACCCTGACAGTGGGTGCGGGTCGTGACACGTTTTTAGTGGTGGCCCATGCAGGTCGAGTTTATGTAGTGGTATTCGAACTAGAGTATCACTACAGCCTGCGATAGGATTTGAGGAATATGCTTAGAGAGAATGGATACTCAATCACTGCTAGGATACTTTGAGAGATTCCTGGGATGACCCTTGAGAATCTCATTGAAATTACGATTTAAACTCCTTTTTCCTTGATTGAATTTGATTTGAGGGATTCACTGTAGAACTTTGAATCCTGGTATTAGTTGATGATTTTGAAATTTTTGTAGTTGTTGATTTTAATTTCTTAGTGTTAGATTAATATTTTTTTTTTTTTTTTTGGGTACTCAATCACAATTATGAGAAAACTCTTATTTATTTCTTGCCATCTAATCCTCTTGCTAATTGCCTTTCATTAAAATGAACTGTCTTCTCTATTTTGCATCTTTCTTAAACTCTTTCTACCAATCTATGTGACTGTATCCCAAACCTGACTTACTCGACTTTTCCTCAAATAAAGACTCATTAAGACCTTCTAACCTTGACCTTGATTGGTCGAACCCTAACTATATTCATCTAGTAGCCTATCTATCCCTAGGACTGTGTTCCTAAATTATTTACTAGATTCCTGATTAATTTTATTTCATGAGTTAATTTGATCTTCTTCAATTTTTGCATCAATTTGTCACGTCTTGAACTCCCACTTCCTATTCTAGATCATTGGACGTCCTTTACCGTGACTTGGATATTCGGAGTATAATACTAGCTGTTACCTTCTAACGAACTTCACATGTAAGACCTAGACTAGCCTACCTTCATGTAGGTATTCCATGTCCCACTAAAACTCGTCTCCTTGTACTCTATTTCTTTGATATGATTTTCTGGTCAAATGGCTAAACTATAACCTCTACCATGATACTAAATTAATTCTTATTTCAATTAGAGATCCACCTTGGCTCAATTCTTTCGACCTGGCATGTGATGGTGTTCTGCTTGAACCCTCAAATACTTAACCTTGTACCTTACCTTGAATGCTTGACCCGATTGGTTAAGAATCTTGGACTATGTATCTTCTTTCATCATTTCCACCCTTACCTATATCTTATGCTATAAATTTATCCTTAAGTTTTACAAGCTTATCCTTTCGAGCTTGATCATGATATATTTTATTGGGTGCGCACCCTCTAACATATTATCTAATCAGAACTGGCGCATGATGGTCTGATCAACCTATTGCATTTTTGGTTCGCTTTTCATATATTAATCTACGTGGATGGAGACAGTTAAACTCGCCTTAGAATCTTATCCGCAACAGCCTTGACAATTCTCCTTGGAATTATTTTCATCACCTATGAACCTCGTATTCATATCCAGTTGGATTAAATTTAATCATGACCTGGATCTTCATCATTGGATGCTCGTGCTCATACTCGATTTCATTGATTTCCCACCTTGCCCAAATCTTAATTTATCCTGAAATTGATCCACTTAGATCGTGTCAAGACTAAAATCTATTTGTGATTGTTTGTACCTAAATTTTCAATTTTCTTTTTATGGAATGGTAACTTTAATGATTTCTCACTTGTTAATAACCCATTTTCATATAGGATGGTAGACGACCCTATAGCCTTGATGATTGTTGTTCCCTTACCTTCCCAATTAGGACACCTTAGATTGCTTGTACGTTTTGATACCATAGGACAGTATTGATCTAGAATGACTAATGTACCTAGATGAGACCGCAGACTGTTCCATTTAACCTGTCCCCCTGGTACCACTATTGCATCACAATTTCTGGCTTAATTCAGGCCATAGACCTTTCCCACTCTAAATTATGATCACCGTAGACACGTTACCGTGACTTTTAAATTTGGAGCACAAGACTAGTTGTTTTCTCAAAACTGACTTTACATACATGACCTAGACATGACATACTACGCCCATGACCTTAGTGTCCCACTTAGGCATACCATCATATGCTTCATTTGCTTAGTACGATTTTCCTAACCCGAGACTCCATCCTGATTTACCCCATAGAGTTACTTTTGGCTTCGATTTGAATTCAGGACACCTTATGACCTGAAACTGCCAGCCAATTTTTGGACATGACCCAGTATAGGTCTACTACCCCTATTTGGCTTGTTGACCTTGTATGTTGCCTAGGTAGTGGCTTCGTCCTTGATTGTTGGTGGTTTGACCTAGGAGGAGTACGACCATCTGAATTTCGAGGACGAAATTATTTTAAGGTGGGTAGACTTGTAACACCCTGTTTCTGAAAATTGGGGGTTTTTGAAAATTTATTATTTTTTATTATTTATTAGTGGTATTTTAGTCATGGTATAATTTTCTGGTGAATTTAGTTAAGTTAAACCATTTCTAAGTCATGCTAAGTCATGACTTATGACTTTGTGACTTTGTTAGTAAACCTTAGTGTAAACCCTAGTTTTCTCTAACCTAGAAGTTGCCATGACCATGAGAACTTAGCCATAGGCTTAGAACCTCAAATTAGTGATTTTTAGCCTAAAGGGTATTTTGGTAATTTTCTAGGATTTATTTGGAATTAATTGTAATTATGTGATTTTAATATTATTTAATTATTGTTAAGTGTCATGAGAGCCCCTAACCTAGTTTAGCCCTAATCTAGAGGTTAGCCACTAACCTAGAGGCTTGAGGATAGATATTTTGCATTGGTTAAAGTAGGATAAATATCATGATATTTACTTTAAGGATATTTTCCTTAAAAACCTCAAAATATCTAAACCCTTTACACCAAAGTCTTTCCCTTAGCTTGCAAGCAACCCAAGGACACCCCCCCCCCCCATTCCTATGACCAGCCAAGAACACCCCCTTGGCAGCCCACACATCCTATATTAACCCCTCACATTAATTCATGATCAATTTACATGAATTTAAATCCTAGAAAATCCCATTTTCATCAAACACCCATAACTTGATCAATATTGATCCAAATCACCTCTAGTTTCTTGCATTGGACTCCCCTACACTAGAGGGTACTAGTTAGGGCCTGCTATCAAGGAATTTGGAAGCTTTCGGGCATCACCAAGTGGAAGAACACCCCCCCTTACTTGGGTGTTTTCTTGATTTTTGCACAAATAGGTAAATGCCTTCAAACCATGTTAATATTGTGTTTTCTCTTCATATTTGCATGCATCTAGGTACTAGGGAACTGTAGGATTAGTTTGGTGAAAATTAGGATTAATTTGGTGTCCGTATCGGACACGTATCCATGTTTGAATTTCTGTGTTTGGTGAAATGCCTCAAAGGAGAGGACTTTCAGTTTTTGCAAAACTTTTTACACAAACACCTAGCCCTGGACTTGCTAACCCTAACCCCACTTGACTGAGCACGTATCGTGTCCCTTTTCGTGTCCAACTCGGACACGAACTCGAGTATTGACAGTGCACAGACACACTGTTCATCCCCTGCTACCCGACACTAATAACTCACTGTAGACACGACGTGGACACGTGAAAATTGGTGTGGACACGGGGGCAGTGTCTGCGCACACTCCCCCAAAGTTTCACGACACCTTGTGTCGTGTGGAGGACACACGGACACGCGCACTGGTCCTACACTGGGACGCACACACGCACAGACACCAACTTCGCGCGTCTCGTGTCGCGCGGACACGACACAATGACACCTCGTGTTTGCACGAGAGTGTAGCCCATCATGTGGGCTACACGTGGACACGAGCACGAGATTCCACGTGGCCGTGTCGTGTGCACGAGACACGTGCATCTCTGCACGACGCGGCGCAGAACAGTGCGTATCAGTCGTGTTTTCACGACTGATACGGCCTTCGTGTCGTGTCCAGAGGACACGTAGACACCGTGCAGGGTGTTGAACACGTGCACCTATCCTTGGCGAACACGTGGGCATAACCACGTATCATGTGTCGCAGTGTGTCGTGTCCTAGACCTAAGTGCACGCGTGCACGACACTGTGTGTAAACCCAGTGTCCAGTGTTTACCCGAGTGGAGTTTTTATCACTTTGACACGCCGTGTCGTGTCGTGGTCCTGTGTCAGGTATCCTAAGACCTAGAGTATCCTAGGGGACACGATTACCAACCTAGAGATTCGTGTCCTAGCTCGATTTCGTATGTGAAATCGAGTTTACCTATTTTTCACTGCACAGTGTTTTAATTTCCAGGTTTTGGGTTTATTCCTATTTTGCAAAATCGAATTTTAAAACCAAATTTGATATGTTTAATCCATTGTACAAGTGTATTTTAGTATGTATACGTGTAGTATATAGGTATGTGTGAGTGTGGGTCAAGTTTGAGGAGATTTGGGTGTGTGTGGGTGTAGTTATGTATATATGTAGATATGCATGTATATGTGTTATGTGTGTGTGTGTGTGTTGTTTCAGTTTTCTGAAACTGAAACCCCCCCCCCCTGTTTCAGTCTCTCTCTCTATCTAAGTTTTTCTCTCTCTCTATGTTTCTCTATATATATATATAGTATATATATATATGGTATATACATATATATATATGTGACTTTAGTTATAGGTTATATTAAAACCTAGACTGGCCTATGGCCAGGGTTATTGGCCTATGGTTAGGGCTAGCCCTAATGACCCCAAAACCCCAATATTGACCCTTGTTGACTGAAAGTTGACCAAAGTCAACTTTAGGTCAAAGTTGACCTAGATCACCTAGAAATAACTAGGAATGACCTAAATCAACTAGTTTGACTAGTTTGACTAAACCCATAACTAGTTTGACTAGTATTGACTTGACTTGGACTAGTGGACTCTTAGAGTTGACCATTGTTGACCATGGTTGACTAAAGTCAACTATTGGTCAAACCATGACCTAATTGACCTAATAAATGACTAGTTCAACTAGTCAGACCATGTTTGACCTAATTACCCTAACCGACTAGTCTTTGTTTGACCAATGACTTAGTTGGTCTAAGTTTGATCTAGACTTGATCCAGATTGATCATGTTGACTAGTATTTGACTACTTTGATTAGAGTGTTGACCAGGAGTTGACTTTAACCTAGATTAAACTTGTTTGACCTTGTTTGATCCTGTTTGACCTTATTTGACTTAGTATGACTTCCTGTGACCCAGTTGACTATTAGAGTTGACCAAGAGTTGACTTTTGACCAGTTTGACCTAGAATCATGTAGTATGCATTGTACACTTTATTTTTATCATTGTGGATACATTGTGACCTGTGTTGCTCTGACTAGGAGCCATACACCTCTCCTCAGACAGTATATCCTCTTCAGACATTCAGTTATCAGGCGAGTACATTCTCTGACCGTTTCATACTTGTTCAGGCTTTACTTCTTGCTCTAGATTACTTTACTTGTTGCTGTCACATTTGTAACACGGATTGGTACTATATGGATCTTTACATGAGATGTTATCCCCCTCGGGAGCATCGGGTACTTCATGTTATGTGTGTTTCACTATCATCATGTACTCCTATGCTTCCATTATTCATGTACACTCATGTGATCATGTACTCTCATGTTTACTGAGCCTTCATGTATACTATCATGTGCACCCTTTCATGGGCCCCATGTGATATCATGTACAATAACGTAACTTGTATAGATCCTTGTGTATTGATTGGGGTAACGGGGGAGTAGAAGTGGTCATGTGAATAATTCCAAAGTAGTGTAATCATGTGCAAACTCAGTAGTGTAATCATGTGCAAATTCTAGCCATTCACATGCCTATCTTGTGCTCTACATCACTAGTCACTTATAGTTCTCTATATACAGTAGATATTTCATTACAGCTATCTCTTTTACAGCGTATATTTCCTTTCAGCAGTTCATGTATCTTACTCTATTGCCTGTATCGTATTTCCTAACATGATATGCACTGCGTGAGATGTATTGTGCTCGTTCCCGTCCTGATTGGACCTGTTGAAAATATTACAGAGGATGAGGATGAGGCCCTGGTGTCTACCTATTTTGGAGCAGGACTAGATGATACTTATGTTGTGGACCCCCAGCAGGATCCACCTGCAGCTGAGAATGTTGTTCCAGTAGTCTAGACCAGTTTAGTCTAGGCAGTCTTTTCTATATCTTTTGTCTCACATTCTGTGTTGTATTTTAAGATGTGGAGATGTATAGACTCTTAGACCTTTGTATTATGAGTTGACAGTTCTGGATATTATGTTGTACTAGACACTTAGACTTTTTCATCTATGCTATGGTTCTCTTGAGTTACTATCTATCTATCTGTTCTTCATTCTTCTACCTTAGATGTGATTGAGACAGCATATTGTTATATCACCTCCATTCGGAGAGTATAAACTGTACAGGTACTTTTATGATTGTTAGATGATTGACCTAGGACAGCGTTCTACCGCCGATACTGCGGCGTAGGCTGGGCGTTGTTACGTTCTCGTACCCTGACAGTGGGTGCGGGTCGTGACATAGGGCATGATCCCTTGGCCGCATAGAGTGTGTTCCCCTCCTAGTGGGTGCATATACGTAGCCAGTGTGGGTGCATGACTTGTGTCTGGCACATGGCCTTCACACGTAATGCATAAACACCTTTTCCATTCCTTGGCACTTGGCCATGCAAGTGCCTTGGACTTGTAGGCACCCATGCTTGGGCGCATAACTTCCCTCATATGGGCGCATAGGGGCTCACATGTGGGCACATAATGCCCCTTCACTTGGTCACATGGAAGCCATGACCCTCATGCTTTGGCTTTTGCATGTTTTGGCTTCTTGCATCTATTAAGACTTGTGATTTTATGCAATTTTCTCGCGATTGATCTTCTTGACACGACATGACTCGTACGTGCCATGGCTAGGCATGGCACAACTCGACACAGTACGACTTGTGCAAGTCGCAGTACGACGTGGCACGATTAGCACGATTTTGTTTGATCATGGCACGGCTTTCTATGTTTTTGCTAATAAAGAGACACGACACAACTTGTGCAAGCCGTGGCACGGCCTAGCATGATTTGGCATGTATGTGGCCTTTATGTAGGCACATAGAATCCCGTAGGCGCATAGCCTTGGGGCACATAATGATTTGGCATTTTGTCCTTTTGCCATAATATGCATTTTTCCCTATATGCTGCCATGTCCCTTGGCTTTATTATATTTCTTGCTCTGAGCTATGCTGTCTTCCTTACATTGGTAGCCCGTTAGGGTGCACTCAGAATATATCTCTTCTGCTTAGATGATGATATGTGATAAGATCATGACTATGATATATGAACACGAATGATAAATGACATATAATGAACCATGATGGCGGCCCGTTGTGGCACGCTCCTAACAAGTAACAAGTACAAGTAACGAAACATGACAGTGGCCCATTATGGCACACTCTTGACAAGAACATAACAAGATGGTGACCTATTGTGGTGTACCCCTGACAAGTAATCTTGACAAAATAACTCATGAACGTTGTTGCGACGGTTAACTGGACAAGCTAATCATGACACCGTGGGTGATTATATTGAATGTGCTTGTATAAGCTACCAGTCTGTTTCGTATCATGTCTTGAACTTGTGTCCCTGGTTACCACGGTCAGGGATTCATACTGAATCTGACTAGGTTAATGACTAGATTGATCAAGTATTTCATATAGAGAGGTATTTCGGCTACAAGCAATCCCGTTATCTGGACGTCTTCCTGATGGACTTGTAGCCTGCCAACGAGTAGAGAATATTTCCATCTCACTGTTATATGGAGCACTTCAAGCAACGATTACTAAGCAAACTGTCATGTGTTGCTCTCAAGTCACCTAACAAGTCAAGACAACTCTTAACATGAACCTTGCACCTGGATAACCTAGATAATCTGCATGGCTTGTGGCCGTAAGGAATCCTCATTGTATCTTGCTAGTAACTAGGCTTGTGATAACCCTAGTTAGTTAAAGTATCAAGCCGTACTCTTGCTTGGCTGTGAATGATTGGATGGAGTCCCATTTTGTCTAGTCTTGTCTAGACCCTGTACATGACTATCTCAGAGCGTGATTGTATATGATTTACCTTACTGATAATTGGTTAGAGACTAAGTTCCGTTCAGGTGAAGGATTACAATCCTGGTTCTTGTTTGGTTTACGGGTTGTAACTTGGTTACCGAAATAGTTCTTTAGTTCTATTATCGTTTATCACCTGTTTACTCTAACTCATGTCTGTTGTTATTTCATCTATAACTTTATGTGCTAATGTGCTAGTTTTAGTTCTTAAGTATAGCTTCCTTGTGGCACTAGCTCTTCTTGGGGTCTGAGCCAGTTGGTTTTGTATGGCCAGATTTCGGAGCAGCTTCCGAGGATCTTCCAGCCTTCCTGCCAGATGGTGACCACTAGGCGCAATCCTGGCAATGAGTGGGTTTTATTTTTCTCCCCCACTCTATTGTAAAAATATTCTTTTGATGCGTTTAGCCGCCGATCAAGTGTTAGCTCGTTTGTAACTTTACTTACTGTCTGCCTATGGGCTGTAAGATGATTGACAAATCCTAGGGTTGATCATGTATGACTTAAACTCTTGCTAGTCTTCGCATTTTGTATGACTAGCTTCATGATCATCTGAATATGTAATGTATGGAATGCCTTACTTTGTATGTCTGATGATCTACCATCTTGTTATGTTTACTTGCTTGCTTGAGATTGAGACACTAGGCGTGTTCTTGACCATAGAAGACTGATGGCTTGTAGTAAACCCTTATACATCTAGACAGCCGTGACCGTATTGGAAGGTGGGATTCACTTCAATGTACGTATCTGGCTGTGTCTGTCTCCCGCTCTCCAGTATTTGGTTCTGGGGCGTGACACACCGGCCGACTGCCGACCACGCGGCGGCACGTAGGTGGCTGAGGATGTGCGCGGGAGCCCGGGATGGTGCGAAGGTGTGGGCTAGGGTTTATTAGCCCTCTCTTCTCTCGATTGTATATATACTTGTCGAACAAAAACGAGCGGGGGGAGAAGTTTGGGAAAGCTCGGTCTGGCTTGGACCTGGTCGGGCTGGGACTGGGTTCCCTTATTCTTTTCATTTTTTATTTACTATTTCTTTTATCTCTATACATATTGATTTATCTATATATACACATGCTTCCTATATATGTATAAATACATCCAAAAGTCTAAACATATTCCTGGCAACTATTTTCCATGTCCAATAAAATACTACTATAATTATTAATAAAATAATATATTACTTTATATAACAATAAAATATATTTACTAAATTTTATAATTAATAATGAAAGTATATATAATTACAGTTATTTAATAGGCACCCATACATCTATATATAAACACATGTATATATAATCTAGATAAATCCCAAAATCCAACATATTTGTTAAGGGAATTACTTACTATATTATCAATAAAACATTATTTATATACGTATATATATTATAACAAGAACTTCGAATATAACCATAATTTGTAAAATGGCCTACTAGGCCACAAAATAAAATAAAATAGGTACCAACCATACATCTACATAGATGTCTTTAGACACACTACCCGAGTACATGGGCTCTGGTCTCAGTTCAGGTCTAGTCCGGCTAGTTTGGTACAACCTGGTCTTCTATACGTCAATAAATTAATTAATAAATAATTAAAACATCTATAGAGGTTAAGTCGCAACTTGGCCTAATTTTCCTAGTTAGGACAACACTATGGCTCGGCCTTCCCTACTAGGGCTAATACTCTAGTCAAAGCACGCTACCGCACTATCTGTGCTATTGTTCCTAGCCGCCTTGTACTCCAATTCCTAACCATGACTAAAATCATCTACCGTAATAATTAACGAAGTAATTATTTATAAAAAATCTAAAAATCACCATTCAATTCAAATAAATAAATAAAAATATATATTATCAAAATTCCGAAAAGAGGAGTTACAACCCCTGATGGAATGTTGTACAAAACCTTCCGTGTCCAGCCCTCTGCGACAAACGGACATGGTAGGTCCCAAAAGTCTTCCTACAACGATCGAGAGCAGTGCTTTACTAGCCTCAGATCAGGGAGCAAATATGATGGTCCCAAAAGTCTTCCTACAACGATCGAGAGCAGTGCTTTACTAGCCTCAGATCAAGGAGCAAATATGATGGTTCCAAAAGTCTTTCTACAACGATCGAGAGCAAATGCTTTTACAAGCCTCAGATTAGCGAGCAAATATAATACCTACGTACCCGGGCGCTCGAGATACCCGTGCCCATAAAATGAATGCAAAGGTAGATCAATCTGCTCTCGACTTGCGAGAGGTAGTCATTCACAAACACAAGGAGAGAGAAGCAACCTTGATTTGTGAGGAGCCCTTTCTAGGACATCACTGCACCCAGTCCGCCATCAACTACTATTGCCACAAGACAGTGGCTCCACCACCAAGGTAGTCTGTGTTTATACGGATCATCATCCCATGCGGCTAAGTAGACTCGAGCCGCAGAAGCAAGGCTCCTGAAGATCCCATGCGGCCAGGTTGAATCGAACCGCATAAGCAAGGCTTTCGAAGAACCCATACGGCCAAGTGAAACCAAGCCGCGGAAGGAAGGCTCTTGGAGACCCCATGCGGCCTAGTGGACTTGAGCCGCAGGAGGAAGACTCTTGAGACTTCATGCGGCTAAAATGATCCTAGCCGCAGAAGAAAGTCGCTTGAAGACCTCATGTGGCCAAGCCAATCTGAGCCGCAGAAGGAAGACACTTGAGACCTCATGCAGCCAAGATGATCCGAGCCGCAGAATGAAGGCTCTTGAGATTTCATGCGGCCAAGCCGATCCTGGCCGCAGAAGAAAGACTCTTGGTACCACATGCGGCCAAGTCGATCTGGGCCGCAAAAGATTGATTTTACTCTGTTGTGGGGGGGCACATGGCAATTTGACCAAGTCTCAACCACCCACATTCGCTACAACAAAATCTCAACAACCCCCACCAACGGGCAGTCCAAGATCGAGTCTTTGTGTGTTGTTACAGAGACGTGGCCATGTGGCTCTTTATGCGGCCCAAAATCTGCTATTACAGGGATTACTATAAATAGCAGGGTACCACACCCATGCTAAAGGTTGGAAATCAAAGGCTGGCAAAATTTTTCGAGAGGAAAGACTGTGTTTGATAGTCCAAGGAGTAAGGCAGAGTTGCTACACTTTTTCGAGCCTCCATCGTCACCTCCCAGAATCAAAAACTAAACAATTATACTTAGATGGTTTCCTAGGGTTTCTTTCTAGGCTTTCTTTTGTACAAGCGAGTTTACAATCAAGTTCAATTCCTCTGTAATTTTTTGTTCTTGATATTTAATGGCAAACATGATCATGTAAAGTATAAAATATCTGAGCCATGCAGCTTCAGTACAAGATGTAACTGAAGATACATTTATAAGTATATAATACTCTTAGCTATGATTCTTACATAAACTCAAGAGATGACAACTACTCAATGAGTAAAAACAATATATCCATAAATGGATTAGATGTCATATGAGTCAGTTACCCAGTTTGTATTTAAAAGACCTTCTATGACATAAGAGTATCTAATATAATATAATTTATAATCTAGAATATCCTTAAAAATATTCTTTCTAATATAGAACAGAATAACTGGTTTGATTGATTTAGTTACTTCCTAAATCATAATTATTTGTCAAGTGTGTGGTTTTACTAATTGCTGTAGCACCCAGTTTTCCAAATGAGGGTAATTTTAAAATTTCGTGTTTATAATTATTTTAATAATGATATTTAATTCATGATATGATTTTGGTAATTTTTAAATTATTTTAAAATTATTTAAATCAATGACTTGTGATTTTTACGTTTTGCTAGTGAAACCCTAGAGACTGTTTGATCTAGAGCCTAACCATATGATTATGATATTTTAATATCATTTCTGGCTTAAGAATATTTTACATTTGACCTCTTGAATTATTTTGATATTATTTTATTATTTATGATATTATTTTGGGATTATTTGAGTCGGGTTCGAATTTCATCTCAATCCGACTTGTAACGGAGACCCGGGGTAACTTAGACTCTAGTTGGACCCATGTATTAGTTAGCCATGGCCCACATTTTAATTAGTCATGTTAGAAAGATTAGTCATAATCCTAATTATTAGGTTAACCATTTAGAGTTTTTATTTTGACCCTTTTACCCCCAAACCCTAACCAAAATTGTTTTAAACACTTGTAACTAAGGAGGGGATATAACCTTGTGGTCGGCCCTAATAGGACTCCCATCTCATTTCCTTTCTTTGAGAAGTCTTCTTCCCCAAGTGCTCTCAAGCTCTCCCAAGGAAGAAGCCTTTCTCCTTGGATTTTCTCTCCTTTAGGTAATATTTCCTTCTCTTTTATTTCTCCATTTTGCATTTAGGAAAGTTTTAACCATAGGAATGACCCCCATTGTTGTGTCCCTATTTTGTGTCCTCTTGTGTCCATTATGTGTCCTTTAGGAATTTCTATTGTATTATTGTTGTGTCTTGTGTTCATGGGGAAAACCCCCAAACTTGGACACACTTTATATTTAAAATATTGATTAAATGAATTAATTCATATTAAATCTCAGATTTGAATATGTAGAGATATGTTCTTGAGTACTTTACATTTCATTCATGTATCTCTTATAGATGTGTTCATGTTACATATATAGATTTGTGTATGTATATATATATTGTAATGAGAGTGTATCTATATTTATATATGTAATAAATGGTTCATGATGATTATATAATCAAGTTTGTGAGTGTGGTTCCTCATATTATTATTGTCATTATTGTTGTGGATAATTAGGATATATATTGTGTATTCTTTTGGCTCAAACTATCTAAATCCGTCATGATTTTTATCCACGTTTTTAATTTCATCCCTAACTTAGAAATGTCATAACTTCTAGCTCAAAGCTCGGTTTAATCTCCTGTTTTTTAAAAGAAGCGTATTGAAGTTAGCTTTCAAAAAACATATATTATTAGGCTAATTCTTTCTATAACTTTCTGGAGAATTATTTGAGTGTTAGCTGTACGAAAGACAAACGCGTTCTCGATGTTTTCGCGGTTCCGGGAGTTTTCGGAAACGAAAATGCGATCCGTTTGAAGTTTCGGAAAGCTAACACATAGATCTATAACATACTTTAATCCTAGATTTTATTTCATGCTGAGATGGTACAGTATTGATTATTAGTAGGAGTTACTATTTGGCATATGCATTTTATGCACCCTTGTGTGTAATATAATATTCTATTTGATTTTAACCCATGTTAATGTATATACATTATGTAATTAAATAGAGAATGTAAGCATGAGTAAATGGTTAAATAAATGATGTATGAGGTGTAAGTATCCTATCTAATGTAAGCATGTATAAGTATGGCTTGTAATGAATATGTAGGTTCCATAGTATGTAATGTATGGTGCATATAGTAGTGCAAGAGAATAAATGAATGACGAATGAATGCAAGCATGAATGTAATGTAATAATAGATGTAATGTATGTAATATACAAGTTAATGAGATGTAATGTTCTATGTTAACACAAATCCTATATTACCTCATGTACCCCCTTACACTATGTTGACACTATCACACTTGACACTTTGTTCACTTATACTTTGACACTCTTTGATATGTATACACTATGTATACCCATTTAACCTTCACTTGCCCCTTTGCCATGTTCACATACACACACATAGCCTCTTAAATAAGTATTTATGAATATAATTAACTTAGCTATGTATGTATATTATATATATGTTAGCATATTGTGTTGTAATATATAAGTTTATATAACCATTTGAAATGCCATAATTATAGACCTAATGTTGAATACCAATATATGCATGTGTATATATGTGTAGACATATATAGCTTAAGTAATAGATTACCTAGTATATATCCAATGTGAATTCTTGCCTATTTGAGTATTGAATAATTGCATGCTATATAGAGTTGGGTGTATGTTGGCTTGTATAGCCTTGTATTGATGTGTGCTTGCTAGGATAGTCTTGGTAAGGCCTAGTAAGACTTGTTGGGTTAGGACATGACCTAGATTGACCTAGTTTTGACTTAGACTTGCATTCATGACTTATATTAGTTTCCTTTCTCAGTATTAAATCCTGTTTGACTCATAGTATCTTATTTTAGGTCTGTGGGCACTCTGAGCGTCTGTTCACCCTATCAGCTCAGGACCACAGGCGAGTACTTTTACTGATAGTTTTCATTGTCTTGATATCTACTATATCCGATTCGGTCGTAGTATTTTTCTTGATTCCGGACACGACGGTTCACGGATTAGTATACGTCGGATCCTGTCATGAGATATTATTCCTGGACTTTCTTGGTATATGGGTATAAGATATTTTTGTGTTCCTGTACTTGTATAGACATTGATTTAGGAGTGGGCTGGCCCCTTGCTCTCGAACCTTGTGTCATGACGTGCCATGTCCGGATCCGTGATACTACTCGGGGATGGGGGAATTATTAGGGGATATGTGATCAAAGCCTTCCTGTAACTATACATTGCTAGCGTCACCCTCACCTCACGTGGGGTGTTGCAGACACCCCATTACCAGTTATCCAGGTTGGACGGCATGACTCTCCGTTGAGTACACCGTGGATTGTCGGGCCAAGTGGATAACCATCTCTTACTTTCCTAGCCAATCACATATCGCCCTAATAGTTCAAATCACTTTTTTTTACATTTATTGTCATATCATATATTTCTAGTTCACCTTTACCTACTGTACTTTCACCATGCTATGATTCATTTCTCACATGCTCTACCTGTTTCGTACTGTACCATGGTTATGGGACTAAGTTCTGTTTAAAAGAAGGGTTACAACCCCGGTCCTTGTTTGGTTTAAGGGTTGTAACTCGGCTTTCAAATGGTTTCCAAGTCGCCGATATCTTTGTCTTGTATTTCATTATTACTGTCTCTTATAGTATTTCTCAATTCATATGAAACTGCTGTCGTTGTTTGTACTTGCTCATTTTCCTGACAGGATACGTTGACAAATTTTACAGATAGCTTGGAGATTTTGTGCTAGTCTAGAGGAGCCACAATAGAGGTTGTTTAGATAGCTATTTCATTTTTGTCTGGAGTTGTATTTACTTTGTGGATTACTGTATTTGAGTTTTGAGATGTATTTCTGGGTTTATGTATCTTAGACACTTAGACTTCTATCTCCCGTATCTCTCATAGATTTCATGTTTTATCTATCTTTACCATGCTCTACCTTAGATGTGATTGAGTCTGTATCTGCTATGTCATCCCCAATCGGGGAGTATAAACTGCTTAGCATTATATGTTAGATGTTGTGATCTAGGACAGCGTTCTACCGCTGATACTGCGGTATAGGCTGGGTGTCGTTACGTTCTCGTACCCTAACAGTAGGTGCGGGTCGTTACACGTTGTTAGTGGTGGCCCATGCAGGTCGAGATTCGTATTTGTCCAATTTCGTAGTAGCGCAACGACTTAGTTGTACTACTACGAGCCTGCTATAGGTTATATAAATTAAAATGTTAGGATGAGAGGATACTCAATCACTGTTAGGATTCCTTGAGAGATTCCTGGGATGACCCTTGAGAATCTCATTTTGAATTTCGATTTAAACTCCTTTTCCTTGTTTTGATTCACCTTTTTCCTTGATTTGAATTTGATTTTGTGGATTTATTGTAGAACTTTGAATCCTGGTATTAGTTGATGATTTTGATAAAATTTTGTAGCTATTGATTTAATTTTGTATTTAGATTAATATTTTTAAATCCAAGGTACTCAATCACACTTAGGATTCTTTGAGAGATTTCTGGGACGACCCCTGAGAAACTCATTTTGAACTTCAATTGGAATTCCTTTTCCTCTTGTTTGGATTCACCCTCATTCCTTGCTATTGAATTTAAGCTTGATGGGTTCCTCTCGTTTGAACCGATGAGAAGGAACATATCTTCATTATTCTTTCTCGCCATTATTCCCTTGCATTCTTATTTACCTCTTATCTTAAACTCTGTCTCATTACATTAATTACCCATATCTTGTCGTCCCTACCAGATGTACTTCAAAACCCTTGAATCTTCGTATCTTTTGCATGGGGAAGGCTAAGGAAGTGACGTAAATTATGTAGCTCAGAGAAGACGTAACTGGTTATTTTATGATGATCTAAAGGAAATCAAATGTGGAGTGTTCCATATGGAAACTTGAGATAGAAATGTGGTAAAGGTCTCGAATAGAATAAAGAGACGTATACTGCCAATCTGGAAACAATTATATTTAGAAAAATTTTGGGGTTATGAGATAGTTTATAGGTGTATTCAAAACTAATGAGGATATCAGAGGTCTACATAGTTTTGAGAACTTAGAAAATCTTGGTTATTGATTCTGGGGAAAACTTTTACTCTGAGGCTATGTAGAAGGTTAGTAATGAAAAAGAGAGGTTAATTGTGTTTAATAAGGATATTAAATAAGATATTGTGAGGAAATGACTAGGGATAGAGAGAACACAAAGTTATGGAAGTTTAGAGATTGTTGTGAAATATTTTTAGGAGAATAATATTCAAGGGTGTATGTCGAAGAAAATATGGAAGTTGATTTTATGATGGAAGATAAGTTTTGTAAGTCCTAGAGATTTAAATTAAATAATACGAGGAGAACAATTTGAACAAGTTCAAGGAATTCGTAAACGGGATTTAGAGGTTTTGGGTCAAATTTAAGACAAGGTGAAAGAACTTGGAAATTTAAATAAATGGTTAATATTGATTCCTAAATATGAGGGCTGTGCTTCAAGAGTGATGTTTGGAAATTGGGAATTGCCTATGGTAGTCATGGTAAGGGATTATGTAAAGGTTAAATTTTCATATGGAGACTGGTGAGGTAAAGATATGATTGGCAAGTTATGACCAGATGAACTTAAGAGTATCAGAAGCAGATGACTAACTCGATCTTCATTATTTTTGTGCATTAATTACCACCTCTTGAACTCCCACATTCTAATTGAGATCCCTGACGTTTCTTATCGTGACTTTGATATTCGGAATGTACTACTAGCTGTTACCCTCCAACAAATCTAATATGCAAGACCTAGACGAGCTCACCTTCGTGTAGGTATATCATGTCCCACTAAAACCCGTCTTCTTGTACTCTATTTTCTTGATATGATTTTCTGGTCAACTGGCTAAACTATAACCTCTACCATTATACTAAATTTCCTCTTATTTCAATTAGAAATCCAGCCTTGACTCATTTCTTTCGACCCGACATGTGATGGTGTTCTACTTGTTTCCTTAGATGCTTAACCTTGTACCTTATCTGATTACTTGACCCGTTGGTTAAGAAACTTGGACTATGTAATTCCTTTCATCATTACCACCCTTATATCTTGTGCTGCTAAATTAGCCTTAGTTTTGCAAGCTTATCTATTTTCGAGCTTGGTCATGACATATTTTATTGGATGGCCACCCACTAACATATTGTCTAATCAGAACCGGTACATGATGGTCTGATCAACCTATTGTACTTTGGTTCGCTTTTTCATGTATCAATCTACGAGAATGGAGACATAGTTAGACTTGACCCTAGAGTCTCATTCGCGACAGCCTTGACAATTCTCCTTGAAATATTTTTATCGCCTATGAACCTCGTATTCGTACTCAGTCGAATTAAATTTAATCATGACCTGAACCTCCATTATTGGATGCTCGTGCTCATACTTTGATTTCATTGATTTCCCTTCTTGTCCAAATCTCGTTTTATTCCGAAATTGATCAACTTAGATCGTGTCAAGAAAAAAATCTATTTGTGATTTGTTGTGCCTAAATTTTCAATTTTTGCCATTTTATGGAATAGTAACCTTTTAATAATTTCTTAGTTGCTTGTTAATGACCAATTTTTATATAGGATGGTAGACAAGCCTACAACCTTGATGATTGTTGTTCCCTTACCTTCCCAATTAGGACACCCTAGATTGTTTGTGTGTTGATACCATAGTACTATTTTGACCTAGAATGATTAGTGTACCTAGGTGAGACTTCCAACTGCTACGGTATGCCCTAACCCTGTATACTATTCCTTCAAATTGCATGATTTAGATAAAAAAAATTAAGACCTTGATTGTTGGGAAATAGGGACGTCACCCCATTAGTATCAGTTGTAGATATATATAGGTTAGTCCTTGATGTGGGGATGTGTGTCTATAAACATGTAGCTTATGAGATTTATGAGAGATTATAGTATCAGCCTTGATAGGATGTACTAGTCTTTTGGTGAGTATAAATGTGTTATGAGAGATAGGGGCCTATATGTCTTAGTAATGCATCGTTCCTATGGTAATAGAATGTATTAATAGATGATTAATAGGAAGATAATAGTTTGAGCATACCTATATCCTATGATCAGTTCCTTTTCATCCTTAGTTAAGACCACTTTAAAATAGGTCCAGTCCCTTGGATATAGGTTCCAGTCCATATTTTATTGAAGTTCCATTACCGCCGTACAGCAGAGCAGTGTTGGAGGTATTCTTAGATTGACACTATTTAGATGTTCGTTTATTATTCCAGTGTTAGGAAGTGTTACCTTAGATATTGGGTAGGTTAGAGGCTCTAGAAGGAGTACTATCGATCTTAAATTTCGAGGACGAAATTTTTCTAAGATGGGTAGAGTTGTAGCACCCAGTTTTCCAAATGAGTGTAATTTTGAAATTTTGTGTTTATAATTATTTTAATAATGATATTTAATTCATGATATGATTTTTGGTGATTTTTAAATCATTTTAAAATTATTTAAATTAATGACTTGTGGTTTTGACGTTTTGCTAGTGAAACCCTAGAGACTGTTTGACCTAGAGCCTAACCATGTGATTATGATATTTTAATGTCATTTCTGGCCTAAGAATATTTTACATTTGACCTCTTGAATTATTTTGATATTATTTTATTATTTATGATATTGTTTTGGGATTATTTGAGTCGGGTTCGAATTTCATCTCAATCCGACTTGTAACGGGGACCCGGGGTAACTTAGACTCTAGTTGGACCCATGCATTAGTTAGCCATGGCCCACATTTTAATTAGTCATGTTAGAAAGATTAGTCATAATCCTAATTATTAGGTTAACCATTTAGAGTTTTTATGTTGACCCTTTTACCCCCAAACCCTAACCAAAATTATTTTAAACACTTGTAACTAAGGGGGGGATATAACCATTGTGGTTGGCCCTAATAGGACTCCCATCTCATTTCCTTTCTTTGAGAAGTCTTCTTCCCCAAGTGCTCTCGAGCTCGCCCAAGGAAGAAGCCTTTCTCCTTGGATTTTCTCTCCTTTAGGTAATATTTCCTTCTCTTTTATTTTTCCATTTTGCATTTAGGAAAGTTTTAACCATATGAATGACCCCCATTGTTGTGTCCCTATTTTGTGTCCTCTTGTGTCCATTATGTGTCCTTTAGGGATTTCTATTGTATTATTGTTGTGTCTTGTGTTCATGGGGAAAATCCCCAAACTTGGACACACTTTATTTTTAAAATATTGATTAAATGAATTAATTCATATTAAATCTCAGATTTGAATATGTAGAGATGTGTTCTTGAGTACTTTACATTTCATTCATGTATCTCTTATAGATGTGTTCATGTTACATATATAGATTTGTGTATGTATATATATATTGTAATGAGAGTGTATCTATATTTATATATGTAATAAATGGTTCATGATGATTATATAATCAAGTTTGTGAGTGTGGTTCCTCATATTATTATTGTCATTATTGTTGTGGATAATTAGGATATATATTGTGTATTCTTTTGGCTCAAACTATCTAAATCCGTCATGATTTTTATCCACGTTTTAAATTTCAGTCCTAACATAAAAATTTCATAACTTCTAGCTCAAAGCTCGGTTTAATCTCCCATTTTTTTTTAAAAGAAGCGTATTGAAGTTAGCTTTCCAAAAACATGTACTAATAGGCCTAATTCTTTCTGTAACTTTCTGGAGAATTATTTGAGTGTCAGCTGTACGAAAGACAAATGCGTTCTCGGTGTTTTCGCGGTTCCGGGAGTTTCCGGAAAAGAAAACGCGATCCGTTTGAAGTTTCGGAAAGCTAACACATAGATCTATAACATACTTTAATCCTAGATTTTAATTCATGCTGAGATGGTCAGTATTGATTATTAGTAGGAGTTACTATTCGGCATATGCATTTTGTGCACCCTTGTGTGTAATATAATGTTCTATTTGATTTTAACCCATGTTAATGTATATACATTATGTAATTAAATAGAGAATGCAAACATGAGTAAATGGTTAAATAAATGATGTATGAGGTGTAAGTATCCTATCTAATGTAAGCATGTATAAGTATGGCTTGTAATGAATATGTAGGTTCCATAGTATGTAATGTATGGTGCATATAGTAGTGCAAGAGAATAAATGAATGATGAATGAATGCAAGCATGAATGTAATGTAATAATAGATGTAATGTACGCAATATACAAGTTAATGAGATGTAATGTTCTATGTTAACACAAATCCTATATTACCTCATGTACCCCCTTACACTATGTTGACACTATCACACTTGACACTTTATTCACTTACACTTTGACACTCTTTGATATGTATACACTATGTATGCCCATTTAACCCTCACTTGCCCCTTTGCCATGTTCACATACACACACATAGCCTCTTAAATAAGTATTTATGAATATAATTAACTTAGCTATGTATGTATATTATATATATGTTAGCATATTGTGTTGTAATATATAAGTTTATATAACCATTTGAAATACCATAATTATAGACCTAATGTTGAATACCAATATATGCATGTGTATATATGTGTAGACATATATAGCTTAAGTAATGGATTACCTAGTATATATCTAATGTGAATTCTTGCCTATTTGAGTATTGAATAATTGCATGCTATATAGAGTTGGGTGTATGTTGGCTTGTATAGCCTTGTATTGATGTGTGCTTGCTAGGATAGTCTTGGTTAGGCCTAGTAAGACTTGCTGGGTTAGGACATGACCTAGTTTGACCTAGATTGACCTAGTTTTGACTTAGACTTGCATTCATGACTTATATTAGTTTCCTTTCTCAGTATTAAACCATGTTTGACTCATAGTATCTTATTTTAGGTCTATGGGCACTCTGAGCGTCTGTTCACCCTATCAGCTCAGGACCACAGGCGAGTACATTCACTGATAGTTTTCATTGTTTTGATATCTACTATATCCGATTCAGTCGTAGTGTTTTACTTGATTCCCGACACAACGGTTCACGGACTAGTATACGTCGGATCCTGTCATGAGATGTTATTTCTGGACTTTCTTGGTATATGGGTATGAGATATTTCTGTGTTTCTATACTTGTATAGACATTGATTTGGGAGTGGGCTGGCCCCCTGCTCTCGAACCTTGCATCATGACGTGCCATGTCCGGATCCGTGATACTACTCGGGGATGGGAGAATTATTAGGGAATATGTGATCAAAGCCTTCCTGTAACTATACATTGCTAGCGTCACCCTCACCTCACGTAGGGTGTTGCAGACACCCCATTACCAGTTATCCAGGTTGGACGGCATGACTCTCCGTTGAGTACAACGCGGATTGCCGGGCCAAGTGGATAACCATCTCTTGCTTTCCTAGCCGATCACATATCGCCCTAATAGTTCAAATCACTTTTTTTTACATTTATTGTCATATCATATATTTTCAGTTCACCTTTACTTACTGTACTTTCACCATGCTATGATTCATTTCTCATATGCTCTACCTGTTTCGTACTGTACCATGGTTATGGGACTAAGTTCTGTTTGAAAGAAGGGTTACAACTCCGGTCCTTGTTTGGTTTAAGGGTTGTAACTCGGCTTTCAAATGGTTCCCAAGTCGCCGATATCTTTGTCTTGTATTTCATTATTTCTGTCTCTTATAGTATTTCTCAATTCATATGGAACTGCTGTCGGTGTTTGTACTTGCTCATTTTCTTGACAGGATATGTTGACAAATTTTACAGATAGCTTGGAGATTTCCTGCTAGTCTAGAGGAGCCACAGTAGAGGTTATTTAGATAGCTATTTCATTTTTATCTGGAGTTGTATTTACTTTGTGGACTGTATTTGAGTTTTGAGATGTATTGCTGGATTTATGTATCTTAGACACTTAGACTTCTATCTCCCGTATCTCTCATGGATTTCATGTTTTATCTATCTTTACCATGCTCTACCTTAGATGTGATTGAGTCTGTATCTGCTATGTCACCCCCAATCGGGGAGTATAAACTGCTTAGCATTATATGTTAGATGTTGTGACCTAGGACAGCGTTCTACCGCCGACACTGCGGCGTAGGCTGGGCGTCGTTACGTTCTCGTACCCTAACAGTGGGTGCGGGTCGTGACAATTGCTGATATAAACCTTTAGATAGTGAGCCAAAACTCATTTGACTGTATCATCCCTTAAATTAAGATACAGTAACTTTCAGCCTTGGCTCTTAAGATTTATCTTTATAAGCCATGTTTACAAAAAATGACAGTCTAAAGTACTAGAATAATAGTATAAGTGATTTTGCGAATTGATCTTATCAAATCATTAGTTTATTAAGTTTTGATCAACTTGGGTTAGTTGTAGGGTTCGGCTCCCAGTTAGGGGCAGTCCACAGGGGGACGATTAAGTACCATGTCACTTAGAGGTATTTATGTCCGGTTGATAGAAGGACCATTTTGGCTTGTACCCAAAATAATCTCAACTTTTAAAACTTTAGAATTATAGGATTTGCAATATCACTAAACTATTTTCTTTTGACTAAATTTTTGAATGTGTCAAAGGACATTATAATGACACAATATATATGCAAACCGATGCTTGCTTAACATAGTGACAAAACAGTATTATGATTTTTTGTCTGACTAGAAATTCTAATATTATGACAATATAGTCATCTAAGGTCATATAAACCAATCAAAAAAATTATATATCATTCAACATCACCATAATCTATATACAGAAATCAAGAAAATTGGCTCACAAACTTCAATAATATATTTGTCCAACTAAAGTTAGGAATCAAAAAATGAATAGAGTATTTGGGTTGTAATATGAAATTACATTTTTATATGATCGGAGCATTTTTGTACTTCTTGATTTCGGCTTTAGTAATAACACTCTAGAAGAAATATCATTTTTTTAAAAAAATAGTTCCATTATTCTCAATAAACATCCATTAGTATCCAAGAATTTAAAAAATGAGATTTACAAAATATCACATTTAGAAAGATAAAGCAAAGAACTTTTGTTTTACGTAACTTCACCCTTAGCATGTTTGAGCCTTTCTTAAAAAATAACAATTTCTAATACTTCTGACTTGAAGAGAAACGTTACAAAGATCATGTTTAGAATGAGTGAATAAAAAAAACAAATTTTTACTGCCGTCACCGATAACATGTTTCTCTTTTCCAAAAAATTAAAAAAAATCTAAGGATTCTACCTTCAAGAGAATAAAGGTTAGTTTACATATTAAAATATATATATATACCTGAAACTATGCACAAATTGTTTATTTTGACACAACAATATAATTTGGTAATGAATTAACTTTAAATAATTCAACATAATTTTAGTTATGATAAATATCAAAAGAGAATCATATAGATGCTATCAATATGTTAAAACACTAAAGTCAAACATATATTATATATTTTATTTATATAATACATTGAAAGAAAACATCTTATAATAATACATATCTGCATGTATCAAATTTTCATGCAAATTAAACAGTTCATATAAAATAATCACATAACAGAATTGTAACGCCCCAGAACCAGAATACTGGAGAGCGGAGGCATACATAGCCAGCTACGTATAATGAAATAGAATCCACCTCACTATACGGTCACGGCTGTCTAGATATATGAGGGTTTAACTACAATCCATCAGTCTCATATGGTCAATAACAAGCCTAAATTTCTCAATCTCAAGCAAGCAAGTAAAGTTATAAGATGTAAGATCACCAAATATACAATAGTAAGGCATCCCAAACATTGCATATTCAGCTGATCATGAAGCTAGTCGTTATAAAATGTGAGGACTAGCAAGAGTTTAGTCATACATGATCAACCCTAGGATCTGTCAATCATGTCACAGCCCGTAGGCAGACAGTAATAAGGTGTGCAATACGAGCTAACAGGTGTTCGCCGGCTAAATGCCTCAAAATGAAAATTTTACAATAGAGTGGGAGAGCCAAAAATAAACCCACTCGTTGCCCTGCTTACGCCTGGTGGTCACCATCAGGCTGGAAAGTCGGTAGATCCTCTGGAGCTGCTCCGAAATCTGGCCATACAAAATCAGTTGGATCAGATCCCAGAAAGAGCAAGTGCCACAAAGGAGGCTTCACTTAAGAACTAAAACCAGCATATCAGAAATAAATATTAAAAGTAGTTACAAAAGAGATTGATAATAAAAGAATAACAACAGTCATAATGAAGTACGAGAGAACCATTTAAGTAGCCAGGTCACAACCCTTAAACCAAACAAGAACCGGGATTGTAACCCTTCACCTGAATAGAACTTCGTCTCCAAATCTTGTTGGTATGGTAAAACATAACAAGCATGACGTGGGGTGCAATAAGACAATAAATGAAGAGAGGACTCAGAACTGCTCCGGGAGCCAAGTTATAACCCTTAAACCAAACAAGGACCGTGGTTGTAACCCTTCACCTGAACAGAACTTAACCTCTGATCTTTATTGTTGAAAGTGATAATCATGCGTTCAAGCCTACAATAATCGAGCATTGAAACTACACCATACAATCGCTCCCGGCCAATCAGTGACTATGGCTTTCTACATTAGCTAACTAGGGTTATTACAAGCCTTAGTTACTAGCAACATGTAGTGAGATGTTCCTCCTGCCACAGGCACTGCAGCTAATCCAGGTTATCCAGGCGACTTGGATTCATTAAGCAATATCTCGTTCTTTTCTATGTACTAGTGAATTTAGGCATGTGTCCTACTCGTCGGCAGGCTACAAGTCCAACAATGGTGGCCGGGATAACGGGATTGCCTGTAACTGGGAAAATCTCTCATGACTACTGAATTATTCTAGTTATTAGCCTTAGCCATTCACAGTAGGTACCCCTGACAGTGGTACTCAGGGATCCCTATCCTAGACATGATACAAATATTACCGATTCACTTATACAAACACAATCATCCACGGTGTCCAGGCCATTCAATCTTGTCATGACATGCTAGCCGTCGCAACAGCCTTATATCATGTCATGTTCACTGTCAGAAGTGCGCCACGTCGGGCCACTATCATGTCATATAATTTGTCAAAAGTGCACCACAACGGGTCACCATCGTGTCAGGGAACACACTTAAATTTATATGGCAAAAGCATACATGTAGTAATTAAATATTAGCAGGGGCAAGGGCTGTGGAGGACTCATGCGGCTCAGGAAAAATTTTATGCGGCCAGCATATAAATGTGCATGCGGCTACCTAAAATAAATGTACATGCAGCCAAGCAGGTAAAAGTACATGAGGCTAAGCATATAATACTAAGGCCATGCAGCCAAAAATATTAAATAGTGGCCATACGGCCACAATCAAATGGCTATGCTGCCATAAATGAATAATGGCCATACGGCCAGAAAGGAACAGTGGCCATTCGGCCATGAATTGGTCCATGCGACCAGTACATGCAAATGCTCATGCGGCCACGAATATGAATATTCATGCGGCCATGAATTAGTCCATGCGGCCAGTACATGCAAATTTATGCAACAGATGCATGTAATTGCAATTGTATACAAAGGGATGCATACAGACTAAAGCTAATGCATGCAATATCTAAGGCATTAGCTAATGGCCTATGCGGCCCCAAGTGGGTTCCATGCGGCCATAACCAAAGGCCATGCGGCCACAATCAAATGGCCATGCGGCCAGCATGGCATTGGCCATATGCAGCCAACTATGGCATTGGCCATATGCGGCTAAGCACTATTTGCTAATGCATGCAAATGCCAAAGCTGATAAGCTTGCAAGCTAAAAAGTATGCAAAGCTAATAATTAAATGGCCATACATGCAAGCATGCAAGCAATTTAATTAATGCAAGCAACTTAATCAAAGGGCCATGCAGACTTTAATGGCCCTAGCCGCATAAGCAAGAAAGGCCATGCGGCCAGAACTAGGAAATGCTCATGCGGCCAATAACTTAAATATTCAATTAAATGGCCATGCGGCTCAGAGCTAAGAAATGCTCATACGGCCAAAAGTTCAATTAATGGCTCCCACAAAGAACATGTCCATAGAAAATAACATGGCCTCCATGCTCCTCCAAACAACAATAGGTACCCAAACCCAGACTCCCGTAGGTCAAATTTGGATAAAATGGAATTCTCTACAACATGGAACCTTCAAATAGCAAAAATATGTATGTTGTTAGAACAAAACTCCTGAAAATCGAAAATACCACAAGGCTAGATCTATAAAAAATTAGTCACGAAAATGAAAATTGCTAAGTACTAAAGTGGGTTAGAAACACATGAGGAAGACAATGGAACAAAAAACAGAATTTCTCCATGAAGCAAGGTACACTTGCCTAAACCTTCCACTCTCTCAGGTTGGTGGAGAAGCAATGGTAGGGAAGAAGAAGAGTTAATGAGGAGAGAGAAATGTTTGGTGGAATATAAATGAAGAGGGTGGTGGTAGGTGGGGTGGGTTCAAAACAAAATCGAACCAAGCCTAAATAATCCGAGCCGAACCAAGATAAACCAATCAATGAAATACCAAAACAAACCAAGCAGGGAGACATAAAATACGAGTCTAAATACATATACCAAAATACGTAATACGAACAATGGTCATTACAACTCTATCCATCTTAAAAGAATTCCGTCCTCGAAATTTAATCAAGAGGCTAGAGATGCAAGGACAAGCTATACTAATCACAGGCAAGCTGCACTAGTCAAGCAATCAAGAAATTATTTATGCAAGTGAGGAATCAAAGGCATGAGGCATAAGAAAGATATTATACCTCACGAGTCAAACAGGTCGGGATATCACGATCGGATATCATCCTCACGCTCCCACGTTGACTCACCCAAGGAGTGATGACCCTAAGCGAAACGGACTAACTTGATAGTCTTGTTCTTGAGTATCTTCTCTCTTTGGTCCAATATAGAAACGGGCCTCTCCTCATACGAAAGGTTGGAACCAACAACCAATTCTGAATGATCCAGGATATGACTCGGGTCTGGGATATACCGTCGTAGTTGGGATATATGAAACACGTCATGCACCTCACTCAGAGATGACAGAAGAGCAAGACGATAGGACACATCTCCTACTCGCTCCAGAATATCGAATGGCCCTATATACCTAGGATAAGCTTTCTCCGTATGCCAAAACGAATGACGCCACGGTTAGGCGAGATCCTCAGAAATACATGGTCGTCGACAGAAAATTCAAGTGGACGCCGATGAGAATCGGTCCAATGGCGCTGATGATCTTGTGCAACGTGAAGATGATCTCTGACTCTCCTGACTACCTCAACAGTCTGAGTGATCATCTATGGACCAAGCATCTGCCTCTCTCCAACATCGTCCCATGCTAGTAGGGATCTGTACTTCCTTTCATACAGTACCTCGAATGGTGTTATCTGGATACTAGCTTGGAAACTGTTGTTGTACGAGAACTCCACCAGGTGCAGGTGATCTTCCCACGAACCACCTAAGTCGAGTGTATAAGATCTCAACATATCCTCAAGTGTCTGGATCGTACGTTCCGACTGACCATCTGTCTGCGGGTGATAAGCTGAACTGAACTGGAGGTGAGTTCCCAAACTCTCTTACAGACTACGCCAAAAGTGTGACATGAATCTCGAATCTCTGTCCGAAGTGATATTGATTGGTACTTCGTGAAGTCTGACTATCTACCTGAGGTACATCTCTGCTAGCTGAGCCGTCGATCGACCAACTCTGAATAGAAAAAAGTGAGCCACCTTCGTGAGCATGTCAACTATAACCCAAATAGCATCTCGACCAGCTGGGGATCTAGGTAATCCAGTCACAAAATCTATGGTTATATGCTTCCACTTTCATTCTAGAATCGGCAAGGGCTGAAGAAGTCCAGCTAGCCTCTGATGTTCAACCTTGACTTGTTAGCAAACCAAACACCGAGAGACAAACTGAGCTATCTCCCTCTTCATGCCATTCCACCAAAAGTGCTGACGGATATCACGGTACATCTTCGTGCCACCGGGATGAATCGAATACTGAGAACTGTGAGCTTCCGCCATGACCTCTTGTCCGATATCTCCACTAGGTACACAAAGACACTTACCATGCCAAAGTGTACCATCTTCATGAATGCATAATTCTGGTCATCGTTCTGCTTCATATTTTGCTCTAAGCTGTCAAAGCTTAGAATCGGAGGACTGAGCTATCTTGATCCTCTCAATTATACTGGACTGAACTTACATGCTGGCCATCAATGCCACACTGGTAGGAAGGATAACTTCTATACCCATCTTTTGAAGATCTGCTAAAAACTCTGGTTGCACTGTCAGAAAATAAACTCTGACTCTCCTGCTCAATGTATCTGCAACAACGTTGGCCTTTTCAGGATGATACTGCAGGTTGACATCATAATCCACAAGCATCTCTAGCCATCTTCTCTGACGCATGTTAGGATCCTTCTGAGTGAACATGTACTTCAGGCTCTTGTGGTCGATGAAAATCTCTACCCTATCTCCATACAAGTAGTGTCTCCAAAGCTTGAGTGCAAACACTACCGCTGCCAGTTCTAAGTCGTGGGTCAGGTAATTCCGCTCATGATCACGAAGTTGTCGTGACGCATAAGCTATTACCTTTCCATGATGCATCAAAACACATCTTAAACCTCTGCCTGAAGTATTACAGTACATTGAAAATCCTCCGATCCCATCTGGAAGTGTGAGGATGGGAGCTGTCATCAAGCCTCGCTTCAGTTTCTCAAAAGAATCTTGATATTCTGCTGTCCAAGCAAACTACACCTCCTTGCGGGTCAACTGCATCAATGGCGCTGAAATTCGAGCAAAGTCTGAAACAAATCTCCGATAGTAGCTGGCCAATCCAAGAAAATTATGAACTTCTACAACTGTGCTGGGCACTGGCCATGTTTCGATAGCCACGATCTTCTGGGGATCCACTTCTACTCCCCCTCTAGTGATGATATGACCCAAGTATGAGATACGATCGAGCCAGAACTTGCATTTAATGAACTTGGCATACAACTGGTGCTCTCGTAAAATTTGGAGGACAACTCTGAGATGTTGCTCATGCTCTACTTCACTCTGGCCGTAGAGCAGGATATCGTCTATAAACACGATCACAAACTGATCCAAATAAGGTATAAAGATACGATTCATGAGGTCCATGAATACAATCGGCGTATTGGTCGCTCCAAAGGGCATAACAAGGAACTCCCAATGTCTATATCTAGATCTGAAAGTTGTCTTCGAGATATCTTGCTCTCTGGCTCTGATCTAGGGGTATCCTGACCGTAAATCAATCTTCGAGAATACTGTCGCTCCTCTGAGTTGATCAAACAAGTCATCTATCCTTGGAAGAGGATATATGTTCTTGATTGTCACTGAGTTCAAGTTACGATAGTTAACACATAATCTGGACGTACCATCCTTTTTTGTCACAAGAAGTATTGGGGCTCTCCAAGGCGATCCACTAGTATGAATGAATCCTTTGGTTCTGAGTTTTTCAATCATCTTGTATAATATTTCTAATTCTGATGGTGCCATCCTGTAGACTCTCTCTGACACTGGTGCGGTCCCAGGAATCAAGTCGATAGTGAACTCGATCTCCTGCTTTGGCGGCATTCCTGTAAGCTTTTTCAGGAAAATATCTAGAAATTCCTCGACTATCTGGGGCAACTGTACTGCTGCTACCGCCATCCGCAACACTGGAGGAGAAGGTCCAACTTCGCCTCGGGAAAAGGAAAACTCGGGCTCGCCGAGAATGCTAAAAACAACTCTACCAATATGGAAGTCTATCCTAGCATACTGGTCTCTCAACCAATCCATCCCTAAGACCACGTCATAATCGGCCATATGGAATTCTATCAGCCTAGCGGAAAACTCTCTATCGCTAACCACGACCCGACACGAGGAAAACACTCTATCTACTCCCTCAAGACCGTTACCAGTAAGTATTTGAGCCTTACTGATAATGACTCGGGCTCCAGTCCTATCCGTGTCGTGAATTGTGCAGACATAAATGAATGCGATGCACCAGAGTCAAATAACACTGAAGCCAGAAAGGTGTTGACGAGAATAGAACCTGCCACTACCTCACCTGGCGCCACTCCTTCTTCTCCCATGGTTAAAGCCAACACTTGACCATGTCCTCTGGGTGCCGACCCTCTCTGCTGGAACCCTTTCTGCTTATTCTGAACTTGCGCCTGGCATACTGCTGAGGCCTTTGCTGCTAAAAAGCTTGGGTCTGCATCGGCAACGGCTTCGGGATGGAAACTGCTGCTGGACTGGTACTGGGGCTGGTCTCCTAACTGATGAACTGGTCGTGGCTGGTGATGAGTCAATCCTGAACGGGCAGGACCTTACCTTGTGGTCCGACGCTCCACAAAGCAAACACAATCTTTGAGCCTTGCGATATTCTGAAATAACATGTCCAGGCTTCCCACAATAAGAGCAGCCCATGAGGAAAGACTGCTTCTGCTTCTGCGACTGAGGATACGTCGGAGTTGAATGTTGAATCGACGTAACTGAAGCTATCCTTCTCGGAGATCCAATGGTCAAAGCCCTAGCTGCCTGGGCTGGGGCTGACGATTGATTCATCTGGCCATGAGATCGCTTTCGACCTCCGGTCCTGTCCATAATCTTTTGGGAGGTATACTCGTGCCTCCTAGCTGCCCTCAATACCGCATCAAAAGTCTGATGCTCAAACTGCTCCACCGCTTGCAAATTCTCTAGGTGGAGTCCCTGCAGAAATCGCTGGGCTCTATCGATCTCGGTGTTTGCAATTTATTATAAAAGAACAGAACAATTATATGGGAGGACTGGACTTTTACTTTATAATACAAACTCGTTCGTCAAAGAAAGCCTAGGGACGAAAACCTAGGTACAGCAGTCTAAGTACGATTGTTTAGTTTTGATTTTGGAAGGTGACGGTAGAGGCTCGAAAAAGCGACGACCGCTCTGCCTTACTCCTTGGACGATCAGACGTAGCCTTGGCTCCGGTGAAGATCTGCTCTCAAGATGGAAAGACTCCTCTGTGCGCGCCTTGTCTCTCTGTATGTCCAGCCAGGTGCAGAGGATCTCTTTTGCAAGGGAATGGCATCTTGCTATATTTTTTTGTTTCTCTGGATCCGATCCTTTATTACAAGGAAATGGTACCTTGCTATTTATAGGAGTGGGATGTCATCATTAGGGTTTGCAATGATCACCCTAAAAAAGTCGGCAGCTTGGGGACTTAATTGCCATTTTCTTTGATCCTATTTTGTGGGCAATTAATCTGGACCACTAATCTTGATTGTAATGAATCTGGACAATTAATGCTGATTGTGTAAAATTTTTATGGGCAATCAATGTTGATTGTCATAAATCTTGGGAAGCTCGGATCTCCTGTCACGTGTTTAATCCATGTGATTGCCATAAATCTGTTTTGATTCGGGTAATTATGATGATTGCACTAAATCAGGTTGTTGGGATTTGTTGATAACTCTTGATTGATTTAGTGCCACGTGGGAAACTGATCTTCTGCCACGTGTCATAACCGCGAGCCACAGCCGCATGAGGGTTGCTTCTTAGGTTTTGAACCGCATGAAGGTGGCAGCCGCATAGGTGTAGCCTCCAAAATTTGAGCCACATAGGGGTGGTTTTCAATTGAGCCGCATAGGACTAGCCACGTGTCAAGGCTACATGGGTGTGGCCTCTTAATATTTGAGCCGCATGAAGACGATCCCCATGATCCGAGCCGTATGAGAACAGCGGCCGCATAGGGTGACTGTTCATAATTTGAGCCGCATGACGGAGGTCTTCACGCTCCGAGCCGCATGCAAGCGTCAGCCGCATGGGGTGGTGGCAGCCGCATAGGGAGCATTATAGTTGGTGGATCGTGCCAGCTGCAGGGGAGATTTTCTTCCTTTCTCGAGGAATACGCCGTCATGTCGAAGTTCATCATTTCAGCTTTAATGTCAGAATTATTACTTTATGTCAGAGCATTTAATGGGAGCAATCACTTTATGGCCAGCTGTGTAGGGTCACGTGGTTCTTGTCTGAGCCGCATGAGGCTATTGAAGAGTTTCTGAGCCGCATGAGGCCCTGATAGATTCCTGAGCCGCATGAGGCTCCTTCTGTTTTGAGCGGCATGGGCTTCTTCTATTTTGAGCCGCATGGGCTTCTTCTATTTTGAGCCGCATGGGCTTCTTCGGTTTTGAATCGCATGGGCTTCTCTAGTTTTTTTCTATGCTTCTACAAGACCCCCTTCAAAGTTTTCTATTTGAAAAATTGGAATACTTTGAAAAAGAAGCATGGCTATATGAGCTCCGTTGGCCGCATAGGAAGTTTTTGGCCGCATGGCTTGTCTGGCCGCATAGACTCCCTAGTCGCATGGGCTCCCTGCCTCACGTGCGTCTCATTAATTGTCCTTAATTCATTTTTTTAGAGCCGTTTTTTGGGGGAATCCCAAGAGTTGGCCCATTAAATATTTGGATTTTATGTCCTGGATGAATCTTCTTTATGAGAGAGGGGACGAAATTCGAAGAGTCGGTTTTGCCTGCAGCACACGACCCGAAGCGGTTTATCGGTCCACGTGCCCCCCCATGTCTGCCTATAAATAGGGTGCCGTTAGGATAGAGAAACTTCTTTGCCTTCTTTCGTCTTCCTCTTCTCTTGTCCTAAGCCACTGTCTTTGTTTTTCTTCTCCGATCATCAATCGACGTTGGCCCCGAAAGCTTCCAAAGCTTCGAAAGCTTCCAAAGCTTCCAAGGCCTCTACTGCAGCGAAAGGCAAAAAAGCGACGGCTCCCTCGCCGATTGTAGCGCCTCCAGTCCATCCTGACGTCCACCCTACCATCCAGGGTAAGGACTATGTGGAAGATCGAACACTTCAAACCCTAAAATAATGGCTCTGTTGTATTTTTTTTATGCACAAGCCTTCTTCCCCTCAGCATTCAATACGTTCTTCATTATTATGAAGCCGCATATGTTGTATGGGCCGCATGAACTTCTCATATCCAAGCCGCATGAGGTATACCTTATGTTTGAGCCGCATGAGATCATCTGAGCCGCATAAACATGTTGAGAACTGAACCGCATGAAGCCCCTCTGAACAGAATCGCGTGAGCTCCTAATAGACTGAACCGCATAGCGTTCCATGAATCAGAACCGTATAGGAACCTACCTAAATAGAGCCGTATGAGGGCTCGTCGAGCTGCATAAACTTTGTGAAAATACCGTGCCGCATAAAGACTCATCTAAATAGAGCGTATATGCTCTGTAGAAATCGAACCGCATAAGAACTCGTTTAATCAGAGTCGCATGAGGGCTCGTCGAGCCGCATAAACTTTGTGAAAATACCGTGCCGCATAAAGACTCATCTAAACGGAGCCGTATGTGCTCTGTAGAAATTGAGCCGCCTAAGAACTCGTTCAATCAGAGTCGCATGAACTCTGAATTTCTGACCATCTCCTAACTTTGTTTCTTTTGTCTTTTTTCAGTAAATCTGCCAGTCAATGCTGCAGGAGAACCCCTGGTGGGTCAGGCCCAATTTGTCATAGAAATTCGGTTTGACCATCTAGTCCGGCAGGTGGTGGAGCAACTGCCTCAGAACGAGCCTGAGGAGAGGCTGAATCTTATCAAGAACCAGCCCTTTCGCTTTCTATGTGCCATGCTGAACTCAGGGCAATTGGAAGGAAAGTACCTGAAGCCGGCTATCTTCTTCGGGGATGCCCTGACTGTGAAGAACTCCCGGGTATTGGATATATCTGAGAATTGGAATTTTATTTCTGCTGGGAGGGCGATCCACATCCTCCAGATGGAGCATCATTTCCCATTGGCGTGGTTCAATATGTTGCCGGTGGACAGAAAGATGCAAAAATCCTTGACCCCGAGCCGGTCGGGCATGATTGTGGGTAACATCTACTACAAAAAGCACATTAGATCAACGTACGCGGGCAGGGAACCGGTCAGCTGCCATGTGATGGGGCTAGCCTCGGTTGCCTTTTTAAATGCGCAAGGTCTTAATTTCTCATTCTCTCAAGCCGACACTTTCCTGAATCAACTTGCTCGGAGAGGGTCTTATCCCATTGGTCGGCTCTCGCTTTTGAACTGGATATGCCCCATCCCTTCGTGCGCCAATTTGACCGGGTGGATTTTACGAGAATATGGGACTTTCCTGCGTGAGGTTGGTCTCTACCACGCCATCCGGGGCACATGTCACGGACTGCCCATCAACAAGAAGTTGTTCATGGCTCTCTTGGAGATGTACAATCGGCGGACGGGGACTTTCTTCGCGCCTGGAAGGGAGATTGGTCTTGCTCTTCATGAGATGCACGCAGTCTCTAGGCTGCCCTGGGGCAATGAAGTGTTTGAAGTATATACTCCAACGAACGAAGAGTTCGAAGATTTGGAACAACGACATCCGGGTTTCGTTGTTGTCTATCAGGAGTTACTGTGTCACCACAGTTACTGTCAGCAGACGACCAAGAAGGATAGTAGCTCGGAAGGGAACCTCCCGCATACTAGAGCTTGGCTCTCCCACCTTTTTTAGCAAGGTGCCTCAGGCCGGGTTACTCCCCGAAATCCTCTGACCCGAGAGCAAGTACAGGATCTGGTGTTGACAGCCAAGAAATCGAGGGCCTTGAGCGACACGTTTGGGAGTCAAACAGATTCCTTTGATTATTTTTATCAGGATACCCAGCCGCTGTCAGAGAAAGCAATCCGGGCAGGGTTCCTGATGGTATAGCTACGGAATTGTATGGTCTCAGGAGGAGTTGGTTCCATTGAGAGGATCAGCCGAAATTTTATCCTTCCTGCCGTGAAGCTGGCCTTCGGGGTCAGACTGGCTCTTCTTTCGGCCATGGTGTGTAGTATACACCGTGGCCTTCGTACTTTTTTGTCCAAGGTTATTGCACATGACACAGCGATAAACTTTGAGCGAATCGAGTTGTCCTACCACTATTTGATGGGGTGGCTGTTAATGCACTACCGGTCTATGATAAGACCTGGCCCAGAAGATGGTGTAACTGACGACGATGCTTTTATCTTTCTGTACCATCGGATATACTGGGAGTACAACACTATGCCCGCCTGTCGGAGGGCGCTGGCGAGGGTGGATGGATATAACTTCTTCGTGTCTGTTTTCTATTTTTCTGCTGAGGAGGTAGGGAGTGTACATGTTGACGGTACCGAGCCTCCTCTCCTCTTACCTGGGAGGATGCTTCTTTGGTTGCGTAACATCCGTCCCTCGCACTTAGTATATCGCAACCGTAATATTGTCTACCTGGAACCTTACTTGCCCAGCCGGTTCTTCCGCCAGTTTGGGTACGGCCAGCTGTTCCTTGAGAGTCCCAGCTCTTGCCTCGGCTTTGAAGGCAGCGTTCTGGATGGCATCAGGGCCTGGCTTTACTATGATACTGCCCGTACCCGTGCTAGTTTCTCGGTCCCTGACGCTGAGACACAAGGAAAGATTTTGTATTTAGCGGCTCTCTACCACGTCACTGCGAGCAGGTTTCCTGTTAACTTTGACCCGCGTACCAGTTTTATTGTTGGTACCGGCTTGGCAGAGAAGCCCCAGGGGTCGAAAATGAGGAAACAGAGGGCAAACGCGGTTCATGTGTCGGACTCGGAGTCTACCATTGTGGATGAAGAAGATGGCGAGCAGGGTGTCGATGATTCTCTCCCTCCTCTAGACGAGGTGGCGGTGGATCAACCGTCCATTGCGTTTGATGAAGTGGTGGCGGATCAGCCGCCTGATGTGCCTGGTCCTTCGCGTAAGCGAAGCATGAGTGAGTCTGCTAATATCGTCATGACTTATTCCATAAAACGGGCTGCTGTCAGATCTCGTCGGCTACTTATCAAGGATGTTGATGCTGTTTCTGAGGTGACTTGAATTATAACTATCTTTTTTTCTTTTTTTCGTACTATGGCCTAATTATTTTTCTTTGCTCTTGTAGGCGTCGGAGGAGTCGGTTTCTCTAGAACCGGCCGCTGAGGTTGATCCGGCCCTGACCACTTTGTTCAGTGACATGTGTACCGCTATTATTTCTGCTGGGGTTCTTCCGGAGGCGGTCGAGGAGTCCCACGTTGCTGAGGGCTCAACCCATGGTGACGGGGGCTCTACTGCACCTGTCCCTGAGATAGTTAAATTTCAGCAGGGTGACGCTGAACCAGTTGTATCCCTTTCCGGAGTGGCTGGGGCAGAAGAATCAGCTGAACTCGACTTGGAGGTCGCCGATGAGGGTACCATGGCAGCTGCGAGCGAACCTCAGCCTCCACAATCCTCCCCTGGCAAGATAAGCCAAATTTTGACTAATAAGGAGGCCCATTCGCTCTATTATCACATCCTTCGGGTTACGTTGATTGATGGTTGCTCTGGATATACAGGTCCTGCCCTTTCAGTGCCTATGATGGACATTGTTAAGGTAGGCTCTGCTAGCGGGGATTTGGTGGAAGGGAGCGTGCCCCCTTCTCTTCCAACTTATCTTGAGGGGCCTCCCGTTGGATCGAGTTTGGAAGGTCATATGGCGGCACAGCCTGGACAGGGAGCAATAGTCCCTGCATCTTCCTCTGCTCGTATGACTTTGGGGGTTGACCTCTCCGCTTTACTGAGTATCCAGATTGTTCGGGCCACGGAAGAAGAATTGGCCGCTGTTCAAGCGTCCTTTCGCTCAGAATTTATTTCCCTTGTGGCAGAGCGGCAAGTTCTGTTGCATCTTCTTCGACTTTGCCAGCCATACTTTCTTTGACACCATCCTCTACGGAAGTTCTGGATGAGGTCACGACCCGCACCCATTTTTTTAAACGGATACGAGACGTGTTCAAGCCAGCCTAAGTCGCAGTATCGGCGGTAGAACGCTGTCATGGCCATGAAGATCAAAATCACAAATAAAGCTCATTCACAAAATTAATTTAATTTACAATGATCACAAGTTTTATATTTTACAGAAAATATAAACTTGTACAAATACGGAATGACTACAACTCATCTATCTAATTAGTCTCTAGGCTTTTCGTCTGCAAGTATACCCGTCACTCCCAAGCTAAGTGAAAATCCACGGCTAACCTGAAAAATATTGGTTTCCAGTCAGGAATGGAACGAGCACAATTCACTGAATGCAGTTTCAATATATGCAAATGACTATATAACAGAGGTTAGCCTTTAGACATATGATTCATAAAATAAAATAAAAGACAAATAAAACTAAATAAGGAAAACAGTAAATAAATACAAAGACAACACTCACCGACTGACGAAAGTACCTTTAACATGTGATCGGTCTCGGGACAATTACACGACACTGTCTACACTGTCTAAAGTTACACTGTCTACATTGTATTACACTGTCTACATTGAATAATGCAATAAAGAAATACGGTCTACTTTGCAATAATAAATCACTGTTTACACTATCTACTTTGTAATAAATAAATCACTGTCTACACTGTCTACTTTGCAATAAATAAATCACTGTCTACACTGTCTACTTTGCAATAAATAAATCACTGTCTACACTGTCTAAGGTCAGATCACACATCGTTGGTACTTCAACCTTCCGACACAACAAGAAACAAAATCAACATAAAATTGAAATCACATATCTATCGCCTAAACACTGATGCATAGTAAAGATCAATACTGAAAACAAACAATAAATTGTACTCGCCTGTGGTCCTGTGCTGGTGTAACCGATAATCTGAGCCACATAGTGCCACAATAGTCAAAACCCGTACAACAGCCTCCGGATGCTGAAATAGACATTACCAATATTCTTATAATAGTCAAATTAGCAAGAATTGTCTGTCCTTAAGTCCAATTCTGAACACAGGGACAAAACGGTAATTTCGGGCCAAAATAGTATCCGCCGTTGGACCCGCTTTGCACAGAAAAGCGTGCCAGAGTCAACGGTCTCCAAAGTCATCAAACTAAATGTCTATGAATCCAGTTTTTTGATACGAACCCAACCGTATGTCTAAAGTTGGATTCCGACGGGCCGTGCAGAAAATCGTCTGTTGAGTTGGACCGTGGGGCCCGCAAAACGGTGATCCAATCAACTGTCTCAGAATTGGACCAAACTTGGCATACAGGACCAGAAAAATGATAAGGTCCTGCTGGCACAAGTTTCGTCTCGATCTGACGAGCGTGCACAAAGTAATTGGAGTTTGTGCAAAGGGGACGATACAGTGAATTTTGACGGATACGCATCAAATTCGTCGCACACACGCAACAAATTTGAATTCCGTCAAAGCCCACACGACCACGAAGCCGTTACACAACTTCCGATTCTGTCGATTCGCGACCACGTCGCCCGGATTGGCGGAACGCACGTCGTATCGAGAGATTTTATTAATTTTTAAACAGGTTTTTCTTGGTTTTGGGAATCTGATTTCTCGACGCTCGGTCGACGAAATCCAATTCTACGAAAAGGGTTACGAAGCCCTATAAGTTGTCTAAGAATTTGTTCAATTAGAATTTCTAATATAGCATTAGATCGATCGGAGTTGATCTTCAAACAGGGACGATTAGGCTGTTATATGTCCTATTTCCAAACAGGTTTTCGGCAATTTTTGACTTGATTTCTTGGACTAGTTAATTCGGTTTGTTTAAAACGAATTGAAGGGACTAAGAGTTGGATAGGTTGTCAACGTACCCGAAGTGGCAGATCGAGCAATGATCGGCCGTGCGCCGAGAAAATGGGCTACAAAGTCGCTCCCCAAGACACGGCCCTGTCGGTGCTCTGTTGCTGGGCAGTCCCCTTGCGCGCGGTTTCAACCGGCCGGCGGCTCTCCAGCCGCGTGTGGTGGCGGTGCCGGCGGTGAGCGGGGTCACCCAGGTGCTAAGGTGGCCGCGTGCGGTCCAGGTGGTTAGGGTTTGGGTTTCCTCGCATATATCCTCTCGAATTCTCTCAATCTATATATAAACCGGGGGTCGGGTTTGAAGGGGTTTGGTACTTTGCTCCTGTGCTACTGTAGGCTCAGTTGGGAACCTAGCAAGGGGTGTTAGCAGCCCATGTGGGTCCACTGAGCAGCTGCTCCGACCCAAGTGGTTTCTTTTTCCTTTATTTTAAGTATATATGTATATACATATATTAATACATATATATATATATATATATATATATATATATATATATATATATATATATATATATATATATATATATATATATATATATATATACACACCTATAAACCTTTATATTTATCTATGTATACCCACATATAATATATTTGTATATACACATGTATATACTTATATAACCCTATATTTTTTTTTTTTATATAACCCTATATATCTACATACTTTATTTTATAAATGATACTGAGAATATATATTTACAATTATTCACTAGGCATCCATATATCTATATAATTATCTTCATACTAATATAATATACTCCATTAAATTCTAAGTAACTCTAATATCATCTCATGTAGAGCCTGTTTGCATATATATTTATATATATAGGTGACTATATATAATATTATTTAATCGCCAAAAATAATATAACCAATAATAATAAAGTAATATTTTATAACAATACCCTCAATAAAGTAATAATAATAATAATAATAATAATAATAATAATAATAATAACAACGAAGTTCAATAAAATAATAATGGTGTATATATACCATTTTGTGCAGTCTAATAGTCTCGAAATGTATGAAGACCTATTTTATGTAAAGGTCACCGAATATCACTACTAATAATATTTATAATATTTAAATACGAGTACTCAGAAAATGTTCATTAAATTATTAAAATGAAATACAACACTCTCATACCAATTTCATCAACACAATTGTCATTGGACGTGCTGCATGACCTACATGGGCTTGGGCTCTGTTCGGGTCCAGTCCGGGTTAAAATGGTATAACCGGTTTCCCTAAAACTCAATATTAATATTAATAAATAATTAAATTTTGGTAAGGGTTAAGTCGCATCTTGGCCTGGTTTTCCTAGTTAGAACATTGATATGGCTCGGCCTTCCCTGCCAGGGCTAGTACTCCAGTCAAAGTACGCCATTGCACTATCCGTGCCACGATTTCTAGTCACCATGCACTCCAAAACTTTGCCATGGCTAAAGTCGTCTATCGTACTAATTAACTAAGTAATTATTTATAAAATCTAAAATCACCATTCCAATAAAATAAATAATAATAAAAAATATTCTAAATTTTTTGGGAAGGAAAGCTACAAATCTACCCACCTTAAAAAATAATTTCGTCCTCGAAATTCTAATTCATAATTATTTCTTATATTTCAAAGGAAAACTACGAACTCCGAGGACTTCTACCCACCTTTGGACACACTACTCCCTCTAAGCTATGTCACTTAAAACTTTATAATCTTCCAACTACTTGCTAAAATTGCTGCCAATAGATATCTACTGCCTTTGGCCTCTATAATCCTCTCCTATCTATCAAACAGCCCCAAAATCTAACAAGCAACAAATTTACACAAGTAGCTAAAATTATTGATAAGTCTGAATAAGCATGACCATACGCCACTCTGCAATAGGAAGGACAGGAAGATAAGGATGAATAATCGAAGACAATTATGAAGTTTCAAGAGCGATAGAGAGTATCCAAAGGTGCAGATGGAAAGAAAGTTTATGAACCATTGACTTATTTGCTAGATTGACTACTCTAGTCTAGTCACTTACTAAATCGAAGAACCCTTCGTTTCTTAGAGGGCTTACAATCTATGCAATACAGAAATTCTGTTCTCGAATGTTCTAAACAACATTCCAAAATAGGACTGAATTTGAGAAATCAAGATTGTGGTCTTTTTTGTGGTTATTTAAACACACAAGCAAGGAATGTAAATGTAATACAAAATCTTATCACGGCTTCTAGGTAGATGGGATAATGATTTAGGATGACCCTGCATTCTAAGAGGTGGAGGCTACCTAATAGGTATAGGGACCTATTTCAAGTAGTCAGATTTTAAAGTCCAAATATGGTGGCATGCATGGATGGGTTTTACTGGGTCTTAATGGGTTTCCTAATTGGCATCAATCGTCGGCTGGATAAACCTTGAACTTCAATCTATAGGGACTGGACAAGATTCAATGATAAAACTATTTCTACTAGGTCAGGGTACCCTAGAATAGGTTTCACCCAAGTGGTTGAGCTAGTTGCCAGTCGGGTTGGTTAAACAGGTTCTGTAAAGCCCAAAATGCACCTTCAGTGCCTTTTGTGTTTAAGTGGCACGAGGAGGCAAAATTGAGTGGCACACTAGTGACATGTGCGTAGTGGGATTTGAGCAGATCACAACCCTATATTGGGTCGAACGGTTTGAGTCAAGGTTGAGTCTCTAATTGTAGTCGGAAAGGATACTGGTATCATGGTAAGGGTTATAGTTAGTCATTTTTACCTGAAAGTCGTACCATAAAAATAGAGTACAAGGGGACGTGTTTGAGTAGGACATGATATACCTAGATGAAAGTGGACTCGTCTAGATCTTGCATATGAAATTTGTTGGAAGGTAACAGCTGGTCTCGTGCTCCTAATATTAATGACACGGCCGGGAACAAAAAATGATCTAGATGGAAAGTGGGAGTCCATGAGGCATTAATTATCATCCTAATAAAATCATTCTAATCAATCGGTAATTCTTTTATATCCCAAAATTTTAGAAGGCTTACAGTCTACCCACCTTAGAAGCTAGGATGTGGTTTTAGGAATAATGAGGTTAGGAGAATTCCAAAGTCCGAATATTGTACCTCGACCCTTGTTAATGAAGAATAAGGTACGGCGTAACGGGGTAACCATTCTCTAAGGCACATCATTTGAAAAGATTTCTAACAACCGAGTCGTGAATCTCTGTTTGTGTTAAGCCTGCCAGACTATTGTCACAAGAGTTATAGGGGTATGGGCTTAGGGGTTGCTAGTTAAAGAAAGCTTCAAACAATCAATTAGAGACTCATAATAAATTGGTTTCTTGAGACTAGATAGTCTCCTAGGTTGGCATTTTGACTAAGGGTAAAACTCTACTCATTCTTAAATTCAGATGGCTTGAAAGTCCCGATAACAGTTGGGGTCGAGAGGAGAACGAGTAACTCAATCACATGGCTGGCTGATGATAACTACACTTGTGTATACAACTACCATAGCCATGGGGATACTCGGTATCTCTCTACCAATTATGAGCTTCTATCTTTCCAAATCAGTGAAAGACAAAAACAATAAAGATTTCAAGAAAGATGTCACTGAATACAATCACGTGATCCAAAGGCGAACGTATAATTCAAGAGGAATTGTCAACGCAGTAGCGGATGAGGCCCTAGAGACATCTATACCTCAATCCACGTAGGTAAATCAGAGGGAGGGCAAACCGGGTGCACTACGGTTGATCAGACCGTAATATATCGATTCTGATTAGACAATATGTTAGCAGGCATCCCCACTAAATATATGTCTCGAATCAAGCTCAAGAACAGAGTGAGCTTACAAAACTAGGCTGTAATTGCAGCATTGGTTAAGATAGTCAAATACAATTATGCGAGATTTTTGAAAGAAGGCACAAGTAGTTCGAGCTTTGTAAGAATCAAAACCTTGCCCGGTGTTCTTGCTTACACAATCTTCCGGCTATCTTATTGTCCATAAGGCCTTGGTTGACTAATTGGTCATTGACCTCTATATTCTATATTCCAGGTAAACCTATTAGCGTCAATCAATATTCTCGTCAATAGGTCACAAGAACCACGGAAAGCTAGATCGGGAGACGTGCTACCCAACTTACAGAACTTCCTCTAGTATTGGTTTTGGATCCTAGGGGACATACAGGGCATTTTCCTATCCTCTATAGTATCATAACTTGTAATCATGTCTGAAGTCATTTTACCGAGAGTTATGCCTCGTCCGTATACCCGGGCGGTGGTAAACTCTTGGTTCTATGATTCAGGGGTGATACGCTATCAAATACTCTACTTTATCTCGACACCAGGGTAACTACGATCAAGGAGGACCACTAGCCATAGTTTCAAGAATGTTCTATAACCTATATTTTCTTAACCTAATTTCAACTCTAGGGTCGTGCTTCGCCAGTGCGCTGCTGGCTGCAGTGAATCCATAGTCTCCATAATTCAAATAAATGGCGACAGTGCGCTGCTGTCCTGCCATTATGAGTTAACTAACATTCCTTTAACTAAAATCCGTAAAAGTTCATAAGCCTCTAGAGATTCAAACAACTGGCTATAAAATAAAGCGTAAGTAATTTCCTATCGGTCACAACCCTTAAATTAAAAGATTGCACAGAGAGGGACAAACCGAAGACAAAAGAACTATAAACAGTTCGAGTATCTCTTTCATGTATATTCAAACCATTGAGGAAAAACTTTGGGTCGAAACTAACTCGAGGTTCGTATATAGATAACATAAGCAGAAATTATATAATGATAATTCTTAGGGCAACTAGGAACTAAATAGGCAATTCGGTTTAAGATATTAGGATGATATCTAAAGGGCACAAAGAAAGAATTGCACAATTTATCAAGGTTGGATCATTATCTCTATGAAGCCCTGTCTCACCAAGCGAATAGTCTATCCACATTGGATCATATCGTCCTATTAAGAGGTAATAGTGTACCTATTAGGATCTGGCAAACTAGACAATTAATAACTCCTCATCTAAATTGCATGGCCTAGACTACCCATCGGTAAATTTGTATAAGGGACTCCTAGTCCTAGCCATCCTCTTAAATTAAATTAATCCCTAATTCGTGAATGAGCATTTCTTAGTCGCAGGCTCGCAATAGTACGACTAACTTAAGTACTATCACGAGTTCGCACGATTTGCAAAAACAGACCTGCATGGGCCACCACAAAAACTTGTCACGACCCGCACCCGTTTTTTTAAACGGATACGAGACGTGTCCAAGCCAGCCTATGCCGCAGTATTGACGGTAGAACGCTGTCACGGCCATGTAGATCAAAATCACAAATAAAGCTCATTCACAAAATTAATTTAATTTATAATGATCACAAGTTTTACATTTTACAGAAAATACAAACTTATACAAATATGGAATGTCTACAACTCATCTATCTAATTAGTCTATAGGCTTTTCGTCTTTAAGTATACCCGTCACTCCCAAACTAAGTGAAAATCCATGGCTAACCTAAAAAATATTGGTTTCCAGTCAGGAATGGAACGAGCAAAATTCACTGAATGCAGTTTCAATATATGAAAATGACTATATAACAGAGGTTTGCCTTTAGACATATGATTCATAAAATAAAACAAAAGACAAATAAAACTAAATAAGAAAAACAATAAATAAATACAAAGACAACACTCACCGACTGACGGAAGTATCTTTGACATATGATCGGTTTCGGGACAATTATACGACACTGTCTACACTGTCTAAAGTTACACTGTCTACATTGTATTACACTGTCTACATTGAATAATACAATAAAGAAACATGGTCTACTTTGCAATAATAAATCACTGTTTACACTGTCTACTTTGCAATAAATAAATTACTGTCTACACTGTCTACTTTATAATAAATAAATCACTGTCTACACTGTCTACTTTGTAATAAATAAATCACTGTCTACACTGTCTACACTGTCTAAGGTCAGATCACACATCGTTGGTACTTCAACCTTCCAACACAACAAGAAACAAAATCAACATAAAACTAAAATCACATATCTATCGCCTAAACACTGATGCATAGTAAAGATCAATACTAAAAACAAACAATAAACTGTACTCGTCTGTGGTCCTGTGCTGGTATAACCGATAATCTGAGCCACTCAGTACCACAATAGTCAAAACCCGTACAACAGCCTCCGGATGCTGAAATAGACATTACCAATGTTCTTAGAATAGTCAAATTAGCTAGGATTGTCTGTCCTTAAGTCCAATTCTGAACACAGGGACAAAACGATAATTTTGGGCCAAAATAGTATCCGCCGTTGGACCCGCTATACACCGAAAAGTGTGCCAGAGTCAACGGTCTCCAAAGTCATCAAACTACATGTTTATGAATCCAGTTTTTCGATACGAACCCAACCGTATGTTCAAAGTTGGATTCCGACGGGCCGTGCACAAAATCGTCCGTTGAGTTGGACCGTAGGGCCCGCAAAACGACGATCCAATCAACTGTCTCAGAATTGGACCAAACTTGGCATACAGGAGCAGAAAAATGATACGGTCCTGTTGGCATAAGTTTCGTCTCGATCTGACGAGCGTGCACAAAGTAATTGGAGTTTGTACAAAGGGGCCGATACGGTAAATTTTGACGGATACGCATCAAATTCGTCGCGCACATGCAACCATTTTGAATTCCGTCAAAGCCCACACGACCACGAAGCCGTTACGCAACTTTCGATGTTTTCGGTTCATGACCACGTTGCCCGGATTGGCGGGACGCATGTCGTATCGAAAGATTTTATTAATTTTTAAACAGTTTTTTCTTGGTTTTGGGAATCTGATTTCTCGACACTCAGTCGACGAAATCCAGTTCTACGAAAAGGGTTACGAAGCCCTATAGGTTGTCTAAGAATTTGTTCAATTAAAATTTCTAATACGGCATTAGATCGATCGGAATCGATCTTCAAACAGGGACGATTGGGCTGTTATATGTCCTGTTTCCAAACAGGTTTTCGACAATTTTTGACTTGATTTCCTGGACTAGTTAATTCGGTTTGTTTAAAACGAATTGAAGGGACTAAGAGTTGGATAGGTTGTCAACGTACCCGAAGTGACAGATCGAGCAATGATCGGTCGTGCGTCGAGAAAATGGGCTACGAAGTCGCTCCCTAAGACACGGCTCTGTCGGTGCTCTGTTGCTGGGCAGTCCCCTTGCGTGCGGTTTCAGCCGGCCGGCGGCTCCCCGGCCGCGTGTGGTGGCGGCGCCGGCGGCGAGCGGGGTCGCCCAGGTGCTAGGGTGGCCGCGTGCGATCCAGGTGGTTAGGGTTTGGGTTTCGCATATATCCTCTCGAACTCTCTCAATCTATATATAAACAGGGGGTCGGATTTGAAGGGGTTTGGTACTTTGCTCCTGTGCTACTGTAGGCTCGGGTTGGAAACCCAGCAGGGGGTGTTAGCAGCCCATGTGGGTCCACTGAGCAGCTGCTCCGACCCATGTGGTTTCTTTTTCCTTTATTTTAAGTATATATGTATATAAATATATTAATACATATAAATCTATATATACACACACCTATAAACCTTTATATTTATCTATGTATACCCACATATAATATATTTGTATATACACATGTATATACTTATATAACCCTATATCTACATACTTTATTTTATAAGTAATACTGAGAATATATATTTACAATTATTCACTAGGCATCCATATATCTATATAATTATCTTCATACTAATATAATATACTCCATGAAATTCTAAGTAACTCCAATATCATCTCATGTAGAGCCTGTTTACATATATATTTATATATATAGGTGACTATATATAATATTATTTAATTGCCAAAAATAATATAACCAATAGTAATAAAGTAATATTTTATAACAATACCTCAATAAAGTAATAATAATAATAATAACAACGAAGTTCAATAAAACAATAATGGTGTATATATACCATTTTGTGCAGTCTAATAATCCCGAAATGTATGAAGACCTATTTTATGAAAAAGTCACTGAATATCACTACTAATAATATTTATAATATTTAATTACGAGTACTCAGAAAATGTTCATTAAATCATTAAAATGAAATACAACACTCTCATACCAATTTCATCAACACAATTGTCATTGGACGTGTCACATGACCTACATGGGCTTGGGCTCAGTTCGGGTCCAGTCCGGGTTAAAATGGTATAACCGATTTTCCTAAAACTCAATATTAATATTAATAAATAATTAAATTTCGGTAAGGGTTAAGTCACATCTTGGCCTGGTTTTCCTAGTTAGAATATTGATATGGCTCGGCCTTCCCTACCAGGGCTAGTACTCCAGTCAAAGCATGCCATTGCACTATCCGTGCCACGATTTTTAGTCACCATGCACTCCAAAACTCCGTCATGGCTAAAGTCGTCTATCATACTAATTAACTAAGTAATTAATTATAAAATCTAAAATCACCATTCCAATAAAATAAATAATAATAATATATTCTAAATTTTTTGGGAAGGGCAGCTACAGCGTCGCAGGATGTGGTTGATAGTTTTTACCGCCATTTGAAGAGAGGAGTAGAAGCTGCTGTGGAGCGGGGGACCCCTTTCGCGTTGGCCCGACAATGCGCCCAAGGCCAAATTGACATTCTCAAAACCCTTCCCGACGGGGCAGGGATAGCTGCACTTCTGGAGCCCAAACTGTTGGAGGCTGATCAGCTTGTGGCCCAGTTTCAAGTGCTGCGACAAGCTGATCTGTCCGCAGCAATTGATCAGGAGAGGGGGTTCCTCGCCACCACCTTGGAGAAGATAAGGCTCGTGCGGGATACATCTAAGCCGGTTATAATAAAGGACCTTGGCGACCTGTCTCTCTTGTACGACCAGCTGAGCCACCGGAGCGAGGTTTACAGGGCTCGGGAAGCGGCCGCCTCCCAAGGAGTAATCGATACAAGGGAGCAGATTCTCGAACTTCAGAAGGAGCTGGCCATCTTGGAGTCTGAGCTTGAAGCTTCTCGTACGGACAAAGAGCTGATTATTCAGGATGCCGAAAGGATTTCCAGAGCTTCTGCTAACCTGGAACGTGCTCTGAAGAAGTTTGAGGAGGGCTGGCGGGCTCACGCACCCTTGAAAGATGCGGCGCTGCTGACTCAGCAGCTGAATATCGGGCCAAACAGAGGTTTGAGCGGTCGACTGCCTTGTTGAGGGATCGTCTCAGGGTACTTTGTATCGTCGAACAATAGTCGGCTTTTTCCTTCTTTTCGTTTTCGTTCTTTTCCTTTCTTAAGTGGGACGTGGTCCCCAGAACATGTAGTATTTTTGCCTTTCAAACGAAAGAGTATGCTTTATCCTACCCTTTATTTGTATTTCTTATTGTGTTTGTGGTGTTTGTGGTATTTGCCCCACTAGGGAGCTGTTTGTGGACTTGTTACCCTTGGCATACCTTAGTTTTAGGTATAGATAACAAGTTGATGGGGATATTTGGAACAAATCCATAGTAAGGTGGCTATGGACGTTCCTGGTATCGGAAGAAAGAATTCCATGGGGCAGCTGGGCCCCTGGGGCATGATGAGAAGTGAGGGGCATGTACTAGGAAACTTAGTACAACAATTATGGTCAATAGTGGACATTTGTGGTCAACAGAGGACATTTGTGGGCCTATTATCCTTGGCGTACCCTGGTTTTTTTGGTATGGATAATAGGTCGAGAGAGAACCAACATACTTACTCAGAGGTAATGAGGACATGGCAAATATGAGGGTTTCTTCTATGGAGCCTTTCCACTCAGAGGTAATGAGGACATGGCAGGAGTGGGCTCCATGAAGGAAATATAGAACAACTCAGAGGTAATGAGGACATGGAGGTTCTATGTGAGGGGCGGTTTGTTTTTGATGGAAGGAAAACAACTCAGAGGTAACATCGACGTGGTTGTTTCGGAAAATCTGTGGATCTGTTATCCTTTTTGTGTACTGAAAGTGCTGGTATTAGATCATAAGGAGGAAGCTCTTTTAGGAGGAAAGTTCAGAGGTATAATCATACATGACTTACTACCTAGGAGAGGCGATATAGATTTATCTGTAGTGACCAGAGTGTAAGTTCAGCGGTACCTGCGGGTACATAACTCGATAATCTGGGAGAGTTGGAGTCGGCATGTGAGTCCAGTGGTACAAAAGAGTACATGACTCGTCATTCTGGAAGATTTGTAGTAGGGATGTGAGTTCAGCGGTACGAGAGAGAACATGACTCGTCATTCTGGAAGATTTATAGTCGGGATGTGAGTTCAGCGGTACGAGAGAGTACATGACTCGTCATTCTGGAAGATTTGTAGTCGGGATGTGAGTTCAGCGGTACGAGATAGTACATGACTCGTCATTCTAGAAGATTTGTAGTAGGGATGTGAGTTTAGCGGTACGAGAGAGTACATGACTCGTCATTCTGGAAGATTTGTAGTCGAAATTTGAGTTCAGCGGTACCAACGGGTACGTGACTCGTCACCCTGGAGGATATCGTTTCAGACATAATACTTCTTTAGGAACTTGCCATTGATGGGAAACATGAGCAAGTCTCCATTTTTTTGCGAGGCGGTAAGCTCCATTGGAGAATACAGCATCAATGATGAATGGGCCTTCCCACTTTGGCTGGAACTTGCCGGCGGTTTTGTGAGTCATAACCATCAGCCTCCGAACTGCCAGAACGAGGCCGCCCACTTGGAATGTTTTAGTTTTAACCTTATTGTTGAAGGCTCCGACAATACGTGCCTGGTATAGCTCGATTCGTTGTTGAGCTAATAGGCGCTTCTCATCTAGAGCCTCCAATTCTTGTAGTCTGCGATGGTGATTATCATCCGTCGTCAATCTGTATGTGAGAGCAACGTAGAGTGAGGGGATTTGAGTCTCCAGTGGGAGAATTACCTCACTTTCGTATACTAGAGAGAATGGTGTGTTCTCGGTGGCAGTCCGTACTGTGGTACGGTACGCCCATAAGCATTCACTGAGCTTTTCATTCCAGTCGCGTTTGTTTGATGACATGAACTTCTTGAGAAGCTTGATGATTATTTTATTGAATACTTCAGTCAGACCATTAGCCGCTGGCTTGTATGGTGTTGAAGTAATATTCTGGATGCGGTGCTTGTCGTAGAACCGATAGAAGGCGTGGCTTACGAACTGCGGACCATTATCATGGATGATCCTTTGGGGCAGTCCAAAGCGATAGATAACGTGATGCTTGAGGAAGCTAATCACGTTTGAAGTCTTTACTTCTGCAAGCAGAACAGCCTCCGCCCATTTGGAGAAGTAATCTGTGATTGCGAGTATGAAGCGATGTCTTCGGGACGAAGACGGAGTGATTGGACCGATGATGTCCATTCCCCATGCTTTGAAGGGCCAGGATGCCACCGTCGGGTGTAGAAACTCGGATGGCTGGTGAATGAAATCTGCATGGACTTGACAGGCTTTGTATTTTCGTGCATAGTCTATTGCATCTGCAATCATTGTGGGCCAGTAGTAACCCATTCGACGAAGGCGATCTTGTAGTTTTTGGCCAGGCTGATGGGCCCCACAGATGCCATCGTGAGCTTCACGTGCGGCTTCTTTGGCTTCTGTATTTGACAGGCATCGAAGCAGTAATCCATCGTATGATCGCCGATATAGCATTTTTATTTCTGTATCGTAGAAGAATCTGAGTGAACGTCTTCTAATAGAAGTGGCTTCCTTCGTATTCTCCGGCAGGATGTCGTAGACTACAAAGTTAATGAACGGTTGTCTCCAGTCTGGTGCTTCATCGACTGTCAGGGCAGAGTAGCTCTCGACATACTGAATATTATTCCTGGGACAGACCAACTCACGGCCTATGATGTCCACCAGATGATGAGCATGATTCAGAACTGCTAAGGTAGCGGCAAGACCTGCTAGGGCATCAGCTTCAATAATTTGGAGCCTGGGAACGTGTTCTATAAAGTACCTCTCCAGGGACGAGATGATGTCGATCGCTATTTGGTGATAGGGGATCATATCTTTATGGCGAACTTCGTATGAGCCCTGAATCTGATTGACGATTAGCTGCGAATCGCCGTATGCTTCAAGGTACTCTACCCTCAGCTCTTTTGCAAGTCGGAGGCCAATGACCAAAGCGTTGTACTCGGCCACGTTGTTTGAACAGGGCTCCGTGGGGGAATAAGCTCGATTGATCACCAACCCGGTGGAAGAAATCAGCACTATTCTGACTCTAGTGACAATGTTGCCCTTGGGCCCAGTTCTAAAAGTGTCGTCAAAGAACATTCGCTATATGGTACCACGGGAGGTCATATTTGAATTAGCGATCTCGTCTGGCATCTCTTCGTCTATTTTGGTTGACTCTGAACCTGGATGAGCTGCTAAAAAGTCTGCCTGAGCTTGACCTTTAACAGCCTTTTATGGGACGAAGATCATGTGGTAGGGGGACAGTAATATCGCCCAGGTAGCGAGGCGAGAGCTGAGTGCACCTGGCTTAATCATGAGGACCCTGAGGGGGTTGACTCTTGATATGACGTAGATGGTTTGTCCTGTGACGTAGTGCCGCCTCTTCTGAATGGCGAAAACCAGAGCTAGGCACTCTTTCTCTACGGCAGTGTATCGATGCTCCGGCCACATCATCATTCGGCTGAGGTAATATATGGCTTGTTCGTGGCTTGCCTTATTATTTTGTGCTAGCAGAGCACCGAGAGAATGTTTCATTTCTCGTACATAGAGCAAGAATGGTCTTCCAGCAATCGGGGCTACTAGAACTGGAGGGTTCGTCAGATATTCTTTGATGCTGCCGAAGGCGCGCTGGCATTCTTCATCCCATACGAATGAAACGCCCTTCTTCATGAGATGGGTGAATGGCTGACATCGTCCGGAGAGGTTGGAGATAAACCTCCTGATTAGGCTAGCCTCCCTTGAAGGCCTCGGAGTTCACGGAGATTTCTGGGGGACCCATCTCCATGATCGCCTTCGTCTTCTCAGGGTCTACGTGGATACCCTGGGAGGTAATGATGAAACCCAAGAACTTCCCGCTGGATACGCCTAAGAAGGATTTTTTGGGGTTTATTTTTAAATTATGCGCTCGCATAAGGTCGAACACTATCCTTAGATCATGCAGATGATCTTCCTTAGAGCGGCTTTTGATGGCGATGTCATCAACATAGCATTCCACTATTTTATGCAAGTGGTCTCTAAAGATGTTGCTCATAGCTCTTTGATAGGTGGCGCCAGCGTTCTTTAAACCGAAAGGCATGACTATGTAGAAGAACGTGCCTATTGGTGTTCGGAATGATGTATGCTTTTCGTCGTCAGGGAACATCCTGATCTGGTTGTACCCCAAATAACCATCCATGAATGACATACGCTCAAAGTCGTAGGTGTTATCGATCATGATGTTTGTGATAGGGAGATAGAACTCATCCTTAGGACACGCCTCATTCAGATTGCAAAAGTCGATGCAGATTCGAATCTTTCTACTCTTCTTGAGGACTGGGACTATGTTAGCGACCCAGTCAGGATGTTGTTCCTCACGGATGAAGCCGCTGGCTATCAGTTTGTTTACCTCGGCTTCAATAGCATTCATGACGTCAGGACGGAACCGACGTTGATGTTGCTTGACTGGTTTTGCGTCTAGACGGATGTTAAGTTTGTGAAGTACAATCTCGAGGTTCAGTCCCGGCATATCTTCGTAGATCCAGGCGAACACGTCGATATATTCTCTGACGAGTTGTAGTAGTGATTATCGCTCTTCGTTGGTCAGATTCTTACTGACGAAGATGGGTTTGGAGAGGATTCATACCGAGATCGACTTGTACAACCTCATCCTCGGTAGGAGGCTCTCTTTGTTCGAACCGCTTCTCCCACTGTGCATCTAGCTGTTGTGCCCATGGCTCTAGCTCAAGAAGTTCGGGAATGTCTTCATCTTCTTTGTAGGCATTGGCAAGTGCCATATTGACGGATTAGACTTGCCTGAGCATGTCCCCGACGCTGATATCTGAATTGGAAGTGGGTGATCCGGTTGAGTGTGAGTGCCAGTCGTATTCTTCGTCTGAGCTTTTAGGTGTCGTCGCGGGTGTGACATAACCTAGCCCACATCTGGTTTTGTTATAGTAGTCTCGTGGTTTCCCAGCCGGGTCCGGCGATCGTACGGGTAGTCGCCGTCCAGTGTCGTAGTTCAAGCCTGGTGTAGTTTCCAGATCATACCCTTGTTTTTGCATAATGTACTTGGATTAGGGACTATACAGATAAAGGGGCAATCTCCCGGTGTCGGGTTCGAGCTCAACTTTTTCTATCTTAAAGGGTTGTGGATCGTTCTTCCGGCCGAAGATGATTGGGTGATCCTCTCCCTCGATTATGCGGTAAGCGTCTTCTACTGGAGTAAGTTGGTTTGCGGGTAGACATTTGTCACTTGTGTGTGCAGGTGAGCACCTATACCGTGTTCCATAGCATACATTGTACAAAGCTTATTAAGCTCGAGGTAATTCAAAGATAGCCCTTTATTGATGAAATAAGGTATCTTTTCCAACTGGATTGCATCATCTGCGGATGGAACATCAGTGTAAGCAACCACATACTTGGCCAGCTCTGACTCTTCTTCAGCAACCCCCTGTGTAAATGCAGACTGAGAGGGTGACTTGGGAAACTTGATTATCAGGGGCTCCATGGGTGGAGCAGAACATGGAGTTGTTGGCATACTAGCTATCCCTAGTTTGGTGCTCGGTGCTGGACAGGGAGTTGTTGGCTGGCAAGCAGTCCCTGGCTTAGTGTTCGGTTGCCGATTCATTCTAGGAAGACGAATTGTCATCGGTTTGACAGAGGGATTGAGCTCCTCTGCTTGTGACAGGCTAGCTTTAGACATCCTGATTGTCAGTAGCTCTGTCGTGGGTCTTGGCGCTTGGCAAGACCTTGGCAGTCGGATTATCATCTGTTTCTCCTGTGCAGAGAGGCTAACTGCGTCCTTACGCAGAGTGGGCTGTAAGGGGCGCAGTTATGCCAGGCTTGCAGGCTTGGAGGTGGATCGTCAGAGGTTCTTCTGATCCGGTTGTTGCCTCAGTTTGAGCTTGAATATCTCCTTCGGCAAGATGCTTTTTTGACTTCTCGTACAAGCATGATTCTGAGTAGTAGGATTCGACCCCTTTAAAGGGATCGATGTCGGCAAATTCTGTTCTTACAAAACTGTGCTTATCGACGTACTTGAAGCACTGGTACAGTGTGGAGGGCACGATCATGTAATCGTGTATCCATGGTGCCCCAGAAGAATATTGTAGGAAGTATCCGCATCTTTAACATAACAGGTTACTTCTGATCGAAGGTCGCCAATTTGGCACTTTAGGCAAATCTTCACGATCGGGTAGCTCCTGCCCGAATTGAAACCGCTGATGGCGGTGCTTGTCGGCGTTCGGCGATACATCGGGATGCACAGATGGTGTAGTAGGCTCTTCGGTATGATGCTTATGGAGGACCCGGGGTCAATATGCATCCGATCGACCTTGATATCGCCAATATACCCAGTATAATACAGAGGGCGATCGTGCAGGTTAGTTTTGATAAGCATATCCTACGAAGTAAAGAAAATGTTTGGCATTGACCCTGTACAAGCATTGTCCTAGAGGTCTGTCGGCGATTCCTCCCCAGTGAGATTGGACTGAGCCAGGTATGCGTCAACATTCTGGAGTGCTTCGCTTAGTGCGACACGGACATCCTTGGAGAGTCTCAGGAGCTCATATAGCGACAATTTGGCCGATGTGTTGGCCAATTATGCCAGGATGTTAAAGTTGTATGGCCTCTCTAGCCCATGAGGCATCTCTCTTCGGAGTGGTTTGTCGAAGCGAGTCGCCTTCCGCCTAGGCTTGTCGGTCGTCGGAGGCTGCGGAGGTCCTGGAGCATCAGCAGCTGTCGGCTGCTGATCTTCAGCCGAGTTACCCGGTGGAGGTTGGGTTTGTGCGCCGGAGCGGGTAACAACAGCAGTAGCTTCTTCGACCTCTGTCAAGATCGTGCGACATGATTTGACTTTTCTATTCTTCTTCTTGCTGGTGAAGGGAGACACGGACTGAGTCACCTCAGGTACCAAGTCCGGATGGACCCATATGATCTTTTCTCGTGATTTGGTAAGGGGTACTAGACCAGCAGCTTGGTCTCGGGGAGGTGTAAGGTTACCGACCTCCATCCTTGTTCGGGGGATAGGTACTACTATGTCTTGAGTCCTTATCGAAGGGAAGTTGCTGAATTGTACTGACATCATATTGGCTGCTACGGTCACCTCTTTGAAATTAATGGCCAGGGCCTTAGAATCGATGAGATGTTGGATGTATCACTTCAGCTGATAGCAGTCTTGTGTAGCATGGTGAATATAGCGATGGTAATGGCAGTACTTGGGGCTCTCTATATCTGCAGGACAAGGCTCACGCCTGGAAGGAGGGAGTTGAATTCGTCCTCCTTGGATGAGCATGTCTAAGATGGGTTTAACATGGCCATCCTCGAAGGAGTAGGTCATCTGAGGCCACTGCTTTTCTGCCGGCGTTGATTCGAGCTTTGGGGCTGTGTCGGTCACCATAGCCTGCTTGCCCTTGTTGTCTCGATTGCTGGAGGAATTACCACCGTTGTTGTTGTTGACGTTAGGGAGTTTGCCCTTGTCTTCCCCTTCCGAGATGTGTAATCCCAGTTGGCGGGCTTTTTTCACCTTGTCTTCTGTGCTAGTGGTACTGATGATGAACGTCTTCCAATCCTTGAATTGGCTTTCTCCCATCCATAGGCTGATTGTGGGAAGCAGTCTCTTTTGGCAAATTTCAATCAAGGAGGAATCAGGGTTGCCAGAAGGCAGCTTCATCGCGGTTTGGCGAAACCGCTCGATATAATTTTTTGTTAGCTCCTTTTCTCCCTGAACAATGTCCATGAGAGTGGACATTGTCACGTCTTGTCCTACTTCATAGAACCCCTCTAGGAACATGCGTTTGAAGCCGGTAAAGGAGTGGATGCAATTGTCCGACAAGTTGCGGTACCAGTCGAAGGCGACCCCTTCCAAGGCTCTGATGAACAACCGCGTAAGGATGGCATCGTCATGAGGCAGATGGTCGGTTGTGACTACAAAGTAGACAATGTACCTGCTTGCAGATGTCTTCCCATTATATAGATTGATGTGGAATGGTTTATATTTTGGTGGGAAGGGAACATCTCTCCACGCAGCAGGATACGGTTGTCGTATCGTGAGGTCTTGGCAGTTTTCTCGGGCATGGAACATGGCCTGGAGCTCCTGGACCTCTTTTCTTGCCTTCCAGGCCTCGTCTACAGTAGTAGGAGCCGATATTTCAGGAGGACTATCGCCCGGGTTTGGTGCATCTTAGTTCGAGTCCGTATTGACCGCAGGACCCAAGCTTGTTTGGCCAGGCGTTCTTCCTTACAGAGTTGGAAGGGCCGCTTTGATCTCGTCCACAGACTTAACCAAAGCATGTAGTATAGCCTCCAGAGTGTCGATGCGTTGGCGATCACTGGAACCTTCTTGGTTGCTGTCTGTCATGAACACCGTCCTCACATGAGGAGAGATGGAAGGAACGGTAGAGGACGTGCCCTTTGAGTCATACTATTGTACAGAGAAGTCATCTGGGTATGTGGAAATGTTCTCCTCTGGTTTTGACTCAGAAAGAGTGGTACCCCCAGCTTCAGATCTTGTCTCATCTTGGAAATTACGGACGTCCTCGGGGACGTCGGGATCTGCTACATCTGTTGGGTGAACCATTTCCCCCGGACTATCTTCTTGGAACACCGGGTTGTTGTGGATGTTTAGAGGAATGCTACCCCCGGCTCCAGTGTCTCCTATAGACGTGGACGAATCTTCCAGTATGGCAGATTTTGTTTTTGAGCGGGTACCCTGGTAAACTCTTCCTGCAACGGTGGTTGACAACCGTTTAGAAGAAATTTTCTTGGTTACGTCGGTTAAAATTTTCGGGCTGGAGACATTTTTTTCTTCCCTCTTCCGCTACTAGGAATCTTCAGAGAAGAATTATAAGAGGCGACGAGAAGCGCCTCATCTTCTGAGCTTGGGTGTTGCAGCCTTTGGAAGACGGACCGCCGATCTTTTTGTGCTGCTGCCTTGTTGCAGCAGCAGTTGACTATGACTTGGGTGCATTGATGTCCTTGACAGGACTCTTTGTACGTCAAATCTTCGTCTCTTTCCTTGTGCTTGTGAAGAATCACGTTGCGCGGGTCACCAGCTTTGTGGGCTGATGAGTGCGTTGGCCTCCTGCCTGCTCCTTGATGTGGAGGTAGCGTGAGTACTCGCCCCTGATCCTTGTTAAGAGATTCTTGATAACTATCCCATTCGTTGACCGTCGGAGGCTGGACACGGGTAGTTCTATACAACTTCCCATCAAGGGCCCGAGTAATAGTCATCGGGATGCCCTGGTAGTCAGAAGTCGGGACAGCCGACTGAGCTCATCGAGCCCGCGCTTCCCAAGACTTTTTCTTTCTAGCACCTGGGAGTGCATAGTAGGAAGAGTCCAAGATGGTCACAATAGAGTCTGGCATATGCTCCAGAGAGCCTTCATGGTCAGGACCGTATGAGAGGCGGTCAAAGACTGACCGTGAGCTGCATGAGATAGATGGTATGCGGCTGGGATCGATTACCGTGCAGGCTGTCTGCATGTGACGGGTATGTGTGGCCGCATGACCTTTCTATATGCGTCTAGGAGTCGTGACCGTACAGGCTGTCGGCATGCGGCTATTCTTTGTGGCCGTATGAACTTTCTATATGCGGCTAGATGTCATGGCCGTGTAGGCTGTCTGTATGCGGCTGGAAATTCTGGCCGCATGGGTTTTCTGCATGCGGCTGACTTGTGTGGCCGCATGAGTTATCTTCATACGGTTGACAGTTGCGGCCGCATGAGCCTCCATGCTGCTGGTGCCCTTATGCGGCTTGGATCGTACAGAATTCCTTTTTGACCATGTAAGTCCGGTATCATAGTGTTTTCTTCTACCGGACTTGGGGACAGTAGAGTCCTCTGTAGTCTGAAGTGGGGCCGCAAGCGAGACTTCTCCGCTGTCTCGTGCAATAGAGAGTGCTTCTTCGAGAGCTTGGAGAGGAGCAAAATTTTTGGGTCTCCACTCCCTGCGAACCTTCTTTGTGCGGGCTCGCCGCTGGACCGGGCCACCGCTTCCGTCGGAGAGCATTGTTTTGAACGCCTGTTGGTCGAACCGGGCAACCAGTATTTGTTTAGTAGAGCCAAGTTTGGCTGCGTCTGATTGCATCACCAACTCCTCAGCCGTGGAGAAGTTAGTCCCCAGCAGAGTCGCCATCGTGTTTGCCATTGATTATAAAAGAATAGAACAATTATATGGGAGGACTGGACTTTTACTTCATAATACAAACTCGCTCGTACAAAAAAAGCCTCGGGACAAAAACCTAGGTACAGCAGTCTAAGTACGATTGTTTAGTTTTGATTTTGGGGGTGACGGTAGAGGCTCGAGAAAGTGACGGCCACTCTGCCTTGCTCCTTGTATGATCAGACGTAGCCTTGGCTCCGGTGAAGAACTGCTCTCAAGATGGGAAGACTCCTCTGTGCGCGCCTTTGTCTCTCTGTATGTCCAGCCGGGTGGAGAGGACCTCTTTTGCAAGGGAATGGCACCTTGCTATATTTTTTTTTCTCTAGATCCGATCCTTGCTTACAAGGGAATGGCACCTTGCTATTTATAGGAGTGGGGTGTCATCATTAGGGTTTGCAATGATCACCCTAAAAAAGTCGGTGGCTTGGGGACTTAATTGCCATTTTCCTTGATCCTATTTTGTAGGCAATTAATCTGGACCACTAATCTTGATTGTAACGAATCTGGACAATTAATGTTGATTATGTAAAATCTGTATGGGCAATCAATGTTGATTGTCATGAATCTTGGGAAGCTCGGATCTCCTGCCACGTGTTTAATCCATGTGATTGCCATAAATCTGTTTTAATTCGGGTAATTATGATGATTGCACTAAATCAGGTTGTTGGGATTTGTTGATAACTCTTTATTGATTTAGTGCCACGTGGAAAACTGATCTTCTGCCACGTGTCATAACCGCGAGCCACAGCCGCATTAGGATAGCTTCTTAGGTTTTGAACCGCATGAAGGTGGCAGCCGCATAGGTGTAGCCTCCGAAATCTGAGCCGCATGGGGTGGTTTCAAATTGAGCCACATAGGACTAGCCACGTGTCAAGGCTGCATGGGCGTGGCCTCTAAATATTTGAGCCACATGGAGATAATCTCCATGATCCGAGCCGTATGAGAACAGCGGCCGCATAGGGTGACTGTTCATAATTTGAGCCGCATGACGGGGGTCTTCACGCTCCGAGCCGCATGCAAGCATCAGCCACATGGGGTGGTGGCAGCCGCATAGGGAGCTTTATAGTTGGTGGATCGTGCTAGCTGCAGGGGAGATTTTTTTTGTTTCCCGAGGAATACGCCGTCATGTCAAAGTTCATCATTTTAGCTTTAATGTCAGAGTTATCACTTTATGTCAGAGCATTTAATAGGAGCAGTCACTTTATGGCCAGCTGTAAAGGCAAGCTGTATAGGGTCACGTGGTTCTTGCCTGAGCCGCATGAGGCTATTGAAGAGTTTATGAGCCGCATGAGGCTCTGATAGATTCCTGAGCCGCATGAGGCTCCTTCTGTTTTGAGCCGCATGTGCTTCTTCTATTTTGAGCCGCATAGGCTTCTTCTGTTTTGAGTCGCATGGGCTTCTTCGGTTTTGAACTGCATGGGCTTCTCTAGATCTTTTCCATACTTCTACACTCGGTCGCCACCAAAGTGGGAGCAAACCGACTAAGCCTGGAAAACTCGGCCGCATATCCGTCGACCGTCCTACCCATCTGCTTTAAATTGGTGAACTTGGTCTGTAGATCGTACCGAGCTACAGCATCGAAGTACTTGGTCCGGAACATTTTACGGAATACTGTCCAGGCAATAGGCGCCACTAGTCCAACGGTCTGCGCCTACCACCAGCTGCAGGATAGATACAATAACTGCAGGCACACCACGGCCACCTTCTCATCTTCTGGGGTCTTCGTTGCCTCCAATATCACCTCTGTGTCCTGAAGCCACGCATCAGCAGTGATAGCATCTTCGCTACCATCGAAGAATGAAGGGTTCAGGCGCTTGAAACTGTTCGCTGTACTGCTCCCATGATGTCCACCTCTGCCCAGAGCATCTGCCACTGCCTGATGCAAGGCATCTCCTCGACGATCCTGCGATGCAAGCCACTACTAAAATGTCATCTAATAGCGACGTAATTTAGCAACGGCAGGAAATTACGTCACTATTAGCGACAGTTTTATGAATACGTCGCAAAACGTCGCTGCCTAGCGACGTTCTGCGACAGGAGTTTCCTTCGTCGCTGACTAGCGACGTTCCGCGACTAATTATAAGTATATGTCGCCATTTTGGCGACGTTTAGCGACGTCTACATGTGACGTCGCTAAATTATTTTACTTAGGGCACGCCGTTGCCTTCTTTTTCCCTCACTCTCACTCGAAAACTTTTAATTCCCCCACCCACCCCCCGGCGACTCCCTCTCCCTCTGTCAGTGCCCTCCCCCACGGCGACCCCCTCCCCCCCGGCGACCCCCTCCCCCTCCGGCGAGCTCCTCCTCCTTGAGATCCTCCTCCTCCAGCTCCTCCTTCCCCAATCCGAGTCCTCTTCCTCAGGTAAACCCTAACCTAACTCCTCTCCTTCCTCCTCCTCTCCCACGGACACACACACACACGGCGACACGGACACACGGACACACATCGTGTCCCCAAAGAGTTTGGGTTGTTTTTGGATACATTGTGTCGAGTATTTGGACACACAGACACACTTGACACTGTGACACATGTTCACAGACCCTCATGCACTCTTTCGCTCACTCCTTACCTGTAGCTCACCGAACCCCCTTTCATGTCAGATTGTTATTTTGTAATTGGATATATGGTTTGGGTTTTAGCTCTGTATGAGTTTAGTTTTATAGATGTAAAGGATATTGGGGAGTATTGATGTTGATATATATATATATATATATATATATATATATATATATATATATATAGTGATGCATGGATTTGCTTTGTTCAGATTTCAGAGTGTTAGTTGGGGGTTTGGGTTATAGATATAGTATCTGTTAGTTGGGGTTAGCCTAGATCCTGAGAACACATGGTGATATCTCAGTTTTCTGAGAATGGGTTATTGAGTATGTTAAATGAGAAATGTATCAGCCATTGCAGTGGAAGTTAATGAGACATGGCTCAGTCCTATTTCATTTTGTCCATCCCCTATATGACAAGTCCCTGCCTATTAGTTGCTCAGTATCTTACTTAGAACTCGTGCCATATTTTAGTTCATGGTTCAGTCTCGTTAAGGATGGGGGATTAGTCACATGTTCAGCCTTGGTACTCCTAGTTTAGTCTTTTGGTAATGTTCAACTATAGGTTACATCTTTGTGTCAATAATTTGAGAAGGGGGCTCTCTCTCTCTCTCTCTAATGCATAGCTAGTGCAGGGGTAAGTTGCCTACGGTTAGGAGATACATGTATGAAAGTATAGTGAAGGTAAGAGTTAGCTTGGAAATGTTTATGGATAGGTAAGAAATAGTGTGTGAGTGTGTGTCCTAAGTTAGGCTTGATGTCAGGCTTGTGCATTGTTTTGGTTTGATAGATGAGGGCTTGTAAATGGTAGTTGATAGTGAATTAGAGTGTGTATAGATGGTGAGTTTGACTGTTATATATATCTATGTATATATGATATAGGTGATATATATATGTGATATGGTATAGACTATATGGTAACCATAGGATAACCTAGTCTATGGTTAGTTATGAGATAGCCTATAGAGTTTGACCCAAAGTTGATTTTGACCTATATTGACCTAGAATCATGTAGATTGCATTGTAAACTTCATTATTACCTTTTGAACACATCTTAACCTATATTTCTCTAAAGAGGACATTGTGACACCGGTTCAGACATCTGATATTCATCAGTCTTTCAGGGTATCATGCGAGTACATTCTCTGATAGTTCTTTCATTTACTTGTCGATTACTGTATGTCAGTTCTAGTTAGTTCTATTTGATTCTCTGTTACAAACACGGATTGACATTACTGGATATTAGTTTAAATATAGTTTAATATTAGATAAAATTTTATTAAAATCTGTTCTTTCGATATTTGGTATCGGTCGGTATTTGGTATCGGTCGGTATCGGATCAGAACAAGCCAAACCGTATCGGTATCGGCCGTATCGGATCGGTATCGGCCGATACTTTAAACCATGGTTGTCACATTAAGGGTCTTTGAGGAGGTGACATGTTGTGAAAAGATATATCCTTATAGTTCTCCTACGTAAAGTTAAAGAAAATCCGTAGGAGAACTATATATAAGGATATATCTTTTTACAACATGTCATCTTGTCGAAGACTCTTAATGTACCAACCATGTTACCGCGGTATTGGTATTTGGATACCAATAGCGATAAGGTAAAGGATAACAATAGCGATAAGGTAAAGGGTACCAACTTAAGGTATTGGTATTGGGATACCAATAGCGATAAGGTAAAGGGTACCTTGGTAGGTAATGACTAGAAATAGGATATTTGTGGCTGTTGGATAATGTGTGTCCATCTTTGCAGAATTATTTTCAAATGGATATGAATTACTACTTGCGGAATCGTTCATGGATGTACAATCGTCGTCCTGATGATATGTGTGGTGTGCGGGATGAATACATAGCGGGAGTAGAGCAGTTCCTGCAGTTTGCTAAGGCGTTCCCTTAGTACATGGACGGCACCAAAATTAAGTGTCCGTGTGTGATATTATCCAGAAGTGGAAGTGACATATCATTTGTACTCGAGGGGTTTCACGCCTAATTACTATCAGTGGACCGCACACGGAGAACTTGTGTCTTTAGCATCAGAGCCGGAGCCTTACGTTGAGCCGTATATGCATGCGGGACCTAATTTTATTTCAGATAATCATGCATACGACGACGGGTGCGTGAACATGGTTTTCGACGCTACGGGGCCTAGTTTTGTTCATGATGCACCTGAGGAGGCACCGAACGCCGATGTTGCACAGTTCATGGAGTTGCTAGAGAATGCAAGGACTCCATTGTATCCTGGTTGTGAGGATCATTCACCGTTGGAGGTGGTTACAAGACTGTTGAGCATTAAGTCAGATTTTAACATGTCGCAAGAATGCTACAACCGAGTGTTGGAGTTGATTATAGAGATCTTGCCGGCGGGTGCTAAGTTGCCTAAAGACTTCTACCGGTCTAAGAGGATGGTGAGATCGCTCTGGATGGGATACGAGAAAATCGATTCCTGTCGCAATGGGTGCATGCTGTACTACAAAGACGACAAGGACGCAGATGTGTGCAGATTTTGTGGTGCTGATCGCTATAAGACAACTAGTACAGGAAGGTCTACCGGTGCAAGAAGACCGACCGATTCAATGCACTACTTGCCTTTAACGTCGCGGTTGCAAAGATTATTTATGGTGAAAGAGATGGCCGAAAATATGAGTTGGCACATGCGAGAACAGATTGAAGGAGTGTTGGATCACCCATCCGATGGAGAAGCGTGGAAGCACTTTGATCGAGTGTATCCAGATTTTGCTTCAGATCCGCGAAATGTCAGGTTGGGACTATCTTCTGACGGTTTTACTCCTTTTGGTCTTTCGGGATCCCAGTATTCGTGCTGGCCTGTGATTGTTACTCCGTATAACCTACCGTCTTGGATGTGCATGAAGACTCAGTACATGTTTCTAACCGTTATAATTCTTGGTCCGAACAATCCTAAGAGGAACATTGACGTGTACTTACAGCCTTTGATAGATGAGTTGAATCAGTTATGGGAAGTAGGCGCTAACATGTACGATGTTTCCAGGAAGCAGAATTTTCAGATGAAGGCAACCCTTATGTGGACCATCAACGACTTTTCGGCCTATGGAATGTTATCTGGATGGAGCACTCATGGCCGTCTCTCATGTCCGTATTGCATGGACCGTAGTAAGGCTTTCCGCTTGAAATACGGCGGAAAGCCGTACTTCTTTGATTGTCATCGGCAATTTCTGCCAAAAGATTATCCGTTCAGAAGGAACATGAATGCTTTCCGTGCCGGCGTTGTAGAGAAGGGTGATCCACCGCCAAGGTGGTGCGGAGACACGATATGGGAGGAGGTTAAAGATTTTTCAAGTGCTATCGAAGATCCTACAACTGGGTACAAGTGCGATGGATTTGGTAGAGTTCATAACTGGACAAAGAGGAGCATATTCTGGGATCTGCCATACTGGAGTACCAATCTGATCAGACATAATCTTGATGTCATGCATATTAAGAAGAATGTGTTTGATAACATAATTAATACTGTGATGGACGTAAAGGGAAAAACGAAAGACAATCCCAAGGCCAGGTTGGACTTAAAAGAAATATGCAAACGCCCTGCGTTGCATTTGATACAGCAGAATGGAAAACAGTTCCTTTCGAAGTCAATTTTTTCGCTTGACAAGGAGGATAAAATGAGACTTTGTCGGTGGATCCAGGGCCTAAAATTTCCAGACGGATATGTGTCAAATCTGAGAAGATGTGTCGATCCGAAGGAAAATAAATTGACGGGTATGAAGAGCCACGATTGTCACGTATTCATGGAGAGGTTAATTCCGATTGCATTTTGGGAATTCTTACCGCAGGCAGTTTGGGATCCATTGACGGAGCTTAGAATATTCTTCAGGGATCTTTGTTCTAAGAAATTGCTCGTTGATCGTCTAGAAAAGCAAGAGAAGGACATTGCGGTAACACTATGCAAGCTAGAGAGGGTGTTTCCTCCTGGATTCTTCGACTCTATGGAGCATTTGTCGATTCATCTATCCTATGAGGCACGTATTGGTGGACCCGTCGAATATCGATGGATGTACCCGTTCGAGCGACATTTGAATCACATAAAAAGAAAGGTGAAAAATAAGGCACGGGTCGAGGGTTCTATTTGTGAAGCCTACGTTCTCGAGGAGATTACAAACTTTTGTTCGATGTATTTCAAGCCTCATGTTGCAACTAATAGAATGAGAGCTTCCAGAAACGACGAGGGAGATCATGAAAGTAATGATACAATACTGAAGGTATTCAATGCTCCAGGAAAGCCATCGGGTAAGATGAAAAAGAGATATCTGAACGATGATGAGCTAAGGGCTGCTCAGGTGTATGTATTACTCAACTGCGACGAGGAGGAAGTAGAGAAACTGGAGGGGTAAGTAATTAATACGTCTATATTATTTTAATAGTGTTAATTATTATACTATTACATTAATTGAACGTTGTTGTTTTTAGCATATTTAATGATGATGTGCGGTCGGGTAGGCCACACATAACAGAAGAAGAACTAGAACAAGAAATGAGGCATTATTTTCCATCATGGTTGAGTGCATATGTAAGACTTGAGAACTCTATAATTACCTTTTTGTATATGCACTTGATTGAGAATGAGCTTAATTGCTTCTTTCGTGGTATTTAGGTCGATCGTCCATACGCAAGACTTGAGAATGAGTCTATTAGAACGCTAGCTAAGGAACCAATTTATGCTGCAAAAATATGGCCAAGCTACTGTGTTAATGGATTTAGGTTCAAGTCAACAACTTGCCCGATCAGAGACAACTTTGTGGATCTCGATTCCACCAAAAATAGCTGTTTGTGTATCAGATCTTCGAACTACAAAGATGTTGATGCGGGCAACGATTTCTATGGCGTGTTATGGGAGATTGTGGAGCTGACATATAGTTATGGAATAGGGCCTGCTAAGATTGTGTTATTTAGGTGTGATTGGTTCGATCCGATTGAAGGTCAAGGTTGGAAAGTAGACAAGCACGGTCTTGTTGATATAAACTATCGGCGTCGATATCAAGCCTATGAACCATTTGTCCTATCAAGTCAGGCTCAGCTCGTGTACTTCACAAGTTATTCTAAACGGGGAACAACAAGGTCGGACTGGTGGGCAGTATACAAGACCAAAGCTAGAAATACCTTTGAGGTTGACGATATAGCTTATCAACAGGATGAACTACCTCTTGTAACAAATATTATAGAAGTGGACACGACGGAAGTTTCCTATTACACATCTAATTGTGTAGAAGAAGTAGAATTATCTGAAGAGGAAGATGCAGATGAAAGTGAAGAAGAAGAAGAAGAAGAAGAAGAAGAAGAAGAAGAAGAAGAAGAAGAAGAAGAAGAAGAAGTAGATGAGCTAAACGAACTAGATGAATTTTCAGAAGAGGATTAAATCTGTACGTTTGTTTTATAATCATATTTGACACTTTAGTGACACTTCTATGATATAAATCTGTGACACTTCAGTGACACTTTATTGACACTTTTATTGACACTTCAGTGACACTTTTTGACTATGATATTTTTCAAAAATCTGTGATGTCTATCATATAAATATATTTTTTTGTTTTATTGTCATATATTTTATTGTCAGGTATGACTAGACCATCTGGACGACGCGGAGGATTATATATTAGGCAGCCCCGTTAGCCTCGGGCTGGGGATGGAGAGGGCAGTTCCGTACCCTCATCCTCATCTCCGAGTATGCCAGTGTACCGTTCTGTTCCCGGTCCATTACCGGGACAGGGCAGTTCTAGCAGGTTGGCGACTCCTCCCTCGTCGTCCAGCCTTCCTGTTCCCGGTCCATTACCAGGACAGGGCAGTTCTAGCAGGTTGGCGACTCCTCCCTCGTCGTCCAGCCTTCCTGATCCCGCGTCCAGCATCCCTGATCCCCCGTCAAGCATTCCTACTGTCGACGGCTCTATGGAGGGAGTCCACGCCGATCATATGGAGGACGGCGATCAGACTGATCCTGCCCAGGCAGGAGGTGAGAGCGACCCTCCATGCGCTCCCCCGGGCGAGACGCGTATGGAGATTTGGACGGACGGACCTATGAAGTAAGTTAATTAATTATTATATATTTCTCAAATGATTATATGTACATATATATTCATGAAAAATTATTATTGTATAGATATTGGCCTTCTGCAGTACAGAGACAGCTGGGGACATTTGTGAGGCAGAACTACGGTGGGCCTTGGCTCAACTACTCAGATGCTCCCGCAGATAGGAAGGCCTTTTGGTTCGCCCACTTCAAGGTAAAAATTTTGTTTATTTTTAAATTTTAATAATCATTTGTGTATATTATACAACTTTTGTATTTTACTTCTTGTAGAGGACCTATTTCTATCCACCACACCGGGCGGCGAGGATCGAGGGCCAATTTCCTGCCGTCATAGCCAAGCTCATCCGTGATGCGATCGACGACCAGAAGCGTCGTGATCGCGCCGGACGTCCGATCCAGGGTTGGATTACGCCAGAGCAGTGGACTGCGATGAAGGCTAGATTCAGCGAGCGCCAGTACCAGGAGCGGTCTGAGAAGGCCAAGGTGGCGCGGTCGAGCGCCGGTAAGTGGTGTGGCGGCTCCATTTCGATGACGGAGCATTTTCGTCGTCTGGTACGTTTCCTATGACGGACATTAATTTATATATAGTTCGATATAATGTTTAATACTAATAATAGATAATATATTTTAACAGGTAAAGAAGGGTGAGGACCCGAACATGGTGACCGTCTTCCTGGTCACCCATCGGAGGGCTAGGGACTTCATGGACGAGAGGGCAACGCAGGCATATGTACGTTCTATTCAACTAATATTAACTGACTATAATTTAGAAAACAGGAAAATAGATATCAATATAGACTTTAGTAAACACTTACACGTTAGCATACATGTTCTAGGCCGAGTTTGTTCGGCTACAGAAGGAGGCGGCTGATGCTGCTGCTGCTGCTAGTGCGCAAGCAGAGGGAGGGGCTGGTACTTCCTCCCAGCCGCCTGCAGAGCCATCGCCGGACGAGCTCTGGATGACCACCGTTGGCGGTCTTCAGAAGGGTACGTACGACGGGATCCTACGGCGCGTATTTGGCTTCGGAGTCATCCCGGGCCCCCTCTGTCAGTACGCAGTCTCCGGCTATGCAGGCGTCGTCACGAGCTGAGGATGTTCGTCGTCAGATCGAGGAGCTGCGTCGCGAGTTGCAGCAGCAGATTTCTGATGCGGTCGAGCGATGATCCAACCCTTCGATCGTCACCGGACGATTTGATACGGTCGAGCGCAGTATACAGGAGCTGATGAGTCTGCATCAGGCTGCAGCTGCCAACTTGCAGACGCTCACCGAGTCTACGCAGCGCACGGAGCGTAGACAGGTCGAGCTGGACGGATCGCAGAGGAGCCTTTCTCTCTCACTCGCTCAGTATACTGAGAAGGTGGTGAGTACCCTTGCTGTGCATGGTGAGCGACTGCGAGAGCTGGAGCAGGTACGTCCTCCGGGTCCATCGACGGTGCCGACTCCAGATACTGTACTGCCTCCGGCGCCGACTCCAGACATTGTACTGCCTCCTACTGCCCCTACGGTACAGCTCACCCAGGAGCAGTATGACTACATTCTATCACAGTTGCGCGGCAGGGGTCCGCAGTAATTTTATTGGTTTTTTTATGACTTGTATGTATTGGCCCTATGGGCAAATTGTTTATTCATACACTGTTGTTTATACACTTGGTGGGAGACTTTTTATCATCTTTTATTTTTATTTGACTCTATTGGATGTTTGTGAGGATGTGTGTCTGTGATATTTACTTTGCACTGCCTCCTATTTTTATTATGATATTTACTTTGTGATATCTGCGACGGGATGACAAATATACCTACGCTGGGTTATAAGCGATGATCTGATATACAAAGGAGATGCTGCCGAAATTTTAAAAAAATATATTGTGTATTTTTGTTATGATGTGTGTCTGTGTTTACAGTGAATGTGAAATACAGTGTTCGGAACCATCGACAGTTTCGATTACTGTTGTATGTTTTATCTTGGATAGAAATAGCAACAGTTCAGGGTGCACTTCTGAGAGCTTCATTTTCACGTCCTTCACTTTCTCGGACGTCGTAAAGGTTCCCGAGAAGGTGAAGGACGTGAAGAGGAAGCTCTGAGAAGTGCACCCTGAACTGTTGCTCTTTCTATCAAAGATAAAACATACAACAATAAGCGAAACTGTCGATGGTTCGAACACTGCACTTCACACACACTGTAAACACAGACACACAGCATAACAAAAATATTAATTATATTTTTTAAAAATTTTTTTTATATTAGCGACGTATAGCGACGTTCTGCGACGTTCTGCGACGTACTGCGACGTCACATAGCCGTCGCTATACGTCGCTAACTAGTGACGTTACGTCGCTCGACGTCGCTAATATACGTCGCTACGTTGCCCACGTGGCCACGTGGATGCCATGCCTCGTCATCATTTATAAACTTTTGAAGCGTTGCTAGTTGTCGCTTTACGTCGCAATGTTGGCGACCTACTTATACGTCGCTATCTGTCACTCATTTTGCGACGTCTAGCGACGATTAACTACGCGTCGCAAATAGCGACGTTTAGCGACTAAATTGCCATCTGCGACTTGCCTATAAGCGACGTAGGTTTTTCGTCGCTAAATACGTCGCAAATCATTGTTAGCGACGTATTTCCTGTATTTAGCGACGTCTCCTGACGTCGCTAATCTGGGTTATTTTAGTAGTGAGCAACTCCCTGATAAGTCCAACCAAGGCTCCATCATCCTGCCTTGCGGGCTGGGCTGGCTGTACCGGGGGTTCTGGATCTTCGGAAGGCATGACCCAGGAGGCTGCTCCTGAGTGCTGGGCCTAATCTTCTGGTTGGTGCTGGTCAATGGGAGGTGCTTCGCCTTCCTGATCGGTAGGACCAGAAATAATGTCGCTGAAGAATGCGACATAGGGAACAATAAGGAAGGACCAAGACAGATCAACGATACATGCATGTGATCAGGTCGAGAATCTCAGGGATTAGAAGATACAGGCAGAGATCAAGGGCGAGTGCTGATTGAGACATCTATTCGGTAAACCCTCACACATCTTGATTTACAAGACCTGCATGGGCCACCACTTAAACCATGTAATGCCCCAGAACCAGAATACTAGAGAACGGGGGCATACATAGCTAGCTACGTATAATCAAATGGAATCCACCTCACTATACGGTCACGGTTGTCTAGATATATGAGGGTTTAACTACAATCCATCAGTCTCCTATGGTAAATAACAAGCCTAAATGTCTCAATCTCAAGTAATCAAGTAAAGTTATAATATGTAAGATCACCAATAGTAAGGCGTCCCAAATATTACATATTCAGCTGATCATAAAGCTAGTCGTTACAAAATGTGAGGACTAGCAAGAGTTTAGTCATACATGATCAACCCTAGGATATGTCAATCATGTCACAGCCCGTAGGCAGACGGTAATAAGGTATGCAATACTAGCTAACAGGTGCTCGCCGGCTAAATGTCTCAAAATGAGAATTTTATAATAGAGTGGGAGACCCAAAAATAAACCCACTCGTTGTCCTGGTTACGTATGGTGGTCACAATCGGGCTGGAAAGTCGGTAGATCCTCTGGAGCTGCTCCGAAATCTAGCCATACAAAATCAGTTGGGTCAGATCCCAGAAAGAGCAAGTGCCACAAAGGAGGCTTCACTTAAGAACTAAAACCAGCATATCAAAAATAAATATTAAAAGTAGTTACAAAAGAGCTTGATAATAAAAGAATAACAACAATCATAATGGAGTACGAGGAAACCATTCAAGTAGCCAGGTCACAACCCTTAAACCAAATAAGGACTGGGGTTGTAACCCTTCACCTGAATAGAACTCTGTCTCCAAATCTTATTGGTAAGGTAAAACATAACAAGCATGACGTGGGGTACAAAAGACAATAAACGAAGAGAGGACTCATAACTGCTCCGGGAGCCAGTTACAACCCTTAAACCAAACAAGGACCGGGGTTGTAACCCTTCACCTGAACAAAACTTAGCCTCTGATCTTTATTGTTGAAAGTGACAATCATGCGAACAAGCCTGCAATAATCGAGAACTGAAACTACACCATACAATCGCTCCCGGCCAATCATTGACTACGACTTTCTACATTAGCTAACTAGGGTTATCACAAGCCTTAGTTACTAGCAATATGCAGTGAGATGTTCCTCCAGCCACAGGCCCTGCAGCTAATCCAGGTTATCCAGGAGACTTGGATTCATTAAGCAATACCTCATTCTTTTCCATGTATTAGTGAATTTAGGCATGTGCCCTACTCTTTGGCAGGCTACAAGTCCAACAATGGTAGCCGAGATAACGAAATCGCCTGTAACTGGAGAAATCTCTCATGAACACTGAATTATTCTAGTTATTAGCCTTAGCCATTTACAGTAGATATCCCTGACTGTAGTACTCAGGGATCCATGTCCTAGACATGATGCAAATATTACCGATTTACTTGTACAAACATAATCATCCACGGTATCCAGGCCATTCAATCTTGTCATGACATGCTAGCCGTCGCAACAGCCTTCGGGATATATATCATGTCATGTTCACTGTCAGAAGTGTGTCGGGCCACTATCATGTCATGTTATTTGTCAAAAGTGCACCACAACGGGTCATCATCGTGTCAGGGAACACATTTAAATTAATATGGCACAATCATACATGTAGTAATTAAATATTAGCAGGGACAAGGGATGTGGAGGACTCATGCGGTTTAGAAAAATTTCATGCGGCCAGCATATAAATGTGCATGAGGCTACCTAAAATAAATGTGCATACAGCGAAGCAGGTAAAAGTGCATGCGGCTAAGCATATAATGCTAAGGCCATGCGGCCAAAAATATTAAATAGTGGCCATGTGGCCACAACCAAATGGCCAAGCTGCCATAAATGAATAGTGGCCATGCGGCCAGAAATGAACAGTGGCCATACGGCCATGAATTGGTCCATGCGGCCAGTACATGCAAATGCTCATGCGGCCATGAATATGAATATTCATGCGGCCATGAATTGGTCCATGCGGCCAGTACATGCAATTACAATTGTATACAAAAGGATGCATGCAGACTAAAGCTAATGCATGCAATATCTAAGGCATTAGCTAATGGCCTATGCGGCCCCAAGTGGGTTCCATGCGGCCATAACCAAAGGCCATATGGCTACAATCAAATGGCCATGCGGCCAGTATGGCATTGGCCATATGCGGCCAAACATGGCATTGGCCATATGCGGCTAAGCACTATTTGCTAATGCATGCAAATGCCAAAGCTGATAATCTTGCAAGCTAAAAAACATACAAAGCTAATAATTAAATGGCCACGCATGCAAGCAATTTAATTAATGCAAGCAACTTAATCAAAGGGCCATGCAGACTTTAATGGCCCTGGCCGCATAAGCAAGAAAGGTCATACGGCCAGAACTAGGAAATGCTCATGTGGCATATAAATTAAATGTTTAATTAAATGGCCATGCGGCTCAGAGCTAAGAAATGCTCATGCGGCCAAATGTGCAATTAATGGCTCCCACAGAGAACATATCCATGGTAAATACCATGGCCTCCATGCTCCTCCAAACAACAATAGGAACCCAAACCCAGACTCCCGTAGGTCAAATTTGGGTAAAATAGAATTCTCCACAACATGGAACCTTCAAATAGCAAAAATATGTATGTTGTTAGATCAAAACTCCTGAAAATCGAAAATACCACTAAGCTAGATCTACAAGAAATTAGTCACAGAAATGAAAAATGCTAAGTACTAAAGTGGGTTAGAAACACATTAGGAAGACAATGGAACAATAAAAACGGAATTCCTCCATGAAGTAAGGTGCACTTGTCTAAACCTTCCACTCTCTCAGGTTGGTGGAGAAGCAATGGTAGGGAAGAAGAAGAGTTAATGGGGAGAGAGAAATATTTGGTGAAATATAAATGAAGAGGGTGGTGGTAGGTAGGGTGGGTTCACAACAAAACCGAACCAAGCCCAAACAATCCGAACTGAACCAAGATAAACCAATAAATGAAATGCCAAAACAAACCAAGCAGGAAGACATGTAATACGAGTCTAAATACGTATACGTATACCAAAATATTTAATACAAACAATGGTCATTACAAGAATATTATTTAATAAAATATTATACTTATTTCTAAACAGTTTGATTGTTACAAATTTTTCTAAGCAGAAAATAACCAAATGATAAATGTTGAGACTTTTGTCGCAACCTTTTTCTTCTTTTAGGGTTATTAACTCTGTTTTGAAATTCTCTACTATATTGTAACTAGAAAACAAAGTACTTATCATAAGAAACATCTGAGCCCAAAACAAGTTGTAACGTTTTGAAAATATTAAAAGATAATCCTGACATCCTCTTATTAGAGCATCACAACATAATGCTCACTATTCAACTTACTACCACTAATATTCAGGTCATGAAGAACATGCATAAATGTCTAAAAAATGAGAGAGTTTGCTCATGTTAGCGAACACTAGAATGTATCAATTATAGTACCACTATTTTAGTCTCTAGAATGTGTAAACATTTGCAAAATATATGTGTATATCTAAAATGATACACATGTATTGATTTTTAGGGTGCTTTTTGTAATTAAACTCTTCATGTATTATAGAAGAATTGACATACCTTATTTTTATGAAAAAGAAGATACTTTGTGTCGGATTTTGTGACAAACATTTCAGAAGACAATCTCATGTAAGGAAGTCGCGCACTATGCACTTTTCTATTCGGGACAACAAGATTGTATTGTGCAGTGCACATTTCTAGGCCCATATGTTTCCAACAGAAATACATCTTTCTTCCATGCATAATAGTGAAACTATATGTGCCAACAAATTCCATTATGCAAGGTTCTATTTGATGAGTACCCTGGAGAAAAGAAGCCAATAAGAGAAATAATAATGATACTCTTTACCAAACTATGTACTATAAATTGCAACTTGTAATATCCAATATAGTGCAAGTATAAAGTCAGTGCTACTATAAAGTGTAAAATGCAATTCAGTGCTATTCAACTATAAATCAAAATTCAAAAGCAGCATACATAGAAACTAATTTTAATATATGGTGATACAATGCAGGTGCTTGAAAAAAAATATCAATCAACTAGTATATATGTCAACTCTACTATGTAACGAAACCAAATTGATTCTTGCATTTAGCATGATACTCAGATCACATGAATAGATACATAAAATTTCGAAGCCATACAAACAATACTTCAAGATTCTAGCATCCTTTAGAGGGAAACTAAAATTCAAATCAACTCAATATTAATGTAAAATTATTTCTATTATTTGCACAAGTATGGATCAAAGGAGATATCATAATTTCTTTTCAAACTACCTTAACTGCTACAGATGTTTGTCTACTATCTGGTAACCCAAAGTGCTTAGACTTCGATGCCTTTCTGTTGTTTCTTTGCAAAATACATTAAAAATGTAAATATCCAAATATATCAATAAATTGTATAACTCTTTCGATAGATATACTTTAAAAAAATGTCTATATGTAAAACGATTAAACCTTCAGCCAAGAAAAGATTCATATCTAGTCTCTATTACAGTTGTGAAAGAACAATGAAATACAATTGAAGGCAATGAGACAAAATGTAGAAAGGAGCAACACTAGTCACATTGGTATCTCGTAGATGTTCTAGTTATCCTTGACCTTCTATTAACGAATGTTACTAATAGTATTTTATGGTTTTATCCCTTATGCTGCTACTGGAGGTTTGAAATATTATGTCATTAACATGTAAATGAAAAATAAACATCTTCTAAAATTAATTCTATACAAATTTATATATATATATATATATATATATATATTTGGAAACAGGTAAATTTTTTCTGGAATCGCTCCCACTGGGATTCGAACTACTGACCACTCGGGCCGCATGCATCTCTCTTAACCACCAGGCTAGAGGTCATTTGCATATATATATATATATATATATATATATATATATATATATATATATATATATATATATATATATATATATATATATATATATATATATATATATATACACTAAAATTAGAGATCGCAATCATTGAACAAAAGTAGCAATGCAGCCAACACATTGTTGTTCTAATAGAATCAAACCAAAGACAGCACAACACAAAAAGAAGCTATAAATCTAGAGATACTTAACTTAACTTCACCTTGGAAGGTGTCAAAGAATCCAAGAATTGCGTCTTGAATATTTACTTGCCAACCCAGCATAGCAATTGAACTGCAGCAGCAGCTGATGCCACCACCACCACTACCAGTATAGTCTACAAAAAAGAATACAACTGGCAACCCCCTCTAAAGCATCCACAACTATCCAACTTATGCAAGGTGCCAAAAGAAGGAACCAAATGAATAGCTGCGGCAGCTCCAAAAATGAGCACGCTGGTGCCCCCCCCCCCCCCCCCCATTGCCGTGAATTGGCTCAGATAGCATGGCATTGTTTGGGTGACCCATGTGTGGTTATAAAAAAATGGTACGGACAATATGGGGAATGGGCATCAGAAGAGAAAAAAGATCATCCCAGCATAAAACAAAATCATAAGTATGCCAGTAGCTTAGTTATCAGCATATAGAGGTGTGCTCCTCGAATTGAATAAATATTTAACAGCATGTAAAATTCATGTAATTTTTTTCCGGGTTAAACATGACATAAAAATAATGTCTCGACTAACTCTTAGATTGTTAAAAGTATTTGATTTTCTCCTCTAATAATCTGTAAATAAAATAAAAAATTAAAGTTACCGACCCAGCCTCCGGAGAAGTCGCGCACAAATCACAGCCCTAAAGTTAATCTGGATTTATGTGCAAACTTTTTCGGATGCTCCTATTGGTATAACCCTCGCTCTACCGGTCTCCCGTCGTCGCACACAACTCAAGAAGATTGACACTGACTTAGCTTTGCCCAGAGCGAGTATACGAAGAACCGAAAGAATTTCCGCAAGACAATAATTTGGGGGATATTTTTCGTAGAGATTTTTTTTCTTAAGAGAGAAGAAGAAAGGTTCATTATATAGGCATAAACTTTCTAACCGATGGCTTCAATCAATGACGTAATAGATGCTGAATAAAAGCATATAAAAATGTGGTTCAATGTATCTGGACAAAACCAATGGTGTCCAACGTTCAAAAAATTAAGTAGGAACTAAAGTGTTCAAAGGCTAACGAATAGCAAAAGTTTTTAGGGTTTTAACCTCAGCCCGGAGAAGAAATCGAATCGGCATTCGGCGTCCACAGATGTGGGCATCACTACTAAAATAACCCAGATTAGCGACGTCAGGAGACGTCGCTAAATACAGAAAATACGTTGCTAAAAATGATTTGCGACGTATTTAGCGACGAAAAACGTACGTCGCTTATAGGCAAGTCGCAGATGATACTTTCGTCGCCGAACGTCGCTATTTACGACGCGGCGTCCATTGTCGCTAGACGTCGCCAAATGAGCGACAGAGAGCGACGTATCAGTACGTCGCCAACATTGCGACGTAAAGCGACCACTAGCGACGCTTCAAAAGTTTATAAATGATGACGAGGCATGGCATCCACGTGGGCAACTTAGCGACGTATATTAGCGACGTCGAGCGACGTAACGTCGCTAGTTAGCGACGTATAGCGACGTCTATTTGCCGTCGCAGTACGTCGCAGAACGTCGCTATACGTCGCTAATGTTAAAAAAAAAAAATTTTAAAATATAATTGATATTTTTGTTATGCTGTGTTTCTGTTTTTACAGTGTGTGTGAAGTGCAGTGTTCGAACCATCGACAGTTTCGCTTACTGTTCTATGTTTTATCTTGGATAGAAAGAGCAACAGTTCAGGGTGCACTTCTCAGAGCTTCCTCTTCACGTCCTTCACCTTCTCGGGAACCTTTACGACGTCCGAGAAAGTGAAGGACGTGAAAATGAAGCTCTCAGAAGTGCATCCTGAACTGTTGCTATTTCTATCCAAGATAAAACATACAACAGTAATCGAAACTGTCGATGGTTTCGAACACTGTATTTCACATTCACTGTAAACACAGACACACATCATAACAAAAATACACAATATATTTTTTTAAAATTTCGGCATCACCTCCTTTGTATATCAGATCATCGCTTATAACCCAGCGTAGGTATATTTGTCATCCCGTCGCAGATATCACAAAGTAAATATCACAATAAAAATAGGAGGCAGTGCAAAGTAAATATCACAGACACACATCCTCACAAACATCCAATAGAGTCAAATAAAAATGAAAGATGATAAAAAATCTCCCACCAAGTGTATAAACAACAGTGTATGAATAAACAATTTGCCCATAGGGCCAATACATACAAGTCATAAAAAACCAATAAAATCACTGCGGACCCCTGCCGCGCAACTGGATAGAATGTAGTCATACTGCTCCTGGGTGAGCTGTACCGTAGGGGCAGTAGGAGGCAGTACAATGTCTGGAGTCGTCGCCGGAGGCAGTGCAGTATCTGGAGTCGGCACCGTCGATGGACCCGGAGGACGTACCTGCTCCAGCTCTCGTAGTCGCTCACCATGCGCAGCAAGGGTACTCACCACCTTCTCAGTATACTGAGCGAGTGAGGCAGATAGGCTCCTCTGCGATCCCTCCAGCTCGACCTGTCTACGTTCTGTGCGCTGCGTAGACTCGGTGAGCGTCTGCAAGTTGGCAGCTGCAGCCTGATACAGACTCATCAGGTCTTGTATAATGCGCTCGACCGCATCAAATCGTCCGGTGACGATCGGAGGGTCGGATCGTCGCTCGACCGCATCAGAAATCTGCTGCTGTAACTCACAACGCAGCTCCTCGATCTGACGACGAACATCCTCAGCTCGTGACGATGCCTGCGTAGCCGGAGACTGCGTACTGACAGAGGGGGCCCGGGATGACTCCGAAGCCAAATACGCGTCGTAGGATCCCGTACCGTAGTACGTACCCTTCTGAAGACCGCCAACGGCGGTCATCCAGAGCTCGTCCGGCGATGGCTCTACAGGCGGCTGGGAGGAAGTACCAGCCCCTCCCTCTGCTTGCGCACTAGCAGCAGCAGCAGCATCAGCCGCCTCCTTCTGTAGCCGAACAAACTCGGCCTAGAACATGTTTGCTAACGTGTAAGTGTTTACTAAAGTCTATATTGATATCTATTTTTCTGTTTTCTAAATTATAGTCAGTTAATATAAAGAATAGAACGTACATATGCCTGCGTCGCCCTCTCGTCAATGAAGTCCCCAGCCCTCCGATGGGTGACCAGGAAGACGGTCACCATGTTCGGGTCCTCACCCTTCTTTACCTGTTAAAATATATTATCTATTATTAGTATTAAACATTATATCGAACTATATATAAATTAATATCCGTCATAGGAAATGTACCAGACGACAAAAATACTCCATCATCGGAATGGAGCCACCACATCACTTACCGGCGCTCGACCGCGCCACCTTGGCCTTCTCAGACCGCTCTTGGTACTTGGGCTTGCTGAATCTAGCCTTCATCGCAGTCCACTGCTCTGGCATAATCCAACCCTGGATCGGCTGTCCGGAGCGATCACGACGCTTCTGGTCGTCGATCGCATCACGGATGAGCTTGGCTATGACGGCAGAAAATTGGCCCTCGATCCTCGCCGTCCGGTGTGGTGGATAGAAATAGGTCCTCTACAAGAAGTAAAATACAAAAGTTGTATAATATACACAAATGATTATTAAAATTTAAAAATAAACAAATTTTTTACCTTGAAGTGGGCAAACCAAAAGGCCTTCCTATCTGCGGGAGCATCTGAGTAGTTGAGCCAAGGCCCACCATAGTTCTGCCTCACTTGGAAAATCTTTAACCTCCTCCCATATCGTGGCTCCGCACCACCTTGGCGGTGGATCACCCTTCTCTGCAACGCCGGCACGGAAAGCATTCATGTTCCTTCTGAACGGATGATCTTTTGGCAGAAATTGCCGATGACAATCAAAGAAGCACGGTTTTCCGTCGTGTTTCAAGCGGAAAGCCTTACTACGGTCCATGCAATATGGACATGAGAGACGGCCATGAGTGCTCCATCCAGATAACATTCCATAGGCCGGAAAGTCGTTGATGGTCCACATAAGGGTTGCCTTCATCTGAAAATTTTGCTTCCTGGAAACATCGTACGTGTTAGCGCCTACTTCCCATAACTGATTTAACTCATCTATCAAAGGCTGTAAGTACACATCAATGTTCCTCTTGGGATTGTTCGGACCAGGAATTATAACGGTTAGAAACATGTACTGAGTCTTCATGCACATCCAAGGCGGTAGCTTATATGGAGTGACAATCACAGGCCAGCACGAATACTGGGATCCCGAAAGACCAAAAGGAGTAAAACCGTCAGAAGATAGTCCCAACCTGACATTTCGCGGATCTGAAGCAAAATATGGATGTACTCGATCAAAGTGCTTCCACGCTTCTCCATCGGATGGGTGATCCAATACTCCTTCAATCTTTTCTCGCATGTGCCAACTCATATTTTCGGCCGTCTCTTTCACCATAAATAATCTTTGCAACCGCGGTGTTAAAGGCAAGTAGTGCATTGAATCGGTCGGTCTTCTTGCACTGGTAGACCTTCCTGTACTAGTTGTCTTATAGCGATCAGCACCACAAAATCTGCACACATCTGCGTCTTTGTCGTCTTTGTAGTACAGCATGCACCCATTGCGACAGGAATCGATTTTCTCGTATCCCATCCAGAGCGATCTCACCATCCTCTTAGACCGGTAGAAGTCTTTAGGCAACTTAGCACCCGCCGGCAAGATCTCTATAATCAACTCCAACACTCGGTTGTAGCATTCTTGTGACATATTAAAATCTGACTTAATGCTCAACAGTCTTGTAACCACCTCCAACGGTGAATGATCCTCACAACCAGGATACAATGGAGTCCTTGCATTCTCCAACAACTCCATGAACTGTGCAGCATCGGCGTTCGGTGCCTCCTCAGGTGCGTCATGAACGAAACTAGGCCCCGCAGCGTCGAAAACTATGTTCACGCACCCGTCGACGTATGCATGATTATCTGAAACAAAATTAGGTCCCGCATGCATATACGGCTCAACATAAGGCTCCGGCTCTGATGCTAAAGACACAAGTTCTCCGTGTACGGTCCATTGATAGTAATTAGGCGTGAAACCCCTCGAGTACAAATGATATGTCACTTCCACTTCTGGATAATATTTCACGTTATGACATTTCACACACGGACACTTAATTTTGGTGCCATCCATGTACTGAGGGAACGCCTTAGCAAACTGCAGGAACTGCTCTACTCCCGCTATGTATTCATCCCGCACACCACACATATCATCAGGACGACGATTGTACATCCATGAATGATTCCGCAAGTAGTAATTCATATCCATTTGGAAATAATTCTGCAAAGATGGACACACATTATCCAACAGGCACAAATTCGTATATTATGTCTTATTATGGGACACACATTAGTAGCGAACAGTTACTAATAACAATGATATGCAATCTAGGTCAAACTAGGTTGTACTAAGTCAAACAAGGTCAAGCTAAGTCAAACAAAGTCAAACAAAGTCAAACAAGGTCAAACTAGGTCAAACTAGGTCAAACTAGGTTGTACTAAGTCAAACAAGGTCAAGCTAAGTCAAACAAAGTCAAACAAGGTCAAACTAGGTCAAATAGTCAACCTTGGTCAAACAAGGTCAAATCTAAGTCAAATATCATATTTCTAGTCATGACCTACCAAGGTACCCTTTACCTTATCGCTATTGGTATCCCAATACTAGCTAGCACACACCATTCAAGGCTATACAAGCCTAACCTATAATTCAAGTACCAATAATGACCAGAGTCAACTTAAGCTATCTCATACACACAAGTAATATCTGGGTGTCATTTGTTTAGTCTTAAAAAAACACAATCAACTAAAACTAGTACCAAGTAATGAGCAATAGTGAGTTACCAAAGCAAACTGAAACTAAAACTAGTATCTGGGTGTCATTTAAACAACTAAAACTAGTATCTGGGTGTCATTTAACAAACATGAAGACAACAAAGTCAAACAAGGTCAAGCTAAGTCAAACAAAGTCAAACAAGGTCAAACTAGGTCAAGGGTTGACCTATAGTTGACTTTGTCAACTCTTAGTCCAATCTAGGTCAGATGTTTACTCTACTTTGACTTTCAGTAAAAATAGTCAACCTTGGGGGTGACTACTATTTCATATAATTTTAAAGTATCGGCCGATACCGATCCGATACGGCCGATACCAATACGATTTGGCATGTTCCGATCCGATACCGACCGATACCAAATATTGACCGATACCGACATTGGGGGTCTTTGTTCCGATCAATTCAAGTACCAATAATGGCCAAAGTCAACTCAAGCTATCTCATACACACAAGTAATATCTATATAGATATATACATATAATATATATATATATATAGGCATGTATATACTATATGCCTATATTACAAGACAAGGCAACTTTCATGCATTCATATATTTAGACACTCTAACATAGGCTATATGCCTATATCACATATGAGTTACATGATATAGTTATGTATATATGTATACAATACCATATATCAAACATATATATATAGAGAGAGAGAAGTAGAGAGTGGGTGGTGTGTGTACATGCACATGTGAATGGGGGGTGAGTGTGTTGACTGTTACATGTGACAGTCACATATACGTGTATATGAGGGAGGCTAACATGCTTGTATTAGGCTATATGCGTGTGTGTACCTAGGCAAGAGTGGGTGAGTGAGTGAGTGATATGAACTATAGGTCAGTCCAATCTGGATAGTAAGGGGATTTACTGTGTTCAGTCAAATAGGAAAGAAAAAGAAAGGAAATCAGTTCATTTCACACAACATTACATACTCCTATAAAATATTTCAGACCCATTCACCTCAAACCCAAATCGAGAACCAAAACTCTAACCAAATCACCCCAAACTTGAAACTTAGTCAGCACACATATAGATACACTACACTAGGGTTTTAAACATCTAAATTAAAGTATTAACTAGGTTAAAATGGTTGTCAAAACTGGGTTTTCAAAATTAGAAAATACAATAAATTAACAAGGTATCAGTCAACATAGGGTATTTAGAAATTGATATATAAAAATATGTTAAAATGGAAAATAAATGGTTGGTAAAGGATCTAGGCTATGTGTACGTGTCCAACATAGTGTCTCGTGTCCACCACAACATGACACAGTGTGTCCAGTGTGTGTGTGTGTCCATCTGTGTGTGTGTCCGTATGATTCGTGTGTGTGTGTCTGTGTGTGTGTGCCTGTGTGTCCGTGTGTGTGTGTGTGTGTGTGTGTGTCTCTGTGTGTGTGTGCGTGTGTGTTCGTGTGTGTGTGTGTCCGTGGGAGAGGAGGAGGAGGAGGAGGAGGAGGAGAAGTTAGGTTAGGGTTTACCTGAGCTCGAGGAGGAGGAGCTCGACGGGGGGGTACGGGTCGCCGGAGAGGGAGGGAGTCGCCGGGGGGGGAGGGAGTCGTCGGGGGGGGGGGAAGGGGTCGCCGAAGGAATCGCCGGAGGGGGGGAAGGAGTAGTGGGAAAAATTAGAAATTTCGAGTGAGTGGGAAAAACGAAACGCTGTGCCCTAAGTAAAAATATTAGCGACGTCACATGAGGACGTCGCTAAACGTCGTAAACTGGCAACATATTTTAAAAATCCAGCGATGTAACGTCGCTATTCAGCGACGTAATTTTATACCTGTCGCTGAACGTCGCTATTCAGCGACGTTTTGCGATATTTATATAAAGGAGTCGCTGAATTCCATATATAGCGACGTAATTTTACGCCGTCGCTAAATTACGTCGCTAATAGATCATATTTTAGTAGTGCATGTACCCGCCGAACTGAGCCGGGCCGCGTGGCGGTGGCGGCGTGCGCGTCTGGCCGACGGGTTACCTCCACAACACTTCAATAAAGCAGACAAGAGTGAAGCATTATATGTTCTACCAAAGTCTATGTCACAGACGATGTGGGACTAAACATTTTGTGAGGAGCTTGGTATTTAAATGAAAGAAGAGCAACAACTCCAACACCTTGTTGGTGTTTTTGCTTTTGGATTAGAAAAGATAGTCCCACATCGACTACACCAAATGGTGAGTATCTCAATATAATGCATTGCTTGTGTTGAGGTGTGCACATGAGGTGTATTGGGGCACAAGTTTGTGCCATGTGGGAGTATTTTTCTAGAAGAAAAAAGGATTAAATCCAACAAGGAAAGTTGATTTTTGTTGTGCGGACTCGGACTCGGACTCCAGGATGCACTACCAAAATAAGTCATATCAGCGACCAAATTAGCGACACAGACTTAAAACATCGCTAATTTTGTTGGATTTAGCGACTCCAAAAGTATGCATCACAATACGTCGCTGATAGCGACCAACAGTGACATATTGCGACCACCTTTAGTGTAATAAAAATCAACGTCGTTGATTTGTCGGAAAACGTAGCTAGTTTTATTAATTTAGCGACGTTTAGCGTCGCAAAGATTAAGACGTCGCCGAATATTAAAGGAAGGCCGACGCTTTGCGACGTATTTACGGACGTCGCTAACTTCCGCTAAATAGGGTTTCCTCGGTTCGACTTTTCATTTCTCCCTCTCTCCAAATTTTTTGTTCCCGTCCCTCTTCTCCGACCTCGACGACAGCCCGACCCCCTTCCCTTCGGCGCCGCTCATCCTCCTCCTCCACCGTGAGCCCCTTCTCCTCCCTCCGACGAGCCCCTTCTCCTCCTCCTCCTCCACCGCGAGCCCCTTCTCCTCCTCCACCGCGAGATCCTCCTCCACCTCCTCCTCCACCACCGCGAGGAGACTGAAGGTAAACCTTAACCCTAAATGAGGTATTTTTCGTATCCAAAATAGACACGGAGACATATTACGACCATGTGTTCACTGATACAGTGTGTTCGTGAGATTTTGGACACTTTGTGTCCATTTGTTGGACACGTGGACACCCCCAAGCTTGCATATATATGTATTTCACCTCTGTACACTTAATTCCCTCCTCCTCCACCACCGAACTTGTTCTTCTCCTCCTCCTCCACCACCGCGAGGAGACTGAAGGTAAACCCTAACCCTAATTGAGGTGTTTTTCGTGTCCAAAATGGACACGGAGACACATTACGACCATGTGTTCACTGATACAGTGTGTTCGTGAGGTTTTGGACACTTTGTGTCCATTTGTTGGACACGTGGATACCCCCAAGCATGCATATATATGTATTTCACCTCTGTACACTTAATCCCCTACATACACTTGTGTATTTTCGTATTAATTTGGATTTGCATATTGGGTTTGGATTTCGATATAGTGTTTGATATATTATTTTACCTTGCAACATTTCTACACTTATTTAGACAACAAGTATATGAACCAATTAGTCAACATTTATTTGTTGAAGTATGGTACGATCCATTCTTCGTAAGTTCTAGCTATATATGTCTCAAGATCCAATACTCGAAAATCCCAAGAAGAAGAAGAAGAAAAGAATAAAATGACATCGCTCAACACCCTATGACAACTCTTTGTAGAATTGTGTTAAAGTGTGAGTTCTACAGTATGAGTTCTACAGTATGGTTCTCTTTGTAGAATAAAATGACATCGCTCAACCCTATCGATCCTCCATACAAGTCTTCCTTCATCTATTGTCTTAAAGTATGAGTTCTACAGTATGGTTCTCTTTGTAGAGTTGTGTCTTATTTTAGACAACAAGGATTTCTTATTTTTATAGGTAACATGGCAACATGTGTAAGGGAACATATAGGTGTGTGTTTGTGTTTGTGTTTGAAAGGGAGTGTCACAAGAGTAAGGCGTGAGCATGTGTTAGTATTTTGAGCTGTGAGAGTGTTTGTTCTATTGAGGTTAGTACCAACTGGAAAGTTAGGTTAAAAGAACCTGGGAACTATGGTGTGGTTGTATACATCATGTATATGTATGTGTGTGTCTAGTGGGAGAAAGGGGGAGGGTTAACTAGTACCAGGTATTTGGAGAGGAGGGAGAGTTTATACTAGTATATATAGACTAATATCCTAAAACTTGACTTATACAACTTAGAAATGGCTAGTTTGACCAAGTTGGACTAGTTTAGCTTAGAGTTGACTCGGTTGGACTATACATAATATATAGACTAATATCCTAAAACTTGACTTCTACAACTCAGCCTATATGAAATATTGTAGACACGGGTGATATACCGCCACCATAATCTCTGACCACCACACGCACAAACACGCGGAAGAAAAGTTAGCAATGCGAAAAGAAGATGACAGATAATCTCTGACCATTTAACGTAAAATGTCATGTGTACATATACTGCGGAAAGTGTAGACCGCATGAACTGACAATTGCATATCATTCACTACCTTGATGTATCTATCTTACAGAATTATGAAGCTGAATTACTATCTGTGGAATCGTACTTGGATGTACAACCATTATCCTGATGACATGTGCGGTGTACAGGATAAATTCATAGAGGGTGTACACCAGTTCCTGCAGCCAAGGCGTTCCCTCAGTACATGGACGTACCAAAATTAAGTGTCCGTGTGTGAGATGTCGCAACTTGAAATATCATCCAGAAGTGGATGTCACGTATCATTTATACTCGAAGGGTTTCACGTCGAATTACTATCTGTGGAGCGAGCACGGAGAACTTGTGTCTTTAGCATCGGAGTACGAGCCTTATGTGGATGTCCACAATAACGCTCCTTACGACGATGGGTTGGTGAACATGGTTTTCGACGCGGCCGGGCCTAGTTTTGATCCGGATGATCATGATGCACCTGAGGAGGCACCTAACCCCGATGCTGTACAGTTCATGGTGTTGCTAGAGAATGCAAGGACTCCATTATATCCTGGTTGTGAGGATCATTCACCGTTGGAGGTGGTTACAAGATTGTTGAGCATCAAGTCCAATTTTAACATGTCGCAAGATTGCTACAACCGTCTTATGGAGTTACTTATAGAAATATTGCCTGAGGGTACGAAGTTGCCTAAAGACTTCTACCGGTCTAAGAGGATGGTTAGATCGCTCTGGATGGGATACAAAAAAATCGATGCCTGCCGCAACGGGTGCATGTTGTACTACAAAGACGACAAGGATGAAGACGTCTGCAGATTTTGTGGTGCCGATCGCTACAAGGCATGTGGTAGAGGAAAGTTTGTCGGTGCCAGGAAGCCTACCTCTTTGATGCACTACTTGTCGTTGACACCGCGGTTGCAGCGGTTGTTTATGGTGAAGGAAACTGCAGAAAACATGAGTTGGCATAAGGGGAACATACCGAAGGAGTGTTGGATCACCCATATGATGGAGAAGCATGGAAGCACTTTGATCGAGAGTATCTATATTTTGCTTCTGATCCGCGTAATGTCAGATTGGGTCTCTGCTCCGACGGTTTTACCCTATTTGGACTTTCGAGATCCCAGTATTCGTGTTGGCCTGTGATCATCACCCCGTACAATCTACCGCCTTGGATGTGCATGAAGACTCCGTATATGTTTCTCATCATTATTATCCTAGGTCCAAACAATCCGAAAAGGAATATCGATGTGTATTTGCAGCCGTTGATTGATGAGTTGAATCAGCTGTGGGAAGTAGGTTCTAACACGTACGATGTATCTAGAAAACAAAATTTTCGGATGCGGGCAACACTTATGTGGACCATCAACGACTTTTCGGCCTATGGAATGTTATCTGGATGGAGCACGCATGGTCGTCTTTCATGTCCGTATTGTATGGACAGCACTAAGGCTTTCCATTTGAAACACGGAGGTAAACGTGCTTCTTCGATTGTCATCGACAATTCCTGCCGAAGGATCATCCGTACCGGAGGAACAGGACTGCTTTTCGTGCTGGTGTTGTGGAGAAGGCTAATCCCCCGCCAAGGTGGACCGAATACACGATATGGGAAGAGGTAAAAGATTTACCAAGAGCTATAGAGCAGCCTGCTACGGGCTACAAGTGTGACGGATTTGGTCGCACTCATAACTGGACGAAGAGGAGTATATTCTGGGATCTTCCATATTGGAGCACCAATCTGATTAGACATAACCTTGATGTCATACATATCGAGAAGAATGTGTTTGACAACATAATTAATACTGTAATAGACGTAAAGAGGAAGACGAAAGACAATCCAAAGGCTAGATTGGACTTGGAAGAAATATGTAGACGTCCTGTATTGCATTTGATAGAGGACGGGAATGGGAAGTTGAAGCAGCCTAAGGTAATTTTTTCACTGAAGAAGGAGGATAAAGTGAGGCTTTGTAGGTGGATTCAAGGTCTAAAATTTCCAGATGGGTATGTTTCGAACTTGAGAAGATGCGTCGACCTCAAGGAGAACAAACTAACAGGTATGAAGAGCCATGATTGTCACGTATTCATGGAGCGTTTAATTTCGATTGCATTTTGGGAATTCTTATCGCAGGCAGTTTGGGATCCATTGACAGAGCTTAGCATATTCTTTAGGGACCTTTGTTCTAAGAAATTGGTCGTTGATCGTCTAGAAAAGCAAGAGAAAGAAATTGCGGTAACACTGTGCAAGCTAGATAGGATGTTCCCTCCTAGATTTTTTAACTCTATGGAGCATTTGCCGATTCATCTTTCCTACGAGGCACGTATTGGTGGACCCGTCGAATATCGATGGATGTACCCGTTCGAGCGACATTTGAATCACCTAAAAAGAAAGGAAAATAAGGCTCGGGTCGAGGGTTCTATTTGTGAAGCCTATATTCTCGAGGAGATTACAAATTTTTGCTCCTCCTATTTCAAACCTCATATTGCTACGAATAGAACGAGGGCTCCGAGAAACGACGACGGATATGAAGAATTTAATGATGGAATACTGAAAGTATTCAATGCGTCCGGAAAAACTTCGAGAAAAATGAAGAAGAGATATTTGAATGACGAAGAGCTAAGGGCTGCTCAGTTGTATGTATTACTCAATTGCGACGAGGATGAAGTGGAGAAGCTAGAGGGGTAAGTAACTCAGGATAATGAGTTTACGTCATCTCAATGTAATAGTATAAGCTAATATTATTGTACTAATCGGCGGTTGCTTCGTTGTTTTCTAGCACATATAATGATGAGTTGAGGCTAGTTAGACCCTACCTAACAGACGAAGCATTAGAACAAGAAATGAGACGTCATTTTCCTTCTTGGTTGAGCCAATATGTAAGTAGCTCGGTAATTACTGGCCTCTTCTAATGCAACTGTGCAATAAATAACTTATTATCGCTTCTTTGATATTTAGGTCGATCGTCTAATTTCACCCGAGATTGAATTAATTAGAACTCTTGCCAATGGACCAATTACGTTTGTTAAAATATGGCCAAGTTACTGTGTCAATGGCTTTCAGTTCAAGTCGACAAATGCTCCGATCAGAGACAACTTCCTGGATCTTGATTCCACAAAAAATAGTTGTTTGTGTATCAAGTCTTCGAACTACAAAGACGTCGATCCAGGAAATGATTTCTTTGGCATCTTGCGAGAGATTGTGGAGTTGTCATATAATAATGGCAGAGAACCTGCAAAGATCGTGTTGTTCAAGTGTGAATGATTTGATCCGATTAAAAATCAAGGTTAGAAAATTGACAAGCATGGTCTTGTGGATATAAACTACAAGCGTAGATATCAAGGCTACGAACCGTTTGTCCTAGCAACTCAGGCTCAGCTCGTGTACTTCACAGCTTATCCAAGACGGGGAGCAACGAAGTCTGACTGGTGGACAGTATGCAAGACTAAAGCCAGAGATACTTTTGATGTTGACGAAAAAGCTTACCAGGAGGACGACCTACCTCTTGTAACCAATATTGTCGATGTGGACTCCACGGAAGTTACGTATTACACGACACATAATGTAGAAGATGTAGAATTATCCGAAGAGGAAGACGAAGCCGACGAAGGCGAAGATGAAAGTGAAGATGAGGAGGAAGAGGAAGATGAGGTCGAGGAAGGCGAACAAGATGATTATTCTGAAGATGATTGAGAGAGATATACTTATCTGAACTTAGATGTTTCTTCTAGAATATATTATCTGGACTTAGATGTTTATTGTAGAATGTATTATTATATGTTGTCTTGGTTATTATCTTGTCTTTGTTGTACTTTTATATTTCTAGTCTCTATTATTTGTTGTACTTTCATATTTCTAGTCTCTATTATTTGTTGTACTTTTATATTTCTAGTCTCTATTATTTGTTGTATTATCATATGCTGTTATCAGGTATGGCAGGTCGTCGCGGTGCGTTCTGAGGGAGACAACGAGGTCACTCTCCTCCGGTACTTCCTACAGGTACCGCTAGAGGACGGAATTTTCCTTCGGTACCTCATTCTGGTACCGGCTCTGGATCCTCGTCGTCGATTACTCCTCCATATCGGACAGTAGGCACTACAAAAAATTTCGGTTTCCGTGACAAGTAATTTGTGACACGTGTAAAACTTGTCACTGAAAGAGATATTTTTGTGACAAATAAATTTTGTTGTCACTCATAATTTGATTCTGTGACAACAATGATTTTTGTCACACAGTTAAATCATTTAAAGACCATATTTTTATTGGTCGCCACTTAATATTGTCACTGAAATAAAATTTAAATTTTAGACTTATGTCAAAGATAAGTTATGTATGACAAGTGAAAAAACTTGTCACTTAAGGTATTTTTATAGTTACAAGAAAATATTATTATCAGATAAAAGTATTAGCCACAAAATTTAAATTTTATTCATGTCACTTAAAAGTATCTTTTAGTTACCAAATAATTGTATGTCACACAAAAGTATTAGTCACAACGAAAAATTTATTTTCTGTAACAAAAACTTAAAGTAATTTTAAAAAAGTTAAATAAACAAAATATTTATATCAATGAAATATGGCAAGTGTTTGCTCAAAAAAATATATATATGGCAAGCATTGATAAATATTTCAAAATAAAAAAATTTAGTACCCAAATTTTCTTGTTTTTGGTTTAGGAGGCAAACCAAAAATAGTTCCCTCAAAATAAAAAATTTGGAGACTCTGTTGAGTACAAAATCCCCAAATCCCCTTCCGTTCCGAACATGAAACAAACATCTCCCTTCCTCTCGACAGCCCGTCCCAAATCTGGTTGATTTATAGGGTTTCCATGCATCTCGAAAGAAGATGAAGAAGGAGCATTGGTGCTCTCGAAATGGAGAGCGTTCGTGAAGTCGGCTATGTCAAGGAAGGGCCATCTGAAGGTACTCGCCCATGCGTTCATCAATCCTCGACGGGAGGGACTTCGACGAGGCCCTGGTCCTGTAGCAACGGGAGTACCATGCCATCGTCTCGTCGTCGGTTGGGCCGGAGTACTCTGTTATGGAAGAAATTTAGTGTCAGTTTGTTTTTCTTGATTTTTTCCCTCATTGTGTGTATAATTTATTTCACGAAGCCAATATTTTTGCATATTCTACCATTAATGCTTGTTTTGATTTTTTCAGCTAGGGTTTGGGATAAAATCTTAGGGAATTTATGGTTATTTTGTAGATTAGGGTAACAATTTGCATATTCTAGAAAAAAATTGTTTATTTTTCCCACAAATCCTTGTTTTACGATCATCACTACAAGAAAATAGGTCTTTTCCAACGTTTATTTTTTCAACATTTATATTAAAGTCGGTTTATGTATGATATACCAACGTTTTGCAGTAATCGTCGAAAAATATCGACGTTTTCTCGTAAAGGTTGAGAACTTCCAACATTTATTTCTTGGCATTTATGGATAAGTCGACATAGACATGATATGCCAACGTTTTGCAATAAACGTTATAAAATTAGCTGACATTTGGACATAAAGTCGGCATAGACATGATATGCCAACGTTTTGCAATAAACGTTATAAATTTAGCTACCCTACAACAAAATCCTAATCCTGCTTGTGCCGCTGCCACTTTCGACCTTCTAGTGCTGACGGTAGAAAGCCTTCTCCATGTGAACGACCTCCGGGATAAGAAAGGGCCCGAAAAAAAGAATATGAGGAAGGGGCGAGGGATCGTGTCCGGGAGGGGCCATAAGGGGGAGAAGGCCATGTGGCTGATGAACCCCATTGTGGCTGAGGCTCCCCAAGCGGGAGGTTAAGAACCGCTTCAGCCTCACTTTCCAGGATGGTCACTTTGGTCTCTAGATTGTAATATATGGCATCCAAAGTGTTTTGATAAAATATGCAAATGAGCCGAGTATTTTTTTAGTACCGAATATGATACTAATACTACGAACCTTGGACTTTCAAGTACCCAAATAACTCTTAAGAGGATTGATGTCAGTTTGGCAATTAGTCATGCAATCGAGCAAATTATTCAATGTTGCCTTGTTAATCTGTATTTTGTTTTACAGTTGACCCTGCTTTTATGGGATAAAAAAATCAATAGATGGAATTACTTGGGGTCCGAAAGTGTTTCCAACAAAAGTCTTTGTTTTCTAGGGATGGTACTTTAAGGCACCATCTTTAAGCAGTAATTGAACTTTTTAGTCCATTCACTATAATAGCCTGAATGAGGATTCTATCATGGTAATGATAATCTCACTCGAAAGATAGTCAAAATTTATACACGCTAATGCTGGAAGACTTCTCTTTCATCTGTTTAACTGTTGGTGCTTTTTCCTTTTAGCATAGTTGTTTTATATATACAAGAAACTCTTTTGATTGTTCCTATAGACAGACAACAAGTACGAGATAAAATTTTGGTGCTACTGGACTCTTGGCAATTTGGGGGCCCTGGAGGGAAGTATCCACAGTACTACTATGCATACACTGAGTTGAAGGTAAGCATTTACTTATGTTTCATCTGGGGTTCTGTTAGAAGATTCCATTTCTTTGTTTCTAACAATCATGTTCATATCATGATCCGTTGATTAGGAAGAGGCATGTTAAATGATACTATATGCGATTGAAAATTGCATTAATCTTTAAGACAAATTGAGCCAAAATCAAAGAGGAATAACATTCTTAAAAATAGTTTACGTAACTTCACAAATTATTTAGCTAATTTATGGTGGCTTCATGTTATAAAGTGATTTAGCTCCCATGTGTAAGGTTCTATTTTAGATGTCTACTATTTTCCATTGAAAGTGGCACGGCTCATGTTAAATTGAGGCAATGTGGCTCTTACTTACATTTTGTGCTTTATAATTCTCGTTGGTTGGAAAATAGCTGCCTAACCTTTAAAAGATACATTTGTATATGTCTATATTTGCTCATTCAACCTGTAATTGGTTCTCTTAAAGACTTGCATCTGCTGCTAAACTTAAAAAGTAGACATATTTTGGAATAATTAGGATAAATTAGAGAATGCTGGCTTATGAATGTTTGTTCGATAGAGAACTGGAGTGCAGTTCCCACAGTGCTCATCGGATTCTGTACTGATATTTACTCCACCTATAACACATCTGGCAATTGCATGTAGACATCCTCAAGTTGGTTATGGAATGCCAAGTGGTTCGTCTTTAACACTTGATGAAGCAGCAGCATCGGAGGTCGCGAATATGAGGTAACAGTTACACTGCTTCTGTGAATTAATTTTTATATTTTTTTGCTTCAGCTTATTTGTTTAAGCTCGTCTCTAGCTATGATTTCATGTGATGTATTTTTTGGTTGTTGAGTTTTTAACACAAACAGCTTTGCTAAATTTGCCGGTCTTACTTAGCTGGTTGGTTTTTGGTATGTGACTCAGTCTACCAAACTTGCATTGGCTTCATAGTGTAATGGAGCTGTTAAGTGATATGTTGAAAGCTATAAGCCAAAATGATACTATATGCTCTATAGTTAATGTAGCTATAAGCCAAAATGATACTATAAGCAACAATAATCTTTTAAACCATATGTTTTAGAAAACAATGATATGCTCATTACCTATAGGATATCCAAGCCAACCATAACTATATGTTTAATAGCTTTGCTCATGTGCTGAAGCTCACAAAATCGAGTTAACCTTGTTGTCGTCTTGATGCTTTATGCACCGTGGGGGTGCTTGGTACGTTAATAGATGTATTACCTGAATTCAACCAATTTTATAAATGGGTTCCCATGTTGAACCAGTATCTGACATGTTTATAATCAAGTTAGATGGGTCGACCATCTATTTATACCTTACCCAAAACTGCTACTAAAACCCTCCCCACCCTTGGTCTATTTTCCTTATAGACTTTGTATTCTATTTTGATCTTTGATCGAATGAGCTTAAATTGTATGATAGTAAATATACGTATAGATACAAGCTTACGACCTTATGAGGTTTTATAGCAAGGCCCTCCCTTGCAAATAGCTACATTAGTTGGAAGTTTGGCCCTGACATAGAGGGATGGAGGTAGTTTGACATTCGATCATAAAGCTTTGCTAGTTCTTTTGACTGGAGTTTTTTTTGCTGTATAGTCGACTTCATTTTGATGGACGAAGCTTTGATGGAATTGGAATGCTTCATTGTTGATCCCATTCTGATGGGAGAAGGCTTGGAGAATGATGATGACAAATATCTTTTTGTCTTAAAGAATGGTTGCCATGAGATAAAAAATTCTCGTCACTTGTAAGACACTAGGATACTTCATTCATTTTATTAACAATGAATATTAGCAATTTAATTATATTATCATTAGGTGAAACACACAACAATTTTTATGACTGTGTCAACTTTATCAATGCATCATGTGTAAGTAAGTCTAACAGAGATTAGTCTAGCTAATTGTTTGTTATATGTGTATCTACAAAACATATACATACATTATTAGGATAAAAAGTATCCCCATGTCAGTTTTTTGGAAGATTTAAGTACCGAATCTCCTGAACATGGACGCCTCCCACCCTTGTCATATATCACGAGTTGTCTCTGCAGAGTTCTTACTAATTGCTCCAACTATTTTGAAATTATTGTTGCTCTTTCTCGAAATATTACACTAAAGAGTAGTATACAAAGGTGAACATCAACATAGCTTTGTCAGACTTTTGTTCTATCCAACTCCTTCGGGAGTTTACCTCGCGTGATTCATCTTATTGACATCTATGAGGTTGGCTTGCCAAGGCAGACATAATATTAGCTTGGTTACTATAGCAATATCCATGCCCCATTCTCTTGTATTTTCTATCTGCCAAAAGCCCACTTCATACTGTTAATCTTTGCTTATGTAGATTGTAAAGCTTCAAGAAGATAACAAGGCATTATTTTGTCTGACGAAATCAAAGGAAGCATCATTACTTGAAGCAGAACCGACAGTTCAAATTGCCTTGGCAAACACTTCTTTGGTTTACGATTTACAGAATAAGAATAAGGAGTCGATAAAACTGATTGCAGTGTTGCCATCTAATTACTTTGATTATGAACCTTTCTTTTTGCAGTGTTTGGTAGATATGCAGAAACCTCCAGAAATGATATCCGGCAATATGACTACAGGTTAGAAATACTTTCAAAAACTTATGAAAAATCGTCTTAGGTGGTTTGGACATGTGCAGCGTAGACCAATAGATGTCCTGTAAAGAGGAGTGATAAGATAATAGTTAAATGGGCCGCTAGGACTTGAGTTAGGTCTAAACGAACATGGATTAAGGTTTTAAGAAGGATATGTTTTTTGTTAGTGTTACAGAAGATATGGCCCTTAAAAAGCTGAAAGAAAGAAAATGATTCAAACGGCCAATCCCAAAAAACTGGGATAAAGGCTTTGTTATTGTTTTTTAAAATTGTGAAAAATTAACTAAAGCTGTATTAATTCATATTTCCTCATACATGGTATTGCAGCCATGTGCGTATATTCGGTACTCTTCATGAGGTTCGCATGGATGGTCCAGCCAAGAAACTATCTTCTTCTAGGATTTCATGCCTCTAATGAAACAGTCCAACTCTATCAATTTTCTCGTTGGGCCAATTCCCAAGGGTAAGGATATTCTTCATGTAAACTGTAAAGCTTTCAGGAGATTTTGAGTATAAAAACATCATAAAAACTACTGATTACTGCTCATACTTTTGGAATTCTTTTTATTTTATGCAGACAGTAAAGCTTATATATATATATATATATATATATATATGTGTGTGTGTGTGTGTGTGTGTGTGTGTGTGTGTGTGTGTGTGTGTGTTTGTTCAGAGTCCCGCGGGAGCCCCGTGCCCTCGACCATTGGATCGAAAGGGTGCGCGCAGGGGCGCCCCGATCCGATGGTGCCGGGGGGGCGGCTTTGGCGGTCATCCCCCCGCGTTTGATCCGATATATATATAGAGAGTTCTTTTTATTAGTGCTATGAAATCAGCCTATCAGTTCACTTGGTATATTATAATTTCTTTGACACTACTATTCAACGTGGAATCTCAAGAATGAGCATGAAGTACCTTAATGGCTATTATTTTCTTGCACTTTTTTTCATGTGTTTCTTTCCTGTGCAAAGTTTGACATTAGACCAAATGGAAACTAATAGCTTGATTTATTATAACTGTTGGCCTAACTTCTCTATTAGTCAAAATTATATTATGAACAATTAGTTTCTTTTATATCAGCAAAGTTGTCGGGGGATAGATGAGCTATCCTTTGACAAATAAAAGAAGGAACGTTAAACATCTTTTGCACTTTTATATTCAACATCTTTTTCCTTATATTGTTATTATTTCAGGGTCCTTGTTTATGTTAGATGGATGGATTCATAAACACTACACCAAAATAGACGATTTGCGACAGTTAGAGTTGTCCAACAACGACGTGCTAAAATTGTTGTTATATTTTCGACGGATTAAAATCGTTGTTTAATATCAAACCTATTCACCAAAAATGGTAAATTTAGATTTACGGATAAAAACTGTTGTTTAACACTAGAACTACGTTGAAATTTTGGCTCCAACATAATTCATTACAAAAATTCTCTCTCGTCTTTTTGCTAAAACCCGCGTACAACTCCCTCCCCCCTCCACAAAAAAATCATGTTAAAACTTTTTCCCAATAGTTTTCCTCTCAAAAATTCTCCACTTCTATTCTCCTTTCAAAACATCTCTACCACCACCCCCTACGTTGGAACCGCCGCACCCCGCACTGGAACCGCCACCGGAACCCTATCATCAGGTAATCCTCTATTTTTTTCTTCTCTCAAAACTCTGTTCGAAAATCCTTCGCATCCGTTGATGGAACCGTAGCCGTTCGGATCTCCTTCACACCCTCTCCGCCCCGTTTGATGCTGATACGGTGGATGGAGGTGATGGAGAACATCTTTTTTATTTTCTAGGGTTTATTTCATAGGATTTGATCTTATTTATTTTCTAGGGTTCAGATTTGAAATTATTAACTAATTTTTTTGGGATTTGCTCTAGTTTATTTTGTAGGGTTCAATCTCTACAGAAAACAAGGGTTCACATGAGTTAAAATTGGGGAATTGTGCTAAAGTTTTGAAAGTTAGTATGATAAACACGTTCTCTCCTGATATTATTGGAGAAAAAAATTGTTAAAGGTGGTTTTGACATGATGAATTATGATTCTAATGAGCTTTGTGTGTTTGCTTTCTTTAATTGTATGTTTATTTTTCCTTGGTTTTTCTGCATATTATGCTTTTCTTCCAAAACTGAACAACCATCTAGTATAAATTCTCATCAGGACCTCCTATTTTGCCATATTTGTAGGTTCCTTAGCTTTTTCACCTTTAAGATTTGGTCAAATCAATTTTTTTTTTGACATATGACTAATATTTCGTTCCATTTATCTCTTTCAGAGCTTTCGAGAAATCCCTCTGTAATTTCAAATTTTGGTCAAATCAAAGCCTTTTTGACATGACTATTATTTCGTTCCATTTATCTCTTTCAGTGCTTTCGAGAAATCTCTCTGCAATCACTTGGAGAAGGTATTATTCGAATTGAAGAATAATGCTATTTGTTTACTAAAAATTAGGTTACTAAAAGTTATATTAACAATGTCCTTTTTTACCCAATAAAGTTTCATTTTTGTTAATGCTAATGTTTATTGGCATATTGCTATAATTCGAAACAAAAGAATGCTACTGGTCCGTTGAACTTGTTTTAGTTTTTAAGCTGATCATCTTATATGCTCCTATGTTGTCTTGTTGCTTGGTTAGTTGTGTAGATGTTTGTACCATGTGACCATTTTATGAGAGAAATAAGCTTGCTTCATGGTTTTGGTTTCAATAAGAATTGCTAAATATTATTTTGTTGTTGCTTAAAAACTTTGCATACCTAATTGAATTTTTTTTACTTGTATCTTTTTAACATCTAAATATGATTTTGATTAAAGCATTGGGTTAAGTTATTATATGTAAAATGAAGACCTTTTGAATTTTATTGGAATTCGAACATGGATTTTTCTTCTTGTTCTTCTTATTTAATTGATTTGATTTCCTTTCTTACACCCAAAACTGAATTCTTGTTTAAAACTTGAGTTAGATTTTTATTATCAGAGATGGTATCATGGAGGACTACTACATAAGTTGTAGGTATCTCAAATTTTGAATTGTATTTTCATGTTGTTTCACTAAACCAGTTGATTGTTCAGGTAGAGAGTAGAAACAAAAACTGCTTATTGTTGATTACTTTTTGGATATCCTCACAAGTGAATATTTCTAGTGCATAATGTTCTTTCATATTGATCGTATTTTGGATTTTTTTTTTTCTCTTTGGCGCTAGATTACTGAGAGTGGCAAGCATGACGGTTAAGTTAATTTCAGTTTTATAAGAATGAAACTGATATTCATTGGTTCACTGTTGTGACATTTGTACCGTTTAGGATAAACTAAATGTTGTCTTTTGTTTTCTAGGTAATGAGGGGGATGGGGGCAAAATACTGCCAAACCCCTTGAAATATCGGACTTAAAGAAGCTACTAGCTAGGACAACTACGGGGGCATAGTAGTTAAGTGTCATAAGGTTCATGTTAAACTCCTCTGATAACCAGTCAAGAAACTGATGCATGACTGACGAATGCATTGTCGTTGGTGTAATATTGAACTCACTACTCACATTCTATTTTATTTTGTTCTTTAATCCAAGAACCTTGTGTGTGTAAGGACACAAACACACACACACATGATCTATCAAGTAGGTCATAAATATCTACAAATTAGTCATAAACTTTTTTATTACCGGAGATGGCATAGAGAATCTAACAAGTAGCATCTTAAGTATATTGTTGGTCCCTTGACTAGATCAGTTGATCTATACCTGACACAAAGAGTCATCATGTTCTTTTGAAACTTATTACCAAGTACCGTTCTTTTTTCAAAGTTGAAACCATGTTTGCGTTTGAGAAAGCAATTTCATAAATGAATAGCTTCTTGAAAAACATAACTTCAGTTAGAATCACATTGGGGGATTTGGAATCATGCTTTGACAACATGATGATCACTAATGAATTCATGTTTTATAAACACAAATTTCAAAAAGAACAGTAGTTTGGTAATAAATAAATGTAACAGCTACTAGAAAAAAAGGACTCTGATGCAGCTGAGTCCTTGATGCCAAGCTCCCCTGCCTGTCTCTAATATTGGACTGGACTTCAATGTTTGATACTAAGAGCTTATACTAGCTACTACTAGAAAAATAGGACTCTGGTAGCGGTCTGTTAGTGGCACAAAAAGGACGCAGTTTTGATACATTCCTAATACTGGACTGGACTTTAATGTCCGATACTAAGAGCTCTACTAGCTGCTACTAGAAAAATAGGATGCAGTTTTGGGTCTGTTAGTGGCACAAAAAGTTCAAAATTGTCTCTAGATGGATGAAGCTTCCCAAAACTGCTTAAACTTGTCCAAAATTGGGTGAAGCTTACAAAGATAAAACAAAAGATGTGGCCATATTTACAAGAGATTACCTATCAGCAAGAGATTACCTATCCGTAACTACACTATACAGTCTGTACACTACAGGAGATTACCTATCAGCAGCTCACAGTGTACTGTGTACAGCGTACCACTGTACTGTACTTAAAAAAATTTGAAATTCCAGGGGCATAGCCGCGCCCCCTCGGCACCATGTACCTACGCCCCTGTTCATATGTGAACTCAATAATATAACTTACATATTAACAGTAACCCAATTAAGAATGCAAATGAATGTAACATGTTTGTCACAATGCCTATGTTGATGGACTTTGATATGGTTCATTGTAGCTTGATTTTGATTCCACGTGTTGTTGCTACCAACTATGTTGGGTTTGGTGAGTAATTGCTTGATTAATATGATTGAGATCATATTTTAGAACATGAAAAAAAATGAAAGTGAAACCAACTCAAATACACATTTAAGTCAGTCTCGTACACATTTTGCAGGTTTTCAAAATTTTACCATATTTCGCCCTTGTTTGGGAAACATAGGCCAATTTCTAAGGAGTTTAGGAAGTTTTTGGCGATTTTGAAGAAAGATCAGTTTTGAGTTTCAGTGCATTTCCAGTCAATTTTGGGTACTTTCAGGTGGTAATAGACGTGTATTGACTGAAACTTTCCAATTTTTTCTTGATTCTGAAGGTATGACTAATATTGCTCTAATCATGCAATTTCCAGTCTGTTCGGATCAAATTAAAATAATGTTACTGTATTTTTGTATCGATCTTCCAATCAATAAATCAATGAAAATTAAAATTTTGTTGCATTTAAATTTGCTGTGTAATTTTTGTATGATCTCATCTGCCTGTTGCAAACTTTTTGTTTTTAGAAATGTTCTCTTTTCTTCCAAGGATACAATCTTGGAGATTTCCTTTCGCTTGTTCTTCTGTCGCAACTAATGATTAGCAAGTACCTTTTTGTGGTTTAGCTATTTGGCTTATTCATTCAGAAGGTAAAGAGGGTTATTTTGTGACTATTCTGAATTTATTGCACTCTGTCGTCTCTCTATTCTAGCTACAGCAGAGCAAAACAGAGATACCTTGATGGTTATGAACAGCAGCTTGGTCCTTGTCACCATCTTGCTTCAGCTGTAGAGGCAGGTTACCTGCTCAGTATATAAATTGTTTCCTTGGTATTGAACAGTTTTATTTACTGCTTTTAGAGCATCTTTCCTATGTGCATGTAGCATGCCAACTAAGTAATTTAGTTGTGTATGAGATATTTAGTTGTATTAATAAGTTATAATTGAGATACGACATTTGTTCATTTATAAAGTTTGTGTATAAGAATGCATCAAGTAAAGACTCTCACCAAATTATGTCCTGGATACATGCACTCTTTTAAGGTCATATGCTTTCAGGTACATGTTGAATTTGAGGCATACAGTCATGCAGTGGGATTATCTGCATGCTGTGTTTATGAAGGGCTTCTATGCATGATCAAGGAAATGCGGTGAAGCGAGGGGTTGATATAATAGTTGGAACACCTAGTAGGGTAAAGGTATGCTTCAATTTATTTTCTGTGCAGTAGTAGTTCGTTATATATTTTATTATGATAGACGATACACTTTTATGTTGACACTCATTATGATTTGCATCATTTGCCTGGTGTATGATCTTATCAAGAGAAACTCACTTGATTTAAAGGCATTAAAATTTTGGGTCCTTGATGAAGCTGATGAAATGCCGAACATGAGTTTTGTTGATGATGTTGAGTTTATTCTTGGTATGCTCTTTCCTTCATGAGCATATATATATATATATATATATATATATATATATATATATATATATATATATATATATATTGATTTAAAATTTTAAGTTCATTGGCTTAAGTTCACTCCAAAAACTCCATGGGTCTACTTTGAATTAGTAATATCATTTCATAGGGACTGCTGGAAATGGAAGCTTCTGATGTCAGAGTTGGATCTCTGTTGTGAGACCTTTCCTGCAAAGCCAGGGACAGAGAGGTTAAGGTTACCTTAGTTTCTGGATGGAGCCAAGGAAGCCAGGGATACGATTTCCTTCAAATGAATTCATACTTAGGCCCAGGTATGTCAAATGTTTCAGACCAAACATTCCTAAGGAGTGAACTTAAGCCAGTGAACTTAAAAATTTCAATTCTTTGATATCCATTTTCTGACTTATGAGTGAACTTAATTTTTTTACATTCTTTGATATCCATTACCTGACTTGTGTGTGAATTAAAGTCATATTTTGAATTCAAAATATTTGGAAGGAGAAAGCTGTAAAGCAAGAAGTTTGCCTTTCATAGGTTCAAATATCATTCCATTTAGACAAAGTGGCGAACGGGTGCAAGGCGTGGGTATGCCGATCATGGGCCAAATCCTTAGAGGATTACATTAGGTGATTAGACTAGGACTTAAAAGTACAAGCTAATTGTGGTTTTGTATTGCATTTTCTATTTAATATGAGCACTAGATTGTTGCTCTTGTGTTCTCAAACATAGATGAGCAACTTTTTCTTGACTGTTGGGTGAAGAAAAGTGTTTGCTCAAATTTTTTATAAGGTAAAGTAACTACGATAATATTACATTGGATTGATGAACATAACTGTTTATTTTTATATTTATCTTTCATGTTTTATATGATACACAATAAGTACCTTATACTCGTGTAAACCTTGGATTAAATAATCTAACCTTTAAAGTGTGTGCGATTCAAAAATATTTTGTTGTTTTGATGATGCTTTTAATTCTATGTATAGTTAGTATACTGGTACTTAATTATAGGAACTGACATGTAACGCTTGTACTCTGTTCAACACTGCTATAGTTTTCAAAATACATCTCAGTTTTCAAATACATCTCAGTTCTGAAACCTAATCAACGTATAATACGAGCATTGTATATTCTTTCTTATCGGATCTTTCGATGTGTTTTACGGATCCATTATCAGATCTCGATGACTTGTTGCAGGTTCCAGCACAGACTAAAGAGGAAACCGATGGCTCTGATCAAGAAGCTCAGCATTATAGTTTCTTTCCAAATCAAATAGAAAAGGTTGAACAAGTACACGGTGAGGAAATACTACAAGACACCAGTGTTCTACTTTCAATTTGGGATAGGGGATATTCTCCATCTTATTTGGGTAAAACTAACCATGCAGCAGATGATACCACAGCATATAAATTTTTTTAATTTGTAGATAGATTCGGCACTATTGACCATTATATTTATCTTTTCTCGGTTTTTAATTATCTTTGTGTACTTGTTTGTTTAATGAGATCTTTGTATTTAAGGGATTAATTATGTTTTGCTATAATGCTCTATGTTTATAACTGATTGATGATCTGTGTCAGTGTCTCTTAGATTCTGCAGTGACATATATGTTCCAGTGCATCTGCTGCCAATACCAAATAAAAGGTAAGGGCCTTCCTTTGACAGAAATTCTCATCTATTATGTAGTTGGCTATGTCATATGCACCATGGAAATCATTTTCGGTCTTTGCTATGATCAATAAAATGCCAGTCAATTTGCCCATGTACATATTTTTATGGTGTTCTTTGGTGTTGAATATTCTCATCTGCATTATATAACTTTCTATGTTATTTAATGGGGATCACATGGATGCAAATGACTTATGGATATGGATTTTTGACACTGAAGAGCTTGCTTTGGATCTAAATGAGAAGGTTTTCCAATTATTCATACTTTTTCCACACATCAGATTGTAGACAAATAATTTTTTTTCCCCTAATATGTTGCCGATAAGTCATCTTCTGAAAATTTATCTTGGAGATTTACAGTGAGTTGTGATAAGCTGATTTTTGCATTTTGTAAATCACATTATTTCATTTTTTGACTAACTTGAACCTGTTAGCTAGACTAAGTGGGTTTCTATGTGGAAACCAACCTTTACTTGTTTCTTGGAAAACCAACATTTTCAACCTTTGTTGGCTAGACTACGTGGTTTCTTTTAACCCCAAGAAACCTAAGTTTCATTGTATTATTGGGCTGATTAGGTTTCATTTTTCTAAACAGTCTGGAAATGAACTTCTAGGCAAGGTGGAAGAATCACAGAACTTAGTAGGAATGGTTCTCCTTTCACATAGAACAAAGGATGGTCAAGATTCATAATTCAAATTGATTTTTGTTTGGACAGTTTGTAGATTTAATATTCTCTAATATCTTCCCTCTATGTTCTTATATTTATAATGAAATTAAGTTCCTTGCTAAGCACACTTGGGACTCTTTGCCCCATGTTAAGGGCATTCCAGTTGGTTATTGATACCAACAGTCTATTCTAATTTATTAATGCACTTTTGGGTGCAAAATGTCCTATGCCTCCTCCGAGAATGCTCCTTCATGCCTAGCAGTAGTTACAGCAGCAGCAATATGAAGAAATGGTGTTGCTCTCTAGTGTATAAATTTCATTATTTATCCTAATACAAACCCTTTCTAGAGTCTATTGCTTTCAAGTGTTTTATCATGTGTCTGTAATCTTGTAAGGAAGTATATTACCAAGTGTTGTCGGGTAAATATGATACTTCCTTGAAGAATGGATGGGCTCCGGCTGCTTCTATTTTGGGCAGTTTTATAGGAAAGTAACTTTATAGTGTACAAATGGCAATAAGAAAAATGGAGATCATTTTCGGTAACTCAGTTGTTCCCTACAAAGTGTAGGAAACTTCTCTCTACTAAAACTTGTCATGTCCATCGACTCCACCTGTATTCGACAAGATACATGTGTCCATTTGTCTCCACTTAACACTTCTTTATACACATGAAATTGTCCACCTTTATGAATTGTAAAATAATGACAAGATGGACAATATTATATCCTTATTTCTTATAATAAAAGATAAAATATATTTGCTTGTTTTTGTACTAATTATTTTTTTAACATATAAATACAAACCCAAACTTACCTATATTGGTTCATCTTAAATGTATGTATAAGTCAATGAATACAGATGTGTAACTTTGTCCTTGTCTTAAGATTTTGGTCAATTGTGGTGTCAGTGTCAAAGTGAGACATACATGACTGTCGACTAATTAGAAGCAATAAAGTTGTATGAACCATACATCAGGATTATACACTATTTTTAAAATTTCTTCATTTTGCCATGAGGTTCTGTATCTGCCTATATGGTCGATAATTTACATGCACTCCTTTGTGGGTACTATTTTCTTTTATCTACATACTATAAAGAACTATCCAGCTTCTTTGTACTCTATTTTTTAGTTATTGATCATTTTGAGCTGATATTTAAGTATACTCTTGGAGACATGTCTACGGTATATACTTATGTTTTTTTTTTCTTATCATCTATTTCTATCCTTTGTTATATAGTTATTTATAGAATTTTTTAAATATTTATGGAGAGAATCAAGAATTGTTCTATACTTATGGTTTTTCTTGTTTGTATATAGGGACATGATCAGTCTACCTTGTCCATAAAGCTTGTTTTTTTGAAGAATTTTAGAAAGAGAGCCGTTGCTATTGGATGCGTGAATACAGATGCACACCATTTAATGATGAAGCTTATAATATCATTGTCGATGACATTTTTGACGGTATTGAGATGTTCGATAGAGACAAAAAGTTTGATGATATTACAGTTGGAGAAATGATTGATTGGCCAAAATATTCAGTTCAGTTTGTGAGGTTTAAAACTCTCTTTTTTTTGTACTGCTCTAGAGATTGCAATAACATTATCTTCCTTTTGTTCATTATGAGAATGAATGGTTATGAGCTAGCAACATTAGAGGTATTTTTGTTTTTGTATGGAATATTGCTATGTAAACTCGATACATTTATTAGTTAATATAATTTTGATTGAATTTTTTTACTGTTGATGATAGTTGATGTTTACATGAAAATTTATTTTCAGATGTATTTCAGTTTTATATACAGGATAAACAAGTTTAAATAGATTTTATATGGATGAATTGATTTTTTTTAATCCTATTTCCAGAAAAATGACGGACCTTACATGTTGAAAAAGTAAAAATAATGGCACACCAATTTACAGCTTATTTGACAGTTTTAGTCCATCGTTTTTATTTGACAGATAAAAACTGTCATTTTATTCAGCTATAAAACGACAGTCCTAAATTGTCGTTTAAATTTTGGGACACGCTATTAACGACGGATGTACGGATCAAAACTGTCGTTTATTGTGATTTACGACGGTTTTGGTCTGTCGTAAAATGCATGTTTTGGTGTAGTGAAATGACCTTAGCTTTCCACAAGTTGTGTTTATTTGATACAATATGAGTATCATGAACAGAAGTATCACATGCTCAGGATATGTGAAAGAGACTATTAGTATGTCAACAAAGTGAAGCTTAACTTAAGGATATATATAAGACTGCAGTTTATTAGAAGCAGCTAGAGTTACAGTAAGAAGGGGAAGATGATAATACCTTTCAGGAAGTTCTCTCATGATCCATGTAAATCATTGGATAAAACATAAGTTCAGAAAAGGGAAGAACTGATAAAGGCCTAATTAACTGGGACAAATGTTGTGAAGTTCATAGGATTTTAGATGACTTACATTTGTAGGAGAGTATATAGGTTAGGGCTTGAAGAGCAATGGGTGATCATGTAAACAAAGTGTAAAGATTTTGATAGCATTTTACAAAGATGAATGAATATATATTCTGTAACTTATTTTTGATTGGAAGCTTCCAAAGCCAGTTTAATTGAAAGATCAAAGTTTTACAAGCTTAATGAAAACACCATAAAGTAAAACTAAATACTCAATCCAAGTTGAAATGAAAGAAGAATAATGAAAACACCAAGTAAGCGGCTGATTATGCCAACAGTCAAGACTGTAGAGCAATTGACAAATCGGGTGAAGCAAGGGGAGCCACTGCCATCCAAAACTAGACCAGGGGAGAGATGGTAGGAATTAGTATACGGAGGAATTTTCACGAGAATTTATTGCTCCATCTGCAGATGACTCGTTCGGTTGCTCTCTCTCTCTCTCTCTCTCTCTCTCTCTTACTCGTATAATGAGACGATTAAGAGGGTTTAGCAAAATATGTGAGCAATTGAAGAAATAAAAATATAATTGAGCTGTTATTATCAATTTAATCAAGGAGAAAAAGAGTCAAAGCAGATAAATGAGTTGTATGAAGAAAATGAAGTTTTTTTACTCAGTTTGTCAGATCTGAAATTAAATTATTATAAGCTCACTATTTCTTAACAGTTAAGCATGTATATCAAAGAGTCGGCGTTAAAAAAACCCATTCTTAACACTTGCATGTACAAATCACTAATAGTGAACTTCTTCAAACAATTTCTATCCAAATCCTATATCACCTTCGATAAGATCCTATTTTCTATCCAACTCCTATATCTCCCTCGAACTTGCCTATCTTAATTTAGTTTCCTCATGTTCCAAAATAACATAACTCTAAGTTCTAACAAGTCTGCTCATCCTTTACTTTTTATGATACTCCACCATCTGTTTTCCTTCTAGTTCTATATTTATATCTTGTCGACATTGGTCCATCCCAACATTGTGAAAATAAAAATGGCATGGAGAGTCTTATAGCTATTCTATTTATTCTCCATTACCTATATCAGCATTCCCAAGTATTCAAGTGTCTGAGACACAGTTCCCTCTATATTACCTTCACGACAAGTGGTTGATCACGAATACACTAGAAAGTTGAGTTAGCACAGCAGAATGAATTTCATTACTCTGAAACTATTTTTATTGGATCATAGATTTGTATATGGGTCACATTAATTTTTAATTATAACTGTAGGTTTGTTCCTTTTGACAGGTATTTGGGGAAGAAAGAGCCAGAGGTGCAGCAGTAATATGTAATCTTGCGTTTCCTCAATAAAATTCTCATGTAGGTAACTTGCACTTGCTTTCCAATCCAACAGAAAGAGAATCATTCATGTTAAAGACTATTGCATATTGAATATCTATTGGAACAGCTCTGATTCATTAGAGGACAAAACATATGTTTTTCTTGTAGTTGGATCCGTTGAATAATTTGTCGTGAAATCTTGAGCAATGTCTCCATCCCTTGCAAGTAATCACTGTCAGAAGTTTCTTGATTACAGATGAGAGAACACTCAATTTTTCGTTTGCTTTCAACTTACTGTGTATATCATGATTCATGAGATTTTGGGTACTCTCCTATCTATTGCTAGTGCGTCGATAATAACTGCATGTTTCAAGTTCCAATTTGAGGGTTTTTATTAAGGGATAATTTGATTGTTCCAGGATTCCAGCAATAATTTTTCATCATGATAAGTCCTACTATAAGCAAACCAACACGTTGAATAGTAGGTCATTATGCTGTTGAAGCTGATATAAGTTGATCAATTGATTGGCCATTTAAGTTTAGGATTTTGATTTAATGCACTCCTAACTTTATCTATCAATTCAGTGAAATGGTACCAAGCACTACTTTCTGAAAATTGAACAAACGAGCTCGAACAAAGATTGTTTAGAACTTTTCCATTTAGAAGCTAGATGATATTAATTATTAATGGCTTAATTGCAACTTAATACCTCAACTATTCATGTTTTTTAACTTAATACCCTAAACTTTTTTTTGGTACAACTTGATATTCTGAATTTTTTTGACAAATCTATAGTTTTATCTCATACTGAAAATTATAGACCCCTACATAACATGTTATTTTTCTTATGTATATTACTCAGGGTCCCAAGTTTCAAGAAATTGTTATATAAATATATATATATATATATATATATATATATATATATATATATATATATATATATATATATATATATATAAACAATCTCTTTATTAATTTATGCAGGTCATTAAAGATTGATTATCACCAAGACAGGAGCTGCATATGCAATTGATCATCAGTTTACATTTATAAATTACTCTAGGTTTTATGTACCAGCTAGTTTGGATACTCTTTATTTTATAAGTACTCAATAGTAATTCTTTTCATGTTATATGTACTGAATTTTGTGGAGCAATATAATTACTTTTATAGGATTGATATAATTATTTTTAATGTTATTGTTGTCTATAATTACTTATTAGTCGCCTATATAAAGGCCTTTTAGAATTTGTGAATGTTAGTTCTGGTTTACATTGGAAAGTCGATGGGGTGTTCTTGGAAGATGAGGACAATCATGCATACCCTCTTATACAAGAATTGTGTGATATTTTATTGTGTGTTCTTGTGTTTCAATGTATAATGACTGACAAAAAAATACTCGTGACAATATTGATTTGCCACAAAACATATAAAGTGTACATTACAGTGACAACATTTACATTCCTAAACATATAAGTATATAGTGACAACAATAAAAGTGTTACTGCAAGTGTTTATAATGATGACATGTACTTGTCACTAAATATATATGTTTATTGTGATAACAATAAAAGTGTTACTAAAATTGTTTTGTGATATCAAATGTCGTCACTGAAATAATTTTTATTTTTTTGTCAAAAAAATGTATATTTATTTTTAATTACCATAAAATGCTATTTGTGACAATATTGTGCGTTACTTATAATATTTTTAGTGACGCATTTGTTGTCACATAAAGTTTACTATCACTGACAACATATCCTTGTCACAATAGAGAACTTTCTGTGACAACGACTTTTGGTCGTCACTTATACTTTTAGCTACGGAGGTATAGGCTACGAAAATAAGTCGTCACTATACTCGTCACAGAAGATGTGTTGTGACGAGTTTCATAACTTCTGTGACAACGTTACATGTCATAGAAACCATGTTTTCTTATAGTGAGGTGGGCCTGCTGGGACGACGTCACGTGGCATATCTCCTGGGACGAGTAGTTCCAGGCCTGTTGAGAGTGCTCGTCCGTCTAGCGTTCCTACTGCTGATACGACGATGGAGACGGATGAGCAGATGGCGGAGGCTGCGGCGACGGCCGAGGCGGCGGTGCCGACGGCCGACCAGCATCATGCAGATGATGCGTGCGCACCTCCGGAGGAGAGGAGGACGGAGATCTGGGCCGACGGTACAAAGTAGGTGTTTTAGTTTATAATTTTTTTTTCTTTCTGTTTTATCATAAATTAACTTTTTTCATGAATATAATATGTTTGTATAGATATCGTCCCCCAGAGGTACAGAGACGTCTAGGCCACATGCTGAGGCATAATTATGATGGTGCTTAGATTAACTACTCTGATGCTCCGGACGAGAGGAATGCCTTCTGGTTTGCGCGCTTCAAGGTTAAAATATATTTGCTTTTAACATAAATCATATAATTTTTGTATATTATATATAACTGATAAATATTTGGTTTGCGCTCTTCTAGGATATGTTTTTCTATCCACCGCACCGGGCCGAGCAGATCGAGGGGATGTTTCCTGCCGTCGCTGCCAAGCTGATCCGCGACTCTATCAATGATCAGAAGGATCGTGATCGTGTCGAAAAGCCGATCCAAGGTTGGATCACCCCTGATAAGTGGAATGCGATGAAGGCTCGATTCGAGGAGCCAAGGTACAAGGAGAAGTCGGAGAAGGCCAAGGCGGCTAGGCAACATGCCTCGAAGTGGTACGGTGGGTCGATTCCGATGACGGAACATTTTCGTCGTCTGGTATGTCTTCCTCTTTTACAAATATTATTTTAATGCGATATCGATAAATTATTACTAAGATAATATATTTAATTACAGGTAAGGAAGGTCGGTAACACCGACATGGTGACCGTCTTCCTGGCCACCCATCGTCGCGGCGGTGACCTTATTGACGAGAGGGCCGAGCAGACTTATGTAAGTATTATAATACGTTATCTTAATTTAATACTTCGTGTCAATTTTAATATAACTTAGTAAATATGATGCAAATAAATATTCATGTAGTTAGTAATAATAAGTACATTAATTAGAAATTAGAAATAATAAGTACATTAATTAGAAATTAGTAATAATAAGTACATTAATTAGAAATTAGAAGTTAGTAATAATAAGTACTTTCTAGGCCGAGTATCAGAGGCTGCGGGAACGGACGGCTGCTAGTGCACCTGATACAGGAGAGGCCGGGTACTTCCTCGCAGCCCACTCAAGCTCCGTCGGCGGACGAGCTGTGGATAGCCGCCGCTGGTGGACTCCGTAGGGGTACGTACTACGGTACGAGATCCTATGGCGCCCTAGTTGCAACCCAGCCCTCTAGGACATCTCCTCCTAGTGTGCATGGTCCACAGCCGTCCCAGGAGTCTGCCCGAGTCTACCAGATGATGGAGTCTCTCCGTGACGACCTGCTACGACGGATCGAGGAGCAGTCTCAGCACCCTACGGAGGATCCTGCGCTGCTAGCACGATTGGATGCACTCGATCGCGACATTATGGACCTCAGGAAGACGACTGAGAGGACAGAGCGCACAGTTGGAGGGTTAGAGCGCACGGTGACGGAGCTGCAGACAGGACAGGTGACCATTGCCGAGAGGATGAGATTGGCGCAGGAGTCGATGGTCCAGAGCAGTGATAGAATGTTATCTATCATGGATTCATACCACCAGCGACTTACAGCGTTGGAGCATGCTGGTCCTTCGGGTGCGCCTTCATCGTCGTCGACTCCGCCGCCTCCACGGCCTTCTTCTTCGACACCGACTCTACCAACGTCACTGCCTCCTCCATCGGTGTCGATTTAACTTGAGGAGTATGAGTTGTTCTTATCCCTTCGTCGCGGCGGTGCCCCTCCTGCACCAGATTCCTAGTAGTCCTAGTTAGGACTGTTTCTTTGTGTTTGTTTCATTCTTTATTTGTGACTTGGATATTTGTTGGTTGTGTAGATTTGGATGTTTGAATCATATTCTATTTGTTGGTTATTTGGTTGTAGACTTTATTATTTGGTGTAGAATTGGTTATTTGGATACTTGGTGATTTGGATATTTGGTTATTTAGATACTTGATTATTTGGATATTTGGTTATTTGGTTAGTTGTGTGATTGTTGTAAACTTGCTTATAGGGACTGAAATCTGTGTACAGTGACAAATGGACATTGTGTGATTGTTGTAGACTTGGTTATAGGGACTGAAACCTGTGTACAGTGAGAAATGGACATTCTGTGATTGTTTGGATCCTATTCTACAGTGAGAAATGGTTAGCTTTTTAAACTGCAGGAAGAAATGGACATTCTGTATTTTATTTTATTTTTATTTTTTTTGCAGATTTAGCGACGTTTAGCGACGTCCTCCGACATAATTTTGCGTCGGTAAACGTCGGTAGATAAGCAATATTATCCAGTTTACCGACGTTTAGCGACGTCATTATATGTCGAAGGATGTCGGTAAATGTCGGTAAACGTCGCTATTCAGCCCCAGGAATTCCCAGGATTTACAGACGTTTTGCGACTTTGATCATGTCACTAAACCACCGACGAGTCGACGGTAATTCGTCGGTAAATTTACTGACGCGTAGCGACACCATATTTTACGTCGCAGAGCCACCGACGACACGACGGTAGACGTCGACATTATACCGACGTATATTTACGTCGGCAAACGTCGGAAATTGCGACGATTGGCAACGTTTATATGATCAGCGACTAACATTTCTGCGACCGGCCAGAAACGTCGGTAATTTCATCGCTAAATATTGTTAGCGACGAATATTGTCGTTTTAGCGACGTCTTTTGGCGTCGCTAAAACGACTTATTCTGGTAATGATGTCTCGTGCATGCACGAGAGTGTTCGGCGGGTAGGCGTGGACTGGCACACTTCTATGCTGATTGTGGGATGATCTAAAATATCAAACTCTATTTTTGAGTATTGGTATTTTAGTCCCACATCAGATAGGAGAAGAGGTGAAGTCTCAACTCGACTCTATAAATAGAGCCCCTTTGCCTCCTTTGAAAGATACACTAACAAGAGAGTTAAGGGAGTCTGTAAAGTCCAGGAAGCCCGTTCAAGTCTCAAATTTTGACTTACGAGCGTTCCAGAAGTTCTTCGTGAACTTGCTGGTTCCTGGAAACAGATCGTGGTGGGGCGAATCTTGCTTTGAGCAACGGTGATCTTAATCACCCCAGCAAGAACCTTTCCTCTTCTTCTTTCTTCTTTCTTCTCCTTCATCTGAGTTGTAACTCAGTTCTGTCCGTCTGCAACTGCGATTGCAAGGAAGAACGTGAGATTTACTTTATGATTATTGTTGCTTTTGTAATCAGATTCATATTATAGAGTTCTTTTTGGATCTCGAGAATAATTAGAAGGTGAACGTTTGTTGAACCTCTGATCTCGACATCGAGTCTACCATCTTTGATCAAGCCCCAGGACTAACACACCTTTCTCTTGTGTCAATTTTTTTTTTTTTCTCTCTCGTTCTCGCACGTAGACCGTTCGATTTTCCTCTCTCCTATCATTTTTTCTTCTTTCTCTCCCTTGTGCTGATAAGTTTCCGTGCTGATAAGTTCTTATAAAAAAATTGTACAATTTCTCGATCTTTCATAGTGATTACTTGTTATAAAGATAAGGAGAAAGAAAGATGGTAGCGAAATAGAATCTACGAATATATAAAAAGAGAATATGATAGCAAAAATGATATTTGGCTCCCAAAAAATTTGGGTGATACCATCTCCCATTATGTGGCATATGACATGGCTGATGACATGACGGCTAACATGATAAAATTAAACATTAAACATTAAAATTAAAATTAATATTAATATCAAATTAAGATGAACATTAATATTAAAATTAACGTTAATATTAATATTAACTTTAACATTAACATTAAAGTTAGTATTAACATTAAATTAAAATTAACATTAATATTAATATTAATATTAATATTACCATTAATTAACATTCAGATTAATTTTAACATTAAAATTAATATTGACATTAAATTAAAATTAGCATTACTATTAACATTAACAATAAATTTTTTGGATAATTAATTTTTTGGGTTAAACATGACATGTCAGCTGTCATGTCAGTTACCATGTCAAATATCACATAATGGAAGATGGCATCATCCAAAATATTTGAGAGCCAAATAGCATAATTGATATGATAGAGCTGGTTATAACATTCATATTTGGATTTATTCACAAATCACGATAGCATAGATATAGAAATACTCAATATAGTAGTATACTATAGATATAGATTACAACATCCTAATTAGTAGGTAACTATCAACTAACAGTGATACTGGAATCAAAGTGGTTTTCCCTCTACTAGTCCTTTCAAATCAACCTTCGCATCCTCTGTTCCTCCTCGTTCGAGCAGTTCGCCACCGTTGCTGGATTGCTGCACCACCTTCCTCGAACGCCGCTTCAACTCCTCCACCACCTTCTTTAGCCCGACATCCGCAGCATCACCGTCGCAGCCCATGAAGATCTCTGCAATCTCCGCTGGCGTCATTGTCACCTCCTTAAGTAGTCCCTCCGCCTCCTCCATCATCTCCAACTGGCACCCCTCCACAATCTCCTTTTGCAAGTAGTTCTTGGCAAGAATCCTGAACGCTGCTGGCTGGCAGTAGGACAGCTCAATTTTCCTGTCCATTCTCCCCGGCCGAAGCAGGGCCGGGTCGAGCCGCTCCGGATGATTGGTCGTGAAGATCATCAGCCTCTCCCCGACACACGAGGACCACAGGCCGTCCACGAAATTCAGCACCCCTGACAGATTCACAGTAGCAAATGGCGAAGCCGCCGAAGCCGGCGAAACACATTCATCTACCCCACCATAGTTGGAGCCCGGATGGATAAGATTCTTGAATTTCTTGCGGTCGGAGAGATCGAGGGAGCAGTCGACGTCCTCCACCACGATGACGGACTTGGACGACGTGGAGATGAGGAGCTTGCGGAGGTTGGAGTTGGAGGTGACGGAGGTAAGCTCCAGGTCGTAGACATCGAACTCGAGGAAGTTGGCAATGGCGGCGATGAGGCTGGTCTTGCCCGTGCCGGGGGGGCCATGGAGGAGGTACCCCCGCTTCCATGCACGGCCAACCCGCGCGTAGTACTCGCGGCGGGCAGAGAAGCGGAGGAGGTCCGACCGGATCGAGTCACTTAATGCCGGATCGATAGCCAGAGTATCGAAGGTGGATGGATGGTGGAAGGGAACAGACGACCTGCAAACAAAATGTTAATTCTTTTGTCGTGTTTGTCGTGTCTATATATATATATATATATATATATATATATATATATATATATATTTTGGAGTGTCCGGATTATGTACAATTAATACGTGTCTGACACGATACACCTCGCGTATTTTGCTTTTACCAGAGTTCACCGGGAGAGGCAATCGACCGATTCGTGTAGAGCTTCCTCTCCCTCGACTTGTCCTTCAACCTGGCCGCCTCCTCGAGAATGAAGGGAATGTAGTGGGAGTGCACCATCTCCTTGTACCTGCGATGGAAGGAGAGATCGAAGTACCGGTGCTCGCTGGAGGAGGACCTGGCGAAGATGTTATTGGCAGCGGAAGGCTTGTCGACCGAGTGGAACACCCAGTCGAACTGCGCCCCATTGAAGTAGTCGGTGGCGGAGTGCGCGGAAGGGAGGGAGGACAGGATGGTCCGGGAGTGGCGCGGTTTGCAGAGGCGGAGCACGGGGGCGGACGAGAGGCAGCGCCAGCTGAGGTACGACTGCGACGCCTCGAAGAGCTCGTTGTCGCCGCCCGAGGGCTCGAACTCGTCGATGATGACGGTGGACGAGGGGCGGAGGGAGGAGTAGAGCCGCGCGAAGAGAGAGCGGAGGAAGTTGCGCAGCTCGTGGGGGACGAAGTCGTTGACGGCGCTCCGGAGGAAGATTACGGTGGCCAGAAGGGAGCCGATGGATTTCCAGTCCCAAATCATCTCCATGAATTGATCACTACTGCAGTGCTCTCTTCCTTCCTTGGTTCTTCATTCCATTCTTTTATGTTCACTGCTCACTAGTGGAATGGTACTCTTTAGTTGCTACTTAGTCGGATTCCATTATAATCACCATCTATAGCAGTAATATTCCAACAACTGCATGTAGCTGTCACAACACATTTTCATTGGCATACTTTTTATTACAACACACTTTCCACTGATAATACTTTGGATCCAAAAGATGAAGTGCATGGCGACAGAACACTTTCCACAAGTGTATGGCTTTACATGGCAACTAAAAAGCAAGGGAAATGCTTTCCGAAAGCAAATCAATCGGCTGCACAGTAAGTGTATGATATTGGGTCTCGCCTGCGTAGATGGACCCGTCAAGCACGACTTGTTCGTGGCTGGCAACTCTAAAGTAACATTTTACAGGCCAGATAGTTCAGTGGAACATCTGGAACCTACAACTGTCTATATATAAATTACTTGACATATGTGGATGCTCCCTGACCAGGGTTGAGAGAGAGATTTGATGAGAACCGAAGAAAAATGCATATAAATTAAATATGTTAAAATTCATAGAAAAGCACAACGCAAACAATATAATATTTTATGTAAAAAAATTCCGACGAGAAAAAATACGGAATAATCGGAGTCAAAATCGAAAAAGTTTTATGCACTAATAAAATTAGAAGATACACCGAATTCTTACAAACTCCTCCACCGATCCATGGATCACCACAATACTTCAACAGATAAAAATAGATTACAAGGAGTAGAACAATGATTATCGAAGGCTAGATGACTAGAAAGAACCGTTGTAGAACTTCTCAAAACGATCTCTATTCGTATGAACCCCTGAAACTCCAAATCTCTCTTCTTCTCCTAGAAAATTGCAAACTTGATAACTCTCTCCTTTTGATCAACTCTGGTAATGATGATGATGGATTAGGGTTAGGAAATATCCATTTAAAGTACCCCAATTCAGAAAAAATCTGGACCATTGATCACGATCTGATAGTGTTAATAAATGTTGGGTATCAGACCAGAACGAACTTCGCTCTGATAGCAATTGTTGGACGCGTGCGGAAGCGTTTGCCAATCCACCTGAACAAAATCAACCCCCGTCTAATGGATACCAAGCGTAAGATGAAGACAAGTATATGACGGTGACGTACTTCACCTGGACAAATTCCAACCGTTAATAACTCAGATGAAATTACAAGATTGACAAAACTCACGTTGAACCCTTTGCCCCAGTAGGTTCAACCCCCTCACCACTCTCAAGAAGAAAAACAGAAGATTACAATTGAGATCACTCACCAACCCGTAGCAATCTCCCTAACCAAAGTTGACGACTCCTCGATTAGATCTTATTCTTCCTTCTGTCTTAGATGGCGAAGTCCTAAGAGCAAAGTACTAACATTTTCTTAGATTTTCTTGTGGACAAGCACCCCAAATCTCCACTTTTGTGCTTTGTGCTTATTTTTTGTGCCTCCACCCTCACCCCATATATATAGGATGAAAAAAATCCTATTTTAGGTCATAATATAATTTTTTTAATTAGGAAGCCCTTAAATAAGAATCATATTACACCTAAAATAGCCTATCAATTATCTTATTTTAGATCATAATAGGATTTCCTAAAATAAGAATCATATTATATCTAAAATAACACAACACCAATTATGGACATCCAAATCTAATCAAATCAAATATTTAATTAGATTTGGATTCCACAAGTATGTTGTTACAAAATCCAGACTTTTCACGACCCGCACCCTAGAGTAAGGGCACGAAACGTGGGTACGTCCAGCCTACGCAGCAGTATCGGCGGTAGAACGTTGTCCTAGGTCAATCATCTAACAATATAAAGGTACCTGTACAGTATATACACTCCGAATGGAGGTGACATAGCAAATACAGTCTCAATCACATCTAAGGTAGATCATGATAAAAGATAGATAAAACATGAAATCCACAAAGAGATACCGCAGATAGAAGTCTATGTGTCTAAGATACACAACCCAGAAAATATCTCAAATCTAAAATACAGTAATCTATAAAGAAAATACAACTCAAGACAACTAAAATAACTATCTATACAACCTCTACTGTGTCTCCTCTAGGCTAGCAGGCAACCTCCAAGCTATCTGTAAAATTTATCAACAGGTCCAGTCAGGAGAGGAGCGAGCACAAAACACCTCACGCAGTTCATATCAAGTTAGGAAATATAAAGCATGCAATAGAGTAAGATACAGGAAACGCTGAAAGAAGAATGTATATAAAAAACAACAGAGATTTGATAATAGGAAATATCTATATATGATAAGTAAGAACCGTAAGCAATATTTGATTTAGGGTACAATATGGTTATGTAAACGGTTTAGGACAATGTAATGGTAACTCCATTGTACGTGAGTGCACAATGGACATATACAATAGTTATACAATGTTGCACAATAGGATTTGATTACATAACCAATTCTACTCCCCCTCCTCAATCAATAAACAAGGATCCACTCCAGTTACGTTATCTTATACAATAGTGTACAATATTATACAATAGATGTACAATATTATACAATAGTTGTATAATAGTCTATCCATGAGACTCATGTGATAATGAGAGTACAATATGCACAATGAGTATACAAGGATAAGGGTATTCAATAAATACAATATGTAAGTGAAACGCACATCACAATACGTATTTAGTGAATATAAGGGGATAACATCTCAAAAGAAGATCCATATAGTACCAATCCGTGATAACAATTGTGTCAGCATCAAGTACAGTAATCTAGAGCAAGAATATAAATTCAGACAAGTATGAAACGGTCAGAGAATGTACTCGCCTGATAACATGAAAAACTGATAGGTATAGAGGTCCAATTGAAGCCACAGAGTCCTATTTAAAGCAACACAGGTTACAAGGTGTTCAAGTTGTAATAAATAAATTTCTACAAGCAATCTATATTATTCTAGGCTCTTCTAAGTAAAGTCAACTTTAGGTCAACTCCGGTCAACAATCTAGTCAAACTAGGTTAAGTGTTGACTTACAGTTGACTTTTGGTCAACTGGTCAACTCTGGTCAAACAAGGTCAATTCTAGTTTAATTATTAAAGATATAAAGTGTACTTCGTTATTTGTACGTCGAAACTTACGATACGGAAATCGAGATAAGATGATCGACGGTAAAGTTAATAATCTTATTATAGTGATCCACTTGTCCATCTTGTCAATTTCAGCGATGTGAGATCACTGGAATTGACCGATCTCAGTTTTGTTGTACTAATCCGAAATACGAATATTATGAGAATTAATTATAATAAAAGGTGATACATAGAGAAACTATCTACAAACATTGTCGGATAATGAAATAAACATCGCCAACGTGTCCAGAATGGTCAAATTAGCTATGATAGTCTACCCATTGGTCTAATTTGGACACAAGGACAAAAAGGTAATTTCGGATCAAAACGGTATCCGTGTCGGAGCCGTTTTGCACCAAAAAACGTACAAGAAAACATGTTTACAAAATATAACAAATTATATGTCCACGAAACCAGAATGACGATACGAACCCAACGGTATATCCAAAATTGGATTTCTTTGACCCAATCTCAATTTGGTCCATTGACCAGAACTTGAAATTCCGATTTGCATAAAAATGCGTGCCGGAGCCAATGTCCTCAAAATTCAGCAAACTATTTGTTAACGAGTCCAGAATGACAATACGAACTCAACGGTGTATCCGAAATTGGATTCCAATGAGCCGATCTCAAAATAACCCATTGACCCGGATATCGGTATTCGACTTGCACCGAAATGCGTGCCGGAATCAATGTCCACTAAAACCTAGAAAATTATATGTCAACGAGTCCATAATGACGATACGAACTCAATGGTATGCTGGCACATTTTATTTTGATATATTAATAAAATCTTCGTAGTTTAGTTTTCTATGTCTTCAGATTCATATCTTCTCAGAAGCTCAACTACATAAAGTCTATCCTTTCAAGTGCTACCATCCATTGCATTGAAGACTGAAGCAGATATCGGCGCTCTTTGCATAGACGGCTTCCTACACTGCATAAAGTTTTTGAGTCTATACAAGGTCTAGGTATATCTGTAAACACTTAAGGTTGGATGACAAACTAAAAGCATAAGTCAAAATCAATATCTTACAGAGCGGCATACCGGCGGTATGGTCCGGCATACCGGCGGTATACCATTTTTATCGTCCACAAACTTTCTGTGAAAAATTGTCGGCATACCAACGGTATGCTCCGGCATACCGACGGTATACCGTTTTGTGGACCACAAAATATTCTGTGACAAAACGTCGACATACCGACGGTATGCTCCGGCATACCGACGGTGTACCATTTTGTTTGCCTAAAAACATTCTGTGATAAAACGTCGGTATACCGATGGTATACCGCGGCATACCGACGGTATTCCGGGTTACAAATATTTGATTTTTGAATTGCTTTGACTAGCATTAATGGCGGCATTAAATGCTCCCAACGGATATTAATATGACCGTTACTGGGTGACCGGTATACCGACGGTATGCCGGTACATACCGACCGTATGCCGGTCAGGCTGTATCCAGGAGCATTAAATGCCACCTACTCTTGGTTTCTCTATAAATGAAAGCCTTCTCTCTCATGAAGCTTTCACCAACTCTTACCATAAATTTTCTAAACAACCAAGAGCTCCCCCATTAATACTCTACCAAGCTTTTAATTGTCATCCTCTCCCAAAGTGCTAGAGTATTTAAGAGTTATAATTTTCGATCTTCACGTGTTATAAGATCAACAAGTTCTCTTCTCATTTGTTTGAAGTTGGCGAGCCTTCGTAAGAAAACTCGTGTGTTGAAGTTGGCGAGTCTTCGGATCCAAACTCGTGTTGAAGTTGGCGAGTTCTTCGGATCCAAACTCGTGTGTACTATTTTGATCAAATAGTAGATTTAAACCGGAGAGAGTTTCGGGACTGGATTGCCTCAAGCGAGGATACCAAGATACATCTTGTGTTTGATCTTCTTACTCTTTCCTTTTATTTGTCATATATTGCTTCTTGTGCTCTATTTATTTTTTATTTCCCTATTCACCCCCTCTAGGGTTCTACAATTGGTATCAAAGCTTTGTTCTCTTGATTTGGATTTACACCCTTTGAGTGATCCATGGCCACTAACCCTAGTATCAACACCTTTTACAATGAGGGACACTCCACAAATAGGCCTCCCCTATTTGATGGAACCAACTATAACTACTGGAAGATTAGGATGAGCATTTATCTGAAGTCCATAGATTTCGATTTATGGGATTGTGTGATAAATGGTCTTCCTACTCCTTCCAGAGTTATTGAGGATATTGCATCTGACACCCTCAGGGACACACTTACTGAAAACACCAAGAAGCTTGCTAGTCGAGATGCCAAGGCTATGAACGCTCTTTATTGTGCTCTCGATAGTAGTGAATTCAACAGAATCTCTACTTGCAAGACTTCCAATAAGATTTGGAAGTTACTTGAAGTCACACACGAGGGTACTTCATAAGTGAAGGAATCCAAGATTAGTAGACTCACACAAGAATATGAGTCCTTTAAGATGAAGCATGATGAATCTATTACTTGCATGTTTACTCGTTTTGGTGATATTATTAATCCTCTCTCTTCTCTTGGTAAGAAATATCCTGCTCATGAAAAGATCAGAAAATTTTTTAGAGGATTGACAAAAGTTTGGAGTCCTAAAGCTACCGCAATCATTGAGGGGAACGACCTGACAGTCATGAACCTTGAGACCCTCATGGGTAAGCTAATGACTCATGAACTCGATATGAAGGATCAAGAGGAATCCTCCATACAAGAGAAGGAGAAGGCCAAAGAGAAGGAGAAGTCTCTTGCTCTCAAAGTTACAAAGTCCTACCCCAAGGATAGCTCCGACGACAATGAGTCGGACGATGATGAAGATATAGCTCTCATAGCTAAGCACTTCTGGAAGTTCCTCAAATTTAACAAAGCCAACCGCTTCAGACAGGACAATGAGAAAGATCCGGCATGTTATCAATGCAGAAGACCCGGACACATTAAGAGGGACTGTCCGATGATAAGAAAAGACTCAAGCAAGTATGAGAAGCCTAGCAAGGAAAGCTCGTCCTCCAAGAAATTTGCCAACACAAGCATTTGGTGTGAGAGTGACGTAAGCGACTCCGACGACGACAAAGAGTACAAACACAATGCCAACGTTTGTCTCATAGCAACCGATGAGGTACTTGATGATCTCTCCTTAAATACTCTTACTTATGATGACTTGGAGAAAGCTATCCTTGAATTGCATGAAGAGCAAAAAGGTGTTAGGAATAAATATAAGAAATCTCTAAAAGAGGTTGATGCTCTTCAACTTGAAGTAGAAAGACTCTCAAGCATCATTATTGATGTTAAGGGAAAATTTCCTGCTTCTGGCATGGATGAGATAGATTCTTTGCGACTCAAGTTTCAAGAACCCCTTGTCACCATCAAGAAAAAGGATGATGAGATTCAATCCATGAGAAGAGCTTATGAATTTGCTATGCATAAGGTTCAAGATGCTAATAGGAGAGAATATGACACTTCTATTAAGTATAATGATCTTCTTGTACAGAGTAAGAAACTAGGCAATAAGAACACTACTCACATGCATACTCCAAGACACCTCCACACTCATCACAATGCTAGGCATACTTCTTACATGAACACTACACACAAATCCTTTTCTAACACAAGAAAATGACCATTTGTTAAGAAAAACACGTCGTATCATGCTGTTTATTATCATCATCATAATACTAATGTTAGAACTCCTCGCACTAGAGATTCATATATGCATGATACTCACACATCTTTTTCTAAATCCTCTATGATTTGCAACTACTGTGGCTTGCTTGGACACACGACCAATTATTGTCATACAAGGAAACTTGTTGATAAGAAAGTTTTTAAGTGGGTTCCTAAGACTAACACTCAAGGACCCATACGATCATGGGTACCAAAATATTCATCTTCAACTTATGTTGTAGGTGAAGAGTCCTTCTCATGCTAGAAGCAAGTGGATTCTCGATAGCGGTTGTTCACTACACATGACCGGGGATGCTTCATTATTTACAACGCTATCGATAAAGAAGGAAGGACACGTCTCCTTTGGTAACAATCTTAAAGGTCACATTATAGGAAATGGTAATATCGGTTTCCCTTCTTATCCTTGTATTAAGAATGTGTGTCTTGTTACTAATCTTAAACACAATCTTCTAAGTATTAGTCATCTTACCGATAATGGTTATGATATCAAGTTTGTTAAGCTCAAATGTTTCATTACCGATAGTTCAAGTGGATCTATTGTTTATGAAGGCATTAGAGAAAACAATATTTATGTTTTATATCTTGTCGAAGACACTAACAATGACAGGTGCTTAGTTGCTAAGAACGATGAAAGTTGGCTTTGGCACATGAGGCTCGGACACGCCAACATGGATACCATCTCTCGTTTTGCTACCAAGAAGCTCGTAAGAGGACTCCCAAGTATCCCGTTCAAAAAGGATATGGTGTGTGAAGAATGCGAGAAGAGTAAGTTGACCAAGTCATCCTTCAAATCCATCAACTCTGTAAGTACCTCTAGACCTCTTCAACTTATTCATATGGATCTTTTTGGTCCTAGTAGAGTTGCTAGTCTTGGAGGCAAGCTTTATGCTTTTGTTTTGGTTGATAATTTTTCGAGATTTACTTGGGTTATTTTTCTTACTTGCAAAAGTGATACTTTTCGTGAATTTGTTGCTTTTTGTAAACGTGTTCAAAATGAGAAAGGTTTTTCTATTAACAAGATTAGAAGTGATCGTGGAGAAGAATTTGACATTGCCGATTTCAAAAGATTTTATGAAAAGAATGGTTTTGGATATGATTTTGCTTGTCCACGAACTCCTCAACAAAATGGTGTTGTGGAGAGAAAGAATAGAACCCTTGGCGATATGGCCCGGGTTATATTAAACCAATATAAGCTCCCCCAATATTTTTGGGCGGAAGCCATTAACACGGCATATCATGTTATAAATAGGGTCTTGATTAGACCTATTTCTAAGAAGACTCCTTATGAGCTTTGGTTTGACAAAATTCCCTTTATTGAATATTTTAAAGTTTTTGGTTGTAATTGTTTTATTTTGAATGCCAAGGATAACCTAGGCAAGTTTGAAGAAAAAGCCTATGAAGGAATATTCCTTGGATACTCTACTCATAGTAAAGGTTTTCGTGTTTTTAATAAAAGAAGTCTTGTTGTCGAAGAGTCAATCAATGTCTCTTTTAATGAACTTAACTCTTCTACATTCTCCTCTTCCGATGATATTGATGACATCTCGTTTGGGTTGGAGAACTCCTCTATTGGAGATCGTCCTTCTTCATCTAACAATAAAGTTGTGACTCATCAAACAAAAGAGTCTCCACCTCTCGAGCCTCCTCAAAAGGATCTCCCAAAAGAATGGAGATTTGTCACCAATCATCCTAAGGAACTTATCAATAGGGATCCTTCCTCCAGTGTTAGCACTAGATCCTCAACTCGTGATCTTTGTGCAAACGTGACTTTTATCTCTCAAATAGAGCCTAAAAATGTTAATGATGCTTTTCTTGATGAATTTTGGATGATAGCGATGCAAGAAGAGCTAAATCAATTTGAGCGAAATAAGGTTTGGGAACTTGTCCCAAAACCTAGCAATCATCCCATTATTGGAACTAAAAGGGTGTTTTGAAATAAACTTAATGAAGATGGGTTAGTGACTCGAAACAAAGCCCGATTGGTTGCTCAAGGCTATAACCAAGAGGAAGGTATTGACTATGACGAAACCTATGCTCCGGTTGCTCGTCTTGAATCCATTCGTATGCCTTGTACTTTTGCTTGCTTTAATGATTTTAAACTCTTTCAAATGGATGTTAAGAGTGCTTTTCTAAATGGTATTATTAAAGAGGAAGTTTATGTAAAACAACCTCCTGGCTTTGACGATTTTTAATTTCCTAATCACGTGTTCAAACTCCACAAAGCCCTTTATGGCCTCAAACAAGCTTCCCGTGCTTGGTATGAGTACCTTAGCTCCTTTCTTGTTTCACACAATTTTTCTAAGGGCAAGGTTGACACTACACTTTTTTATCAAATCCGACAATGGTACTCTTTTATTGGTTCAAATTTATGTCGATGACATTATTTTTGGTTCTACTAACAATACACTTTATGTAGAATTTGCTAAAGTTATGCAGAAAGAATTTGAAATGAGTATGATGGGTGAACTATCATTCTTTTTGGGATTACAAATCAAACAAGGACCCAAAGGGACCTTCATCAATCAAGCAAAATATACAAAGGATCTCCTCAAGCGTTTCGACCTTGACTCATCCAAATCAATGAGGACTCCTATGGCAACAACGACAAAGCTTGACAATGATGAAGATGGCACATCGATTGACATCCGTAAGTATCGAGATATGATTGGTAGTTTACTTTATCTAACTGCTAGCCGTCCTGATATCATGTTTAGTGTATGTCTTTGTGCACGTTATCAAGCAAATCCAAAGGAATCGTACTTATGTGCCATAAAGCGTATTTTTCGATATCTCAAAGGCACCGTGAACATGGGCCTTTGGTATCCGAAATCTTTATCCTTTGAGCTTCACGGCTTCTCCGATGCAGATTTTACCGGATGTAAGATTGACCGAAAAAAAACTAGCGGCACATGTCAATTACTTGGAAAAACCTTGGTATCATGGTTTAATAAGAAACAAAATTCTGTTGCTCTTTCAACTACTGAGGCCGAGTATATTGCGGCCGGTTGCTGTTGTGCACAAATTCTTTGGATGTCACAAACACTTATAGATTATGGCATTTCTCATACTTGCACCCCTATTAAATGTGATAACACTAGCTCGATCAATCTCACGAAAAACCCGATTTGTCACTCACGCACGAAGCACATTGAAATTAGACACCATTTTCTTCGTGACCATCAACAAAAGGGGGATATTCGTCTTAAATTTATTGACACTACTTATCAGTTAGCCGATATTTTCACCAAACCGCTCCCGGAAGATCGCTTCATTTTTTTTGCCGAGAATTAGGCATTCTAAATTTTGACTAATAGTTCTTCTCGATCGGCACACTGACGGTATACTACGGTATACCGACGGCATGCCGTTTTTGGCTAAGAATTAGGTTCTGTGCCAAACTTTGGTATACCGTCGGCATACACCGACATACCGGCGGTATACCGGTGCGCGACGGTCTGCTATATCATTAACTGTACGGGCCCACCTCTCTTCCCTTCTCTCTTTATTTCTTTTCTTCTTCTCATTAATACCCATCACATCAAATCACTTCCCCATAACTTCTCTCCCTTCCCCTTATCATAACTTACCATCACATTAACTAACCATCCCTTCCACTTTCCCGTAACTCCTCTTTTATCTCCATTTATCTCCATCATTTCCAACCCACCCTTCTCCTTCCCAACTCCATAACCGTTCCCCTTCCCTTCCTCTACTTTAAAAACCCTATTTTTATTCCTCTTCCTCCTACACTTCTCACAAATCCCTACTTCCTTCTCCACCTATCTTCATCTTCCAATGGCTGCCCCCAAGTGTGCTCATTTCTCCTCCGTCGCTTCGAATCCTTTTACCCCGGTGGCTCTCCTCCATGTCTACGATCAGCGGGTCTTCACCACTTCCCTGACTGCCGAGTCTTGGTTTCACCACTTCGTGCACCATAACGTGTACAAAGGCCATGCCATTAACTGGAATCTCTTTCCCGGCCATGTTTCTCTCTTCGAGGCGGCTGGACTATCCTCTCTTCTTCGGCGTCAGGTGCCTGTCTACCCCGTCGCCGTTCGTCTCTTCTACTGCAACATGATCCCGAACATGGAGAACGGAGCCATCGAGACGATGGTCAACGACCGTCATTTTTGCCTGACGGCTCGTGATCTCTCCAGCATTCTTGGCGTCCCGGATAGAGGAGAGGCTCTACCGAGCTTGGCTGCTCTTCATTCTTCATTATCGGTCTTCTTTGACGAATTCTGCTCCATTATTTGCAAGGGCCCCAACCCTCCTGCTATCCCTGCTCTTTCCGCTCAACTGGAGCCATTTTACTACGAGCTCCATAGGATTGTGTGCCACACACTCTATCCTAAGGGCGAAAACTATGACGTTATCACTGGTGACGCCCTGGTATGCATGTACTACTTGTATTCGAGGAAGCCTTTCTTCTTCCCCAAGACTCTTCTTCATGCTTTCTTCGACGTCCTGCCAGCAGGGAAGCAGAATCTCTATTATGGCTCCTTCATCACTCTCATTTTAGAAGCCAAGCAAGTCGACCTCTTCCAATGCTATTCGGATGGCGTGTCACGCCCCGATCCCGCTAGGGTCGTCCGTCTTGCTTGGATCCCTGCGGGATCGATCGTCCTCGCTAAGGCGTGATGCCGTGCAAGCCTAAGTTGCGCTTGCACAAGGCCATGTACCTTCACAAAAATAGCTAGTCAAGCAAAAACACACTCACGCACCCATTAGTTAAGTAAAACACACGCACGCACCCATTCATTGCAGAAAACCAAATGTTGGACATAGAGATTTGAAATGAAAATACTCATTTTATTGATAACTTGATAGGAATACAAGTACAAAGCTTTGCGAACTCAGATTTGCCTTATAATTTGGCTACATGATTCTCTTTGAAACTCTCTTTGAAAATAGCCACAATGTCCATACATGATATCCCTTTATTAAAAGCTGGAATTGAAAGACACCTTCAAAAGGAAAAGAAACTTGAAACTTGACTGGAATTGAAAAGTAGCTTCGAGGCGATCCACAGCTTTACTGGGCTAGACGAGCTTCGGTGCCTCACTTGAAATCCCCCTGTCTCCTTTTTCTTTCTGAAAAGGATGCCCACAACGTGGGTCAGCACACATCATGTACTGGCGAGCGGCTTTTAGCCGAACTCGCAAATCTCTGTACTAAATCAACATGTTGAGCTAATATTTACTAGTGATCTTTCTACTTGTCTAGGTTCTTTTTAATTATTCATAAGAACATGATAATAGAAATATATCATAAGCAACTTACCAACGCCGGCAGTCATCCCTGCACAAAATATGTTAGCACAATTTGCATAACGAGTAATTCATGTTCATTCTTGCAGATATTAAAGTTGTCATTCGGGTCATGCAGGTGGACTATTCTACATGTTGGTCCATGGGTTATCCCCATGATTAATCGCTGTGACTTTTTGGTTCAGCTCGTCGCTAAGGACTCAGATCGACTCCCATTTTCACATAGAGGCCCTAATCTCTCCTAGGCCGAGCGGTTCCAGGTGCCCCCAGATACCACCCGAGAGACAAATATTTCTTTGTATACAAGTTGTCCGAGACCAAATGTATGCTCTAGCCGTTCTATCAGATGAGACACACTTGGACTTATGCACAGATATACGACACGTTTGATTCGTGCCTTCAGGTTCTTTTCAACACGTATAAGTTCGTCTGTACATGTCTATATTTTCAAGCATACTAGTGACAAGCAGATGATCATTCTTATTGAGCAGATCGAGTAGCAACACATATTCTTGCATTTGAGTTAATTCAATTATCTTCTCTTATCTTTTGTGGATGTGGTATCATTGATCATTGGAACAAGGCAACAGAGTGGACTAGAGATCATTTTTCTTAGGCGTACAGATCAATGTCTGTTCGGTTGAAGCAACTCATCGAGATGAATCTTAGTAAAGAGAAGGAGGGACTTCACGCGCCATTCACGAACAATTCACGTGCCCTACATTGGCACCAACAGTTGATTAGCATACTTCGTCTCTTTCTCTCAAGATTCGGAATGAATACGAAATGCGATGAAAGCGAACAATAAAAACCAATCATCGAAAACCAACACGAAAATGCATTCATCAAAACCAAGCAGCGAGAGAAAACATTCAGCAAAACTCTTGGATTCATTTCAATAGAAGCCAATATATCAATTGGAAAGGTTCATTGCATTTCATCCGTGATCAATCGATACCGGCAAAGGTTTCACCAAATACTCAGTTCATGATTGAGTCAACAAGCCATAGATATTACATAGTGGACCGCAAGGAGCGGGGCACTACACGGCGTCCCATCCTTTCTTGCTGTTTCTAGCTCCATCGGTGGTGCCTCCACATCCCGTGCCTCTTCCTCCCAAGAGCCGCCAGCTTCCACTCCTGCCGCACCCGCCTCTACTCCTCCTGCCTCCGGTCGCTACAAGTCGCTGACTCAGCAGCATTTCAATATGAGCATGGCTCAGGCAGAGGAGCAGATACGAGCCAACACTCGTGGCCTTGGCACTCTGATTCAGTCCCACTTCCATGACCAGGCCTATTTTATTCAGCGCACTCTTCAGGACCAGGACGCTTTTCTGGATCTAAATCTTCAGGATCCAATGTACCAGGCCTTCCACTTTTCCAATCCCAATGCCTATGGTTTCATGTACCCGGACGGCATTGATCATTTTGGCACTTTTTACCAGGCTCAGGATGGTGGGGATGATCCGGCTGACGAGTAGGGATTGCTTGTAACACCCAGTTTTCTAAAATGAGGGTAATTTTGAAATTTTGTATTTTAATTTATTTAATTATAGTATTTAAGATTTTTCATGATTTTTATTGATTTTTTTAATCATTTTAAAACTATTTTGAATCATGACTTGTGTTTTGATGTTTCTCTAGTGTAGCCCTAGAGACTACTTGACCAGGAAACTAACCATGACCTTGGGGGCCTAACCATGTGAGTAGAGTTTCCATCTAGTACATTTTAGCCTAGAGGATACTTTGGTAATTTTTTTGGATTAATTTAATTTAATAGGATTTGTTAGAACTATTTGAAAGTATGTGAGTAATTGCTTGATATTGTGTTGTGATTAGCCTAACCTAGAAGGACCTACCCTAATAGATTGGACTAACCTAGATTAGCCTTGGTTAAGTTGATGGTCATGTTAGCATTGACTAAGGTTGGTTAGCCATGATTTATGACTTGACTAGTCATGACTAGGATTAGTCATGTGTCTTGAGTTAGTATAGCTAAAACCTAGAATCCATATGGACCATAGATCCTTAGTAGGAGGTTTAGAGCCATAGATTGGGCACTAAACCCTAGGATGACCAGCCATGTAGTAGTTTTTCTCCCTATATAAACCTTCATGTTGAACTCTTGCCTCTTTTTTTATCATTCTTGCAAGTCTTGAAGAAAGAGAGGTATAGACTCGTTCCCCAATCCATAGTTCATCCATTTTTGATCCTTTTTAGCTCTAATCTTTTGCAATAGCACCTAACCAATCCCTACTTGCTGTTCATGTGGAGCAAACCCAGCCTAGGGGCAATTTGGGAGCCTACATTGCTAGAGAACCTCTCAGTTTTGGATATTCTGGAGGCTGAAAAGCTCACTCAGGTTTAACCCTAAAACCCTATTGAAACTCTAGATTTTATTGCATATTCATGTAACCCTAGGTGTCCACCTCGACCTGACCAAGTTTGGTGCCTTATTGTGTCGGATACGTGTCCGTATCGGACACGTACCAGTCGTAACTGCAAGTATTGGTGGAATGCTGGAATGAAATTATTTTTTATTATTTTTGAATTCTATTTGAATAGAAATCTTGGTTTTAATATTGTTTAATGATTTCTTAGTCTCTGAGGTGATTCTCGTGTCCCTTGTGTCGTATTTTGGTGTTGGACACGACATGTGCACAGCCCACATTTTTTCTCTGCTACTCGAACCTTACTGTGGCCACGACACGGGGTCTTTTAATCCAAAATTTTGTGTGGGTAGAGGGGCATTGACTGACTCCCTGCTCCCAAAGTTTGGGAGTACCTCGTGGTCTGTGCGCGGAGAAATCGGGGCTGTATTGGCCGCGCGCTGTCGCGCACAGGCAACTGAACACATGCACAGACACGTACGAACACGTGTCCGTATCCTCTGTAGACACATTATGGACATATATCAGGCTATCCCACGTGTAGCCCTACCATAGGCGACCACGTGGGTGTGTGCACGTGACACGAAGTGTCGTGTGTCGTGTCCTATACTCGAGTGCATGCGTGCACGACACTGTGTGATACTGGGTGCACCCCACGTGTTTGCAACGTGTTGGACACGTCTGTGTCATAGTTTTTGGACACGAAACGACTCACATGACACGTGTACATATGCTACACTAGTTATCAATCTATTGTTTGTAATCTTAACGATTAATTAGGTAAATTCATTGAATCCCAATTTTTTTTCTGATACTTCACTGATACACATGTGCTGTCCTTTATTCCTAAGTTTAATGGTCATTTTAATTCAAGAACATGTGTAATTACATCCCTATAATATTGTCAACTGATTTGTGTTAATTTTTAAGGTTCAAATTGGATTTTTGACTGTTAAGTGAGATTTCCTTCTTCACTAAAATTCCTGCTGCAATGGTGCATACACTTTTGCATTATTTGAAGTCTGAGAATGTGATATGCACACATGGACTGAGAACCCATGTTGAAGTTTTATCCACGTTAAGTTAACTGTGGGTCATTGCACATTTCCTTAAACTGTCAATCAATAACTGAGAATGTTCTTCTTCATGTAAACTGAATACTAAGAAAACCTGAGAATAAGGAATGTCCTATAACTGAGAATGGAGAGGAATGGGGTAGGACTGAACCTGTTTCATTAGCTGTTAATGCATGACTCCCTTTTCCTCCACCTGCCTGTACACTCTAGCACTATTTTTTTTCCTGCTACACTATAACACATTGGCACACAAATTGCTCATCACTCACATCCACTGTTTTATCCTTCATTTCCTGTATTTAGCAGACCCTTAGATCGTGGTTCTGTTCCCTTAGTTTTCTCAGTTTGCATTGAGTTATTCTCAGATTTCACTGAGGAATTCATTCCCAGTTTCATGTTTTAGTTCATTCTTATTCAGATTTTGTTTACTGAGAACTTTGATGTTAAGAAAACCTGAGTTGTTTTATTAAGAGAACCTGAGTTGTTTTGTTAAGAAACCTGAATTCCTTTTTCCCCTGAGTTCATGATTCTAAATCTGAGATTTATGTTCCTGTTTTCATAAATCTGAGAATACTAATTGGGTTTCTTTTCTTTACATTGACTGATTTTTCTCACACTGTTTTGGGGATGAATTGATCCCTGTGAATTCATGAAATCTGGGATAATGTAGGATGCATGACTTGATTTCTTTTTCCTTTGAACTGATTTGGGTTTCCTACTTATTTGCATTACCTGTTATATTTCGAGGATTGGTTACTATTCCTTCTTGTACTGTCACACACCACAGTGCACATTGGAACACTGAGAGCACACTGTTTTGGTTCATGGATACCTACATACTGTTTCCCCCTCTGCCTGAACACACACATACACATTGTCTTCAATACATATTTCTCCCTATTAATCCCTGTAACAGTTCATTAGTGCACACACACAATAGCCTATAACCATGTACCCATGTCACACACACATGACCACACATGTTCACTCTTGCCTCACATGTTTCACTAGCACTCTCTCTCTCTCTCTCACATGTGACACACATGCACATTCCTTAACTAGTTTTCCTGTCGCACACATTCACTCACATACTCTATTGCATGCCACACATGACACTTTAAACACACTCTATTACACTATACCACACACATATAATTTTACATGTTTTCCTCACTCTATATGCATATATAAATATTAACTATATTCTTGAAAATAATGATATGGTATATATATGTGTATGTTATTTATATTAATTTAGTATATAAATGTAATGTATGAAGTATGTGTGATGTAGGCTATATGGCATATAGCCTGTGGCATATGGAGTGTGCACACTTGAGTTTAGTGTATTGATGGACTAGTGTGACTTTTGTATGGTATGTGAGTGCTAGCCTAGGCTTGGTTAGGCCTAGTGAGACTTATTTTAGACTTGTTGGGTTGAGTTTGACCTTATTGACCTAGTTTGACTGTTAGGGTTGACTAAAGTTGACCAAAGGTTGACCTTAGCCTAGATTGACCCCAAACTTCATATAGATGCATTGTAGCAGTCTATTTCCTTATTTTAGACTTGTTGTGACTTGTACTATTCTATAGGAGACAGACACCACTTCTCGGACAGTATATTCTCTTCAGACACTCAGGAGATTAGGCGAGTACATTCTCTGACCGTTTCATACTTGCCTGGATTTACATTCTTGCTCTAGATTACTGTACTTGATGCTGACACGATTCATTATCACAGATTAGTACTATATGGATCTTTTTCTGAGATGTTATCTCCTTGTATTCACTAAGTACATATTGTGATGTGCGTTTCACTTACATGTTGTATTTATTGAATTCCCTTATCATTGTACACTCATTGTGCATATTATACTCTCAGTATCACATTGAGCCATTGTATAAGCCATTGTACAAGTTATTGTACAAGCCATTGTACAAGTCATTGTACAAGCCATTGTATAAAGTAACGTAACTGAATTGGATCCTTGTGTATTGATTGGGGAGGGGGAGTAGAAATGGTTATGTGATCAATCGTATTGTATAAGAAATTGTATATGTCCATTGTACACCCACGTACAAAGGAGTCCCATTTTATTGTATAACCTAACCCGTTTACATAACCATATTATGCTCTAAAATCACATGTTCCTTACAGTCTTACTTATCATATTTAGATATTTTCTGTTATCAAATCTCTACTATTTTTCATATATCTTCTTCTTTCAGCGTTTTATGTACTTTACTCTATTGCATGCTTTATATTTCCTAACTCGTTATGAACTGCGTGAGATGTTTTGTGCTCGCTCCCGTCCTGACTGGACCTGTTGAAAATTTTACAGAGGATGAGGAGGAGGCCTGCATAGATACCTACTATGGGGCAGCTGTAGATGCCATGTGTGACCCAGATTTCCAGCCTGATCCACTAGCTTAGAGACTGAGGCTCCCTAGTCTAGGTTTTCTATTTCTGTCATTTGAGATCTAGTTTGTATATATTCTTTCATTTCAGTGTTAGAGTCTTGTATTGAGCTGGATGTTCTGATTTGTTATGTCAGTAGACACTTAGACTCTCTGGTTGTATTTATGTGGTTTTTCCTTCATTCCAGTATTATCTATCTATCTTCCTATCTTTCATTCTGCTTTAGATGTGATTGAGACTGTATATTACTATGTCACCTCCATTCGGAGTGTATATACTGTACAGGTACCTTTATATTGTTAGATGATTGACCTAGGACAGCGTTCTACCGTCGACACTGCGGCGTAGGCTGGGCGTTGTTACGTTCTCGTACCCTCACTGTGGGTACGGGTCGTGACACATTTTTAGTGGTGGCCCATGCAGGTCGAGTTTGTGTAGTGGTATTCGAACTAGAGTATCACTACAGCCTGCAGCAGGATTAGAATTATTTTTAGAGGTACTCAATCACATTAGAAAAAACTCTTAATCAGATTCCTTTGTCTAAAATTGTTGCTTATCGACTTCCCTTGAATATAAACTGTTCTCCTTGAATTTTTGCTTCATTCTCAGAAATTGCTTCTGATCTGTCTTTATGATGGTTATGAAGACACGATCTCATCGCTTCGGTTCGGGGGATACTATCGAGAGGCTGGCCACCTCTCGTCCTGTTTATCAGGGCCTCGAGACTGCAACTTCTGTTGTGCCGACTCAGGTTGGCATTTCTGCTACATTGGAGGTGCACCTCTATCTGTACAGAGATTTTCTCCCGTTATTTCTGATTTTTCTCTGCAGCAGTGATTCATGCAGCATCAGCAGCAGACCAGGGGAAACCAGCAGGGGCGAGCTATCGTCAGGACAGTCGAGGATGCACAAACCATTGGAGATCTTGCTGCAAGCTTCGTTCTTCTCAATTCCATTTTTGAAATTGTCTTTATAACTACCTTGAAATCCGATTCCATCTGTTCCTTGCTGATTAGTTAACTTTGTCATGTTGTTCTTTTGTTATGTTTGTTTTTTCTTCTGAGAAAATTATATGGGATAGGTCACCTGAATCATAGGATCTAGAATCTTCGATAGTCGTGATAGTTGGCATAGTGAGGACACATAGTCAGACTTTGGATGTATTTCTCGGGTATGAGAATTTAAGGTTTTCGCCGTCGCGTGCGGCAATACAAAAATTTTAAATACCATGAACCTAGAGGTACGTACCTTAGTCAAGGACTCTGTGATTATCATAGCCGTGCTCACTAGCATGATGAAGATTCTGAGTATCATGATTTTGGGCAGACGCATATGATTATCTGACGGTATGGTTAAGACCTTGATTGTGGGGGTGGTTGACCTAGAAGGACTACTACCATTTTAATTTCGAGGACGAAATTTTTCTAAGGTGGGTAGACTTGTAACACCCAGTTTTCTAAAATGAGAGTAATTTTGAAATTTTGTATTTTAATTTATTTAATTATAGTATTTAAGATTTTTCATGATTTTTCATGATTTTTTTTAATTATTTTAAAACTATTTTGAATCATGACTTGTGTTTTGATGTTTCTCTAGTGTAGCCCTAGAGACTACTTGACCAGGAAACTAACCATGACCTTGGGGGCCTAACCATGTGAGTAGAGTTTCCATCTAGTACATTTTAGCCTAGAGGATACTTTGGAAATTTTTTTGGATTTATTTAATTTAATAGGATTTGTTAGAACTATTTGAAAGTATGTGAGTAATTGCTTGATATTGTGTTGTGATTAGCCTAACCTAGAAGGACCTACCCTAATAGATTGGACTAACCTAGATTAGCCTTGGTTAAGTTGATGGTCATGTTAGCATTGACTAAGGTTGGTTAGCCATGATTTATGACTTGACTAGTCATGACTAGGATTAGTCATGTGTCTTGAGTTAGTATAGCTAAAACCTAGAATCCATATGGACCATAGATCCTTAGTGGGAGGTTTAGAGCCATAGATTGGGCACTAAATCCTAGGATGACCAGCCATGTAGTAGTTTTTCTCCCTATATAAACCTTCATGTTGAACTCTTGCCTCTTTTTTTTTTATCATTCTTGCAAGTCTTGAAGAAAGAGAGGTATAGACTCCTTCCCTAATCCATAGTTCATCCATTTTTTATCCTTTTTAGCTCTAATCTTTTGCAATAGCACCTAACCAATCCCTACTTGCTGTTCTTGTGGAGCAAACCCAGCCTAGGGGCAATTTAGGAGCCTACATTACTAGAGAACCTCTCAGTTTTGGATATTCTGGAGGCTGAAAAGCTCACTCAGGTTTAACCCTAAAACCCTATTGAAACTCTAGATTTTATTTCATATTCATGTAACCCTAGGTATCCACCTCAACCTGACCAAGTTTGGTGCCTTATTGTGTCGGATACGTGTCCGTATCGGACACATACCAGTCGTGACTGCAAGTGTTGGTGGAATGCTGGAATGAAATCATTTCTTATTATTTTCGAATTCTATTTGAATAGAAATCTTGGTTTTAATATTGCTTAATGATTTCTTAGTCTCTGAGGTGATTCTCGTGTCCCTTGTGTCGTATTTTGGTGTTGGACACAGCCTGTGCATAGCCCACATTTTTCCCCTGCTACTCGAACCTTACTGCGGCCACGACACGGGGTATTTTGCTCCAAAATTTTGTGTGGGTAGAGGGGCATTGACTGACTCCCTGCTCCCAAAGTTTGGGAGTGCCTCGTGGTCTGTGCACAGAGAAATCGGAGCCTGTTTGCCATGAAATATAAAAGAACAGAACAATTATCGGAGGACCGAACTTTTACTTCACGTTACAAACTCGCTTGTACAAAGAAAGCCTAGGGACGAAAATCTAGGTACAGCAGTCTAAGTACAATTGTTTATTTTAGATTCTGGGGGGTGACGATAGAGGCTCGGGAAGGCGACGGCAGCCCTGTCTTACTCCTTGGACGATCGGTATACAGCCTTGGCTCATTGTGACAAGATGGTTGGCGTTGACGAAGAAATGCTCTTCTTGCTCCTTTGTTGCTCTTCAGGCTTCTCTCTCTCTCTGTGTATTCTTTTCTCTGACTATCGGGGAGTCTCTCTGTATATACATATTTTTCTCTCTGAAATTGTATATCCTACAAGGGAATGGCACCTTGCTATTTATAATAGTGGGATCTGATCATTAGGGTTGTCAATGATTGGCTCTTGGAGATGGCGGCGGCTTGGAGATTGGTCCATCTTGGCCATTCGTTTTAATTATGATGAATCTGGGCCATTAAGTGTAGATTACACCAAATCCCATGAGCAATTAATGCTGATTGGAATAAATCTTCCTTATATTGATCTTCTGATATCTGCGAATAAATCAGATCTTTTCTTCTGCCACGTGTCCCAGATGTATTGGGATCTGACCCAATTTTTAATGGCAGCAAATCCGAGGAATTAATCGGTTTAGGACACGTGTCCTAGGAGCTGCTGGAGGGATCTGGACCGTATGACTAGTGAGCCGCATATGAATGTGAGCCGCATATGAATGTGAGCCGCATATGGTTAAGCCCACGTGTCAGGACTGCGTGGGCAGTGGCCCTCACTTGAGTCCTCTAGCCGCAGAGGAGTAATCCTTGTGGGCCGCATAGGTATATGTCCGCCTGGGCCGTATGGACATGATCTTCTTGAACCGCATGAGAAGTCCTCGCTCGAGCCGTATGAGACTTTCATGGCCTGAGCCGCATGGACATGATCTTCTTGAGCCGCATGGGAAGTCCTTTGTCCGAGCCGCATGAGGCTCCTATGGCCTGAGCCGCATAGGATTTAATCTGAGCCACATGAGAAGCGAGCCGCATACGAATGCCCACGTGGCAAGGCCACGTAGCATTTTTATGGCTCTCGGGGGATTTGTGTCAGAGATTTATTTCCTCTTCCCTAGAGATTCATCATTATGGCAGAGCCATAATTACCTGCTTTGGTGTCAGGGCTGTCAACTTTTCAGAGGGGTCAGCCGTCAAAGCAATTAATGCAGCGTGGGTGGAGGGGAGCACTATCAGGCCACGTGTCCTCTGAGCCGTATGGAATGCCCTGGGCCGCATAGCTTCCTATGCCACATGACTCCCTGAGCCGCATGCGTCTTCTGAGCCGCATGGATCTTTCCTGGCCGCATGAGTTATTTTCTTTAGTATTTTCCATGCTTCTACAGGACCCCCTTCAAAATTTTTAATTTGTAAAATTGAAATACTTTGAATAAGAAGCATGGCCGTGTTCTTCTAGCCGCATATGGAATTCTGACCGCATAGAATTCTCGGCCGCATAAATTATTCAGCCGCATAAGTACTTTCAGCCGCATGAGACTGTTCAGCCGCATAGCTGCTTGCCACGTGTGCAGGTTTGTAATTGCCTCAAATTCGTTTCAGCGCCGTCTTTGTAGGAGGGAATCCTAAGAGTCAGCTCATTAAATCTTTCGGATTTGACGCCTTGGGTGAATCTTGGAGACGAAACCCAAGGAGTCGGTTCCGCTCTTCATGAGTCGGTCATTGGCCCACGTGTCCTCCTTTTCCCGTCTTCCTATAAATAGAAAGAGTTTGAAGAGAGAGAAGACTTCTTTATTTTCCTTCTTCTTCCTCAGACCTTCCCTATCTCGATCGCCCTTCTCCTCTTTTGATAATTAATGGCTCCCAAGAAGACCGTGGCAGTAAAGGGCAAGAAGGCGGCCTCCACTTCCACCTCGGCTGCGGCTGCTACTCCGCCCATCGCCGTACCTGATGTTCATCCTGACGTTCACCCCCCCATTATTGGTAAGGATAATGCATGAGTTAAAGAACCCCAACCGCTATGGTTACGTCGCATACTTTATGCACGAGCCTTTGTAAATCGTATGTTCGCCCTATGGCTGAGCTGTGAGCCGCATAAGAGAACTACCGCGTCTGTATACGTGCCTTACTAGCGAAGCCGCATAAATGACGCTAAACCGCATAGACTCTTTATTGTACGGAGCCGCATGAGATTTCTGAGAGCTTCATCGGGCCGCATGGATGTCTTCTTGAGCCGCATGGGGTTCGAGAGCACCCAATCGGCTCTCTTGTTTTATCCCTCCGTTTAACTTACTTTTCTCTGTTTGTTCTTCAGTGAACCTGCCGGTTAACGCCGCTGGAGAACTCTTGGTGGGTAGCGCTCAAGCCGCTCTCGGCTATAGGTATGACCATATTATCCAGTATATGGCTGACCAGTTTTCGAGCGATGAGCCTACGGTTAGATTGAATGCCATCAAGAATTAGTCTTTTCACTTCCTTAATGCTATGATGAACTCCGAAAAATTTGAAGGGGAGTATTTGAAGCCTGCGTTCTTTTTTGGAGACGCCTTGACCGTGGAAAACGATCATGTCCTGGAGGTATCGGAGGACTGGAACTTTGTTTCTAACGGGATGGCGATTCGCATCCCTCAAATGGAGCGACACTTCCCGCTATCTTGGTTTAATATGCTCCCGTTAGATCGGAAGATGGGGGAGACTTTAACCCCTACCAGAGGTGGGATGTTTGTGGGGAACATCTACTATAATAAAAATATGAAGTCTGTGATTGCCGACAAAGTGCACACTAGTTGTTCTGTGACGGGGTTGGTCCTAGGTTCTTTCTTGAATGTGGCGGGCCCTAATTTCTCATTCTCTACCACCGACACTTTTATAAATCAGCTTGCTCGGAAAGGCTCCTATCCCGTTGGTCGGTTGACGTTCCCTGGTTGGATGCACTCTGTTCCTTCGTGGATCAATTTGTCTACTTGGATCTTGCAGAAATATGAGGCCTTTTTGTACGAGATTGGCCTGTACCACGCTATCCGAGGTACCAGTCACGGCTTGTCCATAAACAAGAAGCTGTTCATGTCTCTGCTGGAGATGTATAATTGCCGTACGGGGACCTTTTATACACCTGTGGGGGAGATGGGACTCGTGCTCCATGAGATGCACGCGGTCTCCAAACTTTCTTGGGGGGACGAAGCATTTGAAGCGTATACTCCCACTAATGAGGAACTCGAAGATCTGGAACGACGGTATCCTGGCTTTGCGGCCCTTTACCAGGAGATATTGTGCCATTATAGCACATGTTATCAGATGACTCGAAAGGATAGTAACCTGGAAGGGAATGCTCCCTTCACCAGAGATTGGGTGCACTATCTCTTCTCGACAGATGCCTTAGGTAGAGTCACCTCTCGTCGCCCTCGATCTCGGGAAGCGGTTGAGGACTCAGTGTCGTCGGCCAAGGGAGTGGCCACTACCAGCGACAGATTCGGGAACCAGACTGATACTTTTGATTACTTTTACCAGGATACTCAGGGGCTATCTGAGAAAGCACTTTTGGCGGGATTTTTGATGATCTGGCTACGAAACTGTGTAGTCTCGGGAGGAGCCGGTTCCATTGAGAGAATTAGTTGCAACTTCATCCTTCCGGCTGTGAAGTTAGTTTTACGAATCAGGCTAGCTCTCCTCCCGGCCATGGTGTACAGCATATACCGTGGCTTACGTACTTTCACATCCAAAATCATTGCTCGCGACGTGACCAAGGATTTTGAACGAACTGAGTTGCCCTATCACTATTTAATGGGGTGGCTGCTGATACATTACCCGTCTTTGATGAGGCCGGGCTCTGAAGACGGTGTCACTGATGATGATGCATTTATCTTCCGCTATCGTGACGAGCCTTGGGAGTGTGAAACCATACGGACTTGCCGGATGGCATTGGCGAGGACAGATAAGTATCATATCTTCGTATCCGTCCCTCGCTTTACTGCCAGGGACATAGAGGCTGTACATATTGATGGTATTGCGCCCCCTCAGCTTCTGGATGGCCAGATGCTCTTATGGTTACTTAACATCCGTCCCGCACATCTAGTGTACCGTAACCGCAATGCTGTTTTTTTGGAGCCTTATCTGCCTAGCAGGTTTGCCCGGCAGTTTGGATATAGCCAACTTTGTCTGGACAGCCCCAGTCCTTGCCTGGATTATGAGGGTAGTCTTCTTGATGGTATCAGAGCTTGGCAATATTATGATTCGTTCCACACTCGCACCATTTTCTCGATCCCTGCCATTAAGGAGTCAGTGAAGATCTTGTACATGGCAGCTCTGTATCATGTCATGGCGAACAAGCCCCCAGTAGGTTTTAATCTGGGTACCAGTTTTATTGTTGGCACCGGTCTGGAGGAAGGTTCTCAAGGGGCCAAGAAAAGAAAGGTTAGAGCCGAAGTGCCAGATTTGGATTTTGCTGCTGAGGGTGGAGAAGACAACCAATGCGATGAAGGTGACTCTATCCTTCCAGTGGTAGGCGCAGAGGTTGGTCAGTCGCATGCTTTGTCAGATGAGGTGCTGAGAGATCAGTCTCTTGTTGCGCCTGGTCCTACTCCGAAACGTAGCAGGCAAGTCTCTCCTATAGGCAGTGTTCCTCGATCCCGGAAGTTGGTTGCGACTAGGCACCGTCCGCTAGCCATAAAAGAAGGTGGAGAAGAAGTCAACCCTGTGTCAGAGGTAACGAAACTGCTCTTGATCCCTTCCCCCTTCTTTTCTTTGAGTTTTAATCCTGACTGTCTTCGTTCCCTCTTTTAGGTGTCGGGAGAAGAAGAAGAGTTTCAGGATGTCGAGGCGGTGACCCAGGGTGACGGAGACTCCCATGAGCCTGCTCCTATTCAAGAGAACGCAGATCAATCTGTACCCTCCCTCGAGGTGACGGGGGCAGGGGACGTGACTGAGTTTAACTCGGGGATTGCGGGCGAGGGGACTATACCAGTTGTGGATGGGCCACGGCCTTTATGCCCCTCCCCTGGTAAGATTAGCCGAATCTTAACCCGTGAGGAAGCCTATCTGCTCTATTATCATGTTCTTCGGGTTACGTCGATTGATTATTATTCTGGGCATTCAGGTCCTGTCCCTCCAGTACCGAGGATGGACGTCGCTGAGACAATCCCAACCGAAGGGGCATCGGTGGAAAAAAGTGTACCTCCTCACTGTCCGACTTGTCTTGATGGGCCTTCTGGGGGCCCGAGTTTAGCAGGACAATTCTCGGGGCAATCGGGGCAGGGGACTATGGTCCTTGCATCACCCTCTGCTCCGATGGCTTCGAGAGTCGACCCTTCTTCCCTGCCGAGTATCCAAGCTCTCCGGGCGGCGGAAGACGAGTTAGCCACTATCCACGTATCGTTCTTCTCGGAGTCTGTTCCCTCGATGGCGACCTCTAGCGTTACTCCTCCGACGTTGCCGCTCCGGCTTCCCCTGACGCCCTCCTCTACTGAGGTTTTGGACGACGCGTTACAGGATGTGGTTGCCAGTTTTCATCGTCATTTGAAGAGGGGAATCGAGGCCGCTGTAGACAGAGGGACCTCTTTTACCTTGGCCCGACAATGTGCCCATGGTCAAATAAATATCCTTAGGGATCTTCCTGATGATGCAGGGATGGCTTCGCTTCTGGAGGCAAAATTGCTGGAGGCTGATCAGCTGGTGTCCGAGCTTCGGGTATTGCGGCAGGCTGATTTGCCCACTGTTATAAACGAGGAGCGGATTTCCCTTATTGCTGTTATAGAGAGGACCAGAGCGGCTCGAGATAAGACCAAACCGGGCGTGCTGAAGGATCTCAGTGACTTAGCTGACCGGTATGATCAATTGAGTTATGCGACTGAAAACGTCGTGGCTCGGGAGGAGTCTGTCTCTCGTGAGATTTCTGAGACACGGGAGCAGATCCTTACGCTTCAGAAGAAGTTGGCTTCTTTACAGTCTGAACTCGAGACTACCCGCAATGACAGGGAACTAATTGTTCAGGAGGCTGACAGGGTTACTCAAGCTTCGACTGACCTGGAGACTGCTTTGAAGAAATTGGAAGATAACTGTCAAGCGTTCTTGGGCTTGGATAATGAGGAGCATTTATTCCAGGAGGCCGAGCGTCGCGCTCGGCAATGGATTGAACGGAGGACCACTTCAGTAAGAAACTGCCTCCTGGAATTGAGTGATGCTGAAATGTAGTCGGCTTTTTCTTCTTGTTTTGTTTCTGTTTTCTTTCTTTCTGGAGGGGACATGATCCCGAAACATGTAATACTTTTTTCTTCCTTCAAATAAAGAGTACTTTCAATTCTACCCTTCATTTGTATTGCTTATTGCGCCTGTGATATTGTGGTGATGTTTACCCCCATATAGGGGATATATTTATGGACCTGTTACCCATGGCGTACCTTAGTTTTAGGCAGAGGTAACAAGTTTTGATCAGGGTACCTGAAGCAGCCATAGCGAAGTGGTCATGGGTGCTTTTGGTATTAAAAAAAAGGAATGCCGTAGAGCAGCTGGGCTCCTGGGGCCTGATGAGGTGATAGATTTGTGCCTAGAAATTTAGCTGAGGATATTTGTGGGCCTATTATCCTTGGCGTACCCTGGTTTAGGGCATGGATAATGGGATGAAGGGGAACCGACATACTTGCTCAGAGGTGATGAGGACTTGGCAAGTAGGAAGGTTTTTTAAACGTAGAGTCTTCCTACTCAGAGGTAATGAGAACATGGTAGGAGTGAACTCGACGGAGGATATTGGTGGTCAACAGAGGACATTTGTGGACCTGTTACCCTTGGCGTACTCTGGTTGTGGGTACAGATAACAGGTCGAAAGGGGATCATCATACTTACTCAGAGGTAATAAGGACATGGCAAGTATGAAGGTTTCTTCGACGGAGCCTTCCTATTCAGAGGTAATAAGGACATGACAGGAGTGGGCTCAATGAAGGAGGGCACATAGAACAACTCAGAGGTAATGAGGACATGGATGTTCTACGTAGGGGGTGATTTGTTTTTGGCGGAAGTGGAACGGCTCAGAGGTAATGAGGACATGGCCGTCTTGGAAGTTTGTGGACCTGTTACCTTTGTTGTGCACTGGAAGTGCAGGTATTAGATCATGAGGGAGGATCTCTTGTAGGAAGAAAGTTCAGCGGTATGATTATACATGACTTTCTTTCAAAAAAGTGACCAGGATGTAAGTTCAGGGGTACCGATGGGAACATAACTCGACAATCCATGAATGTTGGAATCAAAGTGTAAGTTCAGAGGTACCAGCGGATACATGACTTAGAAATTTGGGATATCTTTATGGAAGAAGGGCATGAGTTCAGTGGTACACGTGGGTACTTGACTCGAAAATCTGGAATATTATGCGTGCGAGCTCAGCGGTACCAACGGTACGTGACTCGATAATCTGGAGAATAGCGAGTGTGAGTTCAGCGATACCAGCGGGTACGTGACTCAATGATCTGGCAAACTATGAGGGTGAGTTCAGTGGTATCAGCGGATACATGACTCAATAATCTGGAAATTCGTGGAGTGAGTTCAGTGGTACCAGCGGGTACGTGACTCGAGGATCTAGAGAATGTTGTTTAAACATAGTATTTCTTTAGGAACTTGCCGTTGACGGGCAACATGAGCAAGTCTCCGTTCTGCTTGGCGAGGCGGTAAGCGCCGTTGGAGAACACGGTCTCGATGACAAATGGACCTTCCCACTTTGGCTGGAACTTGCCGGCGATCTTGTGAGTTATGACCATCGGTCTCCGGACTGCCAGCACAAGATCACCCACTTTGAATGTTCTGATTTTGACCTTCTTGTTGAACGCTCCTGAGATGCGTGCTTGGTATAGCTCGATCCTTTGCTGAGCTAGGAGACGCTTTTCATCTAAGGCTTCTAATTCTTGCAGTCGACGTCGGTAGTTATCATCCGTTGTCAATTGATAACTGAGGGCGACGCGGAGTAAGGGTATTTGAGTCTCTAATGGGAGAACTGCCTCACTCTCATACACTAGGGAGAATGGCGTATTCCCGGTGGCTGTCCGAATTGTGGTGCGATAAGCCCATAAGCACTCGCCGAGCTTCTCGTTCCAGTCGTGCTTGTTGGAGGAGGCGAACTTCTTGAGGAGTTTGATGATCGTTTTGTTGAATGCCTCTGCTAACCCATTTGCTGCCGGGTTGTACGGCGTCGAAGCGATATTCTGAATACGGTGTTTATCGCAAAACCGATAGAATGCGTAGCTTACAAACTGCGAACCATTATCATGGATGATCCTTCGGGGCAGTCCAAAGCGGTAGATGACGTGATGCTTAAGGAAGCTGATCATGTTTGAAGTCTTGACTTCTGCGAGTGGGACAGCTTCCGTCCACTTGGAGAAGTAATCAGTGATCGCAAGTATGAAGCGATGTCCTCGGGAGGAAGGTGGGGTGATTGGACCAATGATATCCATTCCCCATGCTTCGAATGGCCAAGACGCTACTGTCGGATGTAGAAATTCGGATGGTTGGTGAATGAAGTCTGCGTGGACTTGGCAAGCTTTGCACTTTCTAGCATAATCGATCGCATCTGCCACCATAGTGGGCCAATAGTAGCCCATTCGGCGAAGACGATCTTGCAATTTTGGGCCGGGCTGGTGGGCCCCGTAGACACCGTCGTGAGTTTCTCGTATGGCTTCTTTGGCTTCTGCGTTTGACAGACACCGAAGTAATAATCCGTCGTAAGAGCGGCAATACAGCATCTTCGTCTCTGTATCGTAGAAGAATCTGAGAGAACGCCTTCTGATGGAGGTGGCTTCCTTTGGGTTCTCGGGCAGGATGTCGTAGACGACGAAGTCGATGAATGGTTGTCTCCAATCTGGGGCGTCATCGATCGTCTGTGCGGAATAACTTGCCACGAGTTGCATATTGTTTTTGGGGCAAACCAGTTCATGGCCTATCACTTCCACTGATTGGCGATCATAATTCGGAACTGCTAGGGAAGCGACAAGACCAGCCAGGGCATCGGCTTCAATATTTCGGAGTCTGGGGACGTGCTCGATGAAGAACCCCTCAAATGACGAGATGATATCGATCGCTATTTGGTGATAAGGGATCATGTCTTCGTGGCGGACCTCGTACGAACCCCGGATCTGATTGACGATCAGTTGGGAATCGCCGTATGCTTCAAGGTATTCTACCCCCAGCTCTCTTACAAGTTGGAGGCCAATGACCAGAGCGTTGTACTCGACCACATTGTTAGAGCAGGGTTCTGTGAGGGAATAGGCGCGATTGATCACCAATCCGGAAGGGGAGACCAGCACTACCCCGACTCCGACGACTATATTGCCTTTAGGTCCGGTCCTTGAAGCGCCGTCAAAGAACATTCGCCATATAGCCTCGTGAGAGGTTGCATGCGAGTCAGCGACCTCGTCTGGGATCTCTTCATATATTCTGGAGGACTCCGAGCCTGGGTGGGCTGCTAAAAAGTCCGCCAGGGCTTGACCTTTGACTGCCTTTTGTGGGACAAAGATCATATGATAAGGGGACAGCAATATTGCCCATGTAGCTAGTCGAGAGCTCAGTGCCCCTGGTTTGGTCATGAAGACTCTGAGAGGGTTGACCCGTGAGATCATATGTATCATTTGTCCGGTGACATAGTATCGCATCTTCTGAATGGCGAACACCAAGGCGAGGCGTTCCTTTTCAACCGTGGTGTATCGGTGCTCGGGTCCAACCATCATTCGGCTGAGATAGTATATGGCTTGTTCGTGGCCTGCATCGTTGTTTTGTGCCAATAGGGCATCGAAGGAGTGTTCCATTGCTCGTACATAGAGCAGGAATGGTTTTCCAGGGACTGGGGCTACCAAGACCGGAGGATTTGACAAATATTCTTTGATGCTGTCGAAAGCACGCTGGCATTCCTCGTCCCATACGAATGAGACTCCTTTCTTCATGAGGTGCGTGAATGGTCGACATCGCCCGGAGAGGTTGGAAATGAACCTTCTGATGTAAGCTAGCCTTCCTTGAAGGCCTCTGAGTTTGCGGAGATTTCTCGGGGGACCCATCTCCATGATTGCTTTTGTCTTCTCAGGGTCTACATGGATACCCTTTGCAGTGATAATGAAGCCTAAGAACTTCCCGCTGGATACGTCCAGAAAGGACTTCGTAGGGTTCATTTTCAAATTGTGTGTTCGCATTAGGTCGAATACCGTCCTTAGATCCTGCAGATGATCTTCCCTACTACGGCTCTTGACGGCTATATCGTCAACATAGCACTCCACCGTCTTGCGTAAGTGGTCTCTGAAGATGATGCTCATGGCTCTTTGGTATGTGGCGCCGGCATTCTTTAAACCGAAAGGCATGACTGTGTAGCAGTACGTGCCAATCGGTGTTCGGAATGATGTATATTTTTCGTCGTTAGGAGACATTTTGATTTGGTTGTACCCCGAGAAGCCATCCATGAATGACATGCGTTCGAAGCCGCAGGTATTGTCGATCATAATGTCTGTGATAGGAAGGGGGAATTCATCTTTGGGGCATGCCTCGTTCAGGTTGCGGAAGTCGATGCAGATTCGAATCTTCCTATTCTTCTTGAGGACGGGTACTATATTGGCGACCCAATCGGGATGTTGCTCCTCACGAATGAAACTACTGGCTATCAGTTTGTTGACTTCAGCTTCGATCACGTCCATGATGCCTGGACGGAAGCATCGCTGTTGTTGCTTGACCGACTTCGTATCTGGTCGGATGTTGAGTTTGTGAAGAGCGATGTCAGGATTTAACCCTGGCATGTCTTCATAGCTCCAGGCGAACACATCAATGTACTCTCTGACAAGTTCTAACAGCGACTCCCGTTCTTCGTCGGTTAGGCTTTTACTGATGAAGATCGGTTTTGGAGAAGATTCGCTGCCGAGATTCACTTGTATGACCTCATCTTCAGTAGGAGGTTCTCTCAGTTCGAACCGCCTTTCCTATTGTGCGTCCAATTGTTGGGCCCATGGCTCTAGCTCGAGGATTTCGAGGATGTCTTCGTCTTCCTCGTAAGCGTCGGCGAATGCCATGTTAACTGACATGACTTGTCTGAATACATCTCCGATGCTGGTATCTGAGTCGGAAGTTGGTAATCCGGTTGAATGTGACTGCCAGTCGCATTCTTCATCTGAACTTTTAGGGGTCGTAGTAGGTGTTACATACCCTAACCCGCATCGAGTTTTGTTATAGTAGTTTCGTGGTTTGCCCGCCGGGACTGGCGGCTTCAGAGGTAATCGTCGCCCAGTACCGTAGTTCAATCCTGGCGTCGTCTCTAGATCATACCCCTATTTCTGCATGAGATATTTGGATTGAGGGCTATAGAGATACAGAGGCAGTCTCCCGGCATCCGACCCGAGGTCGACTTCTTCTATGGTGAGGGGATGTGGGTTGTTCGTTCGACCGAAGATGATTGGATGATCTCCTCCCTCGTACATTCGGTAAGCGTCTTCTACTGGAGTAAGCTGGATCGCGGTGTACACATTTGTCACCTGTGTGTGTAGGTGAGCGCCTATACCGTGTTCCATAGCATACATTATACATAGCTTATTGAGCTCGGTGTAGTTCAAAGATAACCCTTTATTGATGAAGTAAGGTATCTTTTCTAGGGGGATTACATCATCAGCGGAGGGGACATCAGTGTGGGCAGCCACATACTTGGCTAGCTCCGGTTCCTCTTTGGCTACCCCCTGTGTGAACGAAGACTGAGAGAATGACCTGGGAAGCTTGATTGTCAGTGGTTCGGTTGATGGAGTGGAGCGTGGAGTTGTTGGCAGACTAGCGACCCCCAGTTTGGCATTTGATGTGGAGCGAGGAGTGGCTGGTTCGCTAGAAGTGTCAGACCTTGCATTGGGGTGACGACCCTTCCTGGGAAGGCGTATCGTCATGGGCCTGTCCGAGGGGTTGAGCTTTCCTGCTTGTGGTAGGCTGACTCTTGGTAGCCTGATTGTCAGTGGCTCCGTTGTGGGTCACGGCACCCGGCCGGACCTTGGCAGCCGGATTATCATCTGCTCCTCTTGCGCCGAGAGGCTGATCGCGTCCTTCCGCAGAGTGGCGGTGAGGGGTACGGACTTGCCCAATTTACGAGCTTGGAGGTGGATCGTCAGGGGTCCTTCTGATCCCGTGGCTGTCTCGGTATGAGTTTGTGCGTCTCCTTCATCAAGGTGCCTCTTCGACTTTTCGTATAAGCAAGAGTCCGAGTAGTAAGATTCGACCCCTTTGAAGGGATCGATATCAGCAAATTCTGTCTTCACGAAGCCGTGTTTGTCGACGTATTTGAAGCACTGGTGTAGCGTAGAAGGCACGATCATATAATCGTGTATCCATGGGTGCCCCAAGAGGATGTTGTAAGAAGTATCTGCATCTATGACGTAGCAGGTAACTTCGGATTGGAGGTCGCCAATTTGACACTTCAGACGAATCTTCCCAATAGGGTAGCTCCTGCCCGAATTGAAACCGCTGATGGCGGTGCTTGTAGGTGTCAAGCGGTGTATTGAGATGCGGAGATGATGTAGCAGACCCTTCGGGATGATGCTTATGGAGGAGCCAGGATCAATGTGCATCCGATCCACCTTTACGTCGTCGATGTATCCCGTGTAGTATAGCGGGCGATCATGTAGGTTGGTTTTGATGAGCATGTCCTGCGAAGTGAAGACGATGTTGGGCATTGCTCCCGTGCAGGCACTGTCTTGGAGATCCACGGGTGAGTCCTCCCCGGTGAGGTTGGATTGAGCGAGATAGGCATCAACATTTTGGAGTGCTTCGCTCAATGCAATACGAACATCCTTGGAGAGCCTTAGGAGTTCGTACAGTGACAATTTGGCCGGAGTGTTAGCCAATTGTGCTAAGATGTCAAAGTTATAGGGCCTCTCTAGCCCTTGGGCTGCGTCCTTTCGGAGGGATTTGTCGAAGCGAGTCTCCTTCGGCCTAGGCTTGTCGGTCGTCGAAGGCTGAGCTGGTCCTGGAGCATCAGTTGTAGTAGGTTGATGATTTTCAGCTAGGCTGTCAACCACAGGTTGGGATTGCGCTCCGGACCGCGTGACGACGGCTGTGGCTTCCTCGTTGTCTACTGAGATTGTGTGGCAGGTCCTAATTTTTCTACTCTTTTTGTTGGTGGGAGATGGTGTGGGCCGAGTTACCTCTGGCACCAAGTCTGGATGGACCCACATGACCTCCCCTCGTGAGGTGGTGAGAGGTACTAGACCAGCAGCCTGTTCTCGGGAAGGTGGAAGATTGGTAATCTCCATCGTCGCAAGAGGGACGGGAATTACCCCGTATTGAGTCTCCGTCGGAGGAAAGCTGCCGAATTGTACGGATACCATATTGGCTGCTATAGTTACTTCTTCGAAGTCGATGGCCAGAGCGTTCGAATCGATGAGGCTTTGGATGTACCGTTTTAGTTGGTAGCAGTCGTGTGTAGCGTGGTGTACATAACGGTGGTAATGGCAGAACTTTGGGTTCTCCAAATCAGCCGGTCGAGGCTCCCGCCTTGGTGGAGGAAGCTGAATTCTACCTCCTTGTATGAGCATGTCCAAGATAGGTTTGACGTGGCCGTCTTCGAAAGAGTAAGTGATCTGAGGCCATTGTTTGTCTGCTGGTTGTGAGTCGGGCTTCTGGACCGTGTCGGCCACCATAGCCTACTTTCCCTTGCTGTCCCGATTGTTGGAGGGGTTACCCCCATTATCGTTGTTGGGACGCTTGCCCTTGTTTTCTCCTTCTGAGATGTGCAATCCCAGTTGGCGAGCCTTCTTCAGTCGTTCTTCGGCGCTTGTGGCACTGATGATGAACGCCTTCCAATCTTTGAATTGACTTTCGTCCATCCAGAAACTGATCGTTGGAAGCAGTCTCTTTTGACAAATTTCAATCAAAGAGGAATCTGGATTTTCGGAAGGCAGCTTCATGGCGGTCTGGCGGAACCGTTCGATGTAGTTCCTTGTCAACTCCTTTTCCCCTTGGATGACGTCCATGAGGGTGGACATGGTGACGTCCTGCCCTACCTCGTAGAATCTCTCCAAGAACATGCGCTTGAAGCCGGCGAAGGAATGGATGCAGTTGTCCGGCAGATTGCGATACCAGTCGAAGGCGACTCCTTCCAATGCCCCAATGAATAATCGCGTAAGGATAGCATCATCATGGGGCAGATGGTCAGAGGTAACCTCGAAGTAAGTGATATACCGACTTGCTGAGGTCTTGCCATCATACGGGTTAATATTGAACGGCTTATATCTTGGTGGGAACGGAACATCCCTCCATTCAGCAGGGTATGGTTGCCGTATTCTGAGGTCTTGAGCATTTTCTCGGGCATGAAACATGGCTCGGAGCTCCTGAACCTCTCTTCTTACTTCCCGGGCCTCATCTGTCGTGGTAGGGGCTGTTACTTTGAGAGGATTATTGCCCGGGTTTGGTGCCGCTGAGTTCGAATCCATATTGACCGCAGGGCCCGTGCTTGTTTGACCAGGCGTTCCTCCCTGTAGAGTGGGCAGGGCCGCTTTAATCTCGTCTACAGATTTGACCAAAGCAAGTAATATGGCTTCGAGATTGTCGATGCGTTGGTGATCATTGGAACCTCCTTGATTGCTGTCCGTCATGAACACCGTCCTTACGTGAGGAGTGATGGAAGGGGCGGTGGAGGATGTGCCATCCGAGTCGTACCCGTGTACCGAGAAGTCATCGGGATATGTAGAAATATTGTCTTCTGGTTCAGACTTGGAGGGAGCAGTACCCCCAGCCTCAGAGTTTACTTCGTCTTGGGAATCACGGGTGTCCTCGGGGACATCGGTGCCTGTCGTACCTGATAGGAGAATCGTTTCCCCGGGCTTGGCTCCTTGAAACATTAGATTGTTGCGGATATTCGGAGGAGTGCAACCCCCAGTTCCCTCAACCCCTAGCGAGGTGGATGATGAATTTCCCATCGCGGTAAATTTTGTCTTTGAACGGGTGTGTTGGAATACACCAGTGGAGGACAACCGTTTAGACGATAGTTTTTTAGCTGTGGTGGTTGATATCTTGGGGCTGGAGATACTCGTCTTTTTTCTTCTCCCTTCGGCGGGGACTTTTTGAGCGGAATTGCAGGAGACAACAGGAGATGCCTCGTCTTCTGAGTTCGGGTGTTTTAGCCTTTGGAAGACGGACGGCCGATCTTCCGTCACTGCTGCGTTGTTGCAGCAGCAATTGATGATGATTTGGGTGCAGCGATGTCCAAGCGAGGACTCTTTGTACGCCGACACTCCTTCTCTTTCCTTGCGTTTGTGGAAGATCGCCTCCCGCAGGTCAGATGAACCACTCTGTCTGTTTGTCGCCGGGGGCTGGACTCGAGCAGTTGTATACAACTTTCCATCCGAGGCCCGTGTGATAGTCAACGGGACGCCCCGATAGTCAGATGTTGGAACAGCTGACTGGGCTTGATGAGCCCGCACTACCCTAGACTTCCTCCTTTTAGCACTTGTGGGTACGTAATAGGAGGAGTCCAAGTTGGGTGCCACAGAGTCTGGCTTATCATCCAGAGAATCATCAGGGTCGGGACCGCAGGAGAGACGGTCGAAGACTGATCGAGAGAAGCGTGAAACAGATGCTATGCGGCTAGAGTTGGGTACCGTGCAGGCTGTCTGCATGCAGTTGTCTTCTGCCGTTGGACGAATTATTTTTGTGCGGCTAGGAGTCACGACCGTACAGGCTGGCCGCATGCGGTTGGCAATAGTGGCCGCATGGGTTTTCTGCAAGCGATTGACTCCCACAGCCGTATGAGTTTCATTCGTGTTGTTGGCAACTGTAGCCGCATAAGCTATGCGGCTGACATATGTGGCCGCATGAGTTTTCTTCATGCGGCTGAAGGATGTAGCCGCATGAGCTTTCTCCCTGTGGCTGAAGGATGTAGCCGCATGAGCTTTCTTCCTGCGGCTGAAGGATGTAGCCGCATGAGCTTTCTCCCTGCGGCTGATGACCTTATACAGCTCGGATCTCATAGAGTTCCTCTTTGCCCCTGTAAGTCTAGCATCATAGTGTTTTCTTCTGCCGGACTTGGGGACAGCAGAGTTGTCTACGATCTGAAGTGGGGCCGCAGGGGAATCTTGCTCGCCGTCTTGAACAACAGAGGGTGTCTTTGCAAGAGCTTCAGCAGGAACGAAGTATCGGGGTCTCCACTCCTTACGGGCCTTTTTTGTGCGGGCTCGCTTCTGGACCGGGCCAGCGCTCTTGTCGGAGAGCATCTCTTCGAACGCCTGTTGGTCGAACCGGGCGACCATCTTTTGTTGAGTGGAGCCAAGCTTGGCTGCATCCGATTGCGTCACCAACTCCTCAGCCGTGGAGAAGTTAGTCCCCAGCAGAGTCGTCATCGTGTTTGCCATGAAATATAAAAGAACAGAACAATTATTGGAGGACCGAACTTTTACTTCACGTTACAAACTCGCTTGTACAAAGAAAGCCTAGGGACGAAAACCTAGGTACAGCAGTCTAAGTACAATTATTTATTTTAGATTCTGGAGAGTGACGATAGAGGCTCGGAAAGGCGACGGCAGCCCTGCCTTACTCCTTGGACGATCGGTATGCAGCCTTGGCTCCTTGTGACAAGTTGGTTGGCCTTGACGAAGAAATGCTCTTCTTGCTCCTTTGTTGCTCTTCAGGCTTCTCTCTCTCTCTGTGTATTCTTTTCTCTGACTATCGGGGAGTCTCTCTGTATATACGTATTTTTCTCTCTGAAATTGTATATCCTACAAGGGAATGGCACCTTGCTATTTATAATAGTGGGATCTGATCATTAGGGTTGTCAATGATTGGCTCTTGGAGATGGCAGCGGCTTGGAGATTGGTCCATCTTGGCCATTCGTTTTAATTATGATGAATCTGGGCCATTAAGTGTAGATTACACCAAATCCTATGAGCAATTAATGCTGATTGGAATAAATCTTCCTTATATTGATATTTTGATATCTGCGAATAAATCAGATCTATTCTTCTGCCACGTGTCCCAGATTTATTGGGATCTAACCCAATTTTTAATGGCAGCAAATATGAGGAATTAATCGGTTTAGGACACGTGTCCTAGGAGCTGCTGGAGGGATCTGGACCGCATGACTAGTGAGCCGCATATGAATGTGAGCCGTATATGAATGTGAGCCGCATATGGTTAAGCCCACGTGTCAGGGCTGCGTAGGCAGTGGCCCTCACTTGAGTCATCTAGCCGCAGAGGAGTAATCCTTGTGGGCCGCATAGGTATATGTCCGCCTGGGCCGCATGGATATGATCTTCTTGAACCGCATGAGAAGTCCTCGCTCGAGCCGCATGAGACTTTCATGGCCTGAGCCGCATGGACATGATCTTCTTGAGCCGCATGGGAAGTCCTTTGCCCGAGCCGCATGAGGCTCCTATGGCCTGAGCCGCATAGGATTTAATCTGAGCCGCATGAGAAGCGAGCCGCATACGAATGCCCACGTGGCAAGGCCATGTGGCATTTTTATGGCTCTCGGGGAATTTGTGTCAGAGATTTCTTTTCTCTTCCCTAGAGATTCATCATTACGGCAGAGCCATAATTACCTGCTTTGGTGTCAGGGCTGTCAACTTTTCAGAGGGGTCAGCCGTCAAAGCAATTAATGCAGCGTGGGTGGAGGGGAGCACTATCAGGCCACGTGTCCTCTGAGCCGCGTGGAATGCCCTGGGCCGCATAGCTTCCTATGCCATATGACTCCCTGAGCCGCATGCGTCTTCTGAGCCGCATGGATCTTTCCTGGCCGCATGAGTTATTCTCTTTAGTATTTTTTATGCTTCTACAGGGCCGCACTGGCCGCGCGCTGTCGTGCACAGGCGACTGAACACATGCACAGACACGTACGAACACGTGTCCGCATCCTCTGTAGACACGTTGTGTATACATATCAGGATATCCCACGTGTAGCCCTACCATAGGCGACCACGTGAGTGTGTGCACGTGATACGAAGTGTCGTGTGTCGTGTCCTATACTCGAGTGCATGTGTGCACGACACTGTGTGACACTGGGTGCACCCCACGTGTTTGCAACGTGTTGGACACATCTGTGTCGTAGTTTTTGGATACGAAACGACTCACATGACACGTGTACATATGCTACACTAGTTATCAACCTATTGTTTGTAATCTTAACGACTAATTAGATAAATTCATTGAATCCCAAATTTTTCCTGATACTTCACTGATACACATTTGCTGTCCTTTATTCCTAAGTTTTGATTCCTATTCTAGATTGATTTCTTAATGTTTAATGGTCATTTTAATTCATGAACATGTGTAATTACCACCCTATAATATTGTCCACTGATTTGTGTTAATTTTTAAGGTTCAAATTGGATTTTTGACTGTTAAGTGAGATTTCCTTCTTCACTGAAATTCCTGCTGCAATGGTGCATACACTTTTGCATTATTTGAAGTCTGAGAATGTGATATGCACACATGGACTGAGAACCCATGTTGAAGTTTTATCCATGTTAAGTTAACTGTGGGTCATTGCACATTTCCTTAAACTGTCAATCAATAATTGAAAATGTTCTTCTTCATGTAAACTGAATACTAAGAAAACCTGAGAATGAGGAATGTCCTATAACTGAGAATGGGGGGGAATGGGGTAGGACTGAACCTGTTTCATTAGCTGTTAATGCATGACTCCCTTTTCCTCCACCTGCCTGTACACTCTAGCACTATTTTTTTTTCTGCTACACTATAACACATTGGCACACATATTGCTCATCACTCACATCCACTGTTTTGTCCTTTATTTCCTGTATTTAACAGACCCTTAGATCATGGTTCTGTTCCCTTAGTGTTCTCAGCTTGTATTGAGTTATTCTCATATTTCACTGAGGAATTCATTCCCAGTTTCATGTTTTAGTTCATTCTTATTCAGATTTTGTTTACTGAGAACTTTGATGTTAAGAAAACCTGAGTTGTTTTGTTAAGAAAACCTGAGTTGTTTTGTTAAGAAACCTGAATTCCTTTTTCCCCTGAGTTCATGATTCTCAATCTGAGATTTATGTTCCTGTTTTCATAAATCTGAGAATACTAATTGGGTTCCTTTTCTTTACATTGACTGATTTCCTCACACTGTTTTGGGGATGAATTGATCCCTGTGAATTCATGAAATCTGGGATAATGTAGGATGCATGACTTGATTTCTTTTTCCTTTGAACTGATTTGGGTTTCCTACTTATTTGCATTACCTGTTACATTCCGAGGATTGGTTTATATTCCTTCTTGTACTGTCACACACCACAGTGCACATTGGAACACTGAGAGCACACTGTTTTGGTTCATGGATACCTACATACTGTTTCCCCCTCTGCCTGAACACACATATACCCATTGTCTTCAATACATATTTCTTCCTATTAATCCCTGTAACAGTTCATTAGTGCACACACACAATAGCCTATAACCATGTACCCATGTCACACACACATGACCACACATATTCACTCTTGCCTCACATGTTTCACTAGCACTCTCTCTCTCTCTCACATGTGACACACATACACATTCCTTAACTAGTTTTCCTGTCACACACATTCGCTCACATACTCTATTGCATGCCACACATGACACTTTAAACACACTCTATTACACTATACCACACACACATAATTTTACATGTTTCCCTCACTCTATATGCATATATAAATAATAACTATATTCTTGAAAATAATGATATGGTATATGTATGTGTATGTTATTTATATTAATTTAGTATATAAATGTAATGTATGAAGTATGTGTGATATAGGCTATATGGCATATAGCCTGTGGCATGTGGCGTGTGCACACTTGAGTTTAGTGTATTGATGGACTAGTGTGACTTTTGTATGGTATGTGAGTGCTAGTCTAGGCTTGGTTAGGCCTAGTGAGACTTATTTTAGACTTGTTGGGTTGAGTTTGACCTTATTGACCTAGTTTGACTGTTAGGGTTGACTAAAGTTGACCAAAGGTTGACCTTAGCCTAGATTGATCCCAAACTTCATATAGATGCATTGTAGCAGTCTATTTCCTTATTTTAGACTTGTTGTGACTTGTACTGTTCTATAGGAGACAGACACCACTCTTCGGACAGTATATTCTCTTCAGACACTCAGGAGATCAGGCGAGTACATTCTCTGACCGTTTCATACTTGCCTGGATTTACATTCTTGCTCTAGATTACTGTACTTGATGCTGACACGATTCATTATCACGGATTGGTACTATATGGATCTTCTTCTGAGATGTTATCTCCTTGTATTCACTAAGTACATATTGTGATGTGCGTTTCACTTACATGTTGTATTTATTGAATACCCTTATCATTGTACACTCATTGTGCATATTGTACTCTCAGTATCACATTGAGCCATTGTACAAGTCATTGTACAAGTTATTATACAAGCCATTGTACAAGTCATTGTACAAGCCATTGTACAAGTCATTGTACAAGCCATTGCATAAGGTAACGTAACTGAATTGGATCCTTGTGTATTGATTGGGGAGGGGGAGTAGAAATGGTTATGTGATCAATCGTATTGTATAAGAAATTGTATATGTCCATTGTACACCCACGTACAAAGGAGTCCCATTTTATTGTATAACCTAACCCGTTTACATAACCATATTGTGCTCTAAAATCACATGTTCCTTACAGTCTTACTTATCATATTTAGATATTTCCTGTTATCAAATCTCTACTATTTTTCATATATCTTCTTCTTTCAGCGTTTCATGTACTTTACTCTATTGCATGCTTTATATTTCCTAACTCGTTATGAACTGCGTGAGATGTTTTGTGCTCGCTCCCGTCTTGACTGGACCTGTTAAAAATTTTACAGAGGATGAGCAGGAGGCCTGCATAGATACCTACTATGGGGCAGCTGTAGATGCCATGTGTGACCCAGATTTCCAACCTGATCCACTAGCTTAGAGACTGAGGCTCCCTAGTCTAGGTTTTCTATTTCTGTCATTTGAGATCTAGTTTGTATATATTCTTTCATTTCAGTGTTAGAGTCTTGTATTGAGCTGGATGTTCTGATTTGTTATGTCAGTAGACACTTAGACTCTCTGGTTGTATTTATGTGGTTTTTCCTTCATTCCAGTATTATCTATCTATCTTCCTATCTTTCATTCTACTTTAGATGTGATTGAGACTGTATATTGCTATGCCACCTCCATTCGGAGTGTATATACTGTACAGGTACCTTTATATTGTTAGATGATTGACCTAGGACAACGTTCTACCGCCGACACTGCGGCGTAGGCTGGGCGTTGTTACGTTCTCGTACCCTCACAGTGGGTGCGGGTCGTGACACTGCATCCTTTTGATGGTGGTGTCGAATAAACGGTTGTCTTATTTTGTTTGTGTTTGTGTCTTTTTCTGTCTTTTGAGGTCCTTCGGGGACCAATGGTTGGTTGTTATTTGTTGTTTGCAGTCCTACGGGGACTTGTTATCTGTTTTTACTATTTTGCTAACTCTCGTAGAGGAGAGTTTTTACTTTGGTCTGTTGACGTATGTTATGGGTGTCTTGTATGTATTAAATTACCTACTTATCTATCAATACATGCTTTTATCTATGATACTGTGCTCCACATTTATGCTATTTTTTATTATCATCATTATTTTTCCCATCTTTGACTAAGTGACAAAGGGGGAGAAAACGTATTGAGGGGGAGTTGTCTACCTACGGGGGAGTTACTCCCTGAAGATGCTATCTCTCTATTTTGTCAATTATCAAAATGGGGGAGATTGTTGGCACATTTTATTTTGATATATTAACAGCATCTTCATAGTTTAGTTTTCTATGTCTTCAGATTCATATCTTCTCAGAAGCTCTACTACATAAAGTCTATCCTTTCAAGTGCTACCATCCATTGCATTGAAGACTGAAGCAGATACCGGCGCTCCTTGCATAGACGGCTTCCTACACTGCTTAAAGTTTTCGAGTCTGTACAAGGTCTAGGTATATCTGTAAACACTTAAGGTTGGATGACAAACTAAAAGCATAAGTCATGTCACGACCCGCACCCGCTTTTCTGATACGAGACGTGTCCAAGCCCATCCTACGCCGCAGAGTCGGCAGTAGAACGCTGTCAAGCCCGCAAGAAATAAATGCTCAAAATCACAAAATATGATAATTGCTGCTCATTCACATTTCTAAGTTTATTACAACATTTACAAGATTTATATTTAAAGGAAATACACAGTTCTCACAATTAATGAAAATGACAACTAGTTCCACTATCTAGGTCGGCCTTAGCATACCCATGTCTTCCCAGTGCTAAGAGTGATCGCGGCTAAACCTGAAAAATGTTGGTTTCCAGTCAGGAATGGAACAAGTACACAAACCGACGACAATGCGAAAACACAATAGAATTAACAAGACATGAAAATAACATATGAGATATAAAAACTGGAAGATAACTGATGACATAGCACGATAGAGAAGTAAACAAAGAAAAACTAATAAAAGATATCTATCTAGGTGGTGTGAAATATCTGTTTCGACATGTGAACGGCTAGAGGGTAAATCCGGCACCTGTACGTGTCGTGTACAGGTGCTATTGTTCATGAATAGACATCTTGGGATAGTTCTGGGTAGTCCACATGTCTACTAAGATATTTCCCCTCCCGACTACTCCGTGTGACGAGCGTGTCAACAATCAGCAAGATATATATATAAACATAAAATGAAAAGACTACTATGAATCGAAAGCAATCAGAAAGTGCACTTGCCTGAGGTCCTTTGCTGGTGAAACAAACATCTTGTGGGGTCCAACGTAGCGTGATTAGCCTAGGGTCGATACGAGGTAGTCAGAATCACAAGAATTAGAATCGTACGACTTGTCACTATCAAGATGAAAATCGAGAAGAATTTATATAACAAATATATAATTTTTAAAAATACCTATAATGTTTTGGAAACTATATTTTTATTGGTAAAAATATCTTTAAACAAAAACTTAAAAAAATCTAAATAATCATTAAAGCTAAAACTCCAATTTGAAATTACATATATACCAAGCCTACCATAATGTATTTACAATATAATTTGAACATACCAATATGCCATCCCCAAAATGGATAATAATAATAATACTAATAATAATGATAATAATAAAGTATCTAATATACACAAACTATAATATATACATGTCTACGTATGAGCCAAAAATAGATATTTAGCTAAATAGTCTAAAAGCCTAATGAACCTAGCCCATTAAACTAAACCAGTAAAATCAATAAAAACAACAATTATTAAAAATCAGTCCCAACCCAAATACTGGCCCAACCTGGCCCCTATAAAATATAAGAAAAATCATAAAACTTTCCATAGGCTCTAAGCCCAATATAATATAACAAAAGCCCAAATACCCAAGTTAATATTTTAAACCCAAGGCCCAAACTACCTAATATATATAATAACATGGTTAATATGGAATATGTTTATAGTACAATAATACTTGATAGCAAAATACCAATAATAATGATATAAATGATTAATACTAATATGACAGTATATACGTATATGCATAAATTGTACGATACTTATACGAAGTTTACATACGATTTTATTTCCCTTTTTTTCTGGTCTGACCCAACATACTCATTGTATGGCTCTTGGCCCATTCCCCATATCAGCCCAAAAAACCTAAAACTAATACCCAACATAAAAAATACTAATCAGCTCATTAAATCATTCAAGGAAGAAATGATAAGGGGAGAAAGAGAGTAAGTGGAAAGCTTACAGAAGGAGGGAAAATCGGGACCTGTGGTCCGGGGACTCGGCCGCGCTCGGCGCACAGGCGCTGGCGGCGGAAGGTTTCGGCCGAGCTCGGCTCCACGTCGGCAGAGGATGGCGCCGGTGGCTGGACGCCGGCGTGTGGAGGATCGAGGGGAACGGCGGTTGGCCGTTGGTGGCGTCGGCAGGGCTCGGCGAGCAGAGGGATCGCGCACCAGGGCGGCGATCGGCGCTTGCGGCAAGCGGTGGTCAGTGCTCGCGGCAAGCGGCAGTCAGCGCTCGCGGCAAGCGGCAGTCAAGGAGGAGGGGGCTTCGCTCGCCGGAAGGGCGACGTCGGGCGAGAGCGGGGTCGGGAAAGCTCGACGGCGGCGTGGTTGGGCGCGGGCGGGACCGGATCTGGAGCAGAGGGGCTCCGCCGGTAGCGGCGGTCGCTTGGCTCTCGGCGACAGGCGAGGAGGCGGACGACGACAGGATCTGCTGGCGCTGAAGTCCATACAGCGCCGCCGAAAAGTTACCGACATGGCGGTGGCATGGGCATCCAGAGCGGTGCTAGGCGGTGGAGGCTCGGTTGAGGTGACCAGCGGCTAGGGTTAGGATTTTTCTTCATTTACTTCTGGATTTTTGTCGTATTGGTTTCCTGTATCGGAATTGGGACGCGTCCGATGTTGGACTCGGAAATGGATTTTGTGGTTGTATTGATTGATAACATGGACACGGACGCACGGGTCCGAACACGACTATGGGGTGCTGATTGATACTAGGTGGCGTTGGCTAGAAGAGGGTGGCGGTTGTATAGGGGCAACGTGGCGGTTCTGGAAGGGTGGCGGGATTGATGACGAGGGTGGTCGTGGCCTGGGCTCGGATGGGGTGATGGCGAAGATGGTGGTGATGCCTTTGGTGGTGGTCGAGAGGGAGGCAGGGGTTCGGCGGGTGGCTGGTGTTGAAGAAACGTCGGTCTGGCGAGGACTGCGCAAAAACTGGTGGTGGAGGCGTAGGGTTTATGTGATGGTGGTGGCGGTATTTGTGTTGAGAAATTCTCTAGGAAACAAATGGAGGAGCTCTTTATATACAGAGGGTATTCCTATATAGCTTAGGTTTAGAATTTCCAATAGATAAGTTCCCCTTTAGTTTAAATTCAAATAAACATTTAAAACCAATTAATCTAATCAAAACCATTTGTAGATAACAATACCAATTTAAATTAACATCTAATATTATCAAAAGTTTAAATCATATAAATTCAATTCCAAATCAAGTAGCATTTAAACAAAATCGATCTAATCACAATCGAAATAAATAATTATCATAATAATAATTAAAGTATATATTCGATATTATCAATATTTTAAATCATATACTTTTGAAATCTTAATCGAATAATTGATTACTACAATAAGTTAAAATAATACCTAATGATATTTAAAATAGCTTTTCTAAAATCAAATATTTAAAATAAATGTTAGTGTTAAACCAAATAATTTTATAAGCATATTATCATAAATATCAATTTGTAAAATAATACTTGATAATATTAAATCAAATAATTGTATAATATATCTATATGATTAGAAAAAATATTATTTTCTAAATAATTAGACATTATTTTTGTCATCCAAAAAAATATGTTATAGAAAGATAAATTTTATTTTATACTCGAAAAATATTTAAAAATAAAAATAAAATAGATAAAGTTTTAAAAATTCGGGAAGAGGGTTTATAAGTCAAAAATCAATATCTTACAGAGCGGCATACCAGCGGTATGCTCCGGCATACCGGTGGTATACCGTTTTCATCGTCCAAAAACCTTCTGTGAAAAATTGTCGGCATACCGACGGTATGCTTCGGCATACCGGCGGTATACCATTTTGTGGACCACAAAATATTCTGTGACAAAACGTCGGCATACCGACGGTATGCTCCGACATACCGACGGTATACCATTTTGTTTGTCTAAAAATGTTCTGTGATAAAACGTCGGTATACCGACGGTTTGCCGCGGCATACCGACGGTATACCGGGTTACAAATATTTGATTTTTGAATTGCTTTGACTAGCATTAATGGCAGCATTAAAAGCTCCCAACGGATATTAATATGACCATTACTGGGTGACCGATATACCGACGGTATGCCGGTGCATACCGACGGTATGCCGGTCAAGCTGTATCCAGGAGCATTAAATGCCACCTACTCTTGGTTTCTCTATTAATGAAAGCCTTCTCTCTCATGAAGCTTTCACCAACTCTTGCCATAAATTTTCCAAACAACCAAGAGCTCCCCCATTAATACTCTACCAAGCTTTTAATTGTCATCCTCTCCCAAAGTGCTAGAGTATTTAAGAGTTGTAATTTTCGATCTTCACGTGTTAGAAGATCAACAAGTTCTCTTCTCATTTGTTTGAAGTTGGCGAGCCTTCGTAAGAAAACTCGTGTGTTGAAGTTGGCGAGTCTTCGGATCCAAAGTCGTGTTGAAGTTGGCGAGTTCTTCGAATCCAAACTCGTGTGTACTATTTTGATCAAATAGTGGATTCAAGCCGAAGAGAGTTCCGGGACTGGATTGCCTCAAGCGAGGATACCAGGATACATCTTGTGTTTGATCTTCTTACTCTTTCCTTTTATTTGTCATATATTGCTTCTTGTGCTCTAGTTATTTTTATTTCCCTATTCACCCCCCTCTAGGGTTCTACATGGTATATCCGGAATTGGATTCCGATGAGCCGGCGTCAAAAAGTCTCGTTTACCCGGACTGTGTGACCCGCTTTGCATCGAAATGTGTGCCAGGGCCCACGTCCTCCAAATCTAACTAATTTTATATGAAAATATGCCAGAACGACGCCATGAGTCTACTGGTGGTGTCAGAAATAAAATCTGGAGTCCCGTGTTCAAAAATAGAATTTTACAAGTTGGAAATTACGAATTCGGACGGCCAACTTTGGCGTCGAATTCAACCAATCAAACAAGCTTACAATGAAACAAAACTGGAGGGGTAGTATGGATATTTAATATTATTTTTGGGCAAGGAAACTGAGGGTGTCATGAGAGAGGGTAATATAAAGTTTGGACTGGGTTCGATCGAGCCGAGTTGGGTCAAAATCGGACATGGTACAATAATCGAATTTAAATAGGTATTTATAATCATGGGTAAATAAGTAGCATGTGGGGGCTCAAATAAATGGGACACAAGTATCATGCGGGTAGTAGGCTCAATGTGGGCCATGTCCATATTTGGGGTTGACTAGGTTGGATCGATATCGGATCCCGAAATTAAATTGGAAGTCAGGTCACAAATTACGGTAGATAATTAATTGGCCTAAATTAACCCAAAAGTTGTGCGAAGAAAACGAAGCACAAGATGGTGTATCTGAGTAGGACACGAAGGTCATGGGTGAAGGGCGACTCGAGTAGATCATGCATGATGAGTTGGTTTCAAGAAAATAACTGGTCTTGTGCTCTCCAAATTAAAAGTCACGATAACGTGCATATGATGATCAAGGAAAAGAGTAAAAAATCAATTAATAATTTAATCAACGATCAAATGGTCTAATTCGATCCGAAGTTGTGCGAAGCAAAAAGAGTACAAGGGAACAAGTTTGGATAGGATATTATATACCATCCTGAAGGTAATCCTGTCCACTACAAAACTCGTGAAGAAGGTATCCAGAGATGAACATCCCTGACACTCCAAATATCAAAGGCACGAAAAAGTACATTTAAAGATAAATAAATAGAATGATTATTTATTGAAACTAATTCAATCAAAAAATTAAAAAAATCAACCCGAAATTCAGGGTGCTCACATCCTACCCACCTTATAAAAATTTTGTCCTCGAAATTAAAATTTCCGTACTCCTTCTAGGTCAAACCCCCACAATCAAGTCCCAGAACTTAACCAAATCATACGATCAAAAAGGATGGCATACAGGGTCATGGCATACGGTGGTAGTGAAGTCTTATCTAGGTATACTAGTCATGCTAACCAAAACGGTCATAGGATATCAAAACACACAAGCAATCTAGGGTGCTAAACTAGAAAAGATACAGAAATAACAAATCATCAAAACTGTAAGGCAGTCTACCATCCTATATGAAAACTGGTACTTATCAAAAATAAAATAAAGATAACTACCAATTATCTATAAAGGGGTACTATTCAAAGAAAATCAAAATCAAAAGTTAAAGAATGAAAGTCAATTGCATTGAAATCCAATCACAATATATATATATATATATATATATATATATAATGCAATATATATAATGCAATATATATATATATATATATATATATATATATATATATATATATATATATATATATATATATATATATATATATATATATATATAGTGTTAGAGAGGGCAAAGCTAGCATTATGTAAAGGTTATGTGGTTCGTGTGTGTATGGGCGTATGTGGACATGTTTATATGGTTAGATAGTAGGCATGTGTGTATGTGAAATATACATGAAAGTGTATAGGAGGATTTGGGTTTTAAAACAATAGCTATCTAGTTACACTACTCATAGCATATTGGTTAACAATCTACAATGCACAACCTACTTACTCATAACCTGTATTGCTATCCATATACATATATATATATATATAAAGAGGTAGAGATTTAGTTATGTATCTATATACATTATAACATGTATGCATAAACTCTATATATATTTATATAGATATATGAACATAATATAGAGAGGAAGGTTTAGGTTTATATGGCAGTGTATACTAAGTTAGGGTGTGTATGTCCTTGTACAGGGTTATAGCTTTAGTATTGAAAGGTTAAACCCAGTTTTAGTTTAGTATTTACATACAAAATCTGAAAATAAGCTAACATTTAAACCAGTGTAATATTAACATAATGTAGTTTCAGATTTTAGGGGTTTGAAGCATCACAACCAACTCAATGCTCCCAACACATCCTAACATGATGGAGATGAACCCTAACATACTATCCATACATTTAGCTATGCATACAGTCTCAGATCTGACAAGTTCAAACACAAAACTCAACCAATTTCTTTAAGAAATGAAACCCTGTATATAACATACATGTGCGATGACGTAAACAAAACTAATAACATGAAATTTATATTTAAATTATGAATCTAAACTGGAAAAAGAAGAGAACCAGTCTCTGATACTGTACTGTATCAGAAATATTGGGGTTTTTAGAATTTAAACATCAACAACATATTAATATGTATTTAGATAGGTTGGTAATCAAAGTGTAGCATGCATACGTGTCAGGCAAAGTGTCTGTGTCTACTATATATATTCTCATGTCCCAAAATAAAATAAAATTCTATATCAAGACCAACATTTAGAATCCTACCAAGATTGCAAAGCAGGTGATTGATGTAATCAAGACAGTTTTATTATTATTATTATTTAATACAAGAATAATAGCAAGAAGAAAATAATGACAAAATATGTTCTGCTTATCTGTTTAAAAGAAGGAACCATTTTGAAACCAGAGCTATAATATTAAATCCAAGATAAGGTCTAGCAAAAATTATCGATTCATTATATTATGAAGAAACTCATAACAAGAAGTTACACAAGGTTTATAAAAACAGCTAAAGCTACTCCTAAGTTAAATAATGAGAAGCAAAACAAAACAAAACAAACAATAATTCTTTCTTTTTTTGAATGACTGAAACAAAAGTAGAAAAAACATGTTCAAGAACATTTAAGGTACAATCTGATAATCATATGCGTCTATCCAAAATCATGGTACTCTAAATCCTCGTCATACTAGTAAGCAAGGCTACGATAATCACAAAGTCCTCAACTTAGAACACATACCTCTAGAATCATGGTATTTAAAATTTTCGCGATGCTGCTAGCTTGGCTGCAAAAACCTTAAATTTTCACACCCGAGAAATATATCCAAAGTCAGACTATATGTCCTCACCATGCTGGCTAATGTGACTGTAGAAGACTAGATTCCATAACTTAGATGACCTAGCCCATATAATTTCATCTTGACACAAAAAAATCAACAATGGATACCAAAATCAAATTTATCAACGAACATCAAGATTCAAAACTGAACAGTAATCCATCAAATCATATAAATACAAACTCGGATGCAACAGCTAACATCAAGATTCAAAATTCAACAATCATCCATCAAAATCAATAAATACAAACTCAAATTCAACAATAATCCATCAAAATCAAGTTCAACAACAGAAGGTAAAGATAAATCAAATCAAGGGAAGAAGAGTTTTCAAATTGAAGTTAAAATAAGATTCTCAAGGGTCGTCCCAGGAATCTCTCAAGAAATCCTAAATGTGATTGAGTATCCTCTCATTAAAGACCTATTCATTATCCTTAATTGCAGGCGCGCAGCAGTACAACTAATTGTCGTACTACAACGACTTCGCACAATTGCGAATCTCGACCTGCATGGGCTACCACTAAAAATGTGTCACGACCCGCACCCTAGAGTAAGGGCACGAAACGTGGGTACGTCCAGCCTACGCCGCAGTGTCGGCGGTAGAACGCTGTCCTAGGTCAATCATCTAACAATATAAAGGTACATGTACAGTATATACACTCCGAATGGAGGTGACATAGCAAATACAGTCTGAATCACATCTAAGGTAGAGCATGATAAAAGATAGATAAAACATGAAATCCACAAAGAGATACCGCAGATAGAAGTCTAAGTGTCTAAGATACACAACCCAGAAAACATCTCAAATCTCAAATACAGTAATCCATAAAGTAAGTACAACAAAAGACAACTAAAATAACTATCTATAAAACCTCTATTGTGTCTCCTCTAGGCTAGCAGGCAACCTCGAAGCTATCTGTAAAATTTATCAACAGGTCCAGTCAGGACAGGAGTGAGCACAAAATATCTCACGCAGTTCATATCAAGTTAGGAAATATAAAGCATGCAATAGAGTAAGATACAGGAAACGCTGAAAGAAGAATGTATATGAAAAACAGCAGAGATTTGATAATAGAAAATATCTATATATGATAAGTAAGAACCGTAAGCAATATTTGATTTAGAGTACAATATGGTTATGTAAACGGTTTAGGACAATACAATGGTAACTCCATTGTACGTGAGTGCACAATGGACATATACAATAGTTATACAATGTTGCACAATAGGATTTGATTACATAACCATTTCTACTCCCCCTCCCCAATCAATACACAAGGATCCACTCCAGTTACGTTATCTTATACAATAGTGTACAATGTTATACAATAGATGTACAATGTTATACAATAGTTGTACAATGGTCTATCCATGGGACTCATGTGATAATGAGAGTACAATATGCACAATGAGTATACAAGGATAAGGGTATTCTTGCTCTGTACTTGATGCTGACACGATTGTACAATCTAGAGCAAGAATGTAAATCCAGACAAGTATGAAACGGTCAGAGAACGTACTCGCCTGATAACATGAATATCAGATAGGTATAGAGGTCCAACTGAAGCCACATAGTCCTATTTAAAGCAACACAGGTTACAAGGTGTTCAAGTTGTAATAAATGAATTTCTATAAGCAATCTATATTATTCTAGGCTCTTCTAAGTAAAGTCAACTCTAGGTCAACTCCGGTCAACAATCTAGTTAAACTAGGTCAAGTGTTGACTTACAGTTGACTTTTGGTCAACTGGTCAACTCTGGTCAAACAGGGTCAATTCTAGTTTAATTATTAAAGATATAAAGTGTACTTCGTTATTTGTACGTCAAAACTTACGACACGTAAATCGAGATAAGATGATCAACGGTAAAGTTAATAATCTTATTATAGTGATCCACTTGTCCATCTTGTCAATTTCAGCGATATGAGATCACTGTAATTGACCGATCTCAGTTTCGTTGTACTAATCCCGAAATACGAATATTATGAGAATTAATTATAATAAAAGGTGATACATAGAGAAACAATCTACAAACATTGTCGGATGATGAAATAAATATCGCCAACATGTCCAGAATGGTCAAATTAGCTAGGATAGCCTACCCATCGGTCCAATTTGGACACAAGACAAAAAGGTAATTTTGGGTCAAAACGGTATCCGTGTCGGAGCCGTTTTGCACCAAAAAATGTGCAAAAAAATAAGTCTACAAAATATAACAAATTATATGTCCATGAAACTAGAATGACGATACGAACCCAACGGTATATCCAGAATTGGATTCCGTTGACCCGATCTCAATTTGGTCCGTTGACGAGAACTTGGAATTCCGGTTTGCATAGAAATGCGTGCCAGAGCCAATATTCTCAAAACTCAGCAAACTATATGTCAATGAGTCCAGAATGACGATATGAACTCAACGGTGTATCGGGAATTGGATTCCGATGAACCGATCTCAAAATGACCCGTTGACCCGGATATCGGTATCTGACATGTACCGAAATGCGTGCCGGAACCAATGTCCACTAAAACCTAGCAAATTATATGTCAACGAGTCCAGAATGACGATACGAACTCAACGATATATCCGGAATTGGATTTCGATGAGCCGGCGTCAAAAAGTCCCGTTGACCCGGACTGTGGGGCCCGCTTTGTACTGAAATGCGTGCCATGGCCCACGTCCTCCAAATCTAACAAATTTTATATGAAAACATGCCAGAACGACGCCACGAGTCTACTGGTGGTGTCAGAAATGAAATTTGGAGTCCCGTATTCAAAAATAGAATTTTACAAGTTGGAAAATTACGAATTCGGACGGCCAACTTTGGCGTCGAATTCAACCAATCAAACAAGCTCACAATAAAACGAAACTGGAGGGATAGAATGGGTATTTAATATTATTTTTGGGCAAGGAAAGTGAGGGTGTCATGAAAGAGGGTAATATGAAGTTTGGACTGGGTTCGGTCGAGCCGGGTTGGATCAAAATCGGACATGGTACAATAATCAAATTTAAATAGGTATTTATAATCATGGGTAAATAAGTAGCATGTGGGGGCTCAAATAAATAGGACACAAGTGTCATACAGGTAGTAGGCTCAATGTGGGCCATGTCCATATTTGGGGTCGGCTAGGTTGGATCGATGTCGGGTCCCGAAATTAAATTGGAAGTCAGGTCACAAATTACGGTAGATAATTAATTGGCCTAAATTGACCCAAAAGTTGTGCGAAGCAAACGAAGCACAAGATGGTATGTCTGAGTGGGATAAGAAGGTCATGGGTGAAGAGCGTCTCGAGTAGATCATGCATAATGAGTTGGTTTCAAGAAAATAACTGGTCTTGTGCTCTCCAAATTAAAAGTCACGGTAACGTGCATATGATGATCAAGGAAAAGAGTGGGAAATCAATTAATAATTTAATCAACGATCAAATGGTCTAATTCGACCCAAAGTTGTGCGAAGCAAAAAGAGTACAAGGGAACAAGTTTGGACGGAATATTATATACCATCATGAAGGTAATCCTGTCCACTACAAAACTCGTAAAGAAGGTTTCCAGAGATGAACATCCCTGACACTCCAAATATCAAAGGCACAGAAAAGTACATTTAAAGATAAATAAACAGAATGATTATTTATTGAAACTAATTCAATCAAAAAAATTAAAAAAAATCAACCCAAAATTCAGGGTGCTCACAAGACTGGACTCCAACAATCCCCCCTCCAGTTTGATGAGAGGGTATTGACCCCATGGGTCCTCAACTGGACTCCATTCCTGTCGTCCCACGACATAATTTCTGCTCCCCCATGCCACTGATCTTCGATCCCAGTCCTAAGTTGCTTTGCATCTTTCTTTGTCTCCAGCTCCTCGACCGTTATGTCGACGCTAGCTGTCGTACGTAGCACCTCCTGCACCACTGGGATCCGACCTATATCAATGACACGACCAAGACTAAAGTCCCTAACGATCAGCCTCACCGTAACTCTTGGCTGCTTGTCCACGACTTTCGTCTTCCACCAAAAAGTATTAACATTCCTACGAGCTTCTTCACCCTTGGCTGGCCCAACCAAGCGGAGGTGCGGTTCTCACAAGATTCAAACTCCTGAACCTGTCCACCTTCGTGTCCGAACTTGAATCTCCCCCATAAATATGCTGAAGAACAGATAGACAACTATAGAGGGAGGTGAATAGAGTTTATAACAATAATGGCCAAATAAAATTTAACTCTTTTCACCAACAGTAAATTATCAGAGTAGTAAATGTGGAAATAAAAAGATCAAGAAAGCATACACAAATATAGTCGTTTTAACCTGGTTTCTCTCGTGGAGGACTAGTCTAGGCCTGAGAACTCTAGCTCAGGATTAAATCCACAATTTGTGAAATAGTAGTTACACCCCATGCCTTTTCTTCAGAAGAGCACGTCAACTTCTTACAACGATCGCTGTGGCGAAGCTTAAAATTTTTCAAGCGACTTTCTTGACTCTTGCACAAACTTCTAACTGAATAGCACTGAGCACTTTTAGTCTTAAGAAGCTTGTGGCTAGTAGATGAGAAGGTTAAGGCTTGTATGAGGCTTATGGAGAAGAGAAGAAAAGATAATTGGATGATTTAGAATGAGAGAATTCAAGGCCTATTTATACTAGTTGGGATAGGCAGAATTCGGCCAGAATTTTGTGTCATGAATTCAATTTTTTGGCCGTTGGACAACTAGCATACAACAAACCCTAAAAATTAGGGTCCTAAAAATCAGGGGACAGAGTTCGGCCCGAACTCTGTGTGGGGCAAAGTTCGACCCGAACTCTGTCTCCATATGACAGAACGTTCAGATGGGCTTTGTGGGCTAGTTTTAGCTTAGTAGAGCTTTGGATTTGTTTGGAAATGACGTTTAAGCCATGAATACCCAGTGCTACTCAGTTTACATTTTGCTAGACTCAATAAATATAAAATAGTACATACTCTGAAAATGAGTACGCTGCAGGTGAGAGATGACGTCCGTCTTGTACTGAGTTCTGTCTTGATGTGCCATATTGAATTATGACAAGTATCATATTGTCAATTTGTCAATATTTGGTTGACTGTGATCCAATTTGGGTCAACAATCTCCCCCATATTGATAATTGATAAAAATGATATTTGTATATTCAATATTCATACATGGACACAAGTTGAGAGGGGAAGACACACATAGAATGCAGTAGCTCCCCCGTAATAGTAGCTCCCCTATAAATATAGCTTTCCCGTAAACCAATGTGCCTTATCCTGATATATATTATCTTCTACAAAACACAGATATCACACAATATGATAGGGATATAAATATCAAAATAGATCTCCCCCTTTTTGGCATTTATCAAAATGAACACAATACAGGCAGGCAGAAGACATGTATAAAGGATTAACTGGCAAACACACAATAATACAATAATTGTAGATAAAATCTAAAGATCTATATAAAACTAAAAATGTACTCATACAATAAAATGAAACTACATAAGCATAAGTCCATAAAGCATAAATCTAAAGAAGATCATCAGCAGTCACTACCAAAATATGACATATTAGCGACGAAATTAACGACGCCAACAAAAAACGTTGCCAATTTTTTGCATATTAGCGACGTCCTAAAAATTCGTTGCTATACGACAGAATTAGCGACGCTTAGAGACATATTATTAAATATATTGCCATATATTAAAAATTGGCGACGGTTAGTGACGTCTCCTCCATACGTCGCTAACTATTTTACTTAGGGCACGTTGTGTTCTTTTTTTCCCCCACTCGAAATTTTTCCCTCCATCGAAATTTTCTCCCCCCACTCGAAATTTTCTCCCCCTCCTCGAGCTCCTCCGGCGACTCCCTTCCCCCCCCGGCGACCCCTACTCCCCGGCGACTCCCTCCTCCCTGGCGACCCCTTCTCCCGTCGAGCTCCTCATCCTCGAGCTCCTCCTCCTCGAGCTCCTCCTCCTCTTCCTCAGGTAAACCCTAACCTAACTCCTCCTCCTCCTCCTCTCCCACGGACACACACACACACGGACACACACACACACACACGCACACACACACAGACACACACACACACACACACATGGACACACTGTGTCATATTGTGGTGGACACGAGACACTATGTTGGACACGTACACATAGCCTAGATCCTTTACCAACTATTTATTTTCCATTTAACATGTTTTTATATATCAATTTCTAAATACCCTATGTTGACTGATACCTTGTTAATTTACTGTATTTTCCAGTTTTGAAAACCCAGTTTTGACAACCATTTTAACCTAGTTTAATGCTTGAATTTACATGTTTAAAACCCTAGTGTAGTGTATCTATATGTGTGCTGACTGAGTTTCAAGTTTGGGGTGATTGGGTTAGAGTTTGGGTTCTCGATTTGGGTTTGAGGTGAATGGGTCTGAAATATGTTATAGGAGTATGTAATGTTGTGTGAAATAAACTGATTTCCTTTCCTTTCCTATTTGACTGAACAGAGTAAATCCTCTCACTGTCCAGATTGGACTGACCCATAGTTCATATCACTCACTCACTCACTCACTCACTCACTCACTCACTCACTCACTCACTCACTCACTCACTCACTCACTTACTTTTGCCTAGGTACACATACACATATAGCCTAATACAAGCATGTCAGCCTCCCTTATATACACATACATGTGACTGTCACATGTAACAGTCAACAAACTCACCTCCCATTCACATGTGCATGTACACACGCCACCCACTCTCTACTTCTCTCTCTATATATAAGTTTGATAGATGGTATTGTATACATATATACATAACTATATCATGTAACTCATATGTGATATAGGTATATAGCCGATGTTAGAGTGTCTAAATATATGAATGCATGAAAGTTGCCTTGTCTTGTAATATTGGCATATAGTATATGCATGTCTATATATATATATATATATATTGTATGTATATATCTATATAGATATTACTTGTGTGTATGAGATAGCTTGAGTTGACTTTGGTCATTATTGGTACTTGAATTATAGGTTAGGCTTGTATAGCCTTGAATGGTGTGTGCTAGCTAGTATGGGCTAGTTAGGGCCTAGAATGGTGGCATTGACTAGTTTGACCATAGTTGACCTAGTTTGACTACTAGAGTTGACCAGAGTTGACCAAGAGTTGACTTTGTCCTAGTTTGACCAAGGAGTCCAAGATATTGACTTAGTCAACTCAACTTCACCCAGTTTGACTAGTTACTGCGCTGAACATGTGTGTCCATCTTTGCAGAATTATTTCCAAATGGATATGAATTACTACTTGCGGAATCGTTCATGGATGTACAATCGTCGTCCTGATAATATGTATGGTGTACGGGATGAGTACATAGCGGGATTAGAGCAGTTCCTGCAGTTTGCTAAGGCATTTCCTTAGTACATGGACGGCACCAAAATTAAGTGTCCGTGTGTGAAATGTCATAACGTGAAATATTATCCAGAAGTGGATGTGACATATCATTTGTACTCGAAGGTTTTCATGCCTAAATACTATCAGTGGACCACACACGGAGAACTTGTGTCTTTAGCATCAGAGCCGGAGCCTTATATTGAGCCGTATATGTATGCGTACGACGACGGGTGCGTGAACATGGTTTTCGACGCTGTGGGGCCTAGTTTCATTCATGATGCAGCTGAGGAGGCACCGAATGTCGATGCTGCAAAGTTTATAGAGTTTCTGGAGAATACAAGGACTCCATTGTATCCTGGTTGTGAGGATCATTCACCGTTGGAGGTGGTTACAAGACTGTTGAGCATTAAGTCAGATTTTAACATGTCGCAAGAATGCTACAACCGAGTGTTGGAGTTGATTATAGAGATCTTGCCGTCGGGTGCTAAGTTACCTAAAGACTTCTATCGGTCTAAGAGGATGGTGAGATTGCTCTGGATGGGATACGAGAAAATCGATTCTTGTCGCAATGGGTGCATGCTGTACTACAAAGACGACAAGGACGCAGATGTGTACAGATTTTGTGGTGCTGATCGCTATAAGACAACTAGTACAGGAAGGTCTACCGGTGCAAGAAGACCGACCGATTCAATGCACTACTAGCCTTTAACGCCGCGGTTGCAAATATTATTTATGGTGAAAGAGACGGCCGAAAATATGCGTTGGCACATACGAAAATAGATTGATGGAGTGTTGGATCACCCATCCGATGGAGAAGCGTGGAAGCACTTTGATCGAGTGTATCCTGATTTTGCTTCAGATCCGCATAATGTCAGGTTGGGACTATCTTCTGACGGTTTTACTCCTTTTGGTCTTTCAGGATCCCAGTATTCGTGCTGGCCTATGATTGTCACTTCGTATAACCTACCACCTTCGATACGCATGAAGACTCTGTACATGTTTCTAACCGTTATAATTTCTGGTCCAAACAATCCCAAGAGGAACATGGATGTGTACTAACAGCCTTTGATAGATGAGTTGAATCAGTTATGGGAAGTAGGCGCTAACACGTACGATGTTTCCAAGAAGCAGAATTTTCAGATGAAGGCAACCCTTATGTGGACCATCAACGACTTTCCGGCCTATGAAATGTTATCTGGATGGAGCACTCATGGCCGTCTCTCATGTCCGTATTGCATAGACCATACTAACGCTTTCTGCTTGAAACACGGAGGTAAACTGTGCTTCTTTGATTGTTATCGGCAATTTCTGCCAAAAGATCATCCGTTCAGAAGGAACCAGAATGCATTCCGTGCCGGCGTTGTAGAGAAGGGTGATCCACCGTCAAGGTGGTACAGAGCCACGATATGGAAGGAGGTTAGAGATTTTCTAAGTGCTATCGAAGATCCTATAACTGGGTACGAGTGCGATGGATTTGGTAGAGATCATAACTGGACAAAGAGGAGCATATACTAGGATCTGCCATATTGGAGTACCAATCTGATCAGACATAATCTCGATGTCATGTATATTGAGAAGAATGTGTTTGATAACATAATTAATACTGTGATGGATGTAAAGGGAAAAACGAAAGACAATCCCAAGTCCAGGTTGGACTTAGAAGAAATATGTAAACGCCCTGCGTTGCATTTGATAGAGGAGAATGGAAAACAATTCCTGCCGAAGTCAATTTTCTCACTGGACAAGGAGGATAAAGTGCGACTTTGTCGGTAGATCCAAGGCCTAAAATTTTTCGACGAATATATGTCAAATCTGAGAAGATGTGTCGATCCGAAGGAAAATAAATTGACGGGTATGAAGAGCCACAATTGTCACGTATTCATGGAGAGGTTAATTCCTCATGTTGTAACTAATAGAACGAGAGCTTCCAGAAACGACGACGGAGATCATGAATGTAATGATACAATACTGAAGGTATTCAATGCCCCAGGAAAGCCATCGGGTAAAATGAAGAAGAGATATCTAAACAATGATGAGCTAAGGGCTGCTCAGGTGTATGTATTACTCAACTGCGACGATGATGAAGTAGAGAAGCTGGAGGGGTAAGTAACTAATACGTCTATATTATTTTAATAGTATTGATTATTATACTATTATATTAATTGAACGATGTTGTTTTCAGTATATTTAATGATGATGTGAGGTCATGTAGGCCACACATAACAGAAAAAGAACTAGAACAAGAAATGAGGCATTATTTTCCATTATGGTTGAGTGCATATATAAGACTTGAGAACTCTGTAATTACCTTTCTGTATATGCACTTGAGAATGAGTTTTTTTTTTTGGTATTTAGGTCGATCGTCCATACGCAAGACTTGAGAATGAGTCTATTAGAACGCTAGCCAAGGGACCAATTTATGCTGCAAAAATATGGCCAAGCTACTGTGTTAATGGATTTAGGTTCAAGTCAACAACTTGCCCGATCAGAGACAACTTTGTGGATCTCGATTCCACCAAAAATAGCTGTTTGTGTATCAGATCTTCGAACTACAAAGATGTTGATGCGGGCAACGATTTCTATGGCGTCCTACGGGAGATTGTGGAGCTGACATATAGTTATGGAATAGAGCCTGCTAAGATTATGTTATTCAGGTGTGATTGGTTCGATCCGATTGAAGGTCAAGGTTGGAAAGTAGACAAGCAGGGTCTTGTGGATATAAACTATCGGCGTCGCTATCAAGCCTATGAACCATTTGTCCTATCAAGTCAGGATCAGCTCATGTACTTCATAAGTTATCCTAAACGGGGAACAACAAGGTCGGACTGGTGGGCAGTATGCAAGACCAAAGCTAGAGATACCTTTGAGGTTGACGATATAGCTTATCAAGAAGATGAACTACCTCTTGTAAATAATATTATAGAAGTGGACACGTCGGAAGTTCCTTATTACACATCTATTTGTGTAGAAGAAGTAGAATTATCTGAAGAGAAAGATGCAGATGAAAGTGAAGATGTAGAGGAGAAAGAAGAAGAAGAAGAAGAAGAAGAAGAAGAAGAAGAAGATGATGATGATGATGATGATGATGATGATGAGCTGAACGAACTAGATAAATTTTCAGAAGAGGATTAAATCTGTACGTTTATTTTAACATCATATTTGACACTTTAGTGACACTTTTATCATATAAATCTGTGACACTTTAGTGACACTTTTATCTGTGACTATAATTTTTTCAAAAATCTGTGATGTCTATCATGTAAATATGTATATTTGTTTTATTGTCATATGTTATTATCAGGTATGACTAGACTAGGAGGAGGACGACGCAGAGGATATTATATTAGGCAGTCCCGTCTGCCTTGGGCTGGGGATGCAGATTCCGTACCCTCATCCTCATCTCCGAGTACGCCAGTGTACCGTTCTGTTCCCGGTCCATTATCGGGACAGGGCAGTTCCAGCAGGTTGGCGACTCCTCCCTCGTCGTCCAGCATTCCTGATCCCGCGTCCAGCATTCCTTCCGCATCCAGCATTCCTCCTGCCGACGGCTCCAGGGGGAGAGCCGACGTCGAGCATATGGAGGACGATGATCAGACTGATCCTGCCCATGCAGGAGGTGAGAGCGACCCTCCATGCGCTCCCCCGGACGAGACGCGTATGAAGATTTGGACGGACGGGCCTACGAAGTAAGTTAATTAGTTAATATATATTTTTCAAATGATTATATGTACATATATATTCATGAAATTTGTTATTGTACAGATATCGGCCTCCTGCAGTACAGAGACAGCTGGGGTTATTTCTGAGGCAGAACTATGGTGGGCCTTGGATTAACTACTCAGATGCTCCCGCAGATAGGAAGGCCTTTTGGTTGGCCCACTTCAAGATAAAAATTTGTTTATTTTTAAATTTTAATAATCATTTGTGTATATTATATAACTTTTCTATTTTACTTCTTGTAGAGGACCTATTTCTATCCACCACACCGGGTGGCGAAGATCGAGGCCTAATTTTCTACCGTCGCAGGCAAGCTCATCCGTGATGCAATCTACGACCAGAAGTCTCGTGATTGCTCCGGAAAGCCGATCCATGGTTGGATCATGCCAGAGCAGTAGACTGCGATGAAGGCTAGATTCGGCAAGGCCAAGTACCAGGAGCGGTCTGACAAGGCAAAGGTGGCGCGGTCGAGCGCTAGTAAGTGGTGTGGTGGCTCCTTTTCGATGACGCAGCATTTTTATCGTCTGGTACGTTTCCTATGATGGACATTATTTTATATATAGTTGGATAGAATGTTTAAAACTAATAATAGATAATATATTTTAACAGGTAAAAAAGGGTAAGTACCCCATCATAGTGACCATCTTTCTGGTCACCCATCAGAGGGCTGGGGAGTTCATTGACGAGAGGGTGACGCAGGCATATGTACGTTCTATTCTTTATATTAATTTACTATAATTTAGAAAACAGGAAAATAGATATCAGTATAGACTTTAACAAACACTTAGACATTATCAAACATTGTTCTAGGCCGAGTTTTTTCGGCTACAAGAGGAGGCGACTGCTGCTGCTAGTGCGCCAGCAGAGGAAGGGGCTGGTACTTCCTTCCAGCCGCCTACAGCTCCATCGCAGGATGATCTCTGGATGATCGCCGTTGGTAGTCTTCAGAAGGGTACGTACTACGGTACGGGATCCTACGACGCCTATTTAGCTTCAGAGTCATCCCGGGCCCCCTCTGTCAGTGCGCAGTCTCCAGCTTCGCAGGGGTCATCACGAGCTCAGGATATTGGTAGTCAGATCGACGAGCTGCATCGCGAGTTACAGCAGCAGATTTCTGATCACTATACCGCAGAGAGACGATACGACGATCCGATGATCACCGGACGATTTGATGCGGTCGAGCGTAGTATACAGGAGCTGATGAGTCTGCAGCAGGCTACAACTGCCAGCTTGTACACGCTCACCGAGTCTACGCAACGCACAGAGCATGGACAGGTCGAGCTGGAGGGATCGCAGAGGACCATGTCTGCCTCACTCACTCAGGTACAAACTTTGATTGAGGAGAGTACTCAGAGGATGGTGAGTACCCTTGCTGCACATGGTGAGCGACTGCGAGAGCTGGAGCAGATACGTCCTTCCGGTCCATCGACGGTACCGATTCCAGATATTGCACTGCCTCCTACTGCCCCTACGGTGCAGCTCACACAGGAGCAGTATGAGTACATGCTATCTCAGATGCGCGACAGTGGTCCTCAATGATCCAGTAGATTTTTTTTATCATCTTTGTAAGTATTGGCCCTATGGGCCCATTGACCGTTCTGTATACTGATTTTTATTATTATTTGACTCTGTTGGACATGTATGTTTGTTGGACATGTATGTTTGTGATATTTAATTTGTTGGTATTTTCATTGAGCACATGTATGATATTTAGTTATAGACTGTTATGATGGAAGACTGTTATTCATCTATTAGTTGTAGACTGTTATGATGGGAGACTATTAATTATGATGATATCTGCGACGGAGATGACAAATATACCTACGCTGGGTTATAAGCGATGATCTGATATACAAAGGAGGTGTTGCACAAATTTTTAAAAAATATAATGTATATTTTTGTGATGATGTGTGTCTGTCTTTATAGTGTATATAAAATGCAGTGTTCAGAACCATCGATAGTTTCGATTACTGTTGTATGTTTTATCTTAGACAGAAAGAGCAACTGTTCAGGGTGTACTTCTGAGAGCTTTATTTTCACATCCTTCACTCTCTCGGGACGTCGTATAGGATGCCGAGAAGGTGAAGGACGTGAAGAGGAAGCTCTGAGAAGTGCACCCTGAACTGTTGCTCTTTCTATCCAAGATAAAATATAGAACAGTAAGCGACACTGTCGATGGTTCGAACACTGCACTTCACATACACTGTAAACACAGACACACAGCATAACAAAAATACACATTATATTATTTTAAAAAAAATTCAGTATTCTGCGACGGATAGCGACGGATCTGCGACGTATAGCGACGTATGGGGACGTCGCTAATTAGCGGCATTACGTCACTAATTAGCGGCGTTACGTCGATGTACATCGCTACTCTGCTGACGTGGCAGGCATGCCATGTCATCACATAAATAGAAATAAACGTCGCTAAGTAGTCGCACTACGTCGCTAATTTTACGACGTAAAGTTTTTATCGCTCTCCGTCGCTAACTTTGCGACGACCCAGCGACACGCAGTGACGTCGCAAACAGCGACGTAGGGCGACGAATTTGTCATCTGCGACTAGCTTTTTCACGACCTTCATTTTTCGTCGCTAAAGTCGTCGCTAATTACAATTAGCGACATATTTTCTATAATTAGCGACGTATCATGACGTCGCTAATTTTCCTTATTTTAGTAGTGAGTAGCATCAGCAGGTACGGAACCACATCCATCATGGAGCACGAGATGGTCCATCGGTGTCAGATGGATCAGTATCAGAATGACGAGGATCCATAAAAGCTGTATCCGGATCTAGATATCGCATGACCCAAGGGTCATCGATAAGGTAACCGGCACGAGATGGATCCCGCTCCATAGGAAGGGGCATAGTGGAATGTCGAGACATGGTGTACCGGATGTCATGTAATCAGTTACTGATGACACTTATCTATAAAGTGGTACGATAATCCAGCTGGGTCCAGCGGTCGTCTTCCAATATGAAGCGATCGCGCAGCATGGTCTGAATAGACTCGAGGGTAGCAGGTGGCTCGTACGCGGTTGTCCAAGAGCAGGTGGATCAGCCTGAGCATCAGACCCAGAATGCTCGGACTCAGTAGGAGACTCAACAGCTGCTAGAAGCCGCCTTGCCTTAGACAGATAGACAGGGGCTGGAAGGAACTAGCACTCATCAAGAGGAACGTTGAACGCACAAAAGACCATTGGCAAATAAATAGCATAGACCAATGATCGAGGTCTCTTTCGTACACTAATCATCCAGTCCATCATAGTATGCAGAAGGTTAAACGGGACATGGAAGTGAAGATGATAGAGTGCAGAAATCTCAAAATAAGAAACTTCATCAGTCGATCCTGCTTTGGACAAGATCGTGGAGAAAACGATACGATGAAGATCGTAGAAATATGGGTTACGAAATTTAGTAAGTAACTTGCATGGACGAGTGTTGGGAGTATACAAATCATCCTTGAAACTCTCAAGGGATGATCTATCGTGAAATTAAAACTTGCGTGCATCGACAAGCTTCTCCCAGAAATTGGGTTCCATGATCTCGAGATATTCCGCAAGTTCAAAATCATCAAAAGTGATGTCGATTCCGGCGACACAAGAATAGATTCGTGTGTCGTCAAAAGTGAGATTACAGTAAAACATTTGGATAGCATTCAAATATATAAGAGATGATGTAGATACTAACTCATCTAGACAAAGGTCATGGAATAATAAGTCATATCGAGAAAATATTATAAAATTGATAGGATGACCCGCGTACACACTCCTTGAACGAAAGTCATTAAACCATTCATTGGAAGCCTCCAATGAAACAAAAATTTGTACATTGAATGTGTTAGGGTTATGAGGTGGTGGTGGATTAAAAGGTGGATGAATGGGTTAAACGTCTTGAGGAGGAGGGTTCGATGAGGAAGCACCCTCGGTTCTAGCCCCCTTTCCCCTATTGAATAACCTAGGTGCCATTGATAATGATAAGAATTTAAAATTTGAGATAGAGAAAATAAGAGAGTATACCTCAAAAGAGTAGGAGAATATGGAAGAGGATAGCCCCAGACCTAAGCTCCTTGAATTTTGAGAGTGAAAGATCCAAGGGTTGAGAGAACTTGGGTTAGGGTTTGGAGAGAATGAACTTGGAGAGGGTTTAGAGGTGGCAATAGAGAAGAAAGAGAAGGGAATTCCCAAAAATATGAAGGTAGGGTCGGCTGGTCGGGTTAATCCTGGACTGTAGGAACAAAAGAAATGTAAGGCTGAGAGTTATCAGGGTTCTGGAATTAGTAGACCAAACTCGGCCCGAACTCTGTGTGAGGCAGAGTTCGGCCCGAGTTCTGGGTGCTGAGGCCAGAACTCAAAACAGTAAAAAATAACTAAGTATTGGAGAAAATAAATGGAGTGTTAAAGTTTAAAAAGTAGCAAATGTTTGATGAAAATCAAAAGTGTGAAAGAAACCATGAATGGAATAAATGGAATTTAAATTTTTTTGAATTAACTAAGTTATAAATGAAATTATACTATATAATAAACAAGGATTTATGACAACGATCATTACGATGAAACTGCCATGGGGTAGCTGTAGGGGCCGGATCCTAGCTAGCGGTAGTCCGAAGACTAGTGCACCGTGTCGCTTAGGCTTTTACGCCTTGTTGTCAGAAGGACCCTTTCAGCTTGTACCGATAGCAAAGTCACTATAAAAATACATGACATAATCGATATTTATGCAGGCAAATTTAATGAATAACCATTTCATCCAAAATTCCTAATTCACGACAAAGAAAGTTGAATCGCTCTTCGAATAGTGGTTTTGTAAAAAAATATGCCAGCTAATGATCAGTGTCAATAAATTCTAAATTAATGGTGCCGTGTTGTTGATGATCACGCAGAAAATGGTTACGAATCATAATGTGTTTCGTGCGTGAGTGACATACTGGGTTTTTTGTCAGATTAATAGCACTAGTGTTATTACAAAAAATAGAAATGTGCATAAAAGATAGGTTATAGTCTGCAAGGGTTTGCTTCATCCACAGAATTTGCACACAACAATGACCAGCTACGTTGTATTCAGCTTATGTTGTGGATAGTACGGCAGAATTTTGCTTCTTGGTAAACCATGAGACTAGAGCCTTGCCTAATAAAAGACACGTGCCGCTCGTACTCTTACGTCGACTTTGCATCCCGTAAAATTAGCATCCTAATAACCAATAAGGTCAAAGGATGTGGATTTGGGATACCACAAGCCCACTGTAACAGTACCTTTAAGGAATCGAAAGATACGCTTAACGGCGAACATGTGTGATTCCTTAGGACTAGCTTGAGACCGAGCACACAAACAAACACTAAACATGATATCGGGACGACTAGCAGTTAGGTAAAGTAGACTACCAATCATACCTCGATACTTATGTTGGTCAACAGGTTTGTCGCTTTCATCAAGTTCCAGCTTGGTTGTAGTAGCCATGGGAGTGCTGATTGGTTTGACGTTGTCAAGATCAAACTTCTTCAGCATATCCTTTGTGTATTTTGACTGGATGATGAATGTTCCTTGCAAAGTTTGTTTGACTTACAGTCCGAGGAAGTAATTGAGCTCCCCTATCATGCTCATCTCAAATTTATTCTGCATACACTTAGCAAAATCTTGGCATAGATTTTCAATAGTGGACCCAAATATGATATCATCAACATAAATTTGAACTAAAAGAATGGTGTCTTGAAAAGTTTTGATAAAAAGTGTAGTATCAATTTTCCCTTTTAAAAACCTTTATCTAGTAAGAAATTGCTTAGGCGTTCATACCAAGTTCTGGGGGCTTGTTTGAGGCCATAGAGAGCTTTCTTGAGCTTGAAAACGTGGTCGAGAAATTTATGGTTTTCAAAACCAGGAAGTTGTTTTACAAAGACTTTCTCTTTAATAAAACCTTCAAAAAAGCACTTTTCATATCCATTTGAAATACTTTAAAATTTTGAAAATTTGCAAAGGCATAAAGCATCCGAATGGATTCAAGTCTTGCAACTGGAGCATACGTCTCATCGTAGTCGATACCTTCCTCTTGGTTGTATCCTTGAGCTACTAGACGTGCTTTGTTGCGAGTGACTGAACCATCTTCATTTACTTTGTTACGAAAAATCGATTTAGTACCAATAATCGAATGGTTAGCCGGTTTAGGAACAAGTTCCCAGACCTGGCTTCTTTCGAATTGGTTGAGTTCTTCTTGCATAGCGGAAATCCAAAATTCATCATTAAAAGCTTCCAAAATATTTTTTGGCTCAATTTGCGAAATAAAAGCAGTGCTAGCAATAGGATATCTTAAAGATGATCGAGTACTTACTCTGCGTGATACTTCACCTATTACCAAGTTTTCTGGGTGTGACGGCTTGAACTCGAACTTCTTCGGTAAGCCCTCCAGCGAATTGGTTTCAGGGGTGGTATTCATCGGTGTGGAAGTTGATGGTTCAACATCATCGTCGGGGATAGCCGCTGTATTATTTTACTCATCAAAAGGCACATTAGTAGATTCTTCTACAATCATTGAACATTTGGTGAACACTTTATATCCCTTACTATTGGCAGCATAGCCAAGAAAAATACCATCGTCAGCTTTGGCATCAAACTTTCCTAAGTTGTCTTTGGTATTTAGGATAAAACAGCTACAACCGAACACTCTAAAATAAGAGACATTAGGAGTCCTACCAAACTAAAGTTCATAGGGTATTTTCTTCGAAATAGGTCGAATAAGCACCCTATTTAAAACATGGCAAGCTGTACTGACATCTTCTGCCCAAAAATATTTCGAAAGTAAAAGTTTATTCAACATGACTCTAGCCATATCGCCAAGAGTCCTATTCTTTTGCTCTACAAAACTATTTTGTTGAGGAGTTCTAGGACAAGAAAACTCATGATCAAAACCATTTGTTTCGCAAAACTTTTCAAAATCAAAATTTTCGAATTCGCCTCTATGATCACTTCGGATTCGAGTAATCATGTAGCCTTTTTCGTTTTGGATCTTTTTAGCAAAGATTTTGAAAACTGAAATAGTATCGCTTTTGTTTGTAAGGAAGAAAACTCAAGTAAATCTTGAAAAATCATCTACAATAACAAATGCATAGAGTTTTCCACCAAGACTGGCTACTCTACTGGGACCAAATAAGTCCATATGCAGTAATTGCAAGGGTCTAGTAGTACTTACAGTATTTATGGATTTAAATAAAGATTTGGTTGCCTTATTCAGTTCACATTCGGCACATACCGTATCCTTCTTGAATGTGATGTCGGACAGACCTCTTAATAGCTTCTTTGTCGATAGCCTGGATAAGTATCCATATTGGCATGACCAAGACGCTGGTGCCATAAAAGTCTTTCATCCTTATGGGCGTAGAGGCATCTTTCTGCACTGTTAGTATTTCTAGATAGATAGAAAATATAAATGCTATCTTCTCTTATCCCTTCAAAAGCAATATCTCCAGTTGACCTATCATAAATGTAGCATTTATTCTTTCCGAAGTTAATATCATGTCCTGATCAGCAAGATGACTTATGCTGAGCAGATTATGTTTTAACTCGGTCACTAAGCAGACGTCCTTTATTACAGGAGAAAGAGGATAACCAATAGTACCATTACCTATGATGTAGCCCTTTAAATTGTTACCGAAGGATACATATTCTTCTCTCTTCATCGATAGTGATGCGAAAAGATTTGTATCTCCAGTCATATGTCACGAGCATCAACTATCGAGAATCCACTTGCTTTTAGTTGAAGAAGGAAGGTCCACCTACATTACAAGTAGATGTGACCTTTGGTACCTGTAGTGTCCCACTCCTAGCGGTTCACTATATAAGGCTTGTGGCTTGGCTAACTCGGTCGAAACCGAGTATTGGGGAAACTTACTGTCGGCATCGAATCGATCACGGACAAGTGCATAAGAACCTTTCCAACTAATGGATTGGTTTCTCTTGAAATACGTCCAAGAGTTTTCTCTGGATGTTTTGCTGCTGGTTTTGTTGCTTGGTTTTGATGGATGCTTTTCTGAACGATTTTTGATGATTTGATTCTTGCCCGTTTTTATCGATTTGTATAGAATTTATTCTTGAGAATTTTGAGAGAAGAGAACACAACAAGACGAAATATTAACCAAACTTTTGGTATCAATACAGACTGACGCGTGACGGAAGGCTAAGCGTGCAAGTGTTCCTCTCTCTCTCTCTCTCTCGGCGATTCTCTAATTTGGTGAGTATGGATCTCTGTAGTGGTATTGTCCCTCTCGCAATTCCTTCATGCCAACTAAATAATTGTTTTGCAACATCCGTTGATCGATATGAAGATGCTAATGCCACAAGTCAATACCATTAAAAAGCTAGAGATCGAACATTGAAATGAATTGATTATACTGCAATGAACTGAATACTGAACTGAAATGAATTGATACCTAGAATGATGGTTATGAAATGCTAAGAATAATTATGTTGCCTATTACTTCAAATATTCTATGCACACTGTGTATATCGAGTCGGACATACATTCGCCTGACCATGGACAACTTGTATACAAGGATTGAGCAATAATTTTCTCGAACGGTACCGGGGCACCGGGACCGATTCAGCCTAGGAGGAAATAATGAAGTGTTTTGGGGAACATGAGTAATGTGAGGCATGATAGAGGCTAGCTCCCTACTGTGCTGTCATCTCATTATCTTGAAGTCTCACATGCAAATGAATGAATGAAAAGAGTCCATATGGTTTAACAACACCAGTGGTCACATTGTGGGAATGTATGCTAATCAATGTCTTATGCAGGGGCGGTAAGTATATTATTTTTATCCTGTCTTATGCAGGAAAGCTGGATTCGGCCAATGGTAAAGTAAACATGGTTTCATGAACTACCATGTCATTTGAATTGTGATTTACTCTAAATGTTGCTTGTCCCTAACAAGTTCATATCTTTAAAATGCTTGTCATTAATAAAATGTTGGTTTAGCTGAGTGGGCCAACGGGGCTCACCAGCACATTGTTATAATGTGTTGACCCCTCCTCCACAAGTACTGGAGAAGGCTCGGGCGCACATTGCAACTAAAGCTTTCTGAACTGTTGTTTCCTTTCAAGTTATTTTCCCTAAGGACGCACAAAGTATTGCAGAGTTTTCAAAGATAGCTGCTTATATTTCAAAGTACTAAAGGGGCATGATGTATGGAACGGGAAATTATTTCATGACAGCCTATCAGTTGTACTTCTTTTCATGAATCAATGTAGCTGAAAGGGCATTTCAAATATTATCGAGAAAAGTTGTATTCTGACTACAATCATCAATAAAATGAATATTTTTCTTCCTATTCCGCTTACTCAATGTTTTTGCAACTGTGGCTTATTTTCAAATGTTTTTAAATGATATAAATGTGCATGTTCTAGCCTTGTACAAGTGCAACTCCAGACTTGTACGACATCACGCCTTAGCGAGGACGATCGATTCGGCATGAATCGAAGCAAAGCGAGCGATTCCCCGAATCGGTGCGTGACAAGTTGGTATCAGAGCACGGTTTCACTTCCTTGGATTTCGAAAATGTTTTCAAAAAGGAAGTCTTGATGCAAATTTTCTCGATTGATGGTGTCGATAGCGCTGGCATGAAATAATGTTCCATATAATAAGTCTATAAATATTTTATGAGTGCTAATGGAATTATTTTTTTATTGTAGAATGACCAAGGATGACAGCACAAAGACGAATTCATCTTCTGACCCAATTGAGAAACTGATTAAACAAATGGAAGCTCAGAGGAAGCAGAGCGAAGCTCAACATCACGTGTATCAAGAGCAGCTCCAGTATCAGTTTCAGGAGCAGCAAGATTCTCAACAAAAGCAAGTTGATAATCTATCTCAGATTGTCACCAAGCTGACGGCTGATTCCAATATTTCTGCAAAGGCCGCAGCAACCGAGACCGTAGAAGTGCCGGCAGAGAATCCTGAAACGCCGACACGGAAGATGACGAGCTTCAAGTTCTCCGAATTCAAGAGCTGCGACCCGTCTGAGTTCAATGGGAAAGCAGAACCAGATGAGGTGATGGGCTTCTTGAACACACTAGAGGGCTACTTTCGAATGTTGGAGATTCAGGGCAGTAAGAGAGTGGAGTGTACCGCTGTACAACTTCGTCTCAAGGCCCAGGAATGGTAGACTTCGCAGAGACAGACACTTTGCAGAAATAATCAGGATATGAAGATCTCTTGGAAGACCTTCAAGCATGCTTTTATTGCATAATTTATCCCACCAGCTGTTCGTCAATAGAAGAGAATGAGTTCGTAGCACTCAAACAGGGCAGTATGTCAGTGGATGACTACGAAACGGAATTTTTGAAGAGAGTCGTATTCGCTGGGTATATGGTACCGAATAACGATGCCAAGCGAGGAAGATTCATGCAAGGCTTGAATGAGGGCATGCAGCGGGATGTGCTAAGTCGAAAATGTACGTCTTACCGGGAGGCGTACGAGACAGCTCTCGAGATGGAGAGATTTCATCAGCCGGCTAGTCGTAGGACAACGCAGAGCAACCAAGGAATCAATAATCAGAAACGACCTTGGTCTGCTAGCAGGAATGACACACCTAAGCGTCACAATATTAGAGACAATAAGGGGTCTCAACATGCAGAACGTTGTAAAACATGCAACCATTGGGGACATCGATCTGAAGATTGTCGGGTTAAGTTTTCAAATGTGGCGAACAGGGCCATAAGGAAGCTGACTGCGAAAATAGTGGAGGGAATCAGTATCCTCCTCGTGGTCATAACAACAATCAGTATCGTGGGCATAACAATAATCAAAACTGGGGCCAATATAACAACCAGCATCGTGGCCAAGCACCACCAGCCTTACCGGCTACAGTTGGGAATGCGCAGAATCAACAACAAGGTACACAAGCAAAAGTTTATGCCTTAACTCAGGAAGAGGCCCGGACCGCAGAGAATGTAATAACAGTTACGTTGCTATACAAAGGCACACCTACAAGAGTACTTTTTGATTCTGGTGCTACTCATTGCTTTACTTCGTCTGATTTTGCAACAAAAAATAAATTTTGTGTGACTCAACTAAAGACAGCTTTGTGTGTTAGCACTCCTTCGACAGTAGATATGCCAGCAACTTTAATTTGTAGGGACGGCTACATTAAAATTAGTGGCAAGACTTTATCTCTAGACGCAATTGTACTCGACATCAAAGAGTACGATATCATCTTGGAAATGGACTGGCTCAGTGCCTGTCATGCAATAATCGACTGTGCGGATAAGAGAGTTGTGTTTCGCCTACACGGAGAAACGGAGTTCTCTTATTCGTGCGGCTCGGCGTTCTAAGGACCCATAGTAATATCGGCAGTTACAGCAAGGCACATGCTGTACTCTGGGTGCGACGGATTCCTTACTTCTATTCAAGATACTCGAATGAAGGGTATAGATTCAAATCAGACCGAAATTGTGGCAGAGTTCCCAGATGTGTTTTCGGACGAGATACCTAGAATGCCGCCAGATAAAGAAATTGAATTCACAATTGATACATTTTCGAATACTCGTCCGATATCAAAGGCGCCGTACAGGATGGCTCCGACAGAATTGAAGGAATTAAAGGTACAGCTATAAGAATTGCTAGACCGAGGATACATTCGTCCAAGTGTATCTCTTTGGGAAGCTCCAGTACTGTTCGTAAAGAAGAAGGATAGGACGATGCGGCTATGCATCGATTACAGAGAACTGAATAAGGCAACCATCCGTAACAAGTATCCCTTGCCAAGGATAGATGATTTGTTCGATCATCTACAAGGGGCGACCGTGTTTTCTAAAATCGATCTTCGTTCAGGATACCATCAGTTGAAGATCAGACCCAAAGATGTTCCTAAGTCAGCATTCCGTACGAGATACGGACACGATGAGTTTTTGGTCATACCATTCGGTTTGACTAATTCTCCAGCAGCCTTTATGGATCTAATGAATAGAGTGTTTCGACCATTCTTAGACAAGTTTGTTGTTCTGTTCATCGATGGCATCTTAATCTACTCAAAGGACATGGAGACTCATGTCGAACACTTGATAGAAGTGCTTCAGACGCTGCAGGACAATCAGCTGTATGCAAAACTAAGCAAGTGCAAATTTTGGATGAACAGCATGTCGTTCCTACGACATGTTGTTTCGGCAGAAGGCGTTGTCGTTGACCCAAAAAAGATTGAGGCAGTTATAGACTGGAAACAGCCTGCATCAGCTAGTGAGATACGAAGTTTCCTTGGTTTAGCCGGGTACTACCGTAGGTTTGTGAAAGACTTTTCAAGAATTGCTTTGCCTTTGACTCGCCTAACTCAGAAGGGAGTCGTATTTAAGTGGACTTACGACTGTGAGAGTAGTTTTCAAGAACTCAAGCAGCGGCTCGTCACAGCTCCAATTTTAGCACTTCCGGAAGGCTCTTAGGGATTTCATATCTACAGTGATGCATCGGGACTTGGTTTGGGATGTGTTCTCCTGCAATGTGGGAAGACAATATCTTATGCGTCGAGACAACTCAAACAGTATGAAAAGAATTACCCCACTCATGACTTAGAACTGGCGGCGATTGTGTTCGCGTTGAAATTATGGAGACACTATCTCTATGGAGTGTCCTGCGAGATCTTCACGGATCACAAAAGTCTGAAGTACATATTCACCCAGAAGGAATTGAATTTGAGGCAGCGGCGTTGGTTAGAATTGATCAAAAATTATGACTTGACAATTTCTTACACGTCGGGTAAAGAAAACGTGGTAGCTGATGTCTTAAGTCAAAAATTTGTTGGGTCCCTAACAATAGCAAAAGAGGTACTATGAGATCTTGAAGAGATGGGCATCGAGTTCAGGATCCGTCCGCAGAATTTGTAGTTGGCTCAGTTACAACTTGAGTCGAGTCTCCAGGGAAGGATTAAGATTGCTCAGAAGGATGACCCGTTTCTGCAGAAGATACGCGAGTTGATTCTAGCAGGAAAGGCGTCGGACTTTACCGTTGAAGATGACACTATTCGTGTCAAGGGAAGATTGTACGTCCCTAAGGATGAGGATATCAGGAAGGAAATACTGACCGAGGCTCATTTCGCGAAGTATTTCTTGCATCCGGGAAGCACGAAAATGTATAAGGATATGCGCACAATATTTTGGTGGCATGGCATGAAGAAGGATGTGGTGCTATTCGTGTCACAATGCTTAGATTGTCAGCGTGTGAAGGCCGAACACCAACGGCCAGGCAGAGAACTACAAAATTTGGCTATTCCATTGTGGAAGTGGGATAATAACTATATAGATTTATAGTCGGATTGCCAAGAACTCAGAAGGGGAATGATGCGATTTGTGTTATCGTGGATAGATTAACCAAGTCGGCTCATTTTATTCCAATAAAAGTTATAAGGGGCGTAGAACGGTTGGCTCAGATCTACATAAATAAAATTGTCCGATTACATGGGGTGCCAACTTCTATGGTGTCGGATAGAGACGGGAGATTCTTGTCGTAATTTTGGATAAGTCTCCACTCAGCAATGGGGACAAAGTTAAACTTCGGTATGGCATACCATCCGTAAACTGATGGTCAGACAGAGAGAGTATGTTGAGATTGTGTGTGCTCGATTCGAAAACAAATTGGGACGCGCATCTCGTATTGGCAGAATTTGCCTATAACAACAGTTATCAGGAAGTATCCAGATGGCCCCGTATGAAGTCTTGTATGGACAAAAATGTTGATCACCTATATGCTGGGATGAAGTCGGTAAACGGCAAGTACTCGGACCAGAACTTGTGGAACAGGCCATCGAGAGAATTTGCTTAATTCAAGAAAGGCTTAGCGTTGCTCAAAGTCGACAGAAGAGTTATGCGGATGTACATCGACGACCTTTGAAATTTACGGCGGGTGATCATGTATTCTTGAAGGTCACACCCATGCGAGGTGTGATGCAGTTTGGGATGAAAGGAAAGCTGAGCCCGAGATTTGTTGGACCAATAGAGATTTTGGAGAAGGTAGCCTCAGTGGCTTATCGACTTGCACTACCTCCGGCTTTGGCTGATGTGCACGATGTCTTCTATGTATCCCAACTGCGGAAGTACGTACATGATCCAAGTCACGTAGTGAACTTCGATCAGCTACAGCTAAGCGCTGACCTATCATATACTGAAGAGCCTGTCCAAATCTTGGACAGAAAAGAAAAAGTTTTGCGGAATCGGACAGTGTCTTTGGTCAAGTGCATTGGCGGAACCATGCGGTTGAGAAGTCGACGTGAAAACTAGAGGAAGAGATGCGGGTGAAATTGTCACGACCCGCACCCGGTTTTTTTTTAACGGATACGAGACGTGTCCAAGCCAGCCTACGCCGCAGTGTCGGCGGTAGAACGCTGTCACGGCCATGAAGATCAAGATCACAAATAATCCAATGCTCATTCACAGAAATTAATTTAACTTACAATGATCACAAGTTTTACATTTGTAGAAGAATATAAACTTGTACAATTCAATGAATGACTACAACTCAACTATCTAGCTAGTCTCTAGGCTTTGTCCGTAAGTATTCCCGTCACTCTCTAAGCTAAGTGAATCCACGGCTAACCTGAAAATGTTGGTTTCCAGTCAGGAATGGAACGAGCACAATTTACTGAATGCAATTTCAAATAAAGAAGATGACTATAAAACAAAGGTTAGACATCAATTATGAGTTTGAAAATAAACAGGAAATACAGAAAACCAATAGTAAATAAATAGACACAACAGACTTTCCCCAACTGCTAGAAGTACCTTTGATATGTAATCGGTCTGGGGTACTACACTGCACGGTCTACGAGGTCTACTTGCAGAAAAGTAAGCACGGTCTATACTACTTGCAGAAAAGTAAGCACGGTCTACACTACTTGCAGAAAAGTAAGCACGGTCTACACTACTTACAGAAAAGTAAGCACGGTCTACACTACTTGCAGAAAATAAACACGGGCTACACTACTGCAAAAAATAAACACGGGCTACAGTACTGCAGAAAATAAACACGGGCTACACTACTGCAGAAAGTAAACACGGGCTACAATGTCTAACACGGGCTATGGTCAGATCACACATCCTTGGTACTTTTCATTCCCGATTCGATAATTTTATAATAGAAAATAATCACATAATCAATGGCCAATCAATGAAATATAGTGAAAATCAATATCGAAATACAGACAATAAACTGTACTCGCCTGTGGTCATGTGCTGGTGAAACCGATAATCTGAACCACTCAGAATGCCACAATAGTCAAAACCCGTACAACAGTCCCCGAAAACTAAAATAAACATTACCAATGTTCTCAGAATAGTCAACATAGCTAGGATTGCCTGTCCTTAAGTCCAATTCTGGTCACAGGGGCAAAACGGTAATTTCGGGCAAAAACGATGTCCGCCGTTGGACCCGCTTTGCACCGAAAAATGTGCCAAAGTCAATAGTCTCTAAAGTCGTCAAACTACATGTCTACGGATCCAGTTTTCCGATACGAACCCAACCGTATGTCCAGAGTTGGATTCCGGCGGGCCGTGCACAAAATCGCTCGTTGTGTGGGACCGTGGGGCCCACAAAACGACGATTTTATCAACGGTCTCAGAATCGGACCAAACTTGGCATACAGGACCAGAAAAACGATACGGTTCTGTTGGCGCAAGTTTTGTCTCGATCTGACGAGCGTGCACAAAGTAATTGAGAAATTTGCAAGGTACACGATACGGTGAATTTCGACGGATACGCATCAAATTCGTCACGCACACGCGACCAATTTGAATTCCGCCAAAGACCACACGACCACAAAGCTGTTACGCAGCTTTCGATACTTTTGGTTCACGACCACGTCGCCTGGAATGGCGGGACGCACGTCGTGTGGGACAATTTTCTAGTTTTGAAAACAGATTTTTGGAAAACTTTGGAATTCGATTTCTCGACGCTCAGTCGATGATTTCAAATTCCGCAAAAAGGGTTGTGAAGCCCTAAATGTTGTCTAAAAGTCTCTTCAATTAGTTTTCTAAAATTCCTAACTGGTTGATCAGAATCTATCTCGAAACATGAGGGTTTCGACTAGAAAACTGTTCTGATTTTCGAATGGTTTTTCGTCATGTTCGCATCTGTTTTATGGGCAACCTAGCACTTAATAATCCAATCTACCTAAAGGGAAATTAAGAGGTATATATAGGGTCCATACCTGAACAATCAGTTTGAAGAACCGTCGAGCGTGCGCGGAGAAAATGCCACGCGAAGTGGTGCTCGCTGTTGCTGTCGTCCGCTGTTCCGCACGCACGCGCGCGCGCGATCTCCGGCCACTCCGGCCGCGTGCGGCGGCGCTGCGGTGGCCGAGGCGTTCGCGCAGGTCCGGGCTGGGGTGGCGTCGAGTTTGAGGGGTTAGGGTTTCCAGTTTCGACTTTCTGTCGAAATACGCTGCTGAGTTCTCTATCGGGCTCTCGGTATTTATACATGTACATGGCTCGGGTTTAGCTTCTCTGAAGCTCGGGTTTGCTCGGTTGTTGGGTTACAACAAGGAGTTGCTCCTCTACAGCTCGGGCTGGGCTCGAGATTACTTGGGCCATGCCTGGTTGGAAAGGCCTGTTGGGCTCGGGAAGCTTATGGCTGTGGGGGAGTTAATAGTATTGGGTTAAGGGAATGTGGGCCGGGCCGAGCTGCTATTGTTGCTGGGCTTCTACTGCTACATCTTATTCTCTTTATTAATCAACAAGTATATATATAATCCATTATATATATAATCCCTTATATATATATATATACACATAAATATATCCATATATATACGAATATATATATACGTATATACATACAATTATATATAAATATATACACACATACATATTATTTATATTTATATATAACAATTCTCCAAAAATCTAATTAAGTACTTTTAATAAAATACCAATCTCAATAAATAATAATAATAATAATAACGAAATATAATAAACCCCTAATGGTGTATATGTTTTTAGACATCCAATTATATCGTCTAGTACCACTTTAGCTAAGAGAACTATATATACATATTTATGCACACACATATAATCAAATAATAATATTTAATAATCACCCCAATAATATAATAATGATAATAATAATAATAATGAAATTTAATAACTAATAATGGTGTACATGCCTTTGCGTACAGTCCAATACTCCAGAGTATACCAGGACCTATTCTATACCAATATCCTTGAATATTTAACTAATGAGAATATTTTATAATATTTAAATAAGAATACTTAAAATATTCAATAGATCACTAAAATGGGATACGACGCAACCATACCAAAATACATCAACACGAATGTCATTGGACATCCCGCATGACTCCATGGGCTTGGGCTTGGTACGGTCTAGTCCAGGCTGGTTTGGTACAACCGGGTCTCCTAAATTCAAATAATATTAAATATAAATCATTAAACTATTTATAACGGTCATGTCACAACTTAGCCTGGTTTTCCTAGTTAGGACATCACTATGGCTCGGCCTTCCTTGACATGGCTAATACACTAGTCAAAGCACACTACTGCGCTATCCGTACCATGATTCCTAGTCGTCTTGTACTTCCAAAACTCAACCATGGCTAAAATCTTCTACCGTAATAAAATAAATAATTATTTCTAACATTCTAAAATCACCATTTAAATAAAATAAATAATAATAAAATATTTTTAAAAGATCCGGGAAGGGGAGCTACAAATCTACCCACCTTAAAATAATTTCGTCCTCGAAATTCTAACTCGTAAACATGCAAAAATTCAAACATAAAAATTAAAAATGAAAAAATAATAAAAATAAACCCACTATTACCACAATATCCTCGAATTTTAATTTCTCAAAACTATTTATATCTTCCTCCTAGCCATTTCGTAACTACGAATCATCAAGGACTTCTACCCACCCTTGGTCACACTACTCCCTCAATGGTATGTCCCTAAATTTTTATAACCTTTCATCAAGTTGCTAGAGTCATTATCCCTAGATATCTAAGACATATGACATCTATATTCCCATATATCTATCAAACAACCAAGTATTCAAAATCAAACAATATTCTAATATAACTTAAGAATCTCTGATGAATTCTAGATAACACAATCATTCGTCACACCGAAATATGAAGGGCAGGAAAATAAGAAAGAATAGTTAAGAGCAAAATGAAGTTTCAAGAACGGTAGAGAATGTCCAATAGTACAGATAGAAAGAGAGTTTACGAACCATTGCCTTATTTGTTAGATGAGCTACTCTAGTCCAGTCACTTGCTACATCGAAGAACCCTTCGCTCTTAGAGGGGTTTACAATCCATGCAATACAGAAATCTCGTTCTCAAAATTCTAATTCGAACAAGATTCCATAATGGAACAGAATTTGGGAAATCAAGATTGTAATCTTTCCTGTGGTTATTTAAACACGCGAGTAAGGATTTTAAATGCAATACAAGATCGTATCTCGACTTCCAGGTAGACGGGATAATGGTTACAAATGACACCATATTCTAAGAGATGGAGGTTGCATGATCGGTATAGGGACCTATCTCAAATAGTTCGGCTTTATAGTCTAACAATAGTGGTATGCATGGATAGGTATTACTACATCTTAATGGACTTCCTGATTGGACAGCAATCGTCGGTCGGATGAACCCTGGATTGCAATCTATATGGACTGGACAAGATTCCAATACTAAACTACTTCTACCAGGTTAGGGTAACCTAGAGTAGGTTTCAACCTAAGTGGTTGAACTAGTTGGACAGTCGGGTTGGTTAAATAGGTCCACAAACCCAAAACGCGCCTTTAGTGACTTTTGTGTTTAAGTAGCACATGAGGCCTCAATTGGACGGTATGCTAGTGGCAGGTGCGTAGTGGGCTACGGGTAGTTCACAACCATATATTGGGTCGAAGGATTTGAGTCAAGGTTGAGGCTCTAATGGAAGTCGGAAAGTATATCGGTATTATGGTAAGGGTTACAGTTGGTCCTTTTATCCTGAAAGTCGTACCCCAAAATAGAGTACAAGGGGACATGTTTGAGCGAGACATGATATACCTAGATGAAGGTGAACTCGTCTAGATCTTGCATATAAAGTTTGTTAAAAGGTAACGGCTGGTCTCGTGCTCCGAATATTAATTGACACGACCGGGGTCACAATGATCTAAATAGAAAGTGGGAGTCTACTGGGCACTAATTATCACTCTAATGGAATTATTCCGATCAATCAAAAATCTTCACATATCCTAAAATTTTAGGGTTTACAATCTACCCACCTTAGAATCTAGGATATGGTTTAGGAATAAAGATGTTAGAAGGATTCCAAAGTCCGGATACTGTACCTCGACTCTTGTTAATAGAGAATAAGGCACGGCATGACGGAATACGGAGATATAAGTCAAGTCATAGACCGTTCCTCAATAAATGGAAAATGAGTGTGTGTGCAAGGACACGTGGTCGATAAAGTAGAATGACCTACTCGCCCTCGGTATTCAAGAGTTATCGACGGGGTAACCAACTCTAAAGCACATCATCTGGAAAGCTTTCTAACAACTGAGTCGTGAATCTTTGTTGGCGTCAAGCCTGCCAGACTATTGTCACAAGAATTATAGTGATCATGCATTGCTGTTGACCACTGGTAGATCATAATATGACAGGGTATTTAAGCTATGGTATTGGCTAAACTAGTGACTGTGGTGTTCCCATACTAGTTAGGCTTTAATAATAAAATTTACGTGACTAGGGTAATACTTGTTGGAAACCAATCTTGGGATGATTGTCTACTATAGTCACGATAAATTATTGTCCTTAGCCTTGTCTATTCATCACATGTCTAAACTGTGGGCTTTGGTCGAGGGACGGTTGAGTCAAGGCATAAGGGTTAAAAGTAAAGGCAATATTCAAGAAAATATTTAGAGACACAATGAACTGTCTCTTGAGAATAAATAGTCTCATGGGTTGGCATTACGACTAAGGGTAAAATCCTAATCATTCTTAAATTCAGATGGCTTGAAAGTCCCGATAACAGTTTGAGGGTCAATGGGAGAACGAGTAACTCCATCTCATGACTGGCCGATGGTAGCTACACTTGTGCCTACCATTATCATAGCCAAGGAAATACTCTGTATCTCTCTACCATCATGAGCTTTCATCCTTCCAAATCGGTGAAAGACAAAAACAATAAGAATTCAAGGGAGATGTTACTGAATACAATTTCGTGATTCAAGGGCGAACATATAATTCAAGAGGAATTGTCAAGCAGTCGAGGGTGAGATCCTAGGTACCTGTATATCTCCATCCATGTAGTGTAATTAAACGAAGAGCGAACCAAATACATCATGGTTGATCAGACCATAATATACTGATTCTGATTAGACAATAAGTTAGTAGGCGTTCCCACTAAACATATGCCTCGAATCAAGCTCGATAAAAGAGTAAGCTTGTAAAACTAGGCTGTAATAGCAGCGTTGGTCAAGATAGTCAAGATACAAGTACGCAAGATTTTTGAAAAGAGACACAAGTAGTTCGAGTTTAGAGAGAATCAAAACTTTACCAGGTGTTCTTGCTTATACGGTCTCCCTACTATCTTCCTATCCATAAAGCCTTGGTCGGCTAATGGGTTATGGGTCTCTAAATTCTATATTCTGGTTAACCATATTAGCGCCAATTAATATCCTCGTCAATAGGTCACAAGGACCACGGAATGCTAGACCGGGAGACACGCTACCCAATCTCACAGAACTTCCACTACTATTGGCTTCGGATCTTATGGAACGCACAGGGCATTTCCCTATCCTCCACTGTATCCTAAACTTGTAATCACGTCTGAAGTTATTTCACCGAGGACTACGCCTCGCCCGTATACTCGGGCTATGGTAAACCCTTGGTTTCGTAACTCAAATATGATACGAAGTCAAACACTTCTTAACCCTATCCAATATTGACTCAAGGGTAACGGCGATCAAAGAGAGGACCACTAGCCATAGTTTTGGCAATATCCCATCACCTATATTTTCTTAACTAATTTCACCTCTAGGGGTTGTGTCTCGCCAGTGCGCTGCTGGCTGCAGTGTATCCATAGTCTCCAAAATTCTATTAAATGGCGACAGTGCGCTGCTGTCCTGCCATTATGAGTTAACTAACATTCCTTTAACTATATCTGAAAATATTCATGGGCTTCTAGAGAATCGAACAAGTTGACCATGAACTAGAGCGTGAGCATTTGTCCTATCAATCACAACCCTTAACATAAAGGATTGAACAAGAAAGAAATATTTGAGGACAAAAGAAATACAACATTCTAATATCTATTCATTGTGTATTCAAACCATAGAGGAAAACTTTTTGGATTGAAACTAACTCGAGGTTCGTATATGGGTAACATAATCAGAAATTATATAAAAACACTAATCCTTCGGGCGACTAGGAACTAAATGGGCCATTCGGACTAGGGTATGGGGATGATACCTAAGGGTCAAGAGGAGGAACTGAACAATTTTTCAAAGTTAGATCATCAATCCTAGGAAGCCCGATCTCACTAAGTGAATAATCTATCCACATTGGATCATATCGTTATATCAAGAGGTAATAGTGTATCTACGAGGATCTGACAAACTATCAGAATTAATAACTCCTCATCTAAATTGCATGGCCTAGACTATCCATCGGTAAATTTGTATAAGGGACTCCTAGTCCTAGTCATTCTCATAAATTAAATTAATTTCTAATTCGTGAGTGAGCATTTCCTAGTCGCAGGCTCGCAATAGTACAACTAACTAAAGTACTATCACGAGTTTGCATGATTTGCGAAGACGGACCTGCATGGGCCACCACAAAAACTTATCACGACCCGCACCCAGTTTTTTTTTAAACAGATACGAGACGTGTCCAAGCCAGCCTACGCCGCAGTGTCGACGGTAGAACGCTGTCACGGCCATGAAGATCAAGATCACAAATAATCCAATGCTCATTCACAGAAATTAATTTAACTTACAATGATCACAAGTTTTACATTTATAGAAGAATATAAACTTGTACAATTCAATGAATGACTACAACTCAACTATCTAGCTAGTCTCTAGGCTTTGTCCGTAAGTATTCCCGCCACTCTCCAAGCTAAGTGAATCCACGGCTAACCTGAAAATATTGGTTTCCAGTCAGGAATGGAACGAGCACAATTCACTGAATGCAATTTCAAATAAAGAAGATGACTATAAAACAAAGGTTAGACATCAATTATGAGTTTGAAAATAAATAGGAAATACAGAAAACCAATAGTAAATAAATAGACACAACAGACTTTCCCCAACTGCTAGAAGTACCTTTGATATGTGATCGATCTGGGGTACTACACCGTACGGTCTACGAGGTCTACTTGCAGAAAAGTAAGCACGGTCTACACTACTTGCAGAAAAGTAAGCACGGTCTACACTACTTGCAGAAAAGTAAGCACGGTCTACACTACTTGCAGAAAAGTAAGCACGGTCTACACTACTTGCAGAAAATAAACACGGGCTATACTACTGCAGAAAATAAATACGGACTACACTACTGCAAAAAATAAACACGGGCTACACTACTGCAGAAAGTAAACACGGGCTACATTGTCTAACACGGGCTATGGTCAGATCACACATCCTTGGTACTTCTCATTCCCGACTCGACAATTTTATAATAGAAAATAATTACATAATCAATGGCCAATCAATGAAATATAGTGAAAATCAATATCGAAATGCAGACAATAAACTGTACTCGCTTGTGGTCCTGTGCTGGTAAAACCGATAATCTGAACCACTCAGAATGCCACAATAGTCAAAACCCATACAATAGTCCCCGGAAGCTAAAATAAACATTACTAATGTTCTCAGAATAGTCAAAATAGCTAGGATTGCCTGTCCTTAAGTCCAATTCTGGAAACAGGGGCAAAACGATAATTTTGGGCAAAAACGATGTCCGCCGTTGGACCCGCCTTGCACCGAAAAGCGTGCCAAAGTCAGTGGTCTCTAAAGTCGTTAAACTACATGTCTACGGATCCAGTTTTCTGATACGAACCCAACCGTATGACCAGAGTTGGATTCCGGCGGGCCGTGCACAAAATCGCTCGTTGTGTGGGACCGTGGGGCCCACAAAACGACGATTTTATCAACGGTCTCAGAATCGGACCAAACTTGGCATACAGGACCAAAAAAATGATACGGTTCTGTTGGCACAAGTTTCGTCTCAATCTGACGAGCGTGCACAAAGTAATTGAGAAATTTGCAAGGTACACGATACGGTAAATTTCGACGGATACGCATCAAATTTGTCGCGCACACGCGACCAATTTGAATTCCGCCAAAGCCCACACGACCACAAAGCTGTTACGCAGCTGTTGATACTTCTGGTTCGCGACCACGTCGCCCGAAATGGCGGGACGTACGTCGTGTGGGACAATTTTCTAGTTTTGAAAACAGATTTTTGGGAAACTTTGGAATTCGATTTCTCGACGCTCAGTCGATGATTTCAAATTCCGCAAAAAGGGTTGTGAAGCCCTACATGTTGTCTAAAAGTCTCTTCAATTAGTTTTCTAAAATTCCTAACTGGTTGATCAGAATCTATCTCGAAACATGAGGGTTTCGACTAGAAAACTGTTCTAATTTTCGAATAGTTTTTCGTCATATTCGCATCTGTTTTATGGGCAACCTAGCGCTTAATAATACAATCTACCTAAAGGGAAATTAAGAGGTATATATAGGGTCCATACCTGAACAATCGGTTTGAAGAACCGTCAAGCGTGCGCGGAGAAAATGCCACGCGAAGTGGTGCTCGCTGTTGCTGTCGTCCGCTGTTCCGCACGCACGCGCGCGTGCGGTCTCCGGCCGCTCCGGCCGCGCGCGGCGGCGCTGCGGTGGCCGGGGCGTGCGTGCAGGTCCGGGCTGGGGTGGCTCGAGTTTGAGGGGTTAGGGTTTCCAGTTTCGACTTTCTGTCGAAATACGCTGCTGAGTTCTCTATCGGGCTCTCGGTATTTATACATGTACAAGGCTCGGGTTTAGCTTCTCTGAAGCTCGGGTTTGCTCGGTTGTTGGGTTACAACAAGGAGTTGCTCCTCTACAGCTCGGGCTGGGCTCAGGATTACTTGGGCCATGCCTGGTTGGAAGGGCCTGTTGGGCTCGGGAAGCTTATGGCTGTGGGGGAGTTAATAGTATTGGGTTAAGGGAATGTGGGCCGGGCCGAGCTGCTATTGTTGTTGGGCTTCTACTGCTACATCTTATTCTCTTTATTAATCAACAAGTATATATATAATCCATTATATATATAATCCCTTATATATATATATATATATACACATAAATATATCCATATATATATAAATATATATATACGTATATACATACAATTATATATAAATATATACACACATACATATTATTTATATTTATATATAACAATTCTCCAAAAATCTAATTAAGTACTTTTAATAAAATACCAATCTCAATAAATAATAATAATAATAAAAATAACGAAATATAATAAACCCCTAATGGTGTATATGTTTTTAGACATCCAATTATATCGTCTAGTACCACTTTAGCTAAGAGAACTATATATACATATTTATGCACACACATATAATCAAATAATAATAATATTTAATAATCACCCCAATAATATAATAATGATAATAATAATAATAATAAAATTTAATAACTAATAATGGTGTACATGCCTTTGCGTACAGTCCAATACTCCAGAGTATACCAGGACCTATTCTATACCAATATCCTTGAATATTTAACTAATGAGAATATTTTATAATATTTAAATAAGAATACTTAAAATATTCAATAGATCACTAAAATGGGATACGACGCAACCATACCAAAATACATCAACACGAATGTCATTGGACATCCTGCATGACTACATGGGCTTGGGCTTGGTACGGTCTAGTCCGGGCTGGTTTGGTACAACCGGGTCTCCTAAATTCAAATAATATTAAATATAAATCATTAAACTATTTATAACGGTCATGTCACAACTTAGCCTGGTTTTCCTAGTTAGGACATCACTATGGCTCGGCCTTCCTTGACATGGCTAATACACTAGTCAAAGCACACCACTGCGCTATCCGTGCCTTGATTCCTAGTCGTCTTGTACTTCCAAAACTCAACCATGGCTAAAATCTTCTACCGTAATAAAATAAATAATTATTTCTAACATTCTAAAATCACCGTTTAAATAAAATAAATAATAATAAAATATTTTTAAAAGATCCGGGAAGGGGAGCTACAGAAATACCCCTCGCTGTTTGATAATTTTGAGGTAGGACCTTTGCTTTAAGTTTCGAGGACGAAACTTTTTCTTAGTGGTATATTATGTAGTATCCCGCTCCTAGCGGTTCACTATATAAGGCTTATGGCTTGGCTAACTTGGTCAAAATCGAGTATTGGAGAAGCTTACCGTCGGCATCGAATCGATCACGAAAAAGTGCATAAGAACCTTTCCAACTAATGGATTGGTTTCTCTTGAAATGCGTCCAAGAGTTTTCTCTAGATATTTTGCTGCTGGTTTTGTTGCTTGGTTTTGATGGATGCTTTTCTGAACAATTTTCGATGATTTATTCTTGCCCGTTTTCATCGATTTGTATAGCATTCATTCTTGAAAATTTTGAGAGAAGAGAACACAACAAGACAGAATATTAACCAAACTTTTGGTGCCAATGCAGACTGACGTGTGACGGAAGGCTAAGCGTGCAAGTGTTCCTCTCTCTCTCGGCGATTCTCTAATTTGGTGAGTGTAAATCTCTGTGGTGGTATTGTCCCTCTCGCTATTCCTTCATGCCAACTAAATAATTGTCTTGCAACATCCGTTGATCGATATGAAGATGCTAATGTCACAAGTCAATACCACTAAGAAGCTAGAGATCAAACATTGAAATGAATTGATTATACTGCAATGAACTGAATACTAAACTGAAATGAATTGATGCCTAGAATGATGGTTATGAAATGCTAAGAATGATCATGTTACCTATTACTTCAAATATTCTATGCACACTGTGTATATCGAGTCGAACACACATTCACCTGACCATGGACAACTTATATACAAGGATTGAGCAATAATTTTCTCAAACGGTACCGGGGCACCGGGACCGATTCGACCTAGGAGGAAATAATGAAGTGCTTTGGGGAACATGAGTAATGCGAGGCATCATAGAGGCTAGCTCCCTACTGTGCTGTCATCTCATTATCTTGAAGTCTCAAATGCAAATGAATGAATGAAAAGAGTCCATATGGTTTAACAACACCAGTGGTCACATTGTGGGAATGTATGCTAATCAATGTCTTATGCAGGGGAGGTAAGTATATTATTATTATCCTGTATCTTATGCAGGAAAGCTGGATTCAGCCAATGGTAAAGTAAACATGGTTTCATGAACTACCATGTCATTTGAATTGTGATTTACTCTAAATGTTGCCTGTCCCTAACAAGTTCACATCTTTAAAATGCTTGTCATTAATAAAATGTTGGTTTAGCTGAGTGGGCCAACGGGGATCACCAGCGCATTGTTATAATATGCTGATCCCTCCTCCAAAGGTACTGGAGAAGGCTCGGGCGCACATCGCAACTAAAGCTTTCTGAACTGCTGTTTCCTTTCAAGTTATTTTCCCTAAAGACGCACAAAGTATTGTGGAGTTTTCAAAGATAGTTGCTTATATTTCAAAGTACTAAAGGGGCATGATGTATGGAACGGGAAATTATTTCATGGCAGCCTATCAGTTGTACTTTTTTTATGAATCAATGTAGCTGAAAGGGCATTTCAAATATTATCGAGAAAAGTTGTATTCTGACTGCAATCATCAATAAAATGAATATTTTTCTTCCTATTCCGCTTACTCAATATTTTCGCAACTGTGGCTTATTTTCAAATGTTTTAAAATGACATAAATGTGCATGTTCTAGCCTTGTACAAGTGCAACTCCAGACTTGTACAGCATCACGCCTTAACGAGGACGATCGATTTGGCGTGAATCGAAGCAAAGCGAGCGATTCTCCGAATCGGGACGTGACAGTACCCATGTTCTTGTGGGTCCTGAAATGTTAGTCTTCGGTACCCATGCATATAGATTAATATCAACTAATTTTCTAATTCTATATGTCCTGAAATATTAGTCTTCGGTACCCATGCATATAGATTAATATCAACTAATTTTCTAATTCTATACTGTGGTGAGATATGACCATATAATCTACAGTATGTGCAAGTAGCATGCCTATTTATGTTAGGTACAGGTTGATAGTGATGTCTATATGCAGTATGGTAATAGTGATGTGAAACAGCAAGATAGTGACTATGTGTAGCATCAGGATAATAGTTATGACTATGTGCAGTAGCAGGATAATAGTTATGAGTAGGTTGAGAATGATGTCTACGTGCATGTGGTTTACATGCTACATGGGAGTACATGTACACATAAGCATGGTTACGTGCTACATGTGGGTGACATGTTTTACTATTATGAGTGGTCTGGTGTTTTGTGTGTGTTTTGTGACTATGAGATTGGGTTTGAGGTTGAGCAGCCTGTTTCCCTAATCTGATCTCTAATTTCTTAGAGACAACATTTAGTTTATTGCACTTTGCATTCAGACCATCAATCTTAGCAATAGAGATCTTGTGTTCGTTCTTTTCTTCAGTAAGCTCTTTGTTGAGTGCTGAGATCTCACGTGTTTGCTTCTCAATAAGTGTTTCGGCATCATGTAAGCTTAATTTAAGCTTGGATACCTCATCAGTGACTTTCGTGGGTGGAGTGTCTCTAACATTATCAAGTAAAGAAGAAAGATTATGAATCTCTATTTCATAGGCTTTGATTTTCTCCTTAGCCTGCTTATATTTACTAATGACTTTCTTATGATCATTTAGTAAGTCATTAAAAGCATCGCCAAGTTCATCAAATGCAAAGTCATCGAGAGTTTCGTCAGTTACCTTATCAGATGTTGCCATTATGCATACATTAACAGTGTCTCGAGGAGAGTCATCTTCTTCCTCAGAATTACTGGCTTCGCTTTCGTGCCAAATACTAGTGTTGGCGTACTTTCGCGAAGAGGGCTTCTTATAGGGCTTCTCATATCAGTTACCTTTTTTTGCAAAGGGACAGTCATTTCGAACATGTCCAGTCTTTTTGCAGCCGTAGCACGTTGGTTCTTCCTCGTCGTCTTCTTGTTGTTCCTTCTTCTTTCGATTGAAATGAAGGAACTTCTTGAAGTTACGGACTAGAAGAGCTTGATCATCACCTTCTGAATTATCGTCGTCAGTCTCTTCAGGATCAGCCCTTCGACGATGAGCTTTTAGGGCAATCTCTTTTGCCTTTGGAGCAATTTCATCGAAGTCTTCGAGGTCGAGCTCGTGGGTCATCAGCTTTCCCATCAAAGTTTCCATAGACATTTTGGTGAGATCATTGCCTTCTATAATTGCTGTTACCTTAGGGTTCCAGATCTTTGGTAGCCCCTAAGTAACTTGCGGATCTTCTCATGATTGGAGTATTATTTGCCAAGAGAAGACAGAGGATTGATAACGTCAAGGAACCTTGTGAACATTTGAGTGATCGTCTCATTCGGCTTTATCTTGAATGCCTCGTATTCTTGAGTCAGATGACTAATCTTAGATTCCTTGACTTGAGTGGTTCCTTCATGCGTCACTTCCAGAAGCTTCCATACTTCGTACGAGGTGGTGCATGTTGAGACCCTGTTAAATTCATTCCTGTCTATTGTACAGAAAAGAGCATTAATAGCTCTAGCATCTAGACTTGCCTATTTTTTTCCTCGTCAGAATACTTGTCGTTGGGTTTTTCGATGAGATCTCCCTCGACAACTATTCTGACGGGCTTTTTGTAACCATCGATGACAATGGTCCACAGGTCAAAGTCTAGAGACTTGAGATATAAATTTATCCTAGTTTTCCAATAGGTGTAGTTGGTTCCATCAAATAGGGGTGGCCTATGAGTGGACTGTCCCTCACCATGGTTGGAAAACATAGGTTGTGTGGTTGCCATGGATCAGCTCAAGGATGCTAGTCCTTGTAAGAGAACAGAGCTCTGATACCAATTAAAGAACAGATAAGCAACTCTAGAGGGGGTGAATAAAGTTTATAACAATAATGACCAACTAAAATTTAACTCTTCTCACCAACAGTAAATTATCAGAGTAGTAAATACGAAAATAAAAAATCAAGAGAGCATGCGCAAACACAGTCGTTTTAACCTGGTTTCCCTCGTGGAGGACTAGTCCAGGCCTGAGAACTCTAGCTCAGGATTAAATCCACTATTTATGAAATAGTAGTTACACCCCGTGCCTTTTCTTTAGAAGAGCACGTCAACTTCTTACAAAGATCAATGTGGCGAAGCTTGGAATTTTCCAAGCGACTTTCTTGACTCTTGCACAAACTTCTAACTGAATAACACTGAGCACTTTTAGGCTTAGCAAGCTTGTGGCTAGTAGATGAGAAGGTTAAGGCTTGTATGAAGCTTATAGAGAAGAGAAGAAAAGATAATTGGATGATTTAGAATGAGAGAATTCAAGGCCTATTTATACTAGTTGGGATAGACAGAATTCGACCATAATTTTGTGTCATGAATTCAAATTTTTGGCCGTTGGACAACTAGCATACAACAAACCATAAAAATTAGGCTCTTGAAAATCAGGGTGCAGAGTTCGACCCGAACACTGTGTGGGGCAGAGTTCGACCCGAACTCTGTCTCCAGAGGACAGAATGTTCAGATGGGCTTTGTGGGCTAGTTTTGGCTTAGTGGAGCTTTGGGTTTGTTTGGGAATGAGGTTTAAGCCAAGAATATCCAGTGCTACTTAGTTTACATTTTGCTAGACTCAATAAATGTAAAATAGTACAGACTCTAAAAATGAGTACGATGTAGGAGAGAGACGACGTTCGTCTTGCACTGAGTTCTGTCTTGATGTGTCATATTGAATTATGACAAGTATCATATTGTCAATTTGTCAATATTTGGTTGACTGTAATCCAGTTTGGGTCAACACATGCGTCCTCGAGCAGAATATCATGCACTATGCATACCGTCGATGACCCACAACTCTCCTTGAACTGTGTGAAAGATGATGCTCCCACCTCAGATTAAGTTTGCTGTATGCAAAACTTGATCTCCTTTCTGGCTTCGAACTGTACCGATATCGTTCCGTGAAGATTTGGCAAACCATTTGTCGCCAAATCTGGATTCGTAGAGCAACCCCCACCTGGAGACCGACCAGCTGTCATGCGACTGACAAATTGACTATCAATCTTTTACTCATTACCAACCGTCGCTTTGTCTCGACGAACCGAATCCTCCATAACCCTCAAATCATCTAGAAGGCCCTCCTCAGCAAGTTCTCGACGATCCAGCTCCTGTCGAACACCCCTCGAGCCTCCATCCGGTGTCTGTGGCCTGCCTGTACAGCTTACCGGCTTGAGCTTGTACATACCACAACACAAATTTCCCCGAGCCAGCTGTTGGGAACCCTTCGCAAGCATCCAATCTTTGCTTCCAAATAGACTGCGACAGCCATCATCTGCCAGCCTGTAACTACCACTTTTCAAAAACAAGGGTAATTTTGAACTTTTGTAAAATCAATCATTGAATAATAGGATTTAAATCATATTAATGATTTATGGTGAATTTTAATTAATTTAATACTATTTACTTTGGTATATTGTAATTTTGGTATTTTACTAGTGTAACCCTAGAACTACTTAGCCTAGAGACTAAGCATGACCACGGAGACCTAACCATGTGATTAGATTAGCTAATTACCACTTTTTAGGCTAAGGATATTTTGGTCATTTTTGATATATGTGTTAATTTAAATTATAGTTAATTAATAATGTGCTAAGTGTTACGTTAGGCCTTAACCTAGAATTGCCCTAATCTAGATATCAGTCATGAGCCTAGATATTAGATTAGAAGCTTCCAACTAAATGACAAGGTTAGGAATATCTAGATATTCTTAGATTTGAGATATCTAGCTTGGAAACCCTAATTTACATGGGCCTTTTCCTAGAAAGCCTTGAATTATGCATATAGAGGCCTTTAATTCCAATATAGCTAAACCCTAACCCTAGAGACACCCCTTGGCAGCCAAGAGGCAGCGCCCCTTTCCTATATAAACACATGTTAGCACCCCCTTGCCTCTTTTCATTACATCCTAAAATCCTAATTTGTGTTCTTCCCCAAATTCACCCCCTTTCACCAAATCAACTCCAAATTGAGCCCAATCAATTGCAACACACTTCCTTACTGTAGAAAAGGTTATTAATGGATAGCTAGCAAGGATTTGGAGCAAGTTGACCATTAGAAGTGGAAGGATTTGGCTCTCATGTGCATTTACATTGAGATTCCAACTCTCAATAGGTAATGACCTCTAAACCCATTAATATTCTAATTTCTCCTTATAGATGCATTCATTTTGGGTCTCCCTAGCTGTAGGCCAAGTTTGGTAGGAAATTGAATCCATTTAGGGTGCGTATCAGAGGAGTATCGGAGTGCTACGTAAAGTGTTTAGTGAAATGCCTCAAAGAAATGAATGTTAATGATTTTCAAAAATAATTATATGATTTTGTAGCTAATTACGTGTAGATTACATTTTTAGAACTCTGAGCAAGGTTTGACACGATTTTCGTATCCAAATTGGACACGAGGACACAATACGAGGCTGTGTGCACATGCTCTGCTACCCGTGTCCAATTTTTATGTGGACACGACATGATTTGACATAAGACTTAGTGGGTTTGTGGGAAACATGACTGACACTAGGCTGACCAAATTTGGCTAGGTTTTATCGAGGGTTCGTAGAGTTATCACTCATGCACTGGTCGCGCACACACACGTGCCCACACTGTGACACTCTCTGATACGGCCTAGAAACTAGGACACGACACGACTTGGACACTGACCAGGCACCCTGACACACACCCGTACACCTAGTCGGCCTAGTGACACACTTGCCCGACCAATTTAGTGGACACGTTGTGTCTTAGATACTTTAACACACCTGCACGAGGCTGTGGCTCTACCCAGTTTTCTGACACTCACTTGTGCACATGTGTTGACACTTTTGGACACGTTTTGGGATACTGGGTTGGATACATTCACATACTCAGATGACACACACACACCCCCCTTTCACTCTTCACTGCCTGCACACCTGTTTCACTGCCACACACTCACCTGTACACTCATGTACACACACTGTTCATATAATCTGTGCACTAAGTTCACACACATACCCCCCCTTTTCTCATGTAATACACACATACACACACACACGCACACACACACACACACATATATATATATATATATATATATATATATATATATATATATATAGTGTATGTAGATATATATGTTATGTATATGCCATATATAGTTGTATGTATATGTTGTGTGTGAGTTCAGAGGGTTATGTATGAGGGATGTGAGGGTTAGTTAACTAGGATGATAGAGTGTTTGTTTAGTAGATGAGTATAAGGGGAAAGGTATTGCAGAGCAGTAGGGGTAGGCTTTTAGCTAGGTTTGAGAGTAGAGTGGAGAAGAAGAAAAGGGAAGATATGATAGGAACTTGTATATAACTACAGGTAAAGAGCTTGGCCATAGGCCATTAGACGTATGAGTAAAGGTAGTATGTTCAGTATAGTAAATTAGCATTTGGGTCGAGTTAGACAGTAAGGAATGACAAGGATCAGTGGGTGTCACATGTGCTAGTGTCTTGAGGAGGTCAGTGTGTGTGTGTTAGGTAAGCACATAGGTTTTGTAGGTATATGGGTGGTCTAGATAGGGTAGGTACCTTAGTACCTTATATATATGATGTAGTATCATGTGATGTATTAGCTCAGAGGGTTATACCCATGTATATATATTATAAAATATATATATATATATATATATATATATATATATATATATATATATATATATATATATATATACATTTTTTTTTTAAAGAAACGCATTTTATTGAAAAAGAGAGGTGGCTCAGAAAGAGCATGACAGGTGCCAGGAACCAAAAACACAAAAAGGTCCTGGAAAACTAAGAATAAAATACAAAGGAGTAAGGCAAAATATCTAAAATTCGAAAACGAAATTTCGAATTAGAGAAAGGTTGTGGGCGCTCGGCCCTACTGCGGTGTGGCACACTGCCTGAGATCTGTCGATATTTTTTTTTTTTTCGAAACGCTGGACCGAAATTCAAAATTTGAATTTCAAACCAGACTGAGGAACACGTGGGCCTGTCGTGGCCCGACGGGATGCGCGGTGCTCGAGAGAACGCGGCCCGAGGGGGCGCTCTGTGCGAGCGCAACACGCGGCCCGAGGGGGCACGAAGCACGAGGAGGAGGGTCCGGTCCTCCGGCGATGGACCGACGACCGAATCCGGGGAGCTCTGGGACCGGGGAGACTGCCGTCGACCGCCGGGAGGGAGGGAGAGGTCAACTCCGGGGGGCGGAGGGGTCCCGGGGGGAGCCTAAGGGGAGAAGTAGCGGGGGGGCTCCGGGGAGCGGCGGACGCGCGGGGAAAAGAGGGGCGCGAGGGGTGCTCCGGGGGGGGGTGCGTAGGCGGAGGAGGGCGGGAGGAGAAGGAGGCGAGCGGGGGATATGGGGGGAGGAGACGAGGGACGACGGCGGCCGAGGTGGCCCAGAAGAAGGAGGTAGCGGAGCGTAGGCGAGGGCGGACGGCCACCGAGATGGGGCTGCGACGGAGGGGGGGCGCACGACCACCAACGTCGATGGGAGAGCACGGACGGCGGCGGCCGCTCAACGACAAGGAGGGGGGCTCTATATATATATATATATATATATATATATATATATATATATATATATATATATATATATATATTATAATATATATATATATATATATATTTTTTTTATAATATATATATATATATATTATAATATATATATACATATATATATATATATATTATATTTTATAATATATATATATATATATATATATATATATATATATATTATATTTTATATATATATATAGAAAAAAATATTTTGGAAAAGGAGACTTTATTGATGTATCAGGCATAAAATGTCGAAGCCTATACAAGTAAGAGCGCCACGCGTCAACAAAAGAAGAGACCTAAGAAGGACAAAGAAGCTATTCGGGAAAAGGGGAGAGAGCTAGGACAAAGCATCCCAAAAGCTGTCCTCGGAGTGAGAGCATCGATGCCTGATGCGAAGGGCCTAGCGGAGAGCCTCTCTGAGGATCTGGTGAGGGAGGAACTGATGGCCCTCGAATATGAACTTGTTCTGATTTTTCCAGAGAACCCAAATACCGATGGCTGCAACGATCTGACGACCATGGGAGCGGCCCCAATAGGCAAGGAGATCGTTGAAGCCTCCGGGATTTAGGTGAAGCTGAAGCTTAGTGTTAAGGTTGTCCCACAACTGCAACGTCAGATCTCCGGAGAACAGAACATGGTCTACCGATTCTTCGCGAGGGGAGGTACAACAATGACATCTCGAAGTGAGGCTATAGTCGAAGGAGGTGATGGTGTCGTCGGTGGGAAGTTTTCTGCTTAGAGCTCTCCAGATGAGGATGGACCATTTGATGGGGATGTAAGATTACCAGTAAGGGGCTGTGAGGGAAGACAGAGTACCGGTTCCCCTGACAACCTTCCTAGCTGATGCCAGCGAGAAGGATCCGTTCGAATTGGGAGTCCACCGAAGGGAATCCGGGTCGTTAGAGATTCAAAGATTTGTGGCCGCGAGAGTTGTGGCCACTGCCTGCCCCAGGCCGTCTCTGACTCTGTTCCAAATCTATCCCGAATTGATATCCCACAGATCGCAAATCTCCCAGTTGAGAGAATTATATATATATATATATATATATATATATATATATATATATATATATATATATATATATATATATATATATATATATATATATATATATATATATACCTATTAGCTTGGGTATATAGCTTCCTATTAGTCTAAAGTATATGATTGCCTAGCTTATCTAAGGTAGAAAGTTTCCTTAGATAGATAATAAGCAAATAGAGTTACCTAGATATAGGCAAGGATGATATCCAGTGTATCAAGGTGGCATGTAGGTAGATAACTAGGAAATAACTTAAATAGGTTAACATCACCTAGATTTGACTAAGTTTGACCAAACACTAGATAATTGACCAAATAGTCCAAGTTTGACTCTTTGATCTAGGACTAGCCTAGTTGACCTAGCTTGACTAGAGTTTGACCCAAGTTTGACTTAGTTGACTAAGAGGGTTGACCAAAGTTGACCAAGAGTTGACTTTGACCTAGAATGACTTAGAATTATGTATATTGCATTGTAACTTCAATTATTACATATTGAACACATTATAACCTGTTTTGCTCTAAATAGGACATTGTGACTCCGGTTCGGACATCTATATTCATCAGCCATTCAGGATATCAGGCGAGTACATTTTCTGATACTTCTTTCATTTACTTGTCGATTACTGTATTTCAGTTCTAGTTAGTTCTGTTTGATTCTTGTTACAAATGCGGATTGGTATTACTGAATTCATGTATGCGACACACATACTTTACCCGTCTAGCCTCTACTATTCGAACCACTTATTAGCATCTTTATGTGCTGGTTGGACTTGTACTCGATTTATGTATCGAATTATGGATTCACTTGTATTGTTGGGTGGGAAAAATACTTGAGTAGACATATAAACATTCATATTATTTGAACTACCTCTCTGTGAATGATATTCGAACAATAGCCATCTCACACTTGGCCAGGTGTATGATGTGCCAGATTTACCCCTTAGCCGTTTTCATGTATATCTCAGTATTTTAAAACACACCTGGAGTATTGACTAGAAACATCACTAGAACCATCATGGGTCATTATTAGTACCACCTTATTCGAACTACCCTACTAGAACATTGATTGGAATCACATTCGACTCATATTGTATTAGACTCACCTTGGAATCACATTCGACTCATATTGTATTAGACTCACACTGGGATTACACTCGACTTATATTGTACTGTCTGGACTTATATCATGTTACTCCAGTTCCGCTAGATTTTTACTTACAGTCTTTATTGCCATGATTGTAACCACCACTTTTCCAAAACAGGGATATTTTTGACTTTTTCCTAATTATTTTTATTAGTGTGATTTTATATTATATCTTGAGTGACAAATTAGTTTTCAAAACTAGAATTTATATTTTGATTAATTATCTAAATAACTAATAGTGCATATGTGTTATTATTGAATATGATTAATGGTTAGCTTTTGACTAGAATAGTGGTTAGTGATACTAGAGGACCTAAACTAACTTATCATGACCATCCAACTAGATGATTAGGACTAGCCTAAATGACCTTTAGTTAGTCTCTGGCTGGATTAGAAGTTTTACTTAGAAAACTTGACTAAACACCTAATTTGGAAGGGAGGTTCAATCCCTAACTTGTCATAACTAAAGGAAGGGGTATAGTGGACCTTTTCTGATAACCAAACCCTAAATTTAACACCATATGGCAGTCCACCTTCCTATTAAAGCCCCACTTCATCTTCTTCCTCTTTCTATTTTTATTTCAAGCCCTAATTTAGGAGCTTTTTCTCCAAATTGCTCCTACACCCAAATTTCCTTCAAATTGAGCCAAATTCGTTTCATTATCTTCCCCTTAGAGAGGAGAAGCCTCTATTGGTTAGCTAAGAAGAGATTGAAAGGATTTGGAGCCTTGAAGCTTGGTGGAGATCTAGATCTAGAAATTTTACATTGGGAATCCATCTCCCTTTTGGTATGAGCTCTCTAAACCCGTCTATTTCATTTCATTAGTGTAACTACATTCATTTATGACCCAATTTGCATTAGGGTACCATTAAAGAGGAGTTGAAGCTCTTTTCTTCCTATTTGAAGGTTTTTTTCCATTTTATTTTGATACGAATTGGAGAAAATCGAATTTGTGACCACCAAGTGTTCGATACGTGTCCCCAAAGCACCATAGGTAAGTATAGACAAACATGTAGGGTAGATATATATATAGTATATGAGTAAGGAAGTAATCAAACACCATAGGTAAGCATAAACAAACATGTATGAGGATATAGTAATGGATAAATGGATAGCGATATGGGTTTATAGTAGGATATATGGATATATGTATATAATATAGGTAAAGGATAAATGTTTATATATGGGTAAAAGGTATATTGGCATATGTTATGGGTAGGTAAAGGTAATAGTATATGTAATAGGCATTGGGTACATCCATATATATATAAAGGATAAATTGGTTAAACTAATCCTAGATAGTAGGTAATTAGTAGAGATATAAGATATATATATTGATACTTGGTAATATTAGCTATTATACCTAATGCCTTCAAGGTATAGACCTAAAATCGAGGTATTAACAAGCATGGACAAGAAAATTTAGTTTACGCAAGGTATTGACCCTAGAACTAAGATATTAACTAATAGTTAAGGTATTTGAGATATGAGCTAAGGGTAAGTGGATAATATCTATAGATAATATATGTGATTTGGGTTACCATAGTATATGTGGCTTGTTGGGAATTCATGCATGATATATATGTATATGATATAGTACTATCAGGTATCCTAGAGTATGTGGGTCTATGGTTAGAATTATGACAAGCTTAGATAGAGTTGACCTATTTGACTAGACAGTTGACCAAACCCTAGATGTTGATTTAGTTTGACTAAGAGTTGACTTTTGACCTAAAGAGGCCTATTATCATGTAGATTGCATTGTACACTTTAATTATTATATTATGAACTCATTGTAACCTGTACTGCTCTAAATAGGACTCTGTGACTCCAGTTTGGACATCTATACATATCAGTTGCTCAGGATATCATGCGAGTATATTCTCTGATAGTTTTTATTGTCTTGAAATCTACTATATTCGATTATGTTGTAGTTTTTACTTGATTCCTGACACGATGGTACACGAACTATTATACGTCGGATCCTGTCATGAGATGTCATTCCTTGGTTACCATGGTATATTAGTACATTGTTCGATCTTGTTTTCTGTACTTGTATAGACGCCGATTCCTAATGGGATTTGCTACCCTCTTAGAGAATCCCATGTCATGACGTGATATGTCTGAATCTATATACTACTCGGGGATGGAGAGTTATTAGTGGTTATATGATCAATACCCCTTTTGTATTCTACTTGATTACTTGTTCATAGCTCCACCCTCACTGTACGTAGGGTGTAGCCTGACCTGATACTACTTGTTCATAGCTTTCCATTGTGGCCGGCCTAATCCTATTTTTATGTATTTTTTGTTCATAGTCGATCAAATAGAACAGCCTGATCCTGTCCAAGCCGATCATATAACGCTCTAATATCTCGAGGCACCGTTATGTTTATATTATACATCAGATATTCCGGTACTGCTTATATTCCAGTATTTTATACCCTGACATGATATCCAGTTTTACGTATACTGCTTATTTCTAGTATTGATATTTCATCTTGTATTCCATTATAATTGTCTCTTATAGAATTTGTCAATTCACATGGAACTGCTGTTAGCGTTTGTACTTGCTCATATCCTAATAAGATAACTCCGTTGATGTTTACAGGGGATTTAGATGCTGACTGCTCGACCTTCTATGGGTTTGGCACAGACGGAGACTTTGACCAGGATCTACCTTTGGTGACAGTGCCCGTAGAGGATGTACCTTCAGTAGTGACCTAGTCTAGTAGGTTGACTGGACTGCATTCCAGCTGGATATTTGAGACTTATAGTATACTTTATATTCGGGATCTTGTGTTATGTCTTAATTTCTGAACTTCTGTCTGTGACATGCATCTATTTCAGTTTATCTATTTCCATCATTTCTTTATGATATTCGTGCTTATCTTACTTAGATGTCTTATGATTGAGTTGATATTATATACCTCTGTACGAAGATGACAGGTTTATATACTTTGTGTCTAGATGTTATATTTTTAGTTGACCTATATTGCTTTCTACCGTCGACACTGCGACGTAGGCTGGATATACCCACGTTCTCGTGCCCTTAAACAGGGTGCGGGTCATGACACATTTTTATGGTGGCCCACGCAGGCCAGAGTCGCAACTAATACAATTTCGTAATGGTGCTCGACTTAGAGTACTAATTATGAGCCTGCAATTAGGATGAAGATTCTAGGTTATGACAGAAGTTGCTCAATCACAGTTATGACTTTTTGAAAGATTCCAGGGACAACCCTTGAGAATCTTGTTTGAAGGTTAATTTGAAATCCTTTCCTTTTGTTTATGTTCGCCCTTGCTTCTTGTCATTGAATTTGATTTCAATGGATCATTATTGATTTTGATTTTTCATATCGAGATAAATGCTATGGCCCGAGTTACGATATTGTCACGACCCGCACCCAGTGTACGGGTACGAAAAGTGGGTACGTCCAGCCTACGCCTCAGTGTCGACGGTAGAACGCTGTTCTAGGTCACTATCTAATCAATAACTCATGCAATTATATAATGTATTTGTCATAACCTCAACCCCGAATGGAGAACAAGTATAAGATATGATATAACTCAATCACAGTCTAAGCACGATAGGATAACACAAAAGTCTATACTAAACTCAAAGCAACAACTTAAATAAACTTCTAAAATAATAATATCTCAAACAATCTCAAATACAAATCAAATCTCCACTTATTTTAATACAAGTTCCAACAGAGAAAACTAAACCATAAACTAGCAATTTACTCCAAGCTCTACTGGTCCTCTAGGCTAGCTGTGAATCTCTATATTACCTGTAATATTTTTAACAGGTCCAATCAGGACAGGAACGAGCACAATACATCTCACGCAGTTCATATTATGTCAGAAAATATAAAACATACAATAGAGTAAGATACATGAATAACTGAAGGAATGTACATGAAGTAAAAAAGATAACTGTAATAGAAGTATCTAATATAAGTAGAGAACTATCAGTGACTAGTGATTTAGAGTACAAGATAGACATGTGAACAACTGAAAATGATTCATGGCCATACTACAGAGTTAATTCATGACTACACTACTTTGGAATTATTCACATGACTATTTTTACTCCCATATCCCCAATCAATACACAAGGATCGAGACAAGTTATGTTAAGATTCATGATTTCACTACCTCATAAACGAGAGCACGTAAAATTGATTCATGAGGGCTCTGTGAATATGAGGATACATGATTCACCAGAGGATACATAAATAGTAAAAGCATAGAGATACATGATGTAAGTGAAACACACATGACATGAAGTATCCGATGCTCCCGATGGGGATAACATCTCATGAAAAGATCCATATAGTACCAATCTGTGTTACCAATGTGACAGCATCAAGTAAAGTAAACTAGAGCAAGAATATAAGCTCTAGCAAGTATGAAACGGTCAGAGAATGTACTCGCCTGATACCCTGAACAGCTGATATAAAAAGATGGCCAACTGGAGTCACAGAGTCCTAGTTATAGCAACACAGGTTATAAAGAGTTCAATTTATATGGTAATTAAAATTATAATGCAATCTACATGAGTCTAAGTCAATCTAGGTCAAAGTCAACTCTTGGTCAACTCTGGTCAACTATAAAGTCAAACTAGGTCAACTCTAGTCAACTGTGGTCAAACTAGCTAGGGTTTGGTCAACTAGTCTAGGTTAGTCAATTCTAGGTCTAAACAAACTAAGTCTATGAAAATCAAGTATCCAAGATAGCTACTAACTCGTAGCCTAAGTCACTTGCTAAACCAAGCACAAAACTAAACCATAAGCTAACAAGGTACACAAACTTAGTCATATAAAGTATATATATTATTCACATTCACTTATTCATATACATAGATATATATAGAAAAGCTATATATATAGGCACATACACACACACACACACACACACACACACACACACACACACATATATATATATATATATATATATATATATATATATATATATATATATATATATATATATTTTATATATATATATATATATATATATATATATATGTGTGTGTGTGTGTGTGTGTGTGTGTGTGTGTGTGTATGTGTGTGTGTGTGTGTGTGTGTGTGCCTATATATATAGCTTTCCTATATATATATATATATATATATATATATATATATATATATATATATATAAGGAGAGGTAAAAGAGTAAGTGAGTGTGTGTGTTTGGCATGTGTGTGAAAGGATATGTGTTAATGTTCTCAGATTTAGTGATAGGTAGGTGTATGTGACATGGGATACATAGTATCAAAGGGTGTATGAATGCATCTGTGTAAAAGGTTATAGGTTAACTCAGTTTATAGAAATGCATACATACATACTTATATTGCATACATGCATATATACATATCATGTATACATACATACATTGCATACATGTCTACATACATATCATATATACATATCATTCATGCACCTATACATACATACATAAATGCATACATACATATTTGAATACATTATATACTTGTATACATTGTATTCATATATGCATACTCTACATTATATTACATTCATTCATACATACATGCATACATATAATATATGCATACAAACTCATATATTCAACTCAAAATATATGTGAATACATACATTACATTACCTTAACACATATATATATCATTCATTCATATCCCATATACATGCATACGTCAGTTCATGCATTATATTCATTCACATATCATTAAGTTGCATACATATACTTATTTTCATTACATACATATCATTCATGCATATTACATACTTACATGCATCTATATATTATATACATTGTATACAACATGTAAAAATAGAAGAGAAAAAAAAGGGGGAAAACTGAAATAGAAAGGGAAGGAAAGGAAAAATGTAAGGAAAAGAGAAAACAGTGGACATATACATGCTTGTATCATATATTCTACATTACCATACATGCTATCATTATATATTGCATTACATTATTTATATATTATGTATTCATATCTATCATTACATGTATACCTTGCATTCATATCTAGCATTCATTATATACTTTCATGCATACATTGTATATCATTCTTTCATTCATGCATTTATGCATTGCTTACATATATTACATTGATTGCATTCCTACATGCTTGCATTCAACCATATATATACATATTTGTAATGAGGATATATATATCATATATATATCATTTCATTCATCTGACATATCATGCATTACATACTCTACATTTATTTAATATCCATACTACATAGGCCCATAGGTTACACAAAATGTCTATGTCGTATAGTCACTCTTCTACTTAAAATCAATACTCTACAAATTGGGCCTTCACTAAATTCTAGGATTAAAGTATATTGTAGCCCTTTGTATTATCTTTCCAAAACTTCAAACGGACCGCATTTTCGTGTCCGGAAGCTCCCCGAATCGCGAAAACACAGAAAATGCACTTGTCTTTCAGACATCTAACACTCAAATAGTTTTATAGAAAGTTCCAGAATAAATTTGGCTTATTAAAATATATATTTGGAAATCTAACTTCGATACGGTTCTTTTAAAAAAATGGAGAGATTAATCGGAGTTCTAAGTTAAAAGTTATGACATTTCTAAGTTGCTTTGGTTAATAAAAACGTGGATGAATATTACGACGAATTTGAGTTGTTTTGGACAAAAAAACATATGTAGGCCAAGATACTTGGATACCAACATAGGTATCCAAATGAAACTCATCCTAACCATCCTAACTAAGATCAATCCACTCTCTAACCATTCTAAAACTGAATTTAAATATCTATTTAAACTATTATCATACATACATACACATGGGATTTCCTAATTTGGGATCTACCAAGTAGGAGAGCTCCAAATGGCCTCAAATTTGAATCTAAATGGGGTACATACATGGGGGTGGATCCTATGGATTCAAAACTAACTAATATGCATAGAAAATTAATTTAGAGGGTTGGTTTTACCTATTGGGAGTGGAATCCCAATGATACTCCCAAGGACACGGCTCCGACACGAAGATCTTCCAAAAAGGAAACTCCTCCTTGCACTTTGCTCCAAATCTTTGCTAGCACCCTCCTTTGGTAGTATGAGAAGGTTGGATGGAAGTTTTGGTTGAGGGATGTAAGGATTTCGAGATCAAATCAAAGAGGGAAGCTCTCTAATTTGGAAAAGAACACTTTATGAAGGAAAAGAGACAAGATGGAATGAAACGAAAGAAATGGAGGCTAACCTACCTATAGTGGCTGCCATTAGGTGAATTAGGGTTAGGTTTTAGATGTAGATGAGTGGCTAGGACTTGTCCACCCAATTTTAAGTCTTCCTACTGGTTCAATTAGTCCTAAGGCTTTCTTTTTCACAAATATCCTAAGGGATAAATATCCTTCTTAAAAATATCTAGATATTGTTAATCTTGTCATTTACTAGGTTATTCTAATCAAGATTCTAAGCTCAAGGCTAATCTAGATTAGGCTAAGATTCTAGGTCAAGTCTCAACTAAACAATTAGCACATATTTAATTAATACAATTTACAATTTCATAAAATTATCAAAATGACCTAAATACCCTTAGGCTAAAAAGTAGTAATATAACATTTTAATCACATGACTAGGCTCCCATGGTCATGGTTAGTCTCTAGGCTTCACAATTCTAGGGTTACACTAGTTAACCATCAAAATCACATTTCAATATCTAAATAGTTTTAAATTAATTAAAAATCACTAAAAATTATAACATGACTTAAATCTTATTATTGATTAATCAAAATTATAAAAGTTTAAAATTATCCTCATTTTAGAAAAGTGGGTGTTACAGGTATCTTCTGATAATATATGTTGATGGGAATAACATGGAAGGTAAAACATCTTCTTGGTTATGGAACCTCGAGTTTATCGTAGCTATATTAGCCGACGTGGCGAAAACGTAGAGGCATAACTTCGGATGTACATATCTTGGTTATGAGATTTGGGATTTCTTGTAGCTATACTAGTCGGCATAGCGAAGATTCCAAACGACATGAACACAGTTATGGAATCTGCCGTTTATCGCAGTATTGCTTAGAACTCTTGATAAATTCTAGGGATGACCCCTGGGAGTCTTATTTTGAAAGTTTTTCGAGTCTATTCTTCCACTTGCTTCTATTTGTCTTGATTTTGAAATATCTGTCCGTTATCGAACCATATTCTTGCATTGGGATGTGTTTATAGACCCCGGAGGAAACTAGGAGGTAGAAGTTGAACTTATATATCATCTAGGTTGAGAAGAGAATATGATTAGTCAAACTTATATAAAGGTTAAGAATTGTTTTAGATTATATCCCAGGAATCTTGATCTAGATAGTACCTTTGGGACATCCCCTGAGCACCTCCCTCTAAACCCTACCTCGGAATTTGTTTCCTCTTGTTTCCATTTACTTATCTTTGATTCGTTGATGAATTTTGAATCTTGATGTTTGTTGTTGACTTTGATTTTATTTCTAGATAAGTTTTTATGAATTGAGTTAAGATATATTCTGATAACATATTTGATGAGGACAATGAGAAGGTCTACTTTATTTATGAAGTTTAGAATTTATCGCAGTCATACAAGCTAGCATGACAAGGACATGGTGCCTAATTTTGGATATCTATCCTAGTTATGAAAGTTAGATTTTCTTGCAGCCATACCGGTTGGCGTGGTAAAGAATCTAGATAACATGATTATAGGGTGTGTACCTTAGTTATGGACTCTATCGTTTATTGCAGCTACGCTTACTAGCGTGGCAGAAATTCTGGCAATATGATTTCGGATAGACGTGTATGGTTATCAGATCATATCTTAAATTGATTCACTTTTTTTGACCAAATGAGCAAGAACAATTCCAACCATTATTTTTTGTCTTATCATTTTTTCTTATCGTATGATGAATTTCTCATCTTACCATTATTTTCTTGTCTTAATTATCAACTATCTTGTATCTACATATGTCACCTACACTTTGAAAATTTTGAAATTCTCATATCTCTGTACCTTGGAGAAAAAATCGAAGAAGTATCGTAATCATCTATCTCGTTGAAGATGAATTTGTTATCAAGTGGTATCTTGGTAGGAATATGAGATATTAGCATTTAGAAGAAAAAAAAATTGGGATAAATATATGACTGAGATTTGAAATAAAATCAAGAGGTCGGTATTATCAATTGGGAAAAATGATCACACTTAGAGAATTATTTTAAGTATGGATTATTTTAGGAGGAACGAAGAATGATTTCGAGAATTGGAGTGTGCATGAAACTGTAATATTTTATAGTTGTATTGTTACAACTGATAAGGATATTCAAGGACGATTGGATTTTGAGAACCTAAATATTTTTAAGTTAGTGATTCTTGAGATGTTTCATTTTGAATTAAGGTAAGGTACTAAATTTAGGAATTCAAGATACATGGAAAGGTTATTATGATTGCATGCAATAATGATGCTAAATTAAAAAAGTATTGGTAGAGAATGATTGAGAACTGGTAAAAAAATTGAGTTATAAGAAAATTAAGAGATTTTGTAAGATTACCAAATTTAAGAAGAGTGATATCTAAAGGTACAAATGAAAGATATGTGGAGGTTGATTTATATAATGAGGAATGAATTTTAAGTTGTAGTGGCACTAATAGGAGGAGTATAGATTTGGATAATTTCCAACAATTTTATACAAGGATTAAATTAAAACTTAGGACAATGTAGAGGAATTTGGACTTTCAAGATGACTAAGTTAAAAGGATTACAAATCCGGTGAAAAAGAAAGAAAAGATTAATCGAGGAGTTATAGCAAGAACATGCTTCTCGAGTGGCCATCTTCATGACTGAAAATTTTGGATCTTGGTAGTAGTCGAAGCAGAGCGAGATGATTACCCCGACTTTCTTCTACAAATCCTATATTTTGATTTTCTATCATAACGGAAGAAATTCAATTCCTTATCCTTGAATTGTTTGTTAAATTTCAATATCATTAAGATTTTGATCCCCTCTGATTATGACCAATCGATTTTGGTCGTCTTGTTTATCGTGCCAAAGAGTCTTGATTGCTGACTAGACTTAAATGACTTCAAATTCAATTGTGACATGGATTTCCATCCTTGGATGCTCGTGCTCAGACTTCGATGAGCTTGTTCTTCATCTTGCCTAAATCATGTTTTAATCAAGAATTGAACAACTTAGATCGTGACGAGACTTAGAAATTTTAATCGTTATTGGATTTCAATGTTATTAGCACTCGTGCTTTAACTTTCGATTTAATTCTTACTAATGACTAAGTTCTGTTCTAATCACGATTAAGCTTCATGCTATCCTTGATCATACCAAAATCTCATGTTTGGTCATGCCTAGGCTGCTATCATACTCTTCATCATATATAATACTATTGACCAAGGTTAGACTGACCTAACCTATAATCATGTCGAATAACGATTTTGATCACGTTGGTTTTTTTATCGTGCCAAAAAACAATTCTGACCATGATTTGATTCCTCGAATCTTATCTGAAATTCTCGTGATTATATCGTGCCAAAATCACTAGTCATGTCTAAGTAATTCTGAACTGATTGTCTTGATCGTACAAAAACTCGTCGTTCTTTGATCGTACCTAACATATTGCCTAAACTTTCTATCATGTTTTAACCCCACTACCAACCTTTAATTTCGAGGACGAAATTCTTATTAGGTGGGTAGGATGTGAGCCCCCTAAATTTTAGGAATTTTTCAAATTTTCTAAATAATTTATTTTCGATAATTTATTTTTATTTATTTATCATTAATGCTCTTTTTCGTGACTTTGGTTTCTGGAGCGTCAAAGATGTCAATCTCGGAAAACTTCCTTCACGAGTTTGTAGTATACAAGATTATCTTTATTTTGATATATCATGTCCCACCCAAATTTGTTTTCTTGTACTCTGTTTGCATCGTGCAACTTCGGGTCAATTTAGGCCCTTTGATTTTTGAATAATTATTAATAATTTCCCACTTTTATCCTTGATCATCATATGCATGTTGCCGTGACTTTTAATTTAGGAGCACAAGACTAGTCATTTTCTTAAAACCAACTTCTCGTGCATGATCTAGTCGAGACACCCTACACCCATAACCTTCGTGTCCCACTCAGATACACCATATTGTGCTTCATTTGCTTCGCACAACTTTTCTGACACAAGACCCAATCTTAATTCATCCCACGGAGTCACATTTATTTCTGACTTGAATTGGGGACTCCCTTTCGGCCCAAACATGTCGACCCAAAATATGGACACGGCCCACATTAAGCCTACTACCTACATGACTCTTGTGTCCCATTCAATTGAGCCCCCGCATGCTACTTATTTACCCGTGATCATAAATGACTAAATTAAAATTATTTACTGCACCAAGTTTGATTTTGACCCGACCCGACTCAATCAAACCAACCCAAGCTTCGTGTCGTCCCCTCATGACTAGCCAAACACCCCACACAATTTTCTCTCATGACAAACACCAAACACCAAGTGTGTCTACTCAAATTATTCAAGGGACAACTCCAATGACCTAATTTAATCTTGGCCCTTGATTTTGCCTCCATGAACCAACACCACTCACTCATTTATACAACCCTCACCCCCACACTCCCATTAGCCGACCCTAACCCCTATGCACTCTCTTTTCTCTCAAAATATCTCTCCCTCTCTTTCTAATAACATATATCTCTTTTTCTCTCTTTATAATAAATATACATATATCACTCTCTCTCTCTCCTTACCCACTCACACACCAACCCCTATCACCATCAGCACACCCCCCCTTCTATCACAGTCGATACCCCCTCTCTCAATTCCTTCCTCATTTTTCTTCTTCTTCTCTTATTCATCCTCACAACACCATCACCCTCACCATTATCTTCTCCATAACCATCCCATACATCATCTCCACCACCATTACCATCTTCTCATTCGTCTTCTCCTTCTCCTTCTCTTTCTCCTCCACCTCTCCTCCTCTCTCCCTGGCCAGCAGCTCGAGCAGCAGCGCCGGCCACCACCGTCGAGTAGCCGCTCTCGCGTAGCATTAGCAAGCTGCAGTAGCAGCACAACAGTAGTGTAGCAGCAGCGGCTGCAGCAGCAGTGGTTGCCGCGCCACCCAGCGCGCTGGCGGCCACGCGCTCGTCGTGCACCCCTTCGACCTCCGGCGAACCCCGGCGAGGTTTCCATGCCACGCACCCTCGCCCCCGGCGCGTGAAACGGGCGATTCGTGCATTTTGTACGAAATCCTGCCGTGACGCACGATTTTGAATTTCAGAATGTACACTTCGAGACAGCGACTTTGTGCACTTTTTTCGAGAAATTCGACCGTTAGATCATCGATCCGTTTCTTCCGTCTCAATCTTGGTATATACCCCTTCACTCGTATCAAGTTTTAACCGTTAATTCTGTCGTTTGATATGTAAAAATTGGCTACCAACTTGACCCTTTAAATTGTGTATATTTTGGACAGATTTGTGGAGCCAACTTCGTAGACTCGTATCTCCATCGTTGTAGCTTCGTTTGGCATGCCACCAGTTCTTGTGCACAGCTGGTATAACTCTCTTTCTGTTACTTAAGTTTTATTTCATTATGAGCTTGTTTGATTGGTTGAATTTGACGCCAAAGCTGGCTATCCGAATTCGTAATTTCTAACTTATAAAATCCTAATTTTGAACTCGAGACTCCGAATTCAATTTCTGACACCACCAGTAGACTCGTGGCATCATTCTGGCATGAATTCATATAAAGTTTGCTTGATTTGGAGGATATGGGCCCCGGCACGTATTTTGGTGCAAGGCGGGCGCCACAGTCCGAATCAACATGCCATTTTGAGATCGGCTTATCGGAATCTAATTCCGAGTATACCGTTGAGTTCGTATCGTCATTCTGGACTCATAGACATATACTTTGCTAGACTTGGTGGACTTTGGTTCTGGCACGTATTTTTGTGCAAACCAAAATTTTAAAGTCCTAGTCAACAGACCATTTTGAGATTGGCTCATCGGAAGCCAATTTCGGGTATACCGTTGAGTTCGTTTCGTCATTCTGGACTCGTTGACATATACTTTGCTAGATTTAGTAGACTTTGGTTCCAGCACGCATTTTTGTGCAAATCAAAATTTCAAAGTCCTGGTCAACGGACCATTTTGAGATCGGCTCATCGGAATCCAATTCCGGATATACCATTGAGTTCGTATCGTCATTATGGACTCGTTGGCATATATATTTTTTTAGATTTAGTGGACTTTCATTCCGGCATGCATTTTCGTGCAAATCGGATTTCAATATCCGGGTCAACGGACCAAGTTGAGATCGGGCCATCAGAATCTAATTATGGATATACTGTTGAGTTCGTATCGTCATTCTGGTTTCGTGGACATATATTTTGCTAGGTTTTGAAGAATTCTATCCTGGCACATTTTTTGGGCGCAAAGTGGGTCCGACACGGACACCATTTTGACCCAAAATTATCTTTTTGCCCCTGTGTCCAACTTGGACTTATGGGTAGGCTACTCTAGCTATTTTGACCATTCTGGACATGTTGGTGATGGTTGTTTCATCATCCGACAACATCTGTAGACTTTTCCCTTATCTATCACCATTTGTTATAATCCTTCTCTTTTTGGTTCGTATTTTGAGATCCGTGCATCGAAATTGAGATCCGTCGATTCTAGTGATTTCACATCACTGAAATTGACTAGTTGACCATGTGGATGATTATAGAGACTAGCTTTGACCTCGTTTAACCTAGAGTGGACTAAGAGTTGACCGGTTGACCAAAGTCAACTATAAGTCAATCTTTTACCCAGTTTGACTGAGTTTGACCTAGAATAGGCCTAGAAGCATATAATTAATGTATTTATATATATTGCTTACTCTAGAATACTAAGTAACTCTGTATATTCATATTAGGTCTCTGTGACGTCGGTTTAGACATAGACTCTCACTTATTGCTCAGGACACCAGGCGAGTACATTCTCTGATAGTTTTTATTATCTTGATATCTGCTATATCCGATTCAGTTGTAGTGTTTTACTTGATTCCTAGCACGACGGTACACAGACTAGTATACGTCGGATCCTGTCATGAGATGCCATTCCTAGGTTACCGTGGTACATTGGTACATTGTTCGATCTTGTTTTCTTGTACTTGTATAGACACCGATTCTTAAGGGGATTTGCTACCCTCTTAGAGAATCCTGCATCATAACGTGACATGTCCGAATCCATTATACTATTTGGGGATGGCGAGTTATTGGAGGTTACGTGATCATACCCCACCATTCATATTTTATGTGAGTGTTAATCATACAACCCATATATGATTAGCCAAGTGTTAGTCATACATCTCACGTATGACTAGCCAGGCCATATTCTTGTGCAAGTTCCTAAGCCGATCACATAACGCTCTAACATCTCAAGGCACCATTTTATGTTTACGTTATACATCAGATACTCCTGTACTGTTCTATATTCCTGTATTTCAATCCCTGACTTGATATCCAGTTTTACATATCATGTTTATATTCCAGTCTTGATATTTTATCTTGTATTTCATTATAGTTGTCTCTTATAGAATTTGTCAATTCACATGGAACTGTTGTTAGTTTGTATACTCATTCCCATCCTGACTGGATACGTTGATAATATTTTTAGGAGTTATTATGCCCTCATTATTGGACTGCAAGATGTTGCTAGTTGAGGCAGATCTCGATATTCTTTCACCGTGAGTTAGTCTTCCGGGAGTTCTAGGTCTGGTAGTTATTTTAGTTTTGTTATTGTTTTTCCTCTGTTTCATTCTTGTCTCATTTGATCCTATGTAGATTCTAGATGTTCTAGTAATATTGTTATCTTTCTTATCTTATCTTTCTTAGCATTTGTGATGTGATATGAGTACCATTATAGTTATAGATCTTTTAGATATTATAGTTAGTATCGGGTACTTGACAGCACTCTACTGCCGATACTGCGACGTAGGCTGGACGTGGCCCACGTATTCGTACCCGTATATCCGGGTGTGGATCGTGACACTCTATCTAGAGCTCTACCCAGAGCAAGAAATTGACAAACAGAATGGATCTTCGAGAGAATGGGAGAAATTTTTGTAGAATATTTTCATATAGTTTTCAAGCGTAATAGAGAAGAGAAGAATGCCTCAATTTATAGGCATTCTGAGAGCTTTCCAATGGACATAAAATAAATAAAAATAAATTCAGACGTTACAAACAGAAAACAAGTAGAAAAATATGGTTTAAAAAACTTGGACAAAATTAAATGTGCCCAACATTTCGAAAACAAAATTTAATGAGCAGCAAAATCATTTTTAGGGTCTCAACCCGAACCTGAAGAATGAATCAAATCGTCTGGTAGTTATTTTAGTTTTGTTATTGTTTTTCCTCTGTTTCATTCTTGTCTCATTTGATCCTATGTAGATTCTAGTTGTTCTAGTAATATTGTTATCTTTCTTATCTTATCTTTCTTAGTATTTGTGATGTGATATGAGTACCATTATAGTTATAGATCTTTTAGATATTATAGTTAGTATCGGGTACTTGACAGCACTCTACTGCCGATACTGCGACGTAGGCTGGACGTGGCCCACGTATTCGTACCCGTATATCCGGGTGTGGATCGTGACACTCTATCTAGAGCTCTACCCAGAGCAAGAAATTGACAAACAGAATGGATCTTCGAGAGAATGGGAGAAATTTTTGTAGAATATTTTCATATAGTTTTCAAGCGTAATAGAGAAGAGAAGAATGCCTCAATTTATAGGCATTCTGAGAGCTTTCCAATGGACATAAAATAAATAAAAATAAATTCAGACGTTACAAACAGAAAACAAGTAGAAAAATATGGTTCAAAAAACTTGGACAAAATTAAATGTGCCCAACATTTCGAAAACAAAATTTAATGAGCAGCAAAAACATTTTTAGGGTCTCAACCCGAACCTGAAGAATGAATCAAATCGTTATTCAGCGCCCGCAGATGTAGATACGTATTCACACCTGTTATGCACGTCGAGCCGGACCGAGTCAAACTGGGAAAGCACCCACACAATACTTCAATGAAGCAAAATAAAGTAAAGTAATAAGAATACTCTCCAAAGTATTTGTACAGCCAATGTAAGACTATTAGGTAATAGAAATTTTGGTTTTTGAAGGCAGTGGAAGGACCAATCTCAAAAAAAAAAATTTTTGAATAAGAAAAGAATATAAATAGAACAGATCTGGACAGTTATATTGTAACGCCCAGACCAGAATATTGGAGAGCGGGGGCGGACATAGCTAGCTACGTATATTGAAGTGCAACCCACCTCGCTATACGGTCACGGCTGTCTAGATACATGAGGGTTTAACTACAAGCCATCGGTCTGTTATGGTCATGAACAAGCCTATTTTCTCAATCTCAAGCAAGTAATAGAAGTTACAAGATGCCAGAGTATCAAATATACAATAGTAAGGTGTATCATTACATTACATATTTGGATGATCATAAAGCTAGTCATACAAAATATAAAGACTAGCAAGAGTTCAGTCATACATGATCAACCCTAGGATTTGTTAATCATGCTATAGTCCGTAGGCAGACAGTAAGTAAAGGTACAATCGAGCTAACACGTGCTCGTCGGCTAAACGCCTCAAAAAAATATTTTTACAATAGAGTGAGAGAGCAAAATAAAATCCACTCGTTGCCAGAGTTACGCCTGGTGGTCACCATCTGGCTGGAAGGTAGGGAGATCCTCTGGAGCTACTCCGGTATCTGGCCATACAAAACCAGCTGGGTCAGATCCCAGAAAGAGCAAGTGCCACAAAGGAGGCTTCACTTAGGAACTAAAACCAGCAATTAGCATAAAACATAATAATATAATAAAACTGGAGATTTGGTCAATTATGATGATATACGATAAGATAACCATGGGACTATTCAGATAACCAAGTTACAACCCTTAAACCAAACAAGGACCGGGGTTTTAACCCTTCATCTGAACGGAACTTGGTTTCCCACCATTTATCGATAAAGTAAAGCACAAGCATTCAGGTCACGTAACAATCTTGTACCGGATCAGGACAAGACTAGACTCCATCCAATCAAATCACAGCTAAGCAATGAGTACGGCTTGATACTTTAACTAACTAGGATTATCATAGGCCTAGTTACTAACAAAATGCAATAAGATGTTCCAACAGCCACAAGCCATGCAGACCATCCAGGCTATCCGGACGCAATTAGGGGTTGAATTCATGTGGGTACATTGTCCAAAGAACACATGTACCCTTAAGTAGCTTGAAGGGTGCAACACATGACAGTGTGCTGGAAATGTGCCCTACTCGACAGCATGCTACAGATCCCATGATGGGGCGCCCAGATAACGGGATTGCCTGTAGCTGGGAAATCTCTTTATGACTACTGGATTATTCTAGTTATTAGCCTTAGTCAAATTCAGTAGGTACCCCTGACCGTGGTACTCAGTGGTCCCTACCCTAGACATGATGCTAGACAATACTGGTTCACTTGTATAAACACAATCGTCCATGGTGTCCAGGCCATTCATTCTGGTTATGCCATTTTTGTCATGTTATGCTAGCCGTCGCAACAGCTTTCAATAGTTCCCATCATGCTTGCTTGTCAAGTCATGTCATGTTTACTTCATACCATGCCGTGTACAATTATCATTTCAAACATATTAAATAAATTTGTGATTATCAAGTTCATGACAAAAGGCGTAAGGATATAAAAGGGTAAAGGTGTATGCCATAGGGACTCAAAGTCTCTACGCGCGTACCTCTACGCTAGGCCAAGGGGCCTCAAGCGTAAAGTGGCTTACGCTTGTTTTCCATAAATAAATTCACTTTATTTATTGTGTTCCTGGGAAAATTACAGCTGTAGGAATCCGATCTAGAAGACGATCGCTTTATCCCTTGGACGATGCGAAAAAGAAAAGCTCTCAAAATTTTGACAGTAATTTAGATAACTATGTATCTGTACAATGAATGAGAAAAAGAACTCTATTTATAGAGTCAAAAATAATTGAAAAGATAACTGTCTTCACAGCCTGTGTCTAGTTAAAAATCATGCAGGATTTAACATACGCAAGGTTATGAGCAGTTACTGGACGTGGCCTGTAACTGTTGGACACATGGCAATCATGCATGAGTTGTATGCAAGTTACAGGACACGCAGATAAGAGATCAGTGGCATGGCTACCACGTACTCCAATTTTGATGAAATCCACGCAGACTTGTTGAAGACGAAATCCACGCAGACTTGGGGTCAGAAAACTTCAAAATCCATGCAGACTTGGGGCAGGAAGCTTCAGAATCCACACAGACTTGGGGCAAAAATCTTCAGAATCTACGCAGACTTGGGGCAGAAAGCTTCAAAATCCACACAAACGTGGGGCAGAAAGCTTCAGAATCTACGCAAACTTGAGACAGAAAGCTCAAAATACACGCAGACTTGAGGAAGGAACATAGAAGTTCAAAATACACGCAGACTTGAGCCAGGACTGCCAGTTGTCTTGATTCGACGTGCCTCGACTGATACAAAATCTCTGACAGTGATTGCCTTGTCAGTCGTATTAAATGACAATAAGCTCTTTTGGTACGCTAACTTAACGAAGGCTGAGTCTTGCTGAAGAAGATTTCAAAAATCACGCAATAGTCGGCTGTGATCTCTCGAGTTCCGTGCATACGTGGCATACGAGGAGACATTCTTCGACTGTCGTGCTGTCAGTCATAATGACACTCTGACAAATGATGAGCTGTCTCCCAGCGTAATTTTTAAATATTGTCCTGATCAACTTAGCGTGACTTTTAGGCTCTGTCTTGATCAACTCAGCGTGACTTTTGGACTTTGTCCTGATCAACTCAGCGTGACTTTCATTTTTAAGGCCTACAAAACCCCCTTCAAAGTTTTTAAAAAATGATAAATTATTTCAAAATACTTTGAAATCAAGATGATAAAATGAATTTAGTCACGCTGAGATGACTTTAAAGAGATTTTACTCCTAAATGATTGGACTGTTGGGATTCTGTGCAGTTAGGATCCCGTATCAAACTCCTAAATCGAGGCAAATAATGATGTGCCGTTTAGAATTCTTCATGAGCCTATAAATAAGCCATAAGTCATTTCTTTCCTTCTTTACTTGCTTTTAGAGAGAGAAAATCCACAGAAGAGAACTTCACCGACGAACTTCATCTTCTCCGACTTCTTCTTCTCCTTCTCAGCAGCAATGGCTCCCAAGAAAGTCGATGCTCAGGCCAAGGGAAAAGCCCCTGCAACTTCGTCTCGTGCCACTACTGACAGACTCCCTCGACGCGAAGTCACGCATCCTCCTTTGCAGCGTAAGTAATGGGGGAATACGAACTGTTTTGAAGATGACTTGATGAAGATGAAGATGAACTCCACATAGAAATTTTAGGATTTTAAAACAAATAATGAACTTTAGAAATATATCCCCCCTTCTTAGGATAAAGGATATTAATAAAGTATGCCCCCTCTTTAGGGTCGGCCATACTTCACATCTTCGTATTTACGAAGCTCTGTGTTTCACGCAAAGGAGCATGGCTCTCATGACTCTGCGTGATTTTTTATGTTGGCAGAAATGTCCATGTTGAATTATTCATGCAGCTTTCATGAGAACTCTGCGTGATTTTTCACATGTTGACAGAGATGTCAATGTTGAATTATTCACGCAGCTTTTATGATGACTCTGCGTGATTTTTTTTTTTACATGTTGACAGAAATGTCCATGTTGAAAGAGTCACGCAGACTTCTGAGGGTCATCCTCTGGATAGATTAGTCTCGATCTGTCAGCGTATTTTTGTCATTTTCACTTAAATGTGATTCTGGCAATGATGCGTGACTTTCATCCTAATCTGTCTGGACTTTGCGTGAATTAGACACCTACGTGAATAAATCATTCAGCATGTCTTGATAATATATCTGTCTGAAGTCTGCGTGACTTTTAAAATTTCCTTCGAAACACTACTATTCACGCATAAGGCTTGTAGACATAGACTTTACTGAAATATTTCTGACCTTGTCTTCTTTTATTTTCTGTAGTGAACATCCGAAGCGAAGAAGCAGATTATGAAGGGCACTTGAGTTTCTTATTTAAACATGATTTATCTCATGTGCACTTTCCTCAATTTGATCTTCCAGAAGCCAGACTATCATTGTTGGCCAATCAAGACCATACAACCCTACTCTGCTTAATGAATGGACAACCCTTTCAGAGTCTGGATTTGGTATCTCACAAGAAACCAGCATTTTTGTTCGGAGATGCTATAGCACAAAAATCTCAGCCAAAGGGCATCAGAGAGAAAGTGTGCTTCTACTTCGAATGTGATGTAAACCAGCCCATGTACTGGCCGAAGGTTTCCAGAGGCTTATCAATCATGAGATTCATGCATGCCAGCTATTCCAGGAAGATGTCCTGGCATTTAACTGAATATCAGCAGGCGAAGGCGAGCCGTATAATTTACAGAAAGGAGGGATTCTTCAGTGTCCCAGAGAATCATGTATCAGTGTTTCGGGGTTTGAAGCCTGGATGCATACCACCTGAAGACTTGTCAATATTAATGCCATTCAGGATACCCATTTTCATAAACGAATTCATGTCAAACAAGAATGCATTCTACCCCACCGATTCGACGCCGAGGATGAACGGCTTAATGAATCAGGAAAATGTGAAATGGAGGACTTTGGTCCACTGGACTTTGGAGAATTTTGAGACTGAGTTAAAGAAGATAAACCTTTATGATGCAGTCGTTAATTCATCCTACGGCTTCAGGCCTAACCCCTTCCTGTTCCTGGCATTGGTTGAGAGGTATAACCACAGGACGGGGACATTCATGACTCCAAAAGGGGAGATGGGCTTCGCCCTTCATGAGATGGAATACATCTCACACCTGCCTTCAGGCACATTGCCGTATGAGGAGTACGTGTCTACGACAGAAGAGCTGAATTTTCTGTCAGAGAAGAACCCAGAGATGGTACATCTATTTGAAGAGATGATGTACCATTTTGGCATATGTACTCTATATTACAAGAGTTCTAAAGATGAAGCTGGCAACCACATCCAGAAGTGGATGTCCTACCTTTTCATGAACCGTGAAAAGGATGAGAAAAAAATAAATAAGAAGAGATGGTATCAGATTAGCAACTTCAAACCTCTCTCTGAGAGTGAAATCATTTATCTGCTGGAGAAATATGACTGCAAGGATTTCACGATCACTGAAGACTGGTACGAGTTCAAAGCTGGAACCACCTTCAGCTCTTATGTGAGACAGAGCGAAAAGATTATGTCGAGGAACGGTCATTTGGCCGGATTCCTATCTCTATAGTTAAGAAGATTCATTGTTCCTGGCTCCAGCTCTTTGGACAGGATACATAGAGGCGTTATCTTTGCAGCGGTGCGCCTTATGTATGGTTACAAGCTAGACTTATTATCAGCGATGACCTGTAGATTGAACGTAGGTCTTCGGAATTTTGTAACCAACATGTTATCTGATCAAAGGAGGATGACTGAAGAATTCCCACGGATAGAGATGCCCTTCACCTATTTATATGGTTGGCTTCTCCTCCATCATGATGGCTTGATACCTCCAGGGGCAGGAGGGAGTGGCAGTCTTTTCTTAGAGAGGTACTCTGAAGACACTTTTTGGAAGGTTCACACCCTTCCAGAATGCAAAAATATCTTGAATTGGGCATCACATTGGTCCATTCAATGTGTTCCCCTACCACTGGGCTATGAGAGCATGCCCTTAAATATGATGGACGGAGATATGGGAAACAGGCTAGATGACGTAGCCTTCCAATGGTTGCAGAGAATCAGGCCGTCTCATCTAGTATATCGTCATGAAGAGATGACATATCTGGAACCATATTTACCAAGCCGATTTGCCAGGCAATTCGGATATGACCAACTTCACGTTGGAAACGCCACCACTTGCCTTTCTGCACGTGGAGGGCTTATCGACGGAGCTCGGGCCTGGAGATATTTTGCGGCTAGAGATACCAAAGCTGTATTCTCTATGCCTAATCCTTTATCCAGTGCAGGGACGAAAATGCTTTACACATATGCCCGTTTCTACGTTTCGTCGAGCACCTTCAAGCCGAGTTTCAACCTGAAGACTTTTGTTGCGGAGGATGACTCAGCTCCCTCGAAGAGATCGAAGAAGAAAACTGTTATTCAACAATTTCCTCCAGAACCTGAAGATGAAACAACAGAGGTTGAGCCCCTTTATGAATTATTTCAGGAGGAAAATTTTCCTGATGAAGTACTTCCTCCTATATTTGTATCCCTGTCTAAGAGGAAGAGAAGTGATGAGTCTGAGACAGTCTCCAAGAGGAGTACTAAGTCTCCAACATCTAAGAAGAAGAAGAAGAAGGTCTCAGTGACTGCTACTTCATCTTTAGGTGGCATCTCAGTTGACGAAGATGATGCCGCAGATAAAGACGAAGATGAAGACGATGCTCCTCTGATAACAAGGAGGTCGAGAGGCAAGTATGTTAAGAAGTTCGTCAGCAAAATGAAGGGCAATGAACTCTTAGAAACGATTATGAGTGGAGAAGTTTTGCCAGAAATCAACGAAACGGCTTCTACTGAGAAGACAGAGTCTGATGATGTTCACCTTCCGGCAGCTTCAACTGAACAGACTGAGATAGAGTCTACTCGAGTTCAGGAAACGACTGCTCCGACAACAAGCGGAGTAGCTGTTGAACCCTCAGAGACGAGGATGATCCCATTTGAACATGGGACAGAGGGCATCATTCAGGCACTGGATGACCAAATTGATTATTCTGAAGAAGAACATGCCCCAGCAGAAGTTACAGAACAGCCGGAAGTTCCTGGAACCCATGTTGAAGAAGACATTTCTTCGGCCAGAGGCGATGAAGACGTGCAAACGTCCGAGCTACCAGCTGCTGATGACTTGCTGAAGAATGTTTGTACAGACATCATTCTTCGAACTGATATTCCAGGGGAGACTGAACCGGCAGTCAATACTGAACTTGCTGTCATCACTGTTCCTGAGATTCATCCATCTCAAGGAATAGATGAAGATGTGAACATAATGGGCTCCAGATTAGAGACTCATCTTGAAGCCGGGGATGACAAAGAGTCTGAGGAAGAAGAAGAAGCTGAAGAAGGAGATGATTGGCATGCTGGCACTTCTACTCCTTATGATGAGGATAAAGTCAGGGGGAACAGAATAGAACTTAGCCCCGAACCTGCTCAATCTCCAGACAATGCTCCAGCGGCTAGTAATTCTGGAGCTGGAAGCAGCCATATGAAGCAGGTGTCGGACACTATCATGGACCGGCTACGAGAAGATGCCAGACTTCCTTCACATATCGAATATGAACCTCAACCTGGTAGAATTTTATTTCAAATTCTGTTTCTGCTGTTTATTTTTCTTTATATACTGATATATATTATTTTTTTTGACTGTAGGAACTGCTGCACAATGAGTTCAACTCATGCTCCGCTTATCCAGGCTGATGCTGATGAAGGGAGTTCACACTTGCCAACTTCTCCAGTCGCACTCACTTCTGTTCCCAGGATAGAGAACATTCAGGCTTCTTCTTCCATGATGGCAGCGACTCCTGGATTCGAGACTAGACTAGCAAGAACTCTGGGAATGTATTCAGAGATCATTTACTCATATCTAGATACATACACCAGACGTTTCTTGAAGGATGAAGCTATGCCCTTTTCTGATCTTTGAACTATGGTCAAGTTCCCGCTCATGGCGTTGCGACATGCTGGTTGCGAGTCTCAATGCATCTTCTTCGAACATCTCCTAGATGAGTTAGAAATAACTATCCGAAAATACTGGGAGACTAAGAAGGAAGACATTGATTCTTTAACTGCGGCTGAAATCAGTCAATTAGAGCATGAAGCACAGTCTCAACAAGCTGCATTAGAAGCATTTCTTGCCTCTTCTTCTGAAAAATTAGTAGAAAAAGGTGAAGAAATATTAGCTACTCGTCAAAGAGTAGAGCTTCTAGAGAAAGATAAAGCATCCAAAGCTGAAGAGCTGAAGAAATTGAAAGAGGAGTTGGCTCGACTTCAAGAGCGAATTGCTGTCATAGAAACAGAGCAAGCTGAGGTTACTGCTGCTTATATTTCTGAAGCCGAATGCTGTGACACTCTTCAAAAGGAGCGAAAGCAAATGCAGGCGGAACAAATTGAAGAAGTTAACCGCATCCAATCTGCTATTATTATTTTTGATGAGCAAAATGTCACAGTTGAAGCAGCTGAAAGAGTTCAAAAAGCTCATGAAGAGAAACTGAATGCTGTTCTTGAACGTATCAGGGAGTTGATAACTCCTAATAAGTGAATCTCTTTCATTTTCACTTGTATTCCATATTTTGATTCTGAATGAAAGCAAATGAGAATTCTTGATCTGATTTTTGATTTTGCTGTTTTGGTAATGATATATTTACAGAAAATATGTTCAGAGGTAAATAATACATGACACATTTCAATATAATAGAATATACAAACGAACTTTGTAATTTTATCAGATAATATTAAACCAAAAATGATCTTAGTTTAATACTAATTAAAAAATAGAATTCAGACATAAAAATATCTTTGAACTCAATTTTTTTTTATGATTTTTGGATAATAATGAACGGATGAACCGTCAGATGATGATGAACGAACGAGTTAACCGTCAGATTATAACGAACGGGCTAACTGTCGGATGAATGTGAGAACCGTCAGGCATTAATGAACGGACGAACCGTCGGATGAATGTAATAAATGAATGGATGAACCGTCAGGCATTAATGAACGGGCGAACCGTCAAATGAATGTGTCGCTTCGTTATTTGAGGAACTTCTGTCTATAAATATAGCAGAAATTTGACAAGAACGAACACTTCTACTCTTCAACATAAACACGTCGTCTGAAGAAGCATCCAAGAAGGCTGAAATCGCTTTGAAGGTTCAGAAGAGCACTGAAGAACGCCCTGCCGATCCAGTTCAGCCGAAGGAGATAGATGCAGGCGAAGGTTCGTCTGCACCCAAGCCACCACGAGACATTCTGGATTTTTTGCTTTGTCCAGGAAGGACTGAAGAAGAGAAAGCCATGAGGATGGCTGCTTGCAAGTTTCTCGTGGGCTCCAGCAAAGAAGTTCTCAGCTCTTTTGTTGATCGCATTTTCGAGGAGGACGGCAGCGGTCCGCGTGCGAATGTAGAGAAGGATGATAGTGATCTTCCTTAAAATCATGTACTATCATTCATGAAAAAAAATAAAATTTTATTTATAAACATGAACTTGTCTGATGATTTACAAGTATTTATATTTATACATAATACTTTTTAAGGAATTTGCCATTAATAGGCATCATAACTTTTTGACCATCCAGTTCTGAGAGTTGATAAGCTCCATTTGAGAAAACTCTGCTCACAACATAAGGACCTTCCCACTTTGCGTCGAATTTGCCTTTGCTCATATGAGTCATAGTCATAGGACGTCTGACTGTTAGAACAAGTTCTTCTTTTTGATATGCTCGAACTCTAACTTTTTTGTTAAAAGCTCTTGAAATTCTAGCTTGATAGAATTCAATATTCTGTTGAGCAGATAATCGCTTTTCATCCAGAGCTTCTAATTCCTGAAGTCGAAGACGATCGTTATTCTCGGCAGTGAGTTCATTAGCGATTGCTATCCTTAAAGAAGGAATTTGAATCTCTAATGGAAGAACAGCTTCGCAACCAAACACCAGAGAGAAAGGTGTACATTTAGTAGCATTACGAACTGTAATACGGTAAGCCCACAAGCATTCACCAAGTTTTTCACTCCAATTATGTTTGTTAGTAGAGACAAACTTCTTTAGGAGTTTGATGATGGTCTTTTGAAAGCTTCTGCTAATCCATTAGCCGCCGGATTATATGCGGTAGAAGCCACATTGTTGATCCGATGATCGTCACAGAATCGAGTAAATTTCTGGCTGACGAATTGTGGTCTATTATCATGAATAATGCGACGAGGAACACCAAATCTGTAGATGACATGATGCTTGATAAAATTGATGACATTAGAAGTTTTGACTTCGGATAAAGGAATGGCTTCAGCCCATTTTGAGAAATAATCGGTTATTGCGAGAATAAACCGATGACCTTTTGATGACGGCGGATTAATCGGACCGATAATGTCCATGCCCCAAGCTACAAAGGGCCATGATGCTGTCGTTGGATGTAGAAATTCTGAGGGTTGATGAATAAAATCTGCATGGATTTGGCAAGCTTTACACTTCTTTGCATATTCGATGGCATCTGATACCATAGTGGGCCAATAATAACCCATACGTCGAATACGGTCCTGAAGTTTTGGTCCAGGCTGACGTGCTCCACAAATTCTATCATGTGCTTCGCAAATAATTTGTTGAGCCTCATCACCGACAATACATCGAAGAAGTAAACCATCATAAGCTCGACGATATAAGGTTTTTGTAGTATGATTGTAATAGAATCTGAGTGATCTTCGTCTGATAGATGCTGCCTCACTTGGATTATCTAGAAGAATATCATACAATACGAAATCTAAGAAAGAAAGTCTCCAATCTTTACCCATATTCTGAGTCTCAGCTGAATTACTGAAGATGAATTCCATGCTAGAATCAGATGAAGACGATAATAATTTTCGACTTAATCCAAATCCTCTTGTTGCATTGACATCATGAGATGTTGATTCTTCAATGTCAACTGGAAGTCCTAGAGTTAGATTGTTTTCAAGATAAAATAATTCTCGATTGCAGACAACAATCATTTGTTGACGTCTGATTGGAATAGCTAACACCGCCGCAAGATTAGCAAGAGCATCAGCTTCTGTATTACATGCTCGCCTAACATGCTCAATGAAGAACCCTTCAAATGAAGAAGCCATAGATATAGCCGATCTATGATAAGGAACCAGATCTTGATGGCGGACTTCATAAGTACCCCTTATCTGATTGACAATGAGTTTAGAATCTCCATACGCTTCTAAATGTTGAATATTCAGATGTTTAGCGAGTTGAAGACCAATAAGTAGTGCATTGTACTCAGCAACGTTGTTTGAACATGGCTGATCGAGAGAATAAGCTCTTTGGATAGCAAGACCTTCTGGCGACACAAGAACGATTCCAACTCCAGCAACAATGTCACCATTAGGACCTATTCTTGAAGCTCCGTCAAAGAATAGATGCCAAGTAGGATCGTCTTCAGCAATTTGGTTTGAATCTAGGACTTCATCTGGGATTTCATCATAGAGTTTTGAATTTTCTGGATTTGAATGAGCAGCCAGAAAATCAGCTAAAGCTTGTCCTTTGACCGATTTCTGAGGAATATAGTGCATATCATACTGAGCAAGTAAGATTTCCCAGTTAGCCAATCGAGAATTCAAAATACTTGGTTTCTTCATCATGACCCGTATGGGATTAATCCTGGAAATGACATGAATAGTCTGGCCAATGATATAATGTCGTGTCTTTTGGACAGCGAACATCAGGGCTAGACATTCTTTTTCGACCGGTGAATATCGAGGTTCAGCTCCGGTCATAGTACGACTGAGATAGTAAATAGCTTGTTCATGACCATTTTTATTCTTTTGTGCGAGCAATGCACCCAGTGAATGACTCATTGCTCGAGTATATAGGAGGAACGGTATTCCTGAGACAGGAGGTACCAATACTGGAGGGCTCATCAGATATTGTTTTATATCATCGAATGCTTTCTGACATTCATCATTCCAGACAAAAGAAACACCTTTCTTCATAAGTTTATTGAATGGTCTGCAGCGTCCTGAAAGATTAGAGATGAATCTTCTGATATAAGCGATCCTTCCTTGAAATCATCGTAGCTCTTTTAAGGTGCGTGGAGGACGCATCTCTTGGATGGCTTTGATCTTCTCGGGATCCACGTGTATACCTTTAGAGGTAATGACGAAGCCGAGAAAATTACCACTAGAGACGCCTAAGAAGGACTTAGTAGGGTTCATCTTTAATTGATGCTTACGCATTAAATCAAATATAGTCTTCAAATCCTGGATGTGATCCTCTTTTTGTCGACTTTTGACTGTAATATCATCAACGTAGCATTCGACTATTTTTCGCAAATGTTCACGGAATATATTGTTCATGGCTCGTTGATAAGTTGCTCCTGCATTCTTGAGACCGAATGGCATAACTGTATAACAGTATGTACCAATCGGCGTTCTGAAAGAAGTGTGCTTCTTGTCATCTGGAAACATTTTGATCTGATTGTACCCAGAATACCCGTCCATGAATGACATCCGTTCAAACCCACAGGTATTATCGATCATGACATCAGTGATTGGTAGAGGGAATTCGTCTTTAGGACATGCCGCATTGAGATCGCGGAAGTCTATGCATACTCTGATCTTGCCAGTCTTTTTAAGAACAGGAACTATATTAGCCACCCAATCGGGATGTTGTTCCTTTCTAATAAACCCAGAGGCCATGAGTTTATTGACTTCAGCTTCAATTGCATCCATGATGTCTGGACAAAATCGTCGCTGTTGTTGTTTGACCGATTTAGCATTCGGCATGATATTAAGTTTATGAGTTGCGATTTGTGGATGAAGTCCTGGCATATCTTCATAACTCCAAGCGAAAACATCGATGTATTCACGAATAAGTTTGATCATGTCTTGCTTGTCAGTTTCTGAAAGACTTTCACTGGTGAATATTGGTTTGGGGGATCCCTCTTCGCCAACATCTATTTGAACAAGTTTGTCTTCAGTCGGAGGTTCTTTTTGCTCGAATCGGAACTCCCATTGATTATCTAACCTTTGGGCCCATTGCTCTGATTCAGGTGAGATTTCAAACTCGTCTTCGTCTTCATCACTTTCTTCAGAACGGTCAATAGAGACCATATTGGAAGACAGAATGTTGCAGCAGAAGTCACCGATACTTGTATCAGAATCCCAAGAGGTAGTACTAGAAGAATCAGATCTCTTATCTTCGACAGATTCGGGATCTTCATGGACAATATTAATAAAAGGAGTAGGAGCAATGTAACCCAATCCGCATTTTGTTCTCCCATATTTCAGAGAAGGAATTCGAACAGGCCTTTTCTTCCTTTTCCACTATTGAGGCCAGTTCTGAAGTCATAGCCCATATTTTTAATAATGTCTTTAGATTGCTGACTATAACGACGTAGTTGTAATCTTCCAGTATCATCATTTTTGTCGTCATCTTCAGGGTTAGAAGGATTTTGGGGCCCTTTGTAAAAGACTATTGGAATGTCTCCTGGCTTTCTGCTGGGAACTAGAAAGTATGAAGTTTGTACTGATTCTAGGGATACATCTGTATGGAAAGTCTGTACAACTCCTATGGTAATTGTTCTCAAGTCATCTAACAAATGCAAATAACTATGAACATGATTACACACATCAACATACTGCGAAGATGGAGACTTTTCATTAAATTTAAAAGCAGCAATATTTACATTGGAAGAAGGCTGAGCTTTAGAAATCTTAGCCAAATCAATGACTAAAGGGGAAGAAGAAGAACGAGAAGAAGCTTAATTGTTTCGATTAAGATCGATAACAAATAGCTCAGAAGAGGTGAGCTCCCTAGAAGCTTGAGATGGAAGAGTAATCCGCCCTCCAACATGGATTACCAGCGTATCCTATTTTATATGTGAAGATACAGGGACTATAGTACGTCCACTGACAGGAATGATCAGTGTATCCTGAGTAGACGACTGAGGTAATGGAGAGATCCGTCCACTTACTGGAATGATGAAAGAACCTTCTCCAGAAAGCTTGGGAGATTGTTGCTGAGTAGTTCGACCTTTAACAGGAATTATTAAGGTCTTACTTTACGAATCCTCTTTCTCCATAGCTTGTATCACCCTTGTATATTCTTCTTTGTACATCCGGGAATCATTGAAATAAGCTTCAACCCCATGGAAGGGATTTATATCAACAACTTCCTTTTGAACTCTTCCATTGCTGTCAATGTATTTAAAACACTGATGAAGAGTAGAAGGCACCACATTATTTTCATGAAGAAAGGGCCTCCCCAAAAGAAGATTATAAGATCCTACGATTTCGATCACATAGAAAGTGACTTTGGATCTGAAATCACCTATCTGAAGTTTGAGATGAATCTTTCTCAAAGGCTCGCTTCGGCTTTGATTGAATTCCAGGATAGTAGTAACCGTCTTGGAAAGCTTGTGAAGAGGGATTTTTAATTCATCCAACAAACTCTTTGGCATTATGCTTATAGCAGACCCTGGATCAATGAGGATACGATCTATCTTCATCGTATCGATATAACCGGTGTAGTAGAGAGGCCGATCATGTCGATTATCCTCCAGTAGCATGTCGTCTTGTGTAAAGGTGATATTTGGGATAATCTCCAATACACTGTTGTAATGTAAGCAAGTGGCAGGTTCTTCACCTGGCTTCTTTAATTGTGCAAGACAAGAGTCAGCCTGAAGGAGTGCTTCACTTAACGTCTCCCGAGTTTCTTTGGAAAGACGTAGAAATTCAAAGAGGGACATTCTAGCTGGAGTATTAACAAGTTGAGCTAGAATGTCGAAATTATAAGGCTTCTGAAGTCAAAGAGGAGGGGACTTCTTGATTGGTTTATCAAACCGAGCCTGTTGTTTGCCTTTCTCAAGAGCTGTGGGCTTAGAAGGAGCAGGTTCAATCGGTGCAGTGGAAGGGATAGGTGTAGTGGATGATTCTTCTTCAAGAGGAATATTAGGAACATCTTTGTCAGCAGGAGGGATATCAGGAGTATCCTCAGGATTCTTGGAATAATCCTTTAGATAAGGTTTTCCTGTTCGAGTAGCACCAGCAAGTGCTTCTTCCTTGTCTTTCGGCTCTGTGTCAGGAGTAGATCCAAGAGAGGTCATACGACATGACTTAATCTTTCCAGCCTTCTTGGACTTTCGAGAAGTAGTCTTTTGAAGAGGAGGAGATTCAAAATCTGCCACTAGATCAGGATGAATCCACATGATTTCTCCTGTTTCCATAGTGATTGGTACTAATCCTTCAAACTGTGGAGGAGGAATATTCACTATTTCAAGAGTTGCCTTGGGAATAGGAACAATCCCGCTTTCAAGGAGTTGGGGAGGGAAATCTCCGAATTGCATAGAGACGACGTTGGAGGTGACGGTCTTCTCTTTCGGAGTAAGAGAGATAGCTCCAGATTTAATCATTTCTTGGATCTTTCCTTTCAGTACATAACATATACGAATTGTGTGACCAAACATTCTATGGTATGGACAGTATTTAGGATGATCCGTCTTACCAGCTTCATCAGGTTTCTTGATCTCAGGTAATTGTATTTTATTACCTTTCAGCAGACATTCAAAGATACCAAGGACATCGTCGTCATCAAAAGAGTATTCTTCATTGGGGCGAGGTGCTCTTGGTTGTTGAGTTGTAGAGGCAGGAGGAGTTTGAGCAGTCGATGCATCTTTACTCTGAAGATTAACTTCAAGGGTTTCTTTTCCCTTGCGAGTATTGGATTTAGCATTATTGTTAGTACCTTGACCTGTTTCCTTGGGAGTCATCTGCACTCCTAAACCTTTGAAGGTTTCAGCACTAATTTCTGCGGCTTTGGCACTAACTATAAAGGAAGGCCAATCTTGAAATTGAGTAGATCCTGTCCACATGCTGATGATTGGCAACAAATTTGATTTGTATGTGTCGATGGTGACAGCATCAAGAGTTCCAAGAGGCATCTTCAGAGCTTCTCTTCGAAACCGTTCAATGAATTCCTCTGTAGTTTTATTATTTTTTTGCTTGATTCTTATAAGAGCAGACATAGTCATGTCATTGAGCCCTTCATAGAACCGTTCAAGAAACATCTGTTTAAAACCGGCAAATGAGGTAATACACCCATCTGGGAGACTTCTATACCATTCATAAGCCGTTCCTTTGAGACATCCGACAAACACCCGAGTAAGGAGGGCATCACTTGGTTGCAGCTGATCAGTCATCACTTCAAAGTGATTAATAAATTGACTTGGAGAAGTGGTTCTATCATAGAAGGAGATAGTAGGAGGCTTGTATTTAGGAGGATATGATACTTGCTTCCATTCTATCGGATAAGGTTGCTTGATGCCTAACCTTTGTAAACCATCCTTCTGTTTGAATGCCTCAAATTGAGTTTTGAGATTCCTCAATTCTTCAGTAACAACTCCGGAGGATTGTGGAGTTGTAGCTTGTAGAGAATAGTTGGGAGGAGGAACAGCATTATAAGCACTACCCCCAGCTCCGGAGAGACTAGGATTCGGTTGAGCTTGTCCAGGAGTATTGGATTGTACTGCTGGAGGAACATGAACTGGAATTACACCAGTGTCAATTGGTATGGCATCTGGTACAGTCTGTCAATTTTGCATTTGGGTTGCCATGAGTTCATACATCGACTTTATAGTGTCAGCCATAGATTTCATTTGCTGCTCCAAAGAAGCAATTCTTTGTTCTTGAGGAGTCAAGGAAGAAGAAGGTTCATCAGTATTCCCATCGACCATATAAGTCATGACTGTACGAGGGATTATTGATGAACTGGTGGATGTTGTATGTTCTGAATCATTACTTTGTGTATCAAAGTCATTTGTAGGAGAACTACCCCCAATAGGAAGAGGTGGGAAATTAGATTCTCCAAAAAATTCAGAATCATCTTCAGAAATCAAAGTCCTTTGACTAGAAGCCAGGACTCTTGCTCTGGTGCCTCTGTATATTCCATCTGGACTGTCAGTTCTACCCCCAGTATTCTGAGAGGTCATGTTGACAGAAGCAAACAGAGGTTCATCTTCATCAGGCATGGGTTCACAATGAATCCGATTGAAGACAGATTGTCGTTTAGTTTGACATCTGCATTGCATTATGACTCTCGGTTGAAAGTCACAGTCATGATCAACATGGTCCTGATCCCTTGATTGACATCTGCATTAAATTATAATTCTTGGCTGGAAGTCACATTCAGCATGATACATTGACACAGAATTATTCCTTCTCTTCTGTTGAAGGTGTTCTCGTAAATCTGTCGGTGAAGATTGAGATACATCAGAGAACATTCTTTGTGTATTTTTAGGAATATATTTCCGGTTCTTGGGTCTTGATGGCTCTTGATTATATAGAGAGTGATTAATCTGAGCCACATAATTTCTAGCATACTCTGCATCTGGATCTTTTATTTTCATATCCGATTGGTGTGGTTTCTTAATACCAGAAGTACTTCCCAAACAGATTTGATTAAGTTTTGTTCTTAGATCAGTTGGAGGTAACGCATTAGTTTTTGATACTTGGAGTTTTCCTTTCATTGATCTGGATATTTGCAGAGAAGGAAGAGTTGCACCACCCCCTTGATTAGGAGTTGGTAACAGACCCTCTTTTATAGACAAATTCTGTGCCCAATTCGAAGAAGTCGTAAAAGAAGACATTAAGGAATGTTTCTTCTTAGACTTATTCAAGTTTTGAGACATAGAATGTCCAGAAGGAAGAGTAGTCAAAAGACCATCTCCTTTTCTTTGACTAACAAAATTGTCAGTCAAAGCTGTTCCTGAAGTAAAGACTACAGGAGCAGAAGAAACAACTAAAGAGTTATTTCTTTTCGAAGGGACTTTGTGTGGAGGAGTACTAGCAAGACCACCCCCTGTTCTGGTAGAACTTGGCAAAGAAGAAGAGATAGCTAAAGAGCTATTCTTCTTTGAGTATGCTGGTGACAATTTGGCTAAGGAACCAGTATTGTCAGCGTATAGAGTCTTGGCTAAAGAGCCAGATTTTGGTACGCACGCTGAGTCAGGAAGAATTGACTTGAAAATACACGCTGGAACAGTTTTGGCTAAGGAGCCAGTGTTGTTAGCGTGACTTTTGAATTTAGAAACACACGATGGAACAGGCTTGGCTAAGGAACCAGTACTGCCAGCGTGACTTTTGAGATTGAGATTACACGCTGGAACAGGCTTAGCTAAGGTGCCAGTGCTGCCAGCGTGACTTTTGAGATTGAGATTACACGTTGGAACAGGCTTGACTAAGGAGCCAGTGCTGCCAGCGTGACTTTTGACTGCTGTCGACTTCGAGCACACAAGAGTGTGCGTGCTTGAAGTAGAGTCCGTGCCAGTGTTAGGAGTAGACACTGTGGCAGAAACTTCACCCTTGGTTGCCAACAGATTCTTAGGGACATAGACAGATTGTCCCCTCGACTTGGCAGTGGTGATGGAGGCTGAAGTGGGCTTGCCACCCTTAGCCCGCTGCATTTCTTCATAGGCGAGTTGATCGAATTGGATCGATATCACCTTCTTCGTCGAGCCGATTGACGAAGTGTCGCATTGAGTTGTTGCCATCTCAGAAGAGGAGATGGTTGTCCCCAGCAGAGTCGCCAATTTGTTTTCCATAAATAAATTCACTTTATTTATTGTGTTCCTGGGAAAATTACAACTGTAGGAATCCGATCTAGAAGACGATCGCTTTATCCCTTGGACGATGCGAAGAAGAAAAGCTCTCAAAATTTTGACAGTAATTTAGATAACTATGTATCTGTACAATGAATGAGAAAAAGAACTCTATTTATAGAGTCAAAAATAACTGAAAAGATAACTGTCTTCACAGCCTGTGCCTAGTTAAAAATCACGCAGGATTTAACATACGCAAGGTTATGAGCAGTTGCTGGACGTGGCCTGTAACTGTTGGACACATGGCAATCATGCATGAGTCGTATGCAAGTTACAGGACACGCAGATGAGAGATCAGTGGCATGGCTGCCACGTACTCCAATTTTGATGAAATCCACGCAGACTTGTTGAAGACGAAATCCACGCAGACTTGGGGTCAGAAAACTTCAAAATCCACGCAGACTTGGGGCAGGAAGCTTCAGAATCCACGCAGACTTGGGGCAAAAACCTTCAGAATCCACGCAGACTTGGGGCAGAAAGCTTCAAAATCCACGCAGACGTGGGGCAGGAAGCTTCAGAATCCACGCAAACTTGAGATAGAAAGCTCAAAATACACGCAGACTTGAGGAAGGAACATAGAAGTTCAAAATACACGCAGACTTGAGCCAGGACTGCCAGCTGTCTTGATTCGACATGCCTCGACTGACACAAAATCTCTGACAGTAATTGCCTTGTCAGTCGCATTAAATGACAATAAGCTCTTTTGGTACGCCAACTTAACGAAGGCTGAGTCTTGCTGAAGAAGATTTCAAAAATCACGTAATAGTCGGCTGTGATCTCTCGAGTTTCGTGTATACGTGGCATACGAGGAGACATTCTTCGACTGTCGTGCTGTCAGTCATAATGGCACTCTGACAAATGATGAGCTGTCTCCCAGCGTAATTTTTAAATATTGTCCTGATCAACTTAGCGTGACTTTTAGGCTCTGTCTTGATCAACTCAGCGTGACTTTTGGACTTTGTCCTGATCAACTCAGTATGACTTTCATTTTTAAGGCCTACAACGCTAGCAAGAGCAAGGTGAGATAGCTCTACACGAGGAAAGGGTGTATGAGGGTGGGATTTTACGCGAGCCAGGGTTTTACGCTAGCAAGCCGTAGGCAAGCGAAGCTCTACGCTAGTGAAACTCTACGCGAGCAAGCTCTACGCGAGTGAAACAGTCGAGCAAGACTTTACGCATGTGGGAGTCTGCTCGAGCCAGGGTTTTATGCGAGCACGATTTTACGCGAGCGGGAGGGCCCCGAGCATAAAATTCGAATGAACTCGGCGTAGAACGGAGAACGCTGGCACGCAAATGCGTGTGCGTAAAAGGCTGAATAATACGCTGTCACGTAAAACGTGGGCGTAAAGGCTAAACACTACGCTAACACGTTAGAACGTGTGCGTAAAACTTCATCTTCTCCCCATGGCCAATACAAACAAGCGTAAAAGCTCACGAACTCAAGCAAGCCCTGTCTCGGTCAAGTCTCGATGAAATCCAACCATTCAAGAGCCAAACTTGCATGAAATCGAAATCCCTACTACATGGAACTCTCCATTTCGGAAACAACCAAGTTTTAGAAGATCAAAACCATGAAGATCAAAAATGCTAAAACTTAGATCTACATGAAATGAGCCATGGAATTCGAAAATGCTAAATACTAAAGTGACTTAGAATCTCATGAGGAAGACAATAGAACAACAAAATCTGAGTTCCTCCATGAAGCAGGTTGCACTTGCCTAAGCCTCTCTCTCTGGTCGGTGGAGAGAGTTAATAGAGGAAGGAGAAGAGTAAATAAAGAGAGAGAATGGGTTGGTGAGTTAATAAATGGAGGGGATGGTGGTAGGTAGGGGTTGGTCCACATACAAAAACCAAACCAAGCCAAGCCGAACCCAACCGAACATGATGCATTGCCAGAACCATGAAATGCTAACTAACTCATGCCGATGCAGAACTCAAGGCTAGCCAATCAGGACAAGTCGAACCAGGCTGAACCCAAATAAATCAAGACAAGATTAAGCCAAGATCGGGCTAAGCAATACAAGTCTAACTACGAGTCGGGACTCTGTACACGTATACCAAAATACGTAATTGAACTACGGGTGTTACAACTCTACCCACCTTAAAATAATTCTGTCCTCAAAATTTAATTAAGATGCTAGAGAGGCAAGGACGAGCTATACTAATCACAGACAAGCTATACTAAGCAGTCTACTATGCAATCATTCATTCAAGCAAGGAATCGAGAGTATAAGGCATAAGAAAGAAATTATACCTTACGAGTCAAACATGTCGGGATATTACGATCGGATATCATCCTCACGCTCCCACGTTGACTCACACAAAGAGTGATGACCCCAAGCAACACAGACTAACTTGATAGTCTTGTTCTTGAGTATCTTCTCTCTCCGGTCCAATATGGATACGGGCCTTTCCTCATACGAAAGGTCGGTACCAACAACCAATTCCGAATGATCAAAAACATGACTCGGATCCGGGATATACCATCGCAATTGGGATACATGGAAGACATCATGCACCTCATGTAACGACGGCGAAAGAGCAAGACGATAGGACACATCTCCTACTCGCTCCAGAATGTCAAACGGTCCTATATACCTAGGACTAAGCTTTTCTCGTACGCCAAAATGAATGACGCTACAGGTAGGCAAGATCGTCAGGAATATATGGTCGTCGACAGAAAACTCAAGGGGACGCCGATGAGAATCGGCCCAATGACGCTGGCGATCTTGTGCGACGCGAAGATGATCTCTCACTCTTCTGGCCACCTCAACTGTCTGAGTAATCATTTCTGGACTAAGCATCTGCCTCTTTCTAACATCGTCCTAAGCTAGTGGGGATCTGCACTTCCTGCCATAAAGTGCCTCGAACGGTGCCATCTAGATACTGGCTTGAAAACTGTTGTTATACGAGAATTCCACCAGGTGCAGGTGATCTTTCCATGAACCACCGAAGTCGAGTATATAAGATCTCAACATATCTTCCAAGGTTCGTATGGTACGCTCAGACTGACCATCTGTCTGCGGATGATAAGCTGAGCTGAACTGGAATCGAGTTCCCAAACTCTCTTACAGACTGTGCCAAAAGTGCGACGTAAATCTTAAATCCCTGTCTGAGGTGATACTGGCTGGTACACCGTGAAATCTGACAATCTACCTGAGGTACATCTCTACTAGCTTAGCCATCGACAGACCAACTCTGAACGGGAGAAAGTGAGCCACCTTCGTAAGCCTTTCTATAATAACCCAAATAGCATCTCTACCGGCCGGGGACCTAGGTAATCCCGTTACAAAATCTATGGTTATATGCTCCCACTTCCATTCTGGAATCGACAAGGGCAGAAGAAGTCCAGCTGGCCTCTGATGTTCAGCTTTAACTTGTTGGCAAACCAAACACCGAGAGACAAACCGGGCTATCTTTCTCTTCATGCCATTCCACCAAAAATGTTGTCAGATATCTCGGCACATCTTCGTACCACCGGGATGAATTGAATACTGAGAACTGTGAGCCTCTGCCATGATATCCTATCTGATATCACCACTAGGTACACAAAGACGCCACCCATGCCGAAGTGTACTGTCCTTATGGATACATAACTCTGGTCTTCGTCCTGCTACATATTCTGTCCTAAGCCGCTGAAGTTTAGAATCCGCTGACTGAGCTAACTTGATCCTCTCAACTCTACTGGACTGAACTTGCATACTGGCCATCAATGCCACATGGGTAGGAAGAACAACTTCAATACCCATCTTCTGAAGATCTGTTAATAACTCTGGTTGCGCTGTTAGAAAATAAACTCCGGCTCTCCTGCTCAATGCATCTGCTACTACGTTGGCCTTCTCAGGATGATACTGCAAGTTGATGTCGTAATCCACAAGTAGCTCTAGCCATCTCCTCTTACGCATGTTAAGATCCTTCTGGGTGAACAAATACTTCAGGCGCTTGTGGTCGGTGAAAATCTCCACCCTATCTCCATATAAGTAGTGTCTCCAAAGCTTAAGTGCAAACACTACTGCTGTCAGCTCCAAATCGTGGGTGGGGTAATTCCTCTCATGATCACGAAGCTGACGTGACGCATAGGCTATTACCTTTCCATGCTGCATCAAAACACATCCCAATCCTTGGCTCGAAGCATCACAATATACTGAAAATCCTCCAGTCCCATCTGGAAGCGTGAGAATGGCTGCCGTCATCAAGCCTCACTTCAACTTCTCAAAAAATTTGACATTCTGATGTCCAAGCAAACTGCACATCCTTGCGGGTCAACTGGGTCATGGGTGCTGAAATCCGTACAAAGTCTGAAACAAATCATCGGTAGTAGCTGGCCAAGCCAAGAAAACCCTAAACTTCTACAACTGTGCTGGGTACTGGATCTTAATGGCCACGATCTTCTGGGGATCCACTTCTACTCCACCTCTGGTGATGATATGACCCAAGTATGAAATACGATCAAGCCAGAACTCGCATTTACTGAACTTGGCATACAACTGGTGCTCCCTGAGAATCTGAAGAACTACACGGAGATCCTGCTCATGCTCCGCCTCACTCTTGCTATAGACCAGGATGTCATCTATAAACACAATCACGAACTGATCCAAGTATGGCATAAAAATGCGATTCATGAGGTCCATGAATACAGTTGGCGCATTGGTTTCTCCAAATAATATAACCAGGAACTCCCAATGCCCATATCTAGATCTGAAAGCTGTCTTTGGGATGTCCAGCTCTCTGACTCTGATCTGGTGGTATCCTGACCGCAAATCAATTTTTGAAAATATGGACACCCCTTTGAGTGGATCATACAAGTCATCTATCCTCGGGAGAGGATATCTGTTCTTGATTGTCACTGAGTCCAAGGTACGATAGTCAACACATAATCTGGACGTACCATCCTTCTTTTTCACAAGAAGCATCGGGGGTCCCCAAGGCGATCCACTAGCACGAATGAATCCTTTGGTTCTAAGTTATTCAATCATCTGGTATAAGATCTCCAATTCTGAAGGCGCCATCCGGTAGGCTCTCTCTGACACTGGTGCTGACTCGGGAATCAAATCAATGGTGAACTCAATCTTCCTCTCTGGTGGCATACCTGGAAGCTCCTTTGAAAAAACATCGGGAAACTCTTCTATAATTCTGGAAAACTGAACTGCTACTGCCACTGCCTTTCGCATCACTAGAGGTGAAGGTTTTACTCCGCCTCGAAAGAATGAAAACTCTGGCTCACCAGGAATACTAAAAATAATCTTGCCATATGGCAATCTATTCTAGCATACTGGTCCCTCAACCAATCCATCCCTAAGACCACATCATAATCGGCCATCGGAAATTCTATCAACCTAGCGGGAAACTCTCTACCGCTAACTACGATCCGACACGAGGAAAATACTCTATCTACTCCCATAAGACCGTTACCAATAAGTATATTAAGCCTTATTGATAATGACTCGGGCTCCAGTCCTATCCGTGTCGCGAATCGTGCAGACATAAATGAATGCGATGCACCAGAATCAAATAATACTGATGTTGGAAAGGAGTTGAAAAGAATAGTACCTGCTACTACCTCACCTGATGCTAGATCCTCCTACACGGTCAAAACCATCACTTAACCGTGCCCTCGGGGTGCTGGTCCCCGCTGCTGGAAAACTATCTGGCAATTTTGGGTCTGGGCTTGGACTTGTGCATACTTCTGGGGGTTCTGCTGCTGAAATGCTTGAGCCTGAGGCGGCAAGGGCCTCGAAAATGGGTACTGCTGCTGCTGCTGGACTGGTACTGGGGCTGGTCCCCTAACCGAGGGACTAGAAAAGGTCGAAGAAGTAGAACTCCCCCTATTCGGGCAGTTCCCAACCCTGTGGTCTGGTGTACCACAAACCAAGCACAAATCATGTGCTCTACGACATTCTGACACCACATGTCCTGGCTTCCCATAAGGAGTGCAACCCATTGTGGAAGACGACTTCTGCTGCTGCTGGGGATACGCCGGTGTCGAATGCTGAACCAACGTAACAGAAGTCGCCCGCCTTGGAGCTCCAATTGTCAAAGCCTGAGCGGCCGGGGCTGGTGTTGAAGACTGGTTCATCTGGCCATGAGACCTCTTCCGACTCCCGGTCCGATCCACAATCCTCTGGGAGGTATAATCATTCCTCCTCGCTCCTCTAAATACTGCATCAAAAGTCTGATGCTCAAACTGCTCTACTGCCAGTAAAATCTCTAGGTGGAGTCCCTGCTGGAACCGTTGAGCTCTGTCAAACTCGGTCGCCACCAAGGTAGAAGCAAACCGACTAAGTCTAGAAAACTCGGCCGTATATCCATCGACCGTCCTGTCCATTTGCTTCAAATTCGTGAACCTCGTCTGTAGGTCGTACCGAGCTACAGCATCAAAATACTTGGTCCAAAATCTCTCATGGAATACTGTCCAAGCAATAGGTTACTAATCCATCGGCCTGCGACGCCCACCAGCTGCGGGTTAGATCCAGTAACTGCAGGCGCACCACGGCCACCTTCTCGTTCTCTGGGGTCCTGGCTGCTTCTAGAATGACCTCAGTATCCTGCAGCCAAGCGTCTGCGATAATAGCATCTTCGCTACCATCGAAGAAGGGAGGGTTCAAGCACTTGAAGCTGTTGGCCGCACAGTTACCTGGATGACCACCTTTGTTCAGAGCATCTTGTACTGTCTGGTACAATGCATCACCCCATCGATCCTGTGATGCAATCAACTCTCGGATGAGTCCAACCAAGACTCCATCATCCTGCCTTGCAAGCTGGGCTGGCTGTACTGGGGGCTCTGGACCTCTGGGAAGCATGACTCGGGAAGCTACTTATGAGTGCTGAGCTTGATCTTCTTGTTACGGGAGTACACGTGGAGCTTCTTCCGCCAGATTGGCAGGACCAGGAATAATGCCACTGAAGAAGATGACATAGGAAACAATGAGAAAGGACCGGGACAGATCAAAGATACAAGCATGTGATCATGTCAAGATTTTCCAGGATTTAGAGGATACGAGTAGAGATCAAGGACGAGTGCTGATTGAGATATCTATTCGGTAAACCCTCACATATCTTGATTTTTAAGACCTGTATGGGCTACCACTAAAACTATATAATGCCCCAGAACCAGAATACTGGAGAGCGGAGGCGGACATAGCCAGCTACGTATATTGAAGTGCAACCCACCTCGCTATACGGTCACGGCTGTCTAGATACATGAGGGTTTAACTACAAGCCATCGGTCTCTTATGGTAATGAACAAGCCTATTATCTCAATCTCAAGCAAGTAATAGCAGTTACAAGATGTCAGAGCATCAAATATACAATAGTAAGACGTCCCATTACATTATATATTTTGATGATCATGAAGCTAGTCATACAAAATGTGAAGACTAGCAAGAGTTCAGTCATACATGATCAACCCTAGGATTTGTTAATCATGCTACAGCCCGTAGGAAGACAGTAAGTAAAGGTGCAATCGAGCTAACACGTGCTCGTCGGCTAAACGCCTCAAAAAAATATTTTTACAATAGAGTGGGAGAGCAAATAAAACCCACTCGTTGCCAGGGTTACGCCTGGTGGTCACCATCTGGCTGGAAGGTAGGAAGATCCTCTGGAGCTACTCCGGTATCTGGCCATACAAAACCAGCTGGGTCAGATCCCAGAAAGAGCAAGTGCCACAAAGGAGGCTTCACTTAGGAACTAAAACTAGCAATTAGCACAAAACATAATAATATAATAAAACTGGAGATTTGGTCAATCATGATGATATACGATAAGATAACCATGGGACTATTCAGATAACCAAGTTACAACCCATAAACCAAACAAGGACCGGGGTTGTAACCCTTCATCTTAACGGAACTTGGTTTTCCACCATGTATCGATAAAGTAAAGCACAAGCATTCAGGTCATGTAATAATCTTGTACAGGATCAGGACAAGACTAGACTCCATCCAATCAAATCACGGCTAAGCAATGAGTACGGCTTGATACTTTAACTAACTAGTGTTATCACAAGCCTAGTTACTAACAAAATACAATGAGATGTTCCAACAGCCACAAGCCCTGCAGACCATCCAGGCTATCCGGACGCAATTAGGGGTTGAATTCATGTGGATACATTATCCAAAGAACACATGTACCCTTAAGTAGCTTGAAGGGTGCAACATAAGACAGTGTGCTGGAAATGTGCCATACCCGATGGCAAGCTACAGATCCCATGATGGGGCACCCAGATAACGGGATTGCCTATAGCTGGGAAATCTCTTTATGACTACTGGATTATTCTAGTTATTAGCCTTTGTCAAATTCAGTAGGTACCCCTGACCGTGGTACTCAGGGGTCCCTGTCCTAGACATGATGCTAGACAATAATGGTTCACTTGTACAAACATAATCATCCACGGTGTCCAGGCCATTCATTCTGTTTATGCAATTTCTGTCATGTCATGCTAGCCGTCGCAACAGCTTTCAATAGTTTCCATCATGCATGCTTGTCAAGTCATGTCATGTTTACTTCATACCATGCCGTGTACAATTATCATTTCAAACATATTAAATAAATTTGTGATTATCAAGTTCATGACAAAAGGCGTAAGGATATAAAAGGGTAAAGGTGTATGCCATAGGGACTCAAAGTCTCTACGCATGTACCTCTACGCTAGGCCAAGGGGCCTCAAGCGTAAAGTGGCTTACGCTAGCAAGAGCAAGGTGAGATAGCTCTACACGAGGAAAGGGTGCTTGCGGGTGGGGTTTTACACGAGCCATGGTTTTACGCTAGCAAGCCGTAGGCAAGCGAGGCTCTACGCGAGTGAAACACTCGAGCAAGACTTTACGCACGCGAGAGTCTGCTCGAGCCAGGGTTTTACGCAAGCATGATTTTACGCGAGCGGGAGGGCCCCGAGCATAAAATTGGAATGAACTCGGCGTAGAACGGAGTACGCTGGCACGCAAATGCGTGTGCGTAAAAGGCTGAATAATACGCAATCACGTAAAACATGGGCGTAAAGGCTAAACACTACGCTAACACGTTAGAACGTGTGCGTAAAAATTCATCTTCTCTCCATCGTAAATACAAGCAAGCATAAAAGCTCATGAACTCAAGCAAGCCCTGTCTCGGTCAAGTCTAGATGAAATCCAACCATTCAAAAGCCAAACTTGCGTGAAATCGAAATCCCTACTACATGGAACTCTCCATTTCAGAAACAACCAAGTTTTGGATGATCAAAACCATGAAGATCAAAAATGCTAAAACTTAGATCTACATGAAATGATCCATGGAATTCGAAAATGCTAAATACTAAAGTGACTTATAATCTCATGAGGAAGACAATAGAACAACAAAATTTGAGTTCCTCTATGAAGCAAGTTGCACTTGCCTAAGCCTCTCTCTCTGGTCGATGGAGAGAGTTAATGGAGGAAGGAGAAGAGTAAATAAAGAGAGAGAATGGTTTAGTGAGTTAATAAATAGAGGGTATGGTGGTAGGTAGGGGTTGGTCCACATACAAAAACTAAACCAAGCCAAGCCGAACCCAACCGAACCCGATGAATTGCCAGAACCATAAAATGCTAACTAACTCATGCCGATGCAGAACTCAAGGCTAGCCAATCAGGACAAGTCGAACCAGGCTGAACCCAAATAAATCAAGACAAGATTAAGCCAAGATCGGGCTAAGCAAGACAAGTCTAACTACGAGTCGAGACTCCATACACGTATACCAAAATATGTAATAGAACTACGGGTGTTACAACTCTACCCACCTTAAAAGAATTATGTCCTCGAAATTTAATTAAGAGGCTAGAGAGGCAAGGACGAGCTATACTAATCACAGACAAGCTATACTAAGTAGTCTACCATGCAATCATTCATTCAAGCAAGGAATCGAGAGTATAAGGCATAAGAAAGACATTATACCTTACGAGTCAAACATGTCGGGATATCGCAATCGGATATCATCCTCACGCTCCCACGTTGACTCACCCAAAGAGTGATGACACCAAGCAACACGGACTAACTTGATAGTCTTGTTCTTGAGTATCTTCTCTCTCCGGTCCAATATGGATACGGGCCTTTTCTCATACGAAAGGTTGGTACCAACAACCAATTCCGAATAATCAAGGACATGACTCGGATCCGGGATATACCATCGCAATTGGGATATATGGAAGATATCATGCACCTCATGTAATGACGACGGAAGAGCGAGACGATATGACACATCTCCTACTCGCTCCAGAATGTCAAACGGTCCTATATACCTAGGACTAAGCTTTTCCCGTACGCCAAAATGAATGAAGCCACAGGTAGGTGAGATCCTCAGGAATACATGGTCGTCGATAGAAAACTCAAGAGGACGCCGATGAGAATCGACCCAATGACGCTGGCGATCTTGTGCGACGCGAAGATGATCTCTCACTCTTCTGACCACCTCGACTGTCTGAGTAATCATTTTCGGACTGAGCATCTGCCTCTCTCCAACTCGTCCCATGCTAGCGGGGATCTGCACTTCCTAACATAAAGTGCCTCGAACGGTGCCATCTGGATACCAGCTTGGAAACTGTTGTTATACGAGAATTCCACCAGGTGTAGGTAATCTTTCCACGAACCATCGAAGTCGAGTATATAAGATCTCAACATATCTTCCAAGGTTCGTACGGTACGCTCAGACTGACCATCTATCTGCGGATGATAAGCTGAGCTGAACTAGAGGCGAGTTCCCAAACTCTCTTGCAGACTGCCAAAGTGCGACGTAAATCTTGAATCTTTGTCTGAGGTGATACTGGCTGGTACACCGTAAAATCTGATGATCTGCCTAAGGTACATCTCGGCTAAATAAGCCATCGATTGACCAACTCTGAACGGAAGAAACTGAGCCACCTTCGTAAGCCTGTCTATAATAACCCAAATAGCATCTCTACCGGCCGGGGAACTAGGTAATCCCGTTACAAAATCCATGGTTATATGCTCCCACTTCTATTCTGGAATCGACAAGGGCTGAAGAAGTCCAGCTGGCCTCTGATGTTCAGCTTTAACTTGTTGGCAAACCAAACACCGAGAGACAAATCGGGCTATCTTCTTCTTCATGCCAGTCCACCAAAAATACTGTCGGATATCTCGGTAAATCTTCGTACCACCGGGATGAATTAAATACTGAGAACTGTGAGCCTCTGCCATGATCTTCTGTCTGATATCACCACTAGGTACACAAAAATGCCACCCATGTCGAAGTGTACTGTCCTTATGGATACATAACTCTGGTCTTCGTCCTGCTACACATTCTGTCCTAAGCCGCTGAAGCTTAGAATCTGCTGACTGAGCTAACTTGATCCTCTCAACTATACTGGACTGCACTTGCATACTAGCCATAAATGTCATATGGGTTGGAAGAATAACTTCAATACCCATCTTCTGAAGATCTGCTAATAACTCTGGTTGCGCTGTTAGAAAATAAACTCCGGCTCTTCTGCTCAATGCATCTGCTACTACGTTGGCCTTCCCAGGATGATACTGCAAGTTGATATCGTAATCCATAAGTAGCTCTAGCCATCTCCTCTGACGCATGTTAAGATCCTTTTGGGTGAACACATACTTCAGGCTTTTGCGGTCGGTAAAAATCTCCACCCTATCTCCATACAAGTAGTGTCTCCAAAGCTTAAGTGCAAACACTACTGCTGCCAGCTCTAAGTCGTAGTTGGGGTAATTCCTCTCATGATCACAAAGCTGACGTGACGCATAAGCTATTACCTTCCCATGCTGCATCAAAACACATCCCAATCCTCGACTCGAAGCATCACAATACACTAAAAATCCTCCAGTCCCATCTGGAAGCGTGAGAATGGCTGCCGTCATCAAGCCTCGCTTCAACTTCTCAAAAGATTCTTGACATTCTGCTGTCCAAGCAAACTGCACATCCTTGCGGGTCAACTGGGTCATGGGTGCTGAAATTCGTGTAATGTCTAAAACAAATCGTCGGTAGTAGCTGGCCAAGCCAAGAAAACTTCGAACTTCTGCAACTGTGCTGGGTACTGGCCACATCTCAATAGCCACGATCTTCTGGGGATCCACTTTTACTCCACCTCTGGTGATGATATGACCCAAGTATGAAATACGATCAAGCCAGAACTCGCATTTACTGAACTTGGCATACAACTGGTGCTCCCTGAGAATCTGAAGAACTACACGGAGATCCTGCTCATGCTCCGCCTCACTCTTGCTATAGACCAGGATGTCATCTATAAACACAATCACGAACTGATCCAAGTATGGCATAAAAATGCGATTCATGAGGTCCATGAATACAGTTGGCGCATTGGTTTCTCCAAATAATATAACCAGGAACTCCCAATGCCCATATCTAGATCTGAAAGCTGTCTTTGGGATGTCCAGCTCTCTGACTCTGATCTGGTGGTATCCTGACCGCAAATCAATTTTTGAAAATATGGACACCCCTTTGAGTGGATCATACAAGTCATCTATCCTCGGGAGAGGATACTGTTCTTGATTGTCACTGAGTCCAAGGTACGATAGTCAACACATAATCTGGACGTACCATCCTTCTTTTTCACAAGAAGCATCGGGGGTCCCCAAGGCGATCCACTAGCACGAATGAATCCTTTGGTTCTAAGTTATTCAATCATCTGGTATAAGATCTCCAATTCTGAAGGCGCCATCCGGTAGGCTCTCTCTGACACTGGTGCTGACTCGGGAATCAAATCAATGGTGAACTCAATCTTCCTCTCTGGTGGCATACCTGGAAGCTCCTTTGAAAAAACATCGGGAAACTCTTCTATAATTCTGGAAAACTGAACTGCTACTGCCACTGCCTTTCGCATCACTAGAGGTGAAGGTTTTACTCCGCCTCAAAAGAATGAAAACTCTGGCTCACCAGGAATACTAAAAATAATCTTGCCATATGGCAATCTATTCTAGCATACTGGTCCCTCAACCAATCCATCCCTAAGACCACATCATAATCGGCCATCGGAAATTCTATCAACCTAGCGGGAAACTCTTTACCGCTAACTACGATCCGACACGAGAAAAATACTCTATCTACTCTCATAAGACCGTTACCAATAAGTATATTGAGCCTTACTGATATTGACTCGGGCTCCAGTCCTATCTGTGTCGCGAATCGTACAGATATAAATGAATGCGATGCACCAGAATCAAATAATACTGATGCTGGAAAGGAGTTGACGAGAATAGTACCTGCCACTACCTCACCTGATGCTAGATCCTCCTACACCGTCAAAGCCATCACATGACCGTGCCCTCGGGGTGCTGGTCCCCACTGCTGGAAACCTCTCTAGCGATTTTGGGTCTGGGCTTGGACTTGTGCATACTTCTGGGGTTCTGCTGCTGAAATGCTTGAGTCTGAGGCGGCAAGGGCCTCGGAAACGGGTACTGCTGCTGCTGCTGGACTGGTACTGGGGCTGGTCCCCTAACCGAGGAACTAGAAAAGGTCGAAGAAGTGGAACTCCCCCTATTCGGGCAGTTCCCAACCATGTGGTCTGGTGCACCACAAACTAAGCACAAACCCTGTGCTCTATGACACTCTGACACCACATGTCCTGGCTTCCCACAATGAGTGCAACCCATTATGGAAGATGACTTCTGCTGCTGCTGGGGATACACCGGTGTCGAATGCTGAACCAATATAACAGAAGCCGCCCGCCTTGGAGCTCCAATGGTCAAAGCTCGAGCGGCCGGGGCTAGTGTTGAAGACTGGTTCATCTGGCCGTGAGACCTCTTCTGACTCCCGGTCCGATCCACAATCCTCTGGGAGGTATACTCATGCCTCCTCACTTCTCTCAATACTGCATCAAAAGTCTGATGCTCAAACTGCTCTACTGCCAGTAAAATCTCTAGGTGGAGTCCCTGCTGGAACCGCTAAGCTCTGTCGAACTCGGTCGCCACCAAGGTGGGAGCAAACCGACTAAGTCTGGAAAACTCAGCCGCATATCCATTGACCGTCCTGTCCATCTGTTTCAAATTTGTGAACCTCGTATGTAGGTCGTACCGAGCTACAGCGTCAAAATACTTGGTCCAAAATCTCTCACGGAATATTGTCCAAGCAATAGGTGCCACTAATCCAAAGGCCTACGACGCCCACTAGCTGCGGACTAGATCCAGTAATTGCAGGCGCACCACGGCCACCTTCTCGTTCTCTGGGGTCCTGGCTGCTTCTAGAATGATCTCAGTATCCTGCAGCCAAGCGTCTGCGGCAATAGCATCTTCGCTACCATCAAAGAAAGAAGGGTTCAAGCACTTAAAGCTGTTGGTTGTACTGTTACCTGGATGACCACCTCTGTTCAGAGCATCTTGTACTGTCTAGGGCAATGCATCACCCCATCGATCCTGTGATGCAATCAACTCTCGAATGAGTCCAACCAAGACCCTATCATCCTGCCTTGCAGGCTGGGCTGGCTGCATTGGGGGCTCTGGACCTCTGGAAAGCATAACTCGGGAAGCTACTCCAGAGTGCTGAGCTTGATCTTCTTATTGCGAGGGTACTCGCGGAGCTTCGTCCGCCTGATTGGCAGGACCAAGAATAATGTCGCTGAAGAAGACGACATAGGGAACAATAAGGAAGGGCCGGGACAGATCAAAGACCTGCATGGGCCACAACTAAAACCATGTAATGCCCCAGAACCAGAATACTGGAGAGCGAGGGCGAACATAGCCAGCTACGTATATTGAAGTACAAACCACCTCGCTCTACGGTCACGGTTGTCTAGATACATGAGGGTTTAACTACAAGCCATCGGTCTCTTATGGTCATGAACAAGCCTATTGTCTCAATCTCAAGCAAGTAATAGCGTTACAAGATGTCAGAGCATCAAATATACAATAGTAAGGCGTCCCATTGCATTACATATTGGATGATCATGAAGCTAGTCATACAAAATGTGAAGACTAGCAAGAGTTCAGTCATACATGATCAACCTTAGGATTTGTTAATCATGCTACAGCCCATAGGCAGACAGTAAGTAAAGGTGCAATCGAGCTAACACGGGCTCGTCGGCTAAACGCCTCAAAAAAATATTTTTACAATAGAGTGGGAGAGCAAAATAAAACCCAATCGTTGCCAGGGTTACGCCTGGTGGTCACCATCTGGCTGGAAGGTAGGGAGATCCTCTGGAGCTACTCCAGTATCTGGCCATACAAAACCAGCTGGGTCTGATCCCAGAAAGAGCAAGTGCCACAAAGGAGGCTTCACTTAGAAACTAAAACCAGCAATTAGCATAAAACATAATAATATAATAAAACTGGAGATTTGGTCAATCATGATGATATATGATAAGATAACCATGGGACTATTCAGATAACCAAGTTACAACCCATAAACCAAACAAGGACCGGGGTTGTAATCCTTCATCTGAACGGAACTTGGTTTCCCACCATTTATCGATAGTAAAGCACAAGCATTCAGGTCATGTAACAATCTTGTACAGGATCATGACAAGACTAGACTCCATCCAATCAAATCACGGCTAAGCAATAAGTACGGCTTGATACTTTAACTAAATAGGGTTATCACAGGCCTAGTTAATAACAAAATGCAATGAGATGTTCCAACAGCCACAAGCCCTGCAGACCATCCAGGCTATCAAAACGCAATTAGGGGTTGAATTCATGTGGATACATTGTCCAAAGAATATATGTACCTTAAGTAGCTTGAAGGGTGCAACACATGACAGTGTGCTGGAAATGTGCCCTACTCGACGGCAGGCTACAGATCCATGATGGGGCGCCCAGATAACGGGATTGCCTGTAGATGGAAAATCTTTTTTACTACTGGATTATTCTAGTTATTAGCCTTAGTCAAATTCAGTAGGTACCCCTGACCGTAGTATCAGGGGTCCCTGCCCTAGACATGATGCTAGATAATACTGGTTCACTTGTACAAACACAATCGTCCACGGTGTCCAGGCCATTCATTTTGTTTATGTAATTCTTGTCATGTCATGCTAGCCGTCGTAACAGCTTTCAATAGTTCCTATCATGCTTGCTTGTCAAGTCATGTCATGTTTACTTCATACCATGCCGTGCACAATTATCATTTCAATCATATTAAATAAATTTGTGATTATCAAGTTCATGACAAAGGCGTAAGGATATAAAGGGTAAGGGTGTATGTCATAGGACTCAAAGTCTCTACGTGCGTACCTCTACGCTAGGCCAAGGGGCCTCAAGCGTAAAGTGGCTTACGCTAGCAAGAGCAAGATGAGATAGCTCTACCCGAGGAAAGGGTGCATGCGGGTGGGGTTTTACGCGAGCCAGGGTTTTACGCTAGCAAGCCGTAGGCAAGCGAGGCTCTACGCGAGCAAGCTCTATGCGAGTGAAACACTCGAGCAAGACTTTACACACGCGAGAGTCTGCTTGAGCCAGGGTTTTATGCGAGTACGATTTTACGCGAGCGGGAGGGCCCCGAGCGTAAAATTCGAATGAACTCGGCGTAGAACAGTATACGCTGGCACGTAAATGCGTGTGCGTAAAAGGCTGAATAATACGCTGTCACGTAAAACGGGCGTAAAGGCTAAACACTACGCTAACACGTTAGAACGTGTGCGTAAAACTTCATCTTCTCCCCATGGCCAATACAAGCAAGCGTAAAAGCTCATGAACTCAAGCAAGCCCTGTCTCGGTCAAGTCTCGATGAATCCAACCATTCAAGAGCCAAACTTGCGTGAAATCGAAATCCCTACTACATGGAACTCTCTATTTCGGAAACAACCAAGTTTTAGAAGATCAAAACCATGAAGATCAAAAATGCTAAAACTTAGATCTACATGAAATGAGCCATGGAATTCGAAAATGCTAAATACTAAAGTGACTTAGAATCTCATGAAGATGACAATGGAACAACAAAATCTGAGTTCCTCTATGAAGCAAGTTGCACTTGCCTAAGCCTCTCTCTCGGTCGGGGAGGAGTTAATGAGAGGAGGGAAGAGTAAATGAAGAGGGAGAATGGGTTGGTGAGTTAATAAATGGAGGGGATAGTGGTAGGTAGGGGTTGGTCCACATGCAAAAACTGAACCAAGCCAAGCCGAACCCAACCGAACCCGATGCATTGCCAGAACCATGAAATGAAACTAACTCATGTCGATGTAAAACTCAAGGCTAGCCAATCAGGACAAGTCGAACCAAGCTGAACCCAAATAAATCAAGGCAACATTAAGCCAAGATCGGACTAAGCAAGACAAGTCTAACTACGAGTCGGGACTCCGTACACGTATACCATAATACGTAATATGAACTAGGGTGTTACATATATACTATGTATAAATGAAATAGACTACAGCCTTGAATCTCACTTAGTGACTAATATCCTTTTCAGAAGAAGAGCTGATGGACTACGCCTTGAATCAGTTTTTTTGAACCAGATTTAGAAAGTAACACATATAGTACGCTAGAGGTTCTTTGGTCTATCATTGGCACTTTGATTGGCCATGCGTACTTTTTCATATTCATGAGAGTTGTCTGAGGATCGCCCTATCCTATAGACGCGCCTTCATGACCTCTGATATAGGTCATTCCTTAAGGGTTGGTGATAGGAGTCAACCATGCATACATGCTTGGACACGCCTCGTATTCGATAAGCGGGGCGGGTCGTGACAATTTATTATTATTATTTTATTTAAATGGTGATTTATTTTATAAATAATTAATTAGTTAATTATTACGGTAGATGATTTTAGTCATGATTAGGAATTGGGGTATAGGGAGACTAGAAATCATGGCACGGATAGTGTAGTAGCGTACTTTGACTAGTGTATTAGCCGGTAGGGAAGGCCGAGCCATAGTGATGTCCTAACTAGAAAAAACCAGGCCAAGTTGTGACTTACCCTATAAATAGTTAATTATTTATTATTAATATTATTTGACTTCTAGGACACCCGGTTGTACCTAGTTAGTTCGGACTTGACCAAACCAAGCCCCAGTCCATGGGTCGTGCAGTGCGACCAACGGTGTCTATATGGATATATTGATGTGTATAAACCATAGCTTATTTTATAATCTAGTGAGTAACTTCTAGACATTTAATGTATTATTGGCTATATTTATTTTTATTAGTTTTCGAAATGTGATAATATTGCTTGAAATACTATTTTTGGAATTGGGACCTTTAACTAGGACAATATGTGTAGTATATTGTTTGTGTTTAATAGATTTTACAATTTTAAAATGATATAAATTTACTCTATATAATATAAATTTTTTTTACTCTATATATATATAATCTAGATATAGATATATATAATATGTCATATATAGATATTACAGTGCAAAACCTTGTTAAAATTATATATATGTTAGTTGTATTCTATTAAAATATTTATTTCAATTTTATGGAGATTTAGTATATATATAAATATATGAGTAGGTTAGTTAGAAGGATAGATAGTATATATATATACTTATATCTTAATGAATAAAGGAAAAAGAAAGAAAACAAAAACAAAAACTAGAATTCCCCACCCACAGAACAGAACCCAACCCGACCGAACCCTGTGTATAATGTGTGTCTATATATAGAGATAGAGAGGGAGAGAGTGTTCCTCAAAACCCTAACCCAAGCCACGCCTCCTCCTCCTCAAACACTGGGACCCTCTCCGCCCATGGCGCCGCCGTAGGCCACCGTCGGCCGGCCAAACCGCGGGGCAATGACAGAACAGAGAATAAGGCAGCAGCGGGTAGCGGTTCCAGGACCGCCATCACAGCGCCATTTTGTCGCGGATAATGGATGGTTTTGCGAGCTACTTGCTCTGGTATGTTTGCAACAGTCACTCCTTTCCTTTCAAACACTTCAAATAATTAGACACACTATATGTCCGTTAGATCGACGCAAAGTCGCGGAAAAACCACCCGAAACAGGACAGTACATACAGTCCACACACCTGTTAGAAGGCAATTTCTCACAAATCCTTTGACTGATTCAAAAATGTGCTGAAATAGGTTTATAGACAACCAATAGGACTCCACAACCAATTTTGCAGAAGTCGATTTTACGACTACGCGTCGAGAAATCGGATCCCAAAGTTACCAAAAAACTATTTTCAAAATATTAAAAACCCTCGATACGACGTGCGTCCCACCAATCCGGGCGACGTGGTCACGAACCGAAAGCATCAAAAGGTGTGTATCAGCTTCGTGGACGTGTGGGCTTTGACGGAATTCAAATTGGTGTGCGTGGTGTCCGCGACGAATTGATGGTATCCGTAATATAGTACGGATCTTTGCAAATTTTTTAATTACTTGTGCACGTTCGTCAGATCGAGACAAAACTTATGCCAACAGGACCGTATCATTTTTCTGGTCCTGTATGCCAATTGGTCCGATTCTGAGACAGTGACGGATCGCGTTTTGCGGACCTACGATCGACTCAACGGGCAATTTTATGCACGGCCTGCCGAATCTAACTTTGGACATATGGTTGGGTTCGTATCAGAAAATTGAACCTGTAGAATATAGTTTGAGACTTTAGAGACTAAGACTTGGCACGCTTTTCGGTGCAATGCGGGTCCAAGACGGATACCGTTTTGACCCGAAATTGCGTTTTGCCTGTGTCCAGAATTGGACTTAAAGGATAGACAATTCTAGCTAATTGACTATTTTGAAAATGTTGGTAATATTTATTTCAGCATCCGGAGACTTATGCATTTGTGACTGTAGTGTCATGAGTGGTATAGTATTGTCGGTTTCACAGCACAAGACCTCAGGCGAGTACATCTCTGATAGTTTCAGATTGATTATCTCTATACTTCATCTATTTAATAATTTATATTGATATCATGTTGATTCTTGACACGCTTTGTCACACGAGATAGTAGTTATGGATTTGCAGTTGTTCGTGACCAATATTTCGGTCGTGACCTGTTTGAATCCATGGTGCTAGTCGGGCGGGAGAGTATTAGTTGACATGTAAACATACCCAAAAATATCCTAAAATATCTAGTCTTGCCTGATAGCAGTCGCACAATTCACGTGCGGGGTGCCGAATTTACCCTTAGCCGGTTTACATGGTCGAAAGTGTATTTCAAATCACTTGTTAGATATAGCCTTGCTACATTAAGTTCTGTCATTGTTTGTCTTGGTACCATGTCTTTCTGCTTTTATCGCATGATTCCACATGATCTCGTTTGTCCACTTATCATGTATCTCAGTATTATTACAGATTTATGGATTTCGTATTTATTGATTTGTTGTGAGATTGTACTCGTTCCATCCTGAACCAACATTTTTTAGGTTAAATGTGGCTTCACTTAGCATTGGGAGATATAGTGTACTAGCAGACCAAAACCTAGAAATTAGATAGAGTGATATCATTTTCATTACTGTAAGAACTTTGTACTTTTCTTTAAATGTAAATCTTGTAATAATTGTAGATTGATTTAATAATGTGAATGAGCAATAAATGTTATGTTTTGTGATTTTGAGCATTGGCCGTGATAGCATTTACCGTCGACTCTGCGGCGTAGGCTGGCTGGACACGTCTCGTATCCGAAAAGCGGGTGGGGTCGTGATATGCATATCATGCTTGGACCTACTAAAGTTAAAACGCATCCTAACCATATCTGTAAAACTCCTAAATTTTACTATTTTTTTATTATTTTATTTAAATTTTGGTACTGATTTAAGATTTTGTATTGTACGTAGCGCGTAGTCGTATTTACGTCGCGCACGAAATTTATTTTTCGTAATTGCTCGACGAGTGCGAATATTTGCGAGCGTACATATTTTAGGAAAAATATTTTTCTTATTTTATAGTTTCAAAATATATATAATAAGTATTTTAGTTACCGTTCCATATTTGTTATTTTATTATAAAGCCTTTTATTTACATAGTATAATAATAAATATGATTATTATAAAATGATATATTAGAAAAGCAAGTTTTATATTTTAAAATTATTCATCAGTATATATATGTAATTTTCAAAATTAATTAATAACATATTTTAATAGATGCGAAAAAGATATTTTTAATCTTGTTTAATTTAATAGTTTATTAATTTGGATAATTTAAATTGAAAAGATTTTATTGACCTTATTTTAAATGGCTTTTAAATTAAAGAAGTTTTTATCTATATTGAATTAGATTTTTAACGATTAAATTAAAAAGGTAGAATTTATATTTATATTAGAGATTAGATGATCTAGATTTAAAATGAAATTTAATTAAATTGAGTTTATTTATTTGAATTAAATTTATATATCTAAATAGGGTTTAAACAAACCCAAGCCTTATCCTAATGGGAATTCCCACATCCTATAAATAGGCAGGTACTCCTCCATAAATTTCTGGCATCCACAAATTTCTCTACAACCCAACGTGCATCGTGTCTATGTTCAAAATCTTATTCCAGTGCTTATAGTCATCCACGTCGTGCCACAGCCCGGACACGACGACAATAATCACACAACGACACCAGAAACGACCACTGTCACCCCCGCCGTCTCCCCGGCTCACCACCACAACAGCGATCACCTTTACCGCAACACCATCGTCGCCATCACCTCCAGAGCAGACCCGCCACCAAAACCCATATCCCTGCTTTCCAGCCACCACCACGCAGAACAACCACCCTCTTCATCACCACCACCTCCATTACCGTGTCGACCACCCTCGCTAGGACCCCGCCGTCCAAACCAGAACAAGCACACCAAAAGAGGAAAAAAAAAAAGAAAAAAAAAAAAAAAGAAGATAACACACCATCCTCGCCACTTACCTCCACCCATAGCCTCGACTCCGCTGCCGATGAGACACCGCCGCCGCGTTGGGCCTCGTCACCTCCGCAAGGCCCCACGGACGCGCCGCCTCTGCCGAAACCCCTCCGAAGCAACCGTCTCCATCCCGGAGCCGCCTCCTTCCCTGGCCGGCGCGCCACCGTCCCACTCCCGTCTTCCGCCGCTCTCCCCTTCTCTTCACCTGCCGTCAACCCCGACCTGGGGGTAGATCGCGACCTCCGCCGCTCCCGTGGCCGTGCCCCAGACCCGGAGCACCACGCTGGCCGCGACCCCGCTCAGATCCCGTGGTCCCTGCTTGCCCCGGCACCATTCCAGCCGCCTTTCGAACCACGTCGCCGCCGTGGTAACCCTCTGTTCTCACTCCTCCCCTCTCTCTCTCTCTATTAATCTTTGCCTTGAAAAACTAAGAGGTTCATTCCTTAGGATTCCTATTTAGTAGTTATAATGAGTGAACAGCAGCCGAAGCTGTTGGGTTATTTTAACATTATTATTATTATATTTCATTATTATACTATAATATTATTAGTGTTATTATTAATTGTTATTACTTTATTATCTTTAATAAAATCATTATTATCATTATTATTACTATCGTCATTATTTATTATTATTATTATTATTTATTATTATTATTATTATTTAATGCTAATTAGGGGTTGCTAATTTATCTTAATTGCTAGAATTGTGTCATTTATTTTATTTATATATTATTATTAATATTAGTTTGATGTTTGTTAAATATTATTATTTACATTATTATTACTATTATTTTAATGAACAATGTTTTCTAGCAAATTTCAAGTTAGTTTTAAATACTAAAATATATTTTCAATTTGACCAGTTATATTTTTTGTCTAAATGATTTAGAAGTAATTTAAATACTTAGTAAATAGATATTTTAAATTATGAAATTTAGTTTCCACCTTAAATCATATTTTACAAACTTAGAGTTTTTGTCTAAACGATTTTTAGATTTCAAGAAATATTTTGAGTAATATATTATCAAGATAGTTTCTAAAATAGTTATATATACTTATTATACAAATTTTCTTTGGTCATCATCATTAATCATGACTAATCACCCTTTCCTATTTTTCGTGAATTTTGGACCCTTGTACCTCGAACATGGCTTTTGGACAAATTGGACTTGTCAGAACACCGCACTATGCCAGGCGATACATCAGGCAAGACACCTTGCCTTTACTGTTTAATTTTTGCTCAATATGCATGCTTTTCTTTATGTTTTTTTAAAATTATATATAATGCAAATTATTATATTTTATGCAATTGGCTTAGAATTAAGGGACCACCGTAGGTTTAGTGCATCTCATAAACTGTCACGATGTGCCACGGATTGTGTGTGAGTTGTGAGTCGCATATAGATGCGGACTTGCGTTGCTGATCATTGGTGCGTACAAGCTGTGCGTTAGGATATAGCTGACAATAGATTGTATAGAAGACTTGGCAGTTATTAAGGATTTAACAATGTCGTGGAGTCGACACATGTATAGTATCATTGGGGGGAGGGGACAGTTATTAGCGTAGGGGCTACATTTTATTTTTACACACATTTTCGGCCGAAGGTGACTCTCATGAGCACTACCTTCTGCCCAGGTCGATAGCGTCTCGGATGAGCGCTACTTGCTGGCCACTCTCTATTACTTGCTTGCGTGAATCCGTTACAGCCCCTGCGTAGAACGTTGTCCTCAAAGTGCATATCACCTAGAATGGGTAGGAACCTTTACTCATGCATACTTTTCTGTTGAGCTCATTTATTCAGTTTATCGGCATGATATTATGTGTCTTGTTACGTCCCTCTGAGGACCTGGTTTTTTTCCCAGGGTGTGTTTTCTTGATTTCTTGCAGGTGCTCTAGCTAAGGCCATGACTTGCGCTCTATTCCGTCGTGATGATTACTTTTGGACTCGCCATTGCTCTCGCTTGCTAAATTCTTCCCTTGTATATTTTTTATATTTAAATTGGTTGGTAGTGGACTTGTCTCCGCCCAACTATTGTGTACATGACAAACTCATAGTTGCTTTATATATATTATCTTGTGGATGAGATTTAGTATCTTGGCTTTCTATTTACAGCTTATGTATATATACGAGTCGTATATTTACTCGTATGTATACTGCTGGCATGATACGTATCTAGTCTCAAGTATTTGGGACTGGGGCGTTACATGTTTTTGTGGTAGCCCATGAAGGTCAAGATTGTCGTTTCGGTTACATGACTGTACCGAACGGGCCTGCAATATAGGATTAGAGTCTAGAATCTCATCCACCTACTTGACTCCTTTCTTGACTTCAAATTTCGAACTCTCGTTCGACCTCCTTGATTTGTATCTTGCTTGACTCCTTCTACGTAAATTCTTAGTTCGTGCTTAGTAACAATTAGAAAGATGACTACACTCGATATGCTCATAGGTCAAACACATGGCTAGAAGGACATTGAGGTCTTATTTGGGTAAAAGCATTATGTTTCCTAGAAAATTTGATCTTAAGGATTAGTTTATTCCAAGTTGGGTAGTAGTATATTACCGCCATCAAAAGGATAGTTTAAATTTTATTTTAAATTTACAAGGTGGTACACACAAGAGGATAGTTAGATCGAGAAAACAAATTGATTTGATTTTGCATTTGATTTTTGAAGGTCTTTGAACATTTATGATTTATTGAGTTATAGCTATACATTTTGGAGGGATATAAATTTGATTTGAAAAGGATCATAAAATTTTAAACTATGATTTACGATGACCAAGATTGAGGATGATGATAAATTTGGTAAAAATGTTTTTGAATTAAATTATGTCATATGATCTATGATTTATAAAATTATTTAGATTTCAATTTAAAGCCTTGATTATGGATATTTAAATTTTGGTAGAAAAAAATTACTTTTGAGGAGTAGTTGACTTATTGGAAGTTAGATATACACATCTGAAGGATATATAATTAAATTCGGAAGTTATTTTGTTTCAATTTATGAATTTCGGTTGATAAACTTATTTAAAATGTTGAATTTAAGATTTTGGAGAAAAAAAATATTTATTATTTGATTTACGATATACAAGGGTTATTTTGAGATTGATTAGAAGTTTAAATTGGATTAAACTTGATAGCCTAAGATGATTAAGAAATCGGGTGGAATATCTTGGAAATTTTATTGAGAAAATTTTGAGGAATTTTAAATCTTAGATTAGATCATATATTGGTGAAGGACCAAGAAACAAGTAAGGTCACCCTAGTGAGATAGAAGTATCCCACATTAGATTGCCATACCACCTATGATTATGATATTACATATACGCAAGTATAGTTAGTCATCGACCAAACCGATGAACATATCTTTGACTTACTCGACCTTCCCTAAATTCTAGATATTATTCGTGACCATCTAATTGTTTGAAATTTCGAAATGATTGGAATCATTTCCTTGACCATACCTTATATATGAGACTCTCCCCCTAGAAACTGTGTCTCTAACTTATCTTCACTTGATCTACGAGATTTCATAAGTTATCTTTATTTCGTGCTTAGCTCGGTCATTTATCTTGTTCGTAATCATTATCTTATAAACTCCCACTTTCTATTTAAATTCTTTGTGTCTTTTATCGTGACTTTGATATTTGGAGCACAACACTAGACTTTTCCTTCCCACAAATTTCACATACAAAACCTAGACGAGCTCACCTTCATGTAGGTATATCATGTCCCACTAAAACACGTCCCCTTGTACTCTATTTTCTTAACACGACTTTCGGGTCATAAGGACTAAACTCAAATCTTCACCATTAAAACCAATATATTTCTAGCCTGCGGATAAAAGACTCAACCTTGACTAATTCTTTCCACCCAATATGTGATTGTGTTCTATCCGACTCCTTAAAACGCTTGACTTGTGCTTTACCTAGATTGCTGACCCATTGACCCCTTTACATTACTAGTTAACTCTTGTAAGTTGGGTTGAATAACTCACGACTTAACCAATATTTTTGGGATCACTTTTGATAGGTTCACTTAGACCATAGAATTCAGTGGACCTAATTATTCAGTCAACCAGGCCGACTGTATAGGCCTAAACTTTGGGCAAGTCTTGATTATAAAGAATCTTGGACTATTTAAATCTATTTATCATGGTCCCTTACTTATACTTTGACTATTTTAATGCTAACTTAGCATAAATTTTGCAAGCTTATTTTCTTATCAAGCTTGATCATGACATGTTTTATTGGGTCGCTCCCACTAACATACTGTCTAATCAGAACCGGTGCATGATGGTCTGATCAACCTAGTGCACTTGGTGTTCGCTTTGTATATTATTCTACGTGGATGAAACATAATTAAACTCGGCCTTTAGAATCCCTCCACGACTGCCTTGACAATTTTTTTAAAATTATTCGGTCGTCTTTTGCACCACGTATTGCATTCGATAATATCGTCTTTTGAACTCCCTATTGCTTTCGCCTTCACCTATTTAGAGGGACGAAAGCGTTATACTAGAACTTCCTCTAGCTATTCTATCGAGTACGACCATATCGTATTTTCCGATGATCTAGATCGCAATTCTTATGGCGTGATTTTGTTATTGATTGTTCTTCATCGATACCCCTTGTATCTTCTCACCCCCCTACGAATTCTTAATTTTGAGGACGAAATTTTTTTAAGTTGGGTAGGATGTAAAACCCCTAAATTTCTACTATTTTTTTATTATTTTATTTAAATTTGGTACTGATTTAAGATTTTGTATTGTACGTCGCGTAGTCGTATTTTACGTCGCGCACGAAATTTTATTTTCGTAATTGCTCGACGAGTGCGAATTTGTGCGAGCGTACATATTTTAGGAAAAAATTTTTTCTTATTTTTTATAGTTTCAAAATATATATAATAAGTATTTTACTTATCGTTCCAAATTGTTATTATTTATTAAAGCCTTTTATTACATAGTTATAATAATAAATATGATTATTATAAAACGGTATATTAGAAAAGCAAGTTTTATATTTAAAATTATTTATCAGTATATATGTAATTTTTGAAATTAATTAATAACTTTTAATAGATGCGAAAAAGATATTTTTAATCTTGTTTAATTTAATAGTTTATTAATTTGGATAATTTAAATTGAAAAGGATTTTATTGACCTTTTAAAATGGCTTTTAAGTTAAAGATAAGTTTTTATCTATATTGAATTGGATTTTTAAACCGATTTAAATTAAAGGTAGAATTTATATTTATATTAGAGATTAGATGATCTAGATTTAAAATGGAATTTAATTTAAATTGAGATTTGATTTATTGAATTAATATTATATTATCTAAATAGGTTTAAACAAACCCAAGCCTTATCATAATGGAAATTCCCAATCCTATAAATAGGCAGGTACTCCTCCATAAATTTCTGGCATCCACAAATTTCTTCACAACCCAACGTGCATCGTGTCTGTGTTCAAAATCTTATTCCAGTGCTTACAGTCATCCACGCGTGTCCACAGCCCGGACACAACGACAATAACACAACCGACACCAGAATGACCACCGTCACCCCCGCCGTCTCCCGGCTCACCACCACAACAGCGCCCCTTACCGCAACCACCGTCGTCGCCATCACCTCCAGAGCAGACCCGCCACCAAAACCCCTATCCCTGCTTCCCAGCCACCACCACAGCCGAACAACCACCCTCTTCGTCATCACCACCACCATTACCGTGTCCGACCACCCTCTCGCCAGGACACCGCCGTCCAAACCAGAAACCCAGCACACCAAAGGAGGAAAAAAGAGAAACACCACCATCCTCGCCAACCTCCACCCATAGCCTCGACTCCGCTGCCGATGAGACACCGCCGCGCCGTTGGGCCTCGTCACTCCTCCAAGGCCCCACGGACCCGCCGCCTCCGCCGAAAACCCCCTCCGGAGCAACCGTCTCCATCCCAGAGCCGCCTCCTTCCCTGGCCGGCGCGCCACCGTCCTACCCGTCTTCCGTCGCTCTCCCTTCCTTCACCTGCTGTCGACCCCGACCCGGGGGTAGATCGCGACCTCCACCGCTCCCGTGGCCGTGCCCCAGACCCGGAGCACTACGCTGGCCGCAACCCCTCAGATCCCGTGGTCCCTGCTTGCCCGGCACCATTCCGGCCGCCTTCCGAACCACGCCGCCGCCGTGGTAACCCTCTGTTCTCACCCTCCCCTCTCTCTCTCTCTCTCTCTATAATATTTGCCTTGAAAAACTAAGAGGTTCATTCATTAGGATTCTATTTAGTAGTTATTAATGAGTAAAACAGCAGCCGAAGCTGTTGGGTTATTTAATATTTATTATATTTTATTATTATTATAAATATTTTAGTGTATTATATTTTTTTTTTACTGTTATTCTTTAATAAAATTATTATATCATTATTATTACTATCATCATTATTTATTAGTAGTACTATTATTATTATTCTATTATTGCTAATTAGGGGGTTGCTAATTTATCTTAATTACTAGAATTGGTGTCATTTATTTATTTAATATTATATTAATATTAGTTTGATGTTTGTTAAATATTATTTTACATTATTATTACTATTATTTTTATTGAACAAATATTTTTTAGCAAATTTCAAGTTAGTTTTAAACACTAAAATATTTTCAATTGACCAGTTATATTTTTTGTCTAAATGATTTAGAAGTAATTTAAATACTTAGCTTAAATAGATATTTTAAATTACAAAATTTAGTTTCCACCTTAAATCATATTTTACAAATTAGAGTTTTAGTCTAAACGATTTTTAGATTTCAAAAATATTTTGAGTAAATATTATCAAGATAGTTCTAAATAGTATATATACTTATTATACAAATTTCTTTTTCGTCATCATCATTAATCATGCTAATCACCTTCCCTATTTTCGTGAATTTCGGACCCTTGTACCTCGAACATGGCTTTTGGACAATTGACTTGTCAGAACACCGCACTATGCAGGCGATACATCAGGTAAGACACCTTGCCTTTACTGTTTAATTTCTTACTCAATATCATGCATGATTTTCTTATGTTTTTCTTTTAAATTATATAATACGCAAATTATTATATTTTATACAATTGGCTTAGAATTAAGGGACCACCGTAGGTTTAGTGCATCTCATAAACTGTCACGATGTGCCACGGATTGTGTGTGAGTTGTGAGTCGCATATAGATACGAACTTGCGTGCTGACTGATCATTGGTGCGTACAGGCCGTACGTTAGGATATAGCTGCCAATAGATTGTATAAAGACTTGGCAGTTATTAAGGATTTAACAGTGTCGTGGAGTCGACACATGTATAGTATCATTGGGAAGAGGGGACAGTTATTAGCGTAGGGGCTACATTTATTTTTACACACATTTTGGGCCGAGGGTGACTCTCATGAGCACTACCTTCTGCCCAGGTCGATAGCGTCTCGGATGAGCGCTACTTGCTGGCCACTCTCTATTACTTGCTTGCGTGAATCCGTTATAGCCCCTGCGTTGAACGTTGTCCTCAAAGTGCATATCACCTAGAATGGGTAGGAACCTTTACTCATGCATAATTTTCTGTTGAGCTCATTTATTCAGTTTATCGGCATAATATTATGTGTCTTGTTACGTCCCTTTGAGGACCTGATATTTTCCCAGTGTGTGTTTTCGTGATTTCTTACAAGTGCTCTAGCTAAGGCCATGACTCGCGCTCTATTCCGTCGTGATGATTACTTTTGGACTCGCCATTGCTCTCGCTTGCTAAATTCTTCCCTTGTATATTTTTCATATTTAAATTGGTTGGTAGTGGACTTTGTCTCCGCCCAACTATTGTGTACATGACAAACTCATAGTTGCTTCATATTATTTATCTTATGGATGAGATTTAGTGTCTTAGCTTTCTACATTTACAGCTTATGTATATATACGAGTCGTATATTTACTCGTATGTATACAGCGGGCATGATACGTATCTAGTCTCAAGTATTTGGGACTGGGGCATTACAATATCACACTGGAACACTATCATCATAGGGGTAGGGTGTCCATGTACAATATCATACATCCTCTTGAGCATTAGTTCTAAGAGAATTTAATCTCAGGTCAGTGTTCCATAATAGTCACCTAAGTCCAGCTTGTTCCTTCCCATTGAACCGGCTTCTTAGGATCTCCAGTCAAACTTGGTTGGTTGTCACTGCTGGTGACTAACTTATGGGCTTAACCCCATCCCATCGATGATTCTAGGATTAGAGTTCTAAATAGACCCATCCTCAAGTGGTCTGCAAGGTTCTTTTCTTACTTTATATAGTCAAGAACCACATATTTGCCCAATAGGCTCTTTATAAACTTGAAGCGCAGCTGCATGTGCCTATTCGTCTTAGCATTCACAAAATCATTTAGTAGATCTATAACAGATTTATTATCATAGTTTATAGAAGTTGTAGGAACAGGACTAAGAGAAACAGGTATATTCATAATAAGATTTTTGAGCCATTCAGCTTCTATACAAGTAGTGTCTAATGATATCATTTCAGTGTCCATTGTACTCCTAGTAATGATAGTTTTTTTACATGATCCCTAGGAGATTGCAGCTCCTCTTAAGAGAAAATTATATCCAATAGTGGATTTCATATTATGTGAATCAGTTACCCATTGCATCTGAGTATTTTCTATAATATCAGGGTGTCTAGTACAATGAAGTTTATAATCTAGAGTACCCTTAAGATATCTAATACTCTGTCCAATGCAGTCCAATATGACTGGTTTGGGTTACTAATGTATCTACTTAGTCTTCTAATATCAAATACAATATCAGGTCTGGTCCTGTTAATTATGTAGATAAGAAAAACTATATCTATGAATATCTATATTGGTTTATAGGTGATCCTTCATTCTTCTTGAGAACAATATTACTGTCATAAGGAGTAAGGACAAGTTTTTTGTCAAAATACTCAAACTTTCTTAGCATTTTCTCAATCAAGTGTGCTAAGGATAGAGTATGGCCATCTTTGCATTTGGATACTTGCATTCCTAGGATCAAGTATTGGTTCACCTAGATCTTTCATATCAAACTAGTTAGATAAAAAATTCTTAGTATTATTTATCAATTTTAGTGAAGATCCTAGAATAAGGATTTTACAACATAAAAGCATAAGACGACACAACTTTCATTTGTATTTTTAGAATACAAACATTTGTCATATTCATTTGGCAAAAAAACTAAATCTAAATGACTTTGTCAAATTTGTTGTGTCATTGCTTGGGAGGTTGCTTTTGGCCATAAGTGATTTTACTAATCTGCAAACTTTTTTTCTTAACCTTTAGCAATGAAACCCTCAGGTTGTTTCATGTAAATTTATTCCTCGAATCTTTATTTAGAAATGCTAGCTTTACATCCATTTGATGGACTAATATTTCATAAATGATGCTAAGGCTAGAGGTTCTAAAGAGGTGATTCTAGCTACAGGAGAATAGATATCAAAATAGTCTAGTCTTTTTTTATGAGTAAAACCTTATGCTACTAATCTAGCCTTGTATTTTTCTATAGTACCATCGGCTTTAGTTTCTTTTTGAAGATCCACTTACAACCTATAGATTTATTACCTAAAGGTAGGTCTGCTAAAAATCAAGTGCTATTCTCCATAATGGAGTTATACTCATTGTTAATAGCTTCTTTCCAGAAAGGGGCATCAGGAGAATATATAACTTCTTCATAAGTTGAGGGATCACCCTCTAACAAAAATATGAAGAATCATTCTCCTAAATTCTTTTTAATTTTTTTCTCTTTCACTCCTTCTAGGTTTTATATCTTGTTCAGGTTGTGAACTTGATATTTGAACATGAGAACTAGTAGATGGAGTAAGAGAATGGTTGGAAGGAAGATGAAAAATTCTATCCTTAAAGGAAAATATATTCTCAAAGTAAACTGCATCTCTAGTTATATAATTTTATTATTGAGATTTCATTTACTTCAGAATGAGCTATAAGAAATCTATTGGCATTACTGTCTAGGGCATATCCTATAAACACGGCATCTACAGTCTTAGGTCCAATCTTTCTCTTTTGGGTTCAGGAATTCCTACCTTAGCTAGACATCCCCAAACTTTGAGATAATAATCATAGGAGTTCGGTCTTTCCATAACTCATATGGTGTCTTATCACTAGACTTACTGGATCCTATTCACGATATAATAGGCTGACAATGAGGCTCTCCCCACAGATTATCAGGAGCCTGAGAGAAGCATGGCATTTACCATGTCTAACAGTATGGTTATTTCTTTCAACAACTTCGTTGGACTGTTGGTGAATAAGGAACAATAACCTCATAAATAATTCCATGTTCTTCACAGAAGTTAGTCATTTTATTTGAGCTATACTCTCCACCATGATCAGATCTAAGAATCTTAATTTTTCTATCCAACTGGTTTTCAGCTTCAGATTTATAGGCCTTGAATCTATCTAGAACTTCATCTTTAGTTTTAAGAAGGTAGGTGTAACATACTTTGAATAATCATCTATAAAGTGACAAAGTATTTCCTACCGCCTCGAGTCAAAACTCTATTGGAATCACATAAGTCACTATGGATAAGTTTTAGAAGTTTGAAATTCCTTCGGACAGATTTAAAGGCTAAACTAGTGTGTTTGGCTTAAACACAAATTTCACATTTGTGTTTATTATCTATTTGAGTTTTAGGAATAAGATCCAAGTTCTTCATCATCCTTTTGAGTGATCCTAAATTCACATCACCTAGTTTGTCATGAAAGCATTGGAGGATTCTACATTAGAGACGACAAGAGAAGGATTTAATATTTTATTCATAGTACTTAAAATAAAATAACCATATTTACAAATATTTTCCTATAAATAACTCATTCTTGGAAAATACTACTTTATTAGCCTCCATTACAATCTTGTATCCTAAGGCTACAAGTAAGACCCACTAAATAGATTTCTTCTAACCGACGGCACATGAAGCACATCTAGAGTAGAATTTTTTCCGATATCATCTTCAGATCTATTCTTCCTTTTTCAGTATTCCTACAATCTGGTCGTTGAGCCATCTCCTAGGGTCACACCTCCGCTATATGATTCCTGATAGTTTGAAAATATGAGCGATCAAATGAAACGTAATATTAACTCCGGAATCCAACCACCAATCATCAGAATGGTAAGAAATATTGACTATGAGTTGATAGCTTACAGACCTGAAGGAACTAGAAGACCAATTTATAATCATTTTAGCTTCTAATTTGTTTGAATCTTTCCCTTTAAAGGAGGTCTTGACATCTTCTTTCTTCTTATGGAAGCAGTTGATGGTCATATGGTTTGTTTTCACATACAAAATACAATCTTTTCTGATCCGAGTCTGATCAGTGTTTCTAGGTTTATGAGATTGCTGGTGTTGAGAGTTTTGTTATGTGGCTAAGAACTCTGCTTCTTCTTGAATAGGTTCTTCTTAGGTTTGTGATGCTGATTAGGCTTAGATTTTCCATAGGCTTCTACAAGATTTACCTTAGCTTTGAAATCGAACATAGTTTGGACTTTAACCTAATTTGTTCTTCTATTCTAATTCTCTTTATGACTTGAGAATATGTAAGATCTCTTTGTAAATGGGTAAGATCTTTGACAACATCAGACCAAGAAGGAGGAAATTTGTCTATCAAGCAAGCTATTTATGCTCATTAGAGAAGAATGTACCTTTGGCTTGAATATGCCTAAGGTATTCCTAGAATTCATGGATTGGTCATTCATAGGTTTATTATCTACCATGACATATCTATTGAATGTGAAGGAATTGAATCTTTCAATTCTAGCATCATCACAACCTATTTGTCTTCCAAGGCATTCCAAAGTTCTTTAGCGCTTTTATATTCAAAAAAGATGTCATAAGGAGACTCAAACAATGCGCTAAATTCTATGAAAAAATGATAGTCTATTTCCTTAGGGGTCTTGGGTTTGGAAGAATAAAAGGACTTGGATACCCCTATGTCAGACTCAGTATCATACGAATCATTTGTGAGTGTGGAACCATCAATAGTAGAGATCAGCCCTAAGGTGGTGAGCCAAAACTTCATTTGACTCTGCCACCTCTTGAAGTATGAGCCATCAAACTTAGTAGGTTTAGCAGTAGAGGTGTCTTCTTTGCCAGTCATGATTTATATTGAGATAATCAAAGGTTTGTAAATATTGTATTTAATCAATAAAAGTAATTAATGTTCAGGAATAATAGTTTGAATGATCTTGGTAATCAACCTTTGAAACCTTAGGTTGTGTTTGGTTCATTGTAATGTAATCGTAATCGTAATGGAATTGGGTTTGTAATGTAATTGAGTTTGTAATGTAATGGAATTACAATTACATTACTATGTTTGGTTGAAACATGTAATCAAACCATGTAATAATGTTAATTGCATTCATGTGTTTGGTTTACCATGTAATGTAATTGAATTTTTAATTAATATTTTTTTAAAATACAACATAAAATTTAAAAGTTGATCATACAAAATTTCAAAAATTTAAAAAGAAAAAAAAAAAAATTAAAAATAAATAATAAAAAAAAGGGGAAAATGGTTTATTTTGCTAAAAAGACCAAAAACAAAAAAAGACAAAAATAAAAAATACCAAAAATGACAAACGAACAAAACAGAAGAAAAAAAAACCAAAAATGAAAAAGCGATAAAAAAGAAAAACGCCAAAAAAAAGATCAAAAATGTGAAAACCATAAAACGTGACCAATAATGATTAAAAAATGACTAAAAACAAAAAAATTGACAAAAAACAACAATAAATAAAAGGGAAAAAAAGGACGAAAAATGACCAAAAACAAAAAAGGGCAAAAAATGAACAAAACGACAAAAAAATGACAAAAAACGATAAAAAAGAGCAAAAAAATAAAAAAACGATAAAAAGGAACGAAATGACAAAAAACGAAAATACGAAAAAAGACAAAAAAAACAAGAGGGAATTAAAACGAGCAAAAACGACAAAAAATAAAAACTCGCAAAAAAATCCAAAAACAACAAAAAAGGGAAAAAAACGACAAAAACAACAAACAAAAAGAAAAAACGAGCATAAACGACCAAAAAAAGTGAAAAAGACCCCAAAAAAAGCAAAAAAAGAATAAAAAAAGCGACAAAAAACGCAAAATCGACCAAAAACGATAGAGCGATAAACGTGAAAATGGTCAAAAACGTACAAGATCGACAAACTATAAATAACATGCAGAAATGGCAAAAATGTGCAAAATCGACAAAAACGATAAAAAAAAAAACGTAAAAAAATTGACCAAACATAAAAAGACAAAAAATGAACAAAAACGCCAAAAAAGGGCAAAAAGAACAAAAAAGACAAAAACAAAAAACAACAAAAACAACCAAAAACAAAAATGACAAAAAACGGACAAAACAACAAAAAAGGACAAACGACAAAAAAAAAATAAAACAACAAAAAACGAACAAAATGACAAAAACGAACAAAAACGAACAAAAACGACAAAAAACGAACAAAAAGACCAAAAACAACACAAAAATGACAAAAACGACAAAAAAACAAACATAACAACGAAAAACGAACAAAAATGACAAAAAGGACAAAAACGACAAAACGACAAAAATAACAAAACGACAAAAACAAACAAAAACAACAAAAAACGAACAAATGACAAAAACGAACAAAACGACAAACAACAAAAACAAAACGAAAAAAAAACAAACAAACAACCAAAACGAACAAAAATAACAAAAACCGAACAAAAACGACAAAACAAAAAATGAACAAAAACCAAAACACAAAAAACAAACAAAAACAACATAAATAACCAAAAACGAACAAAATGACAAAAACGAACAAAAACGACCAAAACCGAACAAAAACGACCAAAACAACAAAAACAACAAAAATGACCAAAAATGAACAAAAAAAACCAAATTATTGCATACCAACCTTCCTTTAAGTTGTAATGTAATTGCGATTACATAGATTTTATGATGTAATTGAGTTTTAGAAGAACTGATGTAATGTAATCAAACTTGTAATCGCGATTACATTACATCTAATTTTTTTGTCCAACCAAACACCCGAGTTAGATTGACAACGTAATGCCAATTATATTACGTTGTCCAATCCTGCAAACCAAACGGCCCTTAGTCTTTCAAGTTTGATCAGTTTGGGTTAGCTATAGGGCTAGTTCCCAGCTAGCGGAGGTTCACAGTGGAGACGATTAAGTACAGTGTCTTTTGACAGAAGAAAACTTTCGGCTTGTACCCAAACAAATCTCTACTCTTAAAACTTTAGGATTAAAGCGATTTGCAAGATAAATAAACTAGTTTTTTTTTACTAAATTAAAACATTGAATAAACCAAATTGGTAGTGTCACAAATGTACTAATTCAATTTGCTTATGGAAAGTGACAATTTCTAAAATCATAATTGATGATAGCAATCATAGTCCTATGAAGTAACAAATATAATTTAACTAATGATAACAAATTTGTTACTAATAACAAATATTTAGTAGTAAATAATTGATTACAATATAACTTATGTTTGTTAAACAATATGCTACTTATATGAGACAAGTATAAAAGATATTACTTTAGCAACAACAAATATTATTTAAAGAGTAAGTTACGGCAAGCAAATTTGTAACAAAATATATATATATAATATATATATATATAATATATATATATATAATATATATATATATATATATATTATATATATAATATATATATATAATATAACAAAAAAAAATATATATATATATATAACAAACAATATATATAATATATATATATATATATATATATTATATTATATATATATATATATATATATATATATATATATATAATATGTCCACAAATATTTATTATTAACAGTAAGTAAATGTTCTGTTTAAAAAATAAATCTACTAACAGTAAGTAATTTATAATGAATGCTAATAGTATCTACTACACAAATAAATATTTTGTTTGTAGTGTTAACAAATATATATAACGAAAGATTTTACACAATTGTGTTATATATATAGATATATATATATATATATATATATATATCTATATATATATATATATATTTTTATATATATATATTTTATATATATTATATATATATATATATATATATATATATATATATGCTTAATTGCAACTTGATATCCTTAACTATACCAATTTTTTAACTTGATACCCTAAACTTTTTTACTCGACAACTCGTTACCATCAACTATTTAATATTTTCAATTTGATACCCAAAATTTCAAAAAGGGACAAAATTATCCCTCCCATTCACTTTTCAACAGAACCCAACCCCTCTCCCTCCCGCTGGCTCACCACTCCCCCCCCCCACCCGGCCCTCGCCCTCGCCCTCTCCAGCCACTCCCCCCCAACACCCTCTAGCCACCCTCGACCCCCTCCCCCCGCTGCCCTAACCGTCGTCCCCGCTCCTCCCACCCTGGCTGCACTACCGCCCCTCCTCTCTCCGGGCGCGCGGGTAGTTGGAGGGGATGGACGGGTGGCCGAAGGGAGGGAGGAGGCGGGCGGGTGGCCGTGGGGGTCGGAGGGGGCGCGGGTGGTCGGAGGGGGGAGAGGGTAGGAGAGGGGTTGAAGGTGGGGGGAGGGCCGTAGTTTTCTGTTTAGATTAGGGGTATTTTTGTCCAAAAAAATTTTAGGGTATCAAGTTGTTAGAAGAAAAAAAAGTTTAGGATATCAAGTTAAAAAACTAGAATAGTTGAGGGTATCAAGTTACAATTAAGCCATATATATATATATATTTTTTTAATATATATATATATATATATATATATATATATATATATATATATATATATATCTATATATAATATATATATATCAAAACCCCACAATTTTATTCATTAGAAGGCGCAAAATGCTGTAAAAATAAAGGAAAAGCGACAGGAAAGAAGGTCCAAAGGCAAAATTCAGGAGAGCGCGGACTGCCAGAAGTCTGCAAGGCCGTGCTTGCATTGTCTGCTAACTTTGAGATTTTGGCGAAGAACCTCCCGGATAAATTGGTCAGACGAATATTGGTGACCCTCGTATCTGAATTTGTTGCGGTTCTTCCAGATGACCCACGTGATGGCGGCTGCGACGATCTGGTGGCTGTGAGATGCGTTAACCCAATTGGCCAGAAGATCGTTGAAGCTCCCACCGCCCTGGACTTGTCTGCAATGGTCAGAGAGCACTTTCTGTACCCTAGTCGGTAAATCCCTGGAGTAGAAAATGTGATCAACCATTTCTGATTGTTTCTCCATACAGCAATGACTTGCTGATGCTAAACTGAAGCCGATGGTATTTAGGATGACGTCAGTGGGGAGCTTCCTGCCCCATGCTCTTCACACTAGAATCGGCTATTTTTTGGGGATACAAGACTGCCAAAAAGGTCCCAAGATGGGGGAGGGTACCCCTCTACCGCGGACACACTTCTGGCCGAGGCAACTGTGAAGGATCCGCAGGCCGCAATAGACCACTGCAGGACGTCCGGTTCTATTTTGATCTTCAGTCCGGCATCTAGGAGTGCAGCTGCAGCTTCCTCTTCGACCCATTCTCGGTCCCGGTTCCAGTCGCCCGAGTGATCCCATAGCTCTCTGATCGTACTGTTTGAAGGAGCATCCGGTAGTTGGGGAAGGAGATCTTCTCTAGCCTAACGTTCGAAGGAATATGGATGATTCATCTGAACCCAACTGGAGGCGGATCATGGGCTCAACGAGGCTTCGACCTTGAAGGATTCGTCTCCATGACGCTGAGGATCTGCATTGGAATCAGCAGTGTGGATGAATATGTTTAAAATATCTGGCCTTCATGAACCGCGTCCAAAGGCATCGGCTCACTCGGAGCTTCCACCACAATTTCATCGAGAAGGCATCGACGACATGCAACAGCCTGTAGAAGCCCAGGCCTTCCTCATCTATGGGTCTGGCCATGGTGTCCCAGTTCGCCCAATGGTGTTTATCTTTACCGTCACAGTGGCCCCAGAAGAAGTTGGCGAAGAGGTTTTCGATGGATGTGAGGACCTTCTTGGGGGGAGCATGCGGCTAAGGTGTATATGGGGATAGAGGAGGGCATATGTTGAATCAGGATTGTCTTTCCGCCCGACGATAGAGTAGCATTGTGCTACCTCTCAAGTTTTTTTCTAATTTTGCCCACCAGCCCTTCGAAGATGCACACGTTGGATCTACCGTGTACCAACGGGCACCCTAAATAGGTAAATGGTGGGTAAGCAACAGAGAAGGAAGTAATGTTGGTATGAGTGGAGGCGTAGTCTCTGTTGGTCTTGTGATGAACGTAGATGACACTCTTGTTGGGATTGACGCGCTGACCAGAGCATCTGGTGTATCTCTGTAACGTATTGTGGACAGCCTATACTGATCTGACGTCCCCAGAGGAGAAAATGAGAAGACCATCAGCATATGCCAGTGGGTAATAACGGGCAGCCGCTAGAGGTGTGAAAATGCTAGAAGCCTGGGGTGCCCACCATACTGTTAAGATTTCTACTCAGCTTCAGCGGCTATGATGAAGATGGAAGAGGATAAAGGATCTCCTTGTCTGACACCGCAGCTAGATTTGAAGAAGCCTTCTGCTTGACCGTTAATAACCGTGGAGAACCATGAATTGCTGATCGATCTCCATACGATATTGGTCTAGATTTTTGAAAACCTGAAGGCCCTGAAAACCCAAATCATGAATTTCCAGTCCACCTTGTCGTAGGCCTTCTCCATGTCCAATTTGATAGCAATGTTTCTGCCCCTGGCTGGTAACTTCATGCATGTGATCATTTCCTGGGCCATCAGAATGTTGTCTAAGATGTTCCGGCCGCGTACAAGCCTCTGCTCATCGAAAATAATTTTGGGGAGGATCTCGGTCATACTGTTGGCTATAATCTTGGAGATGATTTTTTTCATGAAGGTGCACAGGCTTATAGGGCGAAAGTCTTTGAAGGTTTCTGGATTTTCCTGTTTGGGGATGAGAAATAGATTAGCACAGAAAATAGATCCGGTACCTAGCTCCTTGGAAAAATGCAATAGCCACCTCGTGGATATCCGACTTGATAATGTCCCAGCACTATCTGAAGAACACACCATTGAATCCGTCGGGTCCGGGTGCGCTGTGTTCGTCTAGGGCCCACACAGCGTATTTTACTTCTTGTTCAGAGGGGATGAGCTCCAGCCGGTTGTTGTCTCTGGCATCAATTAGGCGAGGGATCTCCGCTAGGAAATCTACATCCCTAAAAATTGCTTCTTTTGTGAACAAACGGGAGTAGAAGTCAGCGGCCGCCAGTTGGATACCACGTTGATCTTTGATCATGTTCCCATTTTCATCGGCGATCTGGTATAGGTTGAGCTGCTGTCTGTGTCCCTTGACACAGGCTAGAAGTAGCTAGTGTTTTTGTCTCCCTCACTGTCCCAAGTCAGTCTCATTTATGTTTTCAGAATTTATTCTCAATCTTCAACCGGAATTTCAGCATTGCTCTGGTCAGGTTTAGGGAGGTCCGGACGGCTGGAGATCTGTCAATGGCGAACAGCATTTTCGTGCGGGTGACGTCATCTTTGGCTGTGCGGATAGCCTGGAATGTCTCCAAATGCTTCCTTACTCCAAACAGTAAGGGCTTTCCTTGTAGCCTTAAGTTTGTTCGCAACTCGTGCCAGAGGGTCAAGGGTGACAGTACTACTCCATGCGACGGTGACGATGTTCTTAAACTGTGGTGGTGGCTCCAGAAGTCAAGGAAGCAAAAGTTTTCTTGATTTGGTTCGATTTGCTGGTAATTTTAATGAGAAGGGCGAGTGGTCCGACTCGGTAGTGTTGAGGTGCGAAAGATTGGAGATGATACCAAGGTCGGACCACTTCGAGTTGATGAGGGCATGGTCCAGGCGAGAGTATTGTCTACGTGCGCCCTCTTGCATGTTACACCAGGTGAAGGCGTTGCCATGGAACTAGAGGGGAGTGGGCGTTGAAGATGAAGCTGGTGAAGTTGCAGATTGCCGACGGGGGGGCGACCTCCTGACTTTTCCTCCCTGCAGGTGATAGCATTGAAGTCTACGACGCAGAGCCAGGGGCGGTTGTTGTTGTTAAGATGGGTGCTCAGCAGATCTTCCCACAACTGTTTACGTTCAGTAATGTCGTAGCTACCGTGCACGGCTGATAAGAGGGAGCGAGAGTTGAGCATAGGGTGTTCCACCCAGTACGAGAGGGCTTGTCTCGAATCATGGATGGTGCCGATCTTCACGTCATTAGTGGAAAGGATCCAAATATCGTGACAGCCGGCAATAGCCGAGGAGAAGCCTAACTGCATCTGGATGGATCTGATCTTGTTTGGGAGAATTTTGGGTTCGATGATCACGAGGATGTCAATTCTGTGAATTTTCTTGAGACTGTTTAGTCTTCTCAATGTACGTTTATTGCCAAGGCCCCTAACATTCCAAAAGAGGATGTTAAGCATTAGGGTTGTTGTTTGGGGTTTTTTTTGAGTTTCGTGGCAGACCTAATGGTCCTTAATGACCTTTTTAGAGTTTCCTTTGTTGGATTTTTTCGATGTGGAAGCTGCCTTACCGACCACCATTATGAAATTTTTTGTCTCTTCATTCGGGTGCATGTAAACCTCTCCGGCTATTTTTGCCACAGCCCCGAAGAAGCTATTAGTGGTGTTGATACTAGCCTCTAATGCTTGTTGCATCCTGGCGACTGGTGCTTGGCCAATGTTGGCCAAGTCTTCCGCACGAATGTTGGTCACCTTGTTTGGTATAGTGGGGGTGAGTGTCGGTAGATTGGGGGTCCTCAATGCCCGACGGGACCGAAGGGTTCTATGCTGATATAGGCTCCACAGCGGTGGAAGCCTCCCTTTTTGAGTCTCCGCTTATCCCTGGCCCATCTTCTGTTCTGTAAGCATTGTGGGTTCTTCTGTGCCTAAAGATCTTCTGTCTAGAGGGTCCTCTGTGGCCTTTGAATCCAGAATATCGAATTTGTTGGCGAGATTGATGCCTGGGGGATTGTATGGGACGATGTCTTGCCCTGGGGAGCTTGGTCTTGGGTATGGGCGCTACCCGAGCTGGCTTTGAATCTGATATGAGAGTTGGACAAGGACAAGATGGGTGATTGGTGGGATTTCCGGGGAGAGTGAATGGATACCTGTCACCCTCATTTTCCGTATTTCCCGTATTTTGTATTTATATTCGTATCTGGATTTTGGCATGTATTTTATTTTTCTCGACTTGTGGGATTTCGGTATTTCTCATATTTTGGATTTTGTCATGGCTCGGTTTTATTGGGTTGGTCTGGTTCGGTTTATGTAATGGAGCACCTTAACCTATGCTACCCCTCATCCCCACCCAACTCTCCCTCTTTATATCCCCACCTACCACTCTCTCTCTTCATTACCACCACCATTAATTTCCTTCTTCTTCTCTCCTTCCTCTACACAACTCTCCCAACCCTAGGCAAGTGCATCTTGCCACTACATGAGAACCCACTTTTCCTTGTCCATTTGATAGATTAGGACATGGTGATCAACATTAGAACTTGGGTTTTTGTGATTTGGAGCCTCCATTGTTGTAGATCTAAGTTATTTCTATTTTGGATTTTGCATGGTTTGAGCTACTTAAGTTGGATTTTATGGGTTTTTGATGTTTCCATGTGGAAGAGCATTCAATTCTACCCTGGTTAGAACTTTGGAAATCTGGATTTGGAGTTCGGATAGCCAAGTTATGAGATTTTGAAGTTTTGGAGCCATTGAAGCTTCTTCTCAGCCATGGAGAAGAAGACCCAGACCCTGCGTGCGTGTTTTTACGCGTACGCAGCTCTCTGCTTGCGTGCTTTTGCACGTACGCTGCTCCCTGTAGCGTGCGTGACTTTTCACGCAGCTGCTTCCTTGAGCGTGCGTGACTTTTCACGCAGCTGCTTCCTTGAGCGTGCGTGACTTTTCACGCAGCTGCTTCCCTGTAGCGTGCGTGACTTTTCACGCAGCTGCTTCCTTGAGCGTGCGTGACTTTTCACGCAGCTGCTTCCTTGAGCGTGCGTGACTTTTCACGTAGCTGCTTCCCTGTAGCGTGCGTGACTTTTCACGCAGCTGCTTCCTTCAGCGTGCGTGACTTTTCACGCAGATGCTTCCTTGAGCGTGCGTGACTTTTCACGCAGCTGCTTCCCTGTAGTGTGCGTGACTTTTCACGCAGCTGCTTCCTTGAGCGTGCGTGACTTTTCACGCAGCTGCTTCCTTGAGCGTGCGTGACTTTTCACGCAGCTGCTTCCTGTAGCGTGCGTGACTTTTCACGCAGCTGCTTCCCTGTAGCGTGCGTGACTTTTCACGCAGCTGCTTCCCTGAGCGTGCGTGACTTTTCACGCAGCTGCTCCCTGTAGCGTGCGTGACTTTTCACACAGCTGCTCCCTGTAGCGTGCGTGACTTTTCACGCAGCTGCTTCCCTGAGCGTGCGTGACTTTTCACGCAGCTGCTCCCTGTAGCGTGCGTGACTTTTCACGCAGCTGCTCCCTGTAGCGTGCTTGACTTTTCACGCAGCTGCTTCCTTGAGCGTGCGTGACTTTCACGCAGCTGCTCCTCTTGAGCGTGCGTGACTTTTCACGCAGCTGCTCCCTGTAGCGTGCGTGACTTTCACCTACGCTGCTCTCTTAGCGTGCGTGACTTTTTCGAACGTTGCTCCCCTGACCCCTTGCTTAACCCATATGCTCTTGGAGTTTGGTCTTATTTCTTTAAGCGTGACTTTTCTATAGTCCTGTATATTAATATTTATTAGATACTTTACGTCCATTTTATATCCTTACGCCTTTTGTCCTGAAATTGATAATCACGAATTTACTGGATATGTTTGGAATTGATAATTGACCATGACCTGATAGTGGCCCGTCGTGGCGCACTCTTGACTAGTACACTTGATATGATAACCTGACCTGATATATCTTGAATAGCTGTTGCGACGGCTACCTGACATGACATGACCTGTATAATTAATCCTGACACCGTGGACGATTGTGCTTGTACAAAATCCACTTGTCCTGTCTTGCATCATGTCTAGGAGGGGACTCCTGAGTACCACGGTCAGGAGTACCTACTGAATTGGACTAAGGTTAATAATTAGTATAATTCACTAGTCATGAAGAGATGTTCCCCAGTTACAGGCAATCCCGTTATCCCGGCCGCAAATGTTTGGACTTGTAGCCTGCCGACGAGTAGGGCACATTTCCAGCCCACTGTTATGTGGGGCACCCTCCATTGTCACTTAATGATTGAACTCTATTGTCACTATAATGCATTGTACTCTCTAGATTGTCACTATAATGATTGCTGGATAACCTGGATAGCTGCAGGGCCTGTGACTACTTGGAGCATCTTATTGCATCTTGCTAGTAACTATGATTGTGATACCTAGTTAGTTAATGTAGAAAGCCGTAGGCAATGATTGGCCGTGATTGCTTGGATGGAGTCTAGTACAGTATAGTATTGACTAGAATTGATTGATTGTAAGATTGTACCAGAATGATTGAAGGATTGTCACTCCAGATTGTCACTATAATGATTGTCACTCCAGATTGTCACTATAGTGATTGTCACCCAGATTGTCACTATAATGATTGTCACTCCAGATTGTCACTATAATGATTGTCACTCCAGATTGTCACTATAATGATTGTCACTCGATTGCTACTTGACCTGATTTCTTATATTTATCTTGCCGATAAATGGTGAGAGAAACCAAGTTCCGTTCAGACAAATAGTTACAACTCCGGTCCTTATTGGTTACGGGTTGTAACCTAGCTATCTGAATAGTCCCATGGTTATCTCATCGTATATCATCCTGACATGCTTTTCCATATGCCCTGTCTTTTAGTGATTCTATGCAAGATTGTCTTTTAATATTACCCATCATGCTTTTTTTAAATTACTGTCTCTTATTATGTAATTTTATTATTGTGCTAATTTGCTGGCTTTGGTTCTTATTTTGTGGCCTCCTTTGTGGCACTTGCTCTTCCTGTGGTCTGATCCAGCTGGTTTTGTATGGCCAGATACCGGAGCAGCAGCAAAGGATCTACCTGTCTTCCAGGCCGATGGTGGTCACCAGGCGTAACCAGGGCATCGAGTGGGTTTCTTTTGTTCTCCCACTGTAATATTATAAATTATTCTTTTGAGACGTTTAACCGACGAACAAGTGTTAGCTCGATTGTACTTACTTATTGTCTGCCTACGGGCTGTAACATGATGACAAGCCCCGGGGGTTGATCATGTATGACTGAACTCTTGCTAGTCCTCACATTTTGTAACGACTAGCTTCATGATCATCTGGATATGTAATATTTGGGACGCCTTACAATTGTATATTTGGAGATCTGATATCTTTGATTATTATTAGTTGGTTGAGATTGAGACAATAGGCTATTTTATAACCTTAAGAGACTGATGGATTGTAGTGAAACCCTCACATATCTAGACAGCCGTGACCGTATAGCGGTGTGGATCCCATTCCGTTATACGTAGCTGGCTATGTCAGCCCCCGCTCTCCAGTATTCTGGTTGTGGGGCTGACATACCGCCTTTCTTGTTGCCTTCCCTGCTCTCAGTTCAGATGAGCATGAAAGCAATGTTCAATTAAGTGGCCCCTTGTATGGCATGCTTGCAGTATATGATATTGTTGTCGTAATGATTTGGTGGGTATGTGTTTTGTTGCCGAGCGAGATTTGTATGTGGTTGGGAGGTCCTTCGATAAGTCCAGTTCCATACAGATTTTGACATAGTTTCCTTTGGAAAGGTTGCAAGTTTCTTCTGTCGGCGCTACGAACGTTCTGAATTCGCGAATGAGTAGCTGTCCTCCTCAAAACTGCGGGCCAAAACAAATGAGGGAAAGGTTCGGAAGAGTACCCATGCGGAGACGATAGCGGAGTCTTCTTTGATGTTAAAATCAGGGGACCATATATATACATATGTATATATATCGAATGAGTTGGATGTCCTCCTCAAAACTGCGGTGCAAAACAAATGAGGGAAAGGTTCGGAAGGGTAACCCATGCGGAACGATAGCGAGTCTTCTTTGATGTTAAAATCAGGGGACCATATATATATATATATATATATATTATATATATATATATATATATATATATATATATATAACAGTAATGAAAAATCAACTCTTAGATTGTTAGAATATTTTATTATTTCTTGTTGAAATCTGTAAACAAAAAAAAGTAAATTAATGTTACCGACCTCCGAAAAAGTCGCACACGAAGCACTGCCATAAGAGTTGATTCGGAACTATGTGCGGACTTGTCCGAATGCTCCTCCTAGTGGTAAAATCCCACTCTACCTGTATCTTCTCGTCGCACACAACTCGAAAAGAACGACCCTGACTTAGATCTGCCCAGAGCAAGGAATTTACAAACATAAACATACAATATTTTCGTATAGTTTTCAAGTGTAATAGTGAAGAAGAATGTCTCAATTTATAGGTATTCTAAGAGCTTTCCAACGGACATGAAATAAATACAAATAAATTCAGACATTACAATAGAAAACAAATGAAAAAAATGTGGTTGAAAGAACCTCAACAAAATTAAATGTAGCCAACGTTTCAAAAGCAAATTAATGAGCAACAGAAATATTTTTAGGGTCTTAACCTGAAAAAAAGAGATTGAATCGACATTCAGCACCCCAGACACATCACAACAAAATCAGGCCGGACTACTCCGTCAACGCGCATATGTGGCTCATAGGGCACACATACAATGCTTCAACGATGCGAAGTAAAGTGAAGTAATACAACACTCTCCAAAATGTTTGCACAGCCGATGTGGGACTCGGAAATAGGAATTTGGTTTTTAAAGGCCAGCAGCAGCAACAATCGACCCAGCCCTTTTCGAATAATCTTAGTTAACACCCTAAGCCATATGCAGATATGACTCCTGCTAGTGCTTTTCAGTTTGTAAGCAGTTCAAAATCAATGTGTACAAGTACAACCAATTCTTCATCGATTGGTATGAGAGTGAAATATATAAACATTCCTTTAACAAACATTGTCGTTAAACATGCCATTGTCATTTTTCCACTGTCATCATGCATTCATGCTACACAAACATTGCCACAGTCATGGTGCTACACAAACATTGCCTGTCATTTTTTTCAAATGAAATTTCACTAGTTAGTAACCCAACACTATCATCTTTGCCTAGATAACATTCCTTTAACAAAATTATGCATCAATACAATCCGAGGCCCAGTCCACGCCCGGCCAGGCCAAGCCCCGTCCAGCCTAGTCCGAAATCCACCACGTGGGTCACATGCTATAGTGCATGGACTTGAAAGGCCTCTTGGCATAGACCGGCCCACTTGACAGCTCAAAGCTCAGCCGCATGCGTCTTATATCTATTTCATTTATAAAAAACAGGAAGTGTATGAGAAAATTTCATCCTTTGCCCTCATGACAAGGGTACCTTCATTTATTTTCTTTATCAATAATTTGTTTTTATTACAACCCACACACGCCTATACGTTTTTACGGTTACGGTTACAACTCACACCGTCTACACGTTCTTATGGTTGAGGGCTCACGCTCGAATCCTGTCAATCATGTCCGGTGTCCAAGATACTTTTCATATGAGCTACAAGCAGATTTTCTTTATCAATATAAAATATATTCTTATTGGTTAGTTTAAATAAAAGTAACTTATTTAAAATTAATAGTATTATAACATTAGAGATTTCGTTCATGTATATTTTATTAGTTAGTTAATAAATAAAAAGTTTTTGAAATTGGTAGTATTATAACATTAGATGGTTGTTCATGTGCCCACCCTCCAGCCCACATGTTAATAAGCCCTCCATCCCACGTATTAATAAGCAATTGAGGCTCACAGGTGGTCACAAACGTTATTCGAAGTAAGGGTCTCATTTACAAACCCTAAACGACTCAATATTTTTTTTGGAGATTGAATATATTTTATCATTTATTATATTTTATCTGAAGTAATAAAGGTCTTTTATTTTTTTTTGTCTTTTAAGTCTTTTTTATGCTGTTATTGACACTCATAAATTATCTTACATTTTTTATCATTTTAATTTAAATATCTCATACATTAAATATGAAATTAATTTTTGCATGCACAGGAGTGCGGATATTAACTTTTGCATGCATGATAGAGGAATGCTCATGATAGGAGTGTCAATATTGTTAGTACATAAATAAATTTAAAATTTGAATGTTAAAAATTAAAGAGAAGTACACAATAACAATTTAGGAATGCTGATAATTTTTTTCTTATTTTTTTTCTTAATGTCTTAAATTGACATATAAAATCGGGCCATTCCTCCAAGATTTGAGTTTTTAATTGTTACGATCTATTTGATGTGATAACAATTATATACGGATAAGTTATGAATATATAAACATTATTTGAAAAACAATAATATATACTTTTTCGAAGAGATTTTGTTTTTATGAATATATAATTGAATTTATTATTCTACAAATATCTGTTCTTAATGAATAATCAACATAAATTAAATTGATTTTAATTAATCAGCTATACAAAAACCGTTCAATATCAAACTGCAACAATTGTCAAGATGACCTAAAGTAACCAACAAAGTACAAATGAAATTTTCGTTGAAAGAATCAAATTTTAACAAAATTTCATTGGGAGCACATAATTTCAAATATTATATATATATATATATATATATATAATTATCTATATATATATAATATATATATATATAATATATTATATATTGGGAGCACATAATTTCAAATTATATTATATATATATATATATATAGATATATTATATATTATATCTATATAATATATTTGAAATTATGTGCTCCTATCTAATATATTATATTATCTATATATATATATAATATATATTTGGAGCACATAATTTCAAATATATATATATTATATATATATATATATATATATAATATATATATATTATATATCAGGGCGGTCCGGGTCCAAGGCAGGTCGGACGACGGCCCAGGACCCCGACGAAAGGGACACCAATATAGAACTATCTCCAATAGAACTAATATGTATCATGTGCTTTTTTCAACAAAAAAGCATTATGGTGCAGTGGTTATAAATGCTAGACTTGTATTTAAGAGATTCTTGGTTCAAATCTTGACTACAACATTTTTTTGTTTTATTTATACTTTTTTTTACATTATGTATGGGGGTCCATTTTTTGAACTTTCGCCTCGGACCTCCATCAGCTCAGGACCGACCCTTATATATATAATATATATATATATATATATATATATATATATATATATATATGAGCCCCTTGAAAGGAAATTTCCTACTTATTCTATCTCCTTTCACTAATTCCAGCACTCACTAATTATTAGATCTATATACTACAAAAATAAAAAGAAATCCTTCCTTGGAAGGACATTTATCAAAGGGAAAACACCCTTCCATGAGAAATAATCGTAGAAACCTTTTCACAACATTTTATGAAAATATCTACCTGCTTTATCGATCACAATTCACATAGAACTTTTTATTTAAAAAAACAAATAAATAATAAAAACCCAGAACACAAGCAAGTTAATAATTTATCTTTCAATGGGATTAAATTGAGAGGCAAAGAAAATTCTCCCAAAAAAAAAAAGTTTGATCAAAATTCGCATATAAAATAAATGACTTGAATGAAGGAAATAAAGAGAGGGGATTATGTTGCTCAGTAACCGCTCGGAATAGAATTTCCATCCATCACAAAATTTCAGTACTTTTACTCATTTGAGGTCCTCATCATTGCAACCAACAATCCCTTCCATCTAACCATAAATAAATAAAACATCTCTACAAAGAAGAAATCAAATATTATTGGAGATTTCTAAGCAAAATTCAAAGAAATCAATAGAATAACAAGCCATAGAACTCAGCAACTTGAGAGAGAGAGAGCCTCTTCAGAATACAACCCTAACTTACACACGAGGGGTCTTATTTATAGAACATGTCGTACGAAAATGTCCTGCAATCCCATCTATTATTTACTGATTAACCCTCCAAGTTTCCCATTAAAGAGCGAATCCAATGAATGCCTGACTCGGCCCGATTGTGCAACTAGGGTTGGTATTTGGTAATGGGCAGGCGGCCGATGGTCCGCCGACTGGTCCGGGGAAAAGTTCCACCAGGCCGTAATCCGATTATGAAATAGCTGGCTCAATTTTTGCTTCCATCTATTTGGTCGGATTTGGATACTAGTCGATCGGATCCGAAGTTCAAATCATTGTATGGGATTTATCCATTTCTATACAAAATGATAGGTTAATTTTGGAAAATAAAAACAAATTTGAATAACGATAGTTGGTAGTACCTACAACTAAACTCATACGGTTGCAATTAAACTTTACCTGCTTCGACCTCTTTACTTCGTTCGTAAAGTAAGCACCGATAGTAACGAGGACAATTGACAAACTTTTAACATGTTAATAAAGAAAAATGGTTACCGAACTCAAGTGGCTCTTTGGTTACGAGAAGAGGCATAAGATCCGGCTGGGTGACGGAAGATCAGTGTATCTAGCCACGAGGCCGTATTATTCCTTCCATTTATTTGGTGGAAGTTGGAGGCAGCGGGCCCAACAGGCATGCAATGCAGCGTGTACAAAGTCCCGCGCCACCAGATAAGCACTTGCACGTATGAAAAAATTTCGTACAATAGGAATTATATGCTTTTGTTTTAGTTTCATGCTCTTGCATGACTTCATGATTTCATTGAGAAGAACTTCGTCAAGGAAGTATGCTAACATAAGCATCTGGCATGAAAGCCAAGCTAGTGAGTCTGTAGAAAGAAAAGTCTCGAGGTTTTGCAAACCTCTGCTTCACTTTTGATGAGTTAGGTGATGCCTCTAGTGATTTACTATAGGAGTATAAAAGCTTAAGAGTAAGTTTAAGCATGCTAAAATGATATTCAATCTTATCAGACTGAGATTGAAAGACTTACTACTCTACTACGAGAAGTTAATGATACATCTTCTTATAATAATCAAGACGAGATATCCAAACTTAAGCTTAGTCTTCATGAGGCTCTTGACTGCATTGATAAGAGATCTCAAGATAATACTAAACTCAAGTAGGAACTCGAATCTGAAAAGAAGAAGTACCTTATAGCCTCTCTTAGAGTAGATACTTTAAATGCTAAGTACGATAAAATATATGCTACTTCTAAAATATTAGAGACTAGATTGGATAAAATGGTTGAACAACCTATATCCAACCTAACACGGAACAAGTCGCCAAATAAGTGAGCATACACAATAAGACTTATCCAAGAAAGTAATAGATCTCATAATCATGCATGCAGAACACACCAAAACAAGTCACATCACTATTGGCCTACTGATATGGTCACACCTGATTTTGATAACCGACTGACAACTCTAGTTCGAAACACAAATAATATACAGGTACGGTACTGCTGCTGAACGACTGCAATCTTGTTACTATATTTAGTCAGAGTCTTTGCCAATGATAATCACATAACTGATTGAGACATTTTTTCTACTTTGTTATGTATTTTTCAGTTTTATGAGTTTAGAAAAAAAATGTACGGTTGAACGAGATTGACACTTGGTTCAGCTACAAAAAATCCACCTACCAAATAGCCTACCCAATAATTTATTTGATCAGTCTATTTATAAACCCACACCACTTATTAATAGGGTGCAACTCGGGCGGGTTGGGTCGGACTTGAGGTCAACCCGAGTCCAACCCGATGAATCATAAGCCTAGTCCGAGTCCAAGCCCAACCCGACCACGGGTTCAACATATGAAGCCCAAGACCAAGCCCAGAGGATCAGATTAGGTCGGGTCCATCGGGCTTTAATATAATATTTTAAATAATTTTAAACAAAAGTAATATTAAACACATAATCAAATAGCAATCAATCCTTGATCATTACAAAATACAAACTGAAGTAAGATTTAGGATAAGTAGTTGAAGAGTTTGGGTGAAGAAATTAACGGGTTTACCAGATCGAGGTTGGGTTTAGCGAGCCCAAGTTGCACCCCTACTTATCAAATAGCCCACAAATCCACAAAAACTAAAGTCCATTCTTCATGATTAAAACCTGAATACAGGACAAACGAACTTGGATCGAGTTCTGTCCGAACTCGGATCGAGAACTTGGTCCCCCCCGAACCCAGTTTTCGAGGGATCTGGCCATCCTTAAGAACAAGCTCCAAACGTTTGAATTTTTGAATGTTGGACTACCGAACTCTGCCCAAGTTCTGTACAATAAAATACTATAAATAGATGAGAATTCTTTATTCTATTCACTCATTCATATTGTATCACACCCCAGTACCGAAATACGGAGACGGACTAGGCCACTACTCCATATGAGGTATACAACGTCATACGACGATCGTGGCTGTTAAGAGCAAGGGGGTGCATGCTACATTCAAGTCTCCTATGCTCTCACAGAGGATCTATGTCTCAATCATTCAAAGCAAGAAAACATTAATTAATGAACATATGAGATAAAGCAGTAAGTCGTCCCTGACGCTTCATCAAAATGATCATGGGGATCTAGCTTTATAAGTTAGCTAGCCCATAGTGTCATAGGTACATAATTGTATTCAGCTGCAGTCTTGATTTAATTACAAATTATGTAAAAACAAAATATCCAGATTAGCCGGCTAAACAGGTGCCGGTGGCTAAACGCCAGAACATAAGTAAAGATACTAGAGTGGTGGAGAAGAAATCCACTCGAGTCCCCGCCCCATGCTCCTAGTATGCACCATTGACGTCGGGAAGGAAGTTTGGATCCTCAGGCGCTTCACGAGATCTGGCCAAACAAAACCAGCGGGGTCTGCCCCGAATAGCAAGTACCGCAAGGAAGCACAAAAGAGTGAGATAAACCCAAGCATAAAATAATAATACTAGTAATAATAAAAGCTTTCGGTCGTAACCTCGGTCCACAGCCTGTCCTAGCACGATAGTCCAACCCAACAACCAAACAAGGACATGGGTTAGACCACGCACCATGACAGTCCATGTCCCTCGGCTACTAACGAAAGTTACAAGGCACAGTCAAGTCATTTTTCAAGCGCCATTCATTCATACGGCTTTCATATTTGGCAGAGTTATCCCCGCGATACTGATTAAAGGAATCTCATATCGTGTCAACCCAGCAGGGCTAGCCAAACCATAAGACATATGCACATTGATTATACACCGGTCCCCCGGAGGGCTACCGTGCTAAAACATATAACACATAGCTCGTAGGAGTCGGATATAGCCATCCGCTATAGGCGAGTGAAACCATATTCGTGACGGCCAACCCGATACGTCAGGACTGGGCCTGGGATGGCTAGTATGGCACGATCTCGGGATTCTTCCCACCATGCATCTACCAAGTTAGTTGCCTAGTTAATCCCTAGGTTATCCTCGAAGTTCACATGTCGTAGTCACATGCCCACTCCCCTAGATGTAGTACATTGTACGAGTACCCCAAGAAGTGATCCGTACTGGCTCATAGAGTCATACATATATCCCCTTCTTGGTGTAATGCAACACAACACATACCACATCATTGCTACTGACGAATCCCTATGTAATTGCTGGACTCTTAGAGGTATTGACAGGTATCACATAGGAACACTCAGCACTTAGGATAGCACATCGGTGCTCACATAGATTGTACCTTAGTACACACATAGGGTTATCCAGCATACGCATAGGAGTCAGATCAGGAATGAACGACAAGACACAAGAAAATAGAACAAGAAGGCACTATGCACTTAGGGTATGAAGTGCTCGCAAGTCATGAAGTGGCCCTAACGGCGCACAGGCAATATGTAAGGTAAAAGGTGCACAAGGAGCAAGGTGCACAAGGTGCCAAAGTCACATATGAATTCTGGTTAAAGTGAGACATGAAAATTCTTGAAGCCAAGACAAAGATCTATAACTTTCATGTTGGGAGCTTGGAGAAATTTTGGCCACAATTCAGCCAAATAGGACATAAACAGCCAAAAACAGCCAAAATAGGCACTATGCGGCACTATGCAGCCTTCTGTGGCAATATGCGGCACTCCCATATACGGCTCGGATACTATGCGGTACTATGCGACACTATACGGCACTCCCATATGCGGCTCGGATACTATACGGCACTATGTGGCACTATGCGGCACTCCCATATACGGTTCGGACACTATGCGGCACTATGCGGCACTCCCATATGCGGCTCGGATACTATACGGCACTATGCGGCACTATACGGCACTCTTATATGCGGCTCGGTACTATGCAGCACTCCCATATGCGGCTCGAACACTATACGGTACTATACGGCACTCCCATATGCGACTCGGACACTATGCGGTACTATACGGCACTCCCATATGCGGCTCGGCACTATGCGGCACTATATAGCACTCCCATATACGGCTCGGCACTATGCAGCACTCCCATATACGGTTCGAACACTATGCGGTACTATACGGCACTTCCATATACGGCTCGGATACTATGCGGCACTATGCGGCACTCCCATATGCGACACACTATACGGTTCTCCCATATACGGCACTATGCGACACTCCCATATGCGACTTGGCACTATACGACACTTCCATATGCGGCTTGGCACTATTCATGCGATACTAGTTATCATCCCTGCCAAAACCAGGACAGATGATATAAAATTATCCAAATATTGTTTTGGCCATAACTTCCTCAAAACAAGTCGAAATCTAACTTTTCAAAGGTCAAAATTATGTAGAAAAAATTTCCTACAACCTAGGACCATTAGTTTTCAAAAATAACCAAGTTTGATAGATCAAAACTATGTAAATATATAAAATCCTAGTTTTAGAAACTTAGATCTACACAAAACTAGCCATTAGAATCAAAAACTCCAAGAACTAAACTTGTAGAGAATGAAAGAAGAACAATATAGACAAATAAGATCAAAGAAAAAATCAAGAATAAAAAATGCACAAATCTTCACTTTTGAGCAAGTTGTACTTGCCTAAGGATGGTGGTTGAGGAAAATAAATTGAAGAGTGAATGAGGGAGAGAGTGAGAAGAGAATATAAATAGGGGTTGGGTTGGCTTAAGAAAACCCTAATCTCTAAACATGCTCTAACCCTTCCACTAATGACATGCTTAAAAGCTACATGCAACCATTAAATAATAATAAATAGAATTATGCACATGCTAAATATGGGATACCATATACAGAATTCATGAAAGAATACGTATATCGGGATCGGGGAGTGACATATTATCACGCCCCAAAACTAGAATACTAGAGAGCGGCGGACAGACACAGCCAGCTACGTATATAGAAGTGAATCCCACCTCGCAATACGGTCACAGCTGTCTAGATGCATGAGGGTTTAACTACAAGCCAACAGTCTCTTATGGTCAAGTACAAGCCTAGTGTCTCAATCTTAAGCAACCAAGTAAATATAACAAGATGGTAGATCATCAGACATACAAAATAAGGCATGTCATACATTATATATTCAGATGATCATGAAGCTAGTCATACAAAATACGAAGACTAGCAAGAGTTTAAGTCATACATGATCAACCCTAGGATTTGTCAATCATGTTACAGCCTTAGGCAGATAGGAATGTAAATTTAACATGAGCTAACACTTGCTCGACGGCTAAACGCCTCAAAAGAATAATTTACAATAGAGTGGGAGAGCAAAATAAAATCCACTCGTTGCCAGGGTTGCATCTAATGTTCACCATCTGGCTGGAAGGCTGGAAGATCCTCGAGTGCTACTCCGAAATCTGACTATACAAAACCAGCTGGGTCAGACCCCAGAAAGAGCAAGTGCCACAAGGGAGGCTTCACTTAAGAACTAAAACCAGCATATTAGCACATAAGACATAATGATAACGAAAGACATGAATTAAAGGAAACAGGGTGATAAATGATAAGATAACTAAAGGACTATTCCAGTAACCAAGTTACAACCCATAAACCAAATAAGGACCGGGGTTGTAACCCTTCACCTGAACAAACTTAGTCTCTAACCAATTATCGATAAAGTAAATGTATAATAGTAACGTGTTGAGATAACCATGTACTGATCTTGCCTAGGCAAGACTAGTCTAGACTCCATCCATCAATCACGGCCAAGCAATGAGTACGGCTTGATACTTTAACTAACTAGGGTTATCACAAGCTTAGTTACTAAAAAGATGCATCGAGATGTTCCAATAGCCACAAGCCCTGCAGACTTAATCCAGGTTATCCGGTCGCAAGTTGAGAGAGTTGGATTAGGTGACTTGGGGGTGCAACACATGACAGTGTGCTGGAAATATGCCCTACTCGACGGTAGGCTATAAGTCCAATTAGAGCGCCCAAATAATGGGACTGCCTGTAGCTGAAAAATCTCTTCATGGACTACTTGATCAATCTAGTTATTATCCTAGTCAGATTCAGTATGAATCCCTGACCGTGGTAACCAGAAATCCATGTCCTAGATATGATACAAGATGAGACATGTAGCTTATACAAGCACAACCATCCACGGTGTCAAGACAAGAGTTACTTAGCGGGTCAAGATAGCCGTCGCAACAGCATATCAAGATTTATCATGTTAGGTTACTTATCAAGATTAATTGTCAAGAACGCGCCTTAGCGGACCACCATCAAGAATTAATGTCAAGTTACTTGTCAAAAGTGCGCCACGATGGATCACTATCAAGAGTTATCATGTAAAGTTACAATGTTATGTCGTGTTCATGTAAGTGCACCACGGCGGGCCAATACCAAGGAGTTATTAGAGAGTGTTTGTGACATACCAAGATCGTGTTTTTAAAACTCAGAGTATATGTGCAACATAGAAAATAAAATTATAGGACCAGTCAAGCAAGAGTACAAGCAAGGTCACAACTCACACTAAGGACCATGGGGACAAATATGGATAATTGCAAGAGAAAGCACAAAGGATCAATAGGGTGACATGGAGAGCATGCGTCCAGGGCTATGCGCCCATGCATGTGCCCACATGGGTGAGGTAGGGTGTGTAGGACCGATTGTAGGAACGAGTTGTAAAGCGTAATACTCTAGAGGGGGGGTGAATAGAGTAGGCAGCGGAAATTAACTATTTAAAAAAAATGTTAGTAACAAGATCACAGATAATATATCACAGATATGTAAATAAAAAGAGAGAGAGAGCAAACGCAAACACAAGGATGTATACTGATTTCCCTCTTGTGAGGACTAGTCCAGTCGGAAGAACTCTAGCTTCCAGTTGAATCCACTATGGAAAATCACCACAAGTTTTCATCCGAAGTTCTTGCAACTTCTACAACGCGAGCTTTGATCCGAAGTACTCGACCAACTTCAATTGTGAAGTGTGTAACTTCAATCAAGCCTCCGATTACAACCACTCTGAAACTTCTAGACCGTACCGCACTGGCAAATCGACTAGAGGATTGTAACTGGCTTGGGATTTGAAAATGAAAGCTCAGAATACTTTGGAAGAAGTAGTAGGCTTATAGAGAAGAGATATGAAAGTGAATGAGTGTGTTGAAATGATCGAAATCCTTCTCTATTTATAGTTTTTTCAAAGGCAGAATTCTGACAGAATTCGGGCAGAATTCGGGCAGAACTCTATGAGAAAATCTCGGTGGGATCCGTAACTGCAGGAAGACCAAGTTCAAAAAGCAACGTTCACTAACCGAACTCTGGCCGAACTCTGGCCGAATTCGGGCCGAACTCTGGCCGAATTCTCCTGGAGTTCTGTTGGAGTTCTGTCAGGGTTTTTGCAAAATAGTTTTGGACTTTTTGAAAAGTCAAACAGTTAGGAAGTAGTTTGGGCTTTTGTAAATGGGCTTGTTTTCAAAATGAAAGGGTATTTTGAAAACGTTTATTGGGTAGCCTATTTGCCAGTACGATGAAGTTTATATCGTATTCCTAGACTCAATAAATATGCAAAATACATTGACGAAATAGGAAAACCAAGAGCCCTTTGATGACGCCTTTCTTCAAATATCTGAGCAGACATGAAGACGCCTTTTCCTTTGACGGCGGTCGTCCAAAGATAAACAGATCTGGAAATCTGAATACCTTTCGGGGGCTTCGCCCCCGAACCCCTGACGGGGGACGTTGCCCCCTCGACCCCTGTCCGCTGACCGGGCAGCGGAACCCCCGATGCGAGGCCCGGATAGGTCGTTAGGCGGTTCAGAGAAATCTTCTTGTATAACGCCGTCTTTGGCCCATCAATAATTCTCTGTTGCATATGTTCTGGTTTTATCATGTTTGATCATGCTTACTGCATGTCTATAAGAACATATTAGACAAACAGAATAATATGATACAAGCATAGCAATATTGATATAGAACATTAGGACAATGCTAACATAAGGACAATGCTAAGTTTAAGTAGAAACATGATAGTGATTACATGAATATTAGTGATGTCATTATGTTAAACTTAATTGATTAGCCATATTCAAAAACTTGATATAATCATTGGGCTAACAGGGTGCATGGTCTATGCGCCCACATAGGTGAGGCAGGGTGCATGGTCTATACGCCCACATGGGTGAGGCAGAGTGTACTTGGAAGATAAGTTTAGAGGCCATCTTTCATGACAAGTGGGTGCATAAGGAAAACTATGCACCCAAGCAGAGAACATGGGTGCACTTGGCCGCATATAGAGGCTATGCGCCTAGGCAGGGGAGTCCTTGGGCGCATATATAGGGCTATGCGCCCAAGCAGAGAGCATTGGGCCTTGGACGCATACACATGGCTATGCGCCCAAAGGAAGGCAGTTGTGGGCACATGAAAATACTATGCGCCCAGCACTGTTCTTCTTTCCCAATCCGAGAACTTGTGTTCATGGAACCCATGAACTTCCCAAGTTCACAAATCACACAGAATAAATCGAAATTCGGGTTTTCAAAGGTCTATTTTGAGTAAAATCAAATTCTCTACAACATGGAACAATAAAAACTTGAAAAATAATGAAGTTTGATAGATCAAAACCCAAGAAAACCAAGAATTGAGAAAAACTTAGATCTACAAGATTTAATCCACCAAAACCAAAAGTGCTAAGTACTAAAGAGTCATAAAACTAAGTAATGAAAACTTTGGAACCATAAAACATGAGATCTCTCATGAAGCAAGATTACACTTGCCTAAGGTGGCTGGAGAGAATTAATGGAGGAAGAAGAAGTAAATGAAAAATAAATGAAAGTAAAGGAGGAGGAGAGAGAAGGGGTTGATATTTATATCAATCCTCTCCATCTCTAACAAAAATCAAATAAACCAAGCCAAGCTAAACCAAGTTAAACGAAGACCAAACCAAGCCAAGCCATGCTAGACAAGTCAAAATACGGGTTGGATATCCGTACACGTATACTGAAAATACGTATAACAAAAAACGGGTGTAAAACCCCTAAATTTCTACTATATTTTTTATAAATTTAGTACTGATTTTTTTTTATTTGTACGTCGCGTAGTTGCATTGTACGTCGTGTGCGAAATTTTGTTTTTCGTAATTGCTCGACGAGTGCGAATATGTGCGAGCGTACATATTTTTAGAAAAATATTTTTCTATTTTTATAGTTTCAAAATAATATATATTATTTGTATTTGTATTTTACTTAAAGCTGTGAAAAGTATCAAGATTGCCAAAACTTATTACTTTTATTTATTTACAAAAGGCTATCTTATTTAATAGTGGTAAATTTGAAAAATATTTTTATGCAAATATTCCTTGCATATTAGGTACATGAATTTGAATTCATATATAATTCCATTTTCAAAATTTATTAATATTAATATTTTATTATTCAAAAAGATATTTAAAATTTATTAATTTTGAAATTATTATTATTAGTATTTTGGATGACATTATTGTGGCAATTTAAATCTCGATTTGATTTCATGGATTGGTTTAAATAGTAAATTAATATCTATATTAAAATTTAATTTATATTATTTGATTTAAACTAAAAGATAGAATGTAATTATATTTAAATTGATTTAGATTTAGATTTGAAATTTTTGAATTTGATTTAAATTAATATACGATTTATCTATGGGAGATTTAAATTTTTCTACATCCTTATCCAACTGGGAATTCCCACCTCCTATATAAGGAGAGGTACTCATCCATTATTTTTCTATAATTATTCTTCCACAAATTTCTACCACAAAAGTGAGTGCATCGTGTCGGTGTCCAATCCTTTCCTTGTCAGCCGTGATTGGCCTCGGGTCCGACCCCGGGTGACCTTCTTATTCTATTATTTTATACATACATTTATTTCTCCGTGTCGACAACTCCGACACGATATATCAAATTTTCTAATCTAAACCCCGTCCCCGCACGTGTCCTCCTTCCAGCCTCCAACCCGCGACTGCAGCCATCACCGTGAGCCCGACCATCACATCCTCCACAACCTCTCGATCCAAACCCGAATCCCGGTATCACCGCCATCAACTCCACCCTTAGCCAAACCTGCCCACCAACCTCCGACTCCCTTCTCGCCATCACCACTACCAGCACCCTCTCGACTTGTCCAACACCCCACGCCGGCGCAGCACTACAGCCCCAAAACCTCCTCCTCGTATCGCCGCCAACTACTCCATGTCTAGTTGATGCCAGGTCGCCGCACCATCTCCCCAACTCCTCTTCTCCGTCGAACCCCGTCAACATGGCTGCTCGACCCAAACCCACTGCCACCACTCTTTCCTGCCACCCTTACACAGCTCACCACCGGCCTCCCCTCACAATCATCGTGGCCAACTCCGGCCAACCCCACCAAACCACCACCACCCGACCACACCACCACCGCGGCAGCCCAAACCACCACCACCATCAGCAACAGAAAGAAATCCCCAAAAATCCAAAAAAATCCTAACCTAATCACTCACCTCTATACTGGCCAGATCGACCGCCGCGGCGTGCCAACGCCGCCCGTGTCCGCCGCTGACCCTCGAACCCACCGTCCCCCTCGAATGTTTTGTTCTCATTACTATCAAGTTAGCATTATGCTATTTAACTAGTAAATGTTAGTTAGTTAATTTTAGCTATATATATATATATATATATATATATATATATATATATATATATATATATATCAAGGTTCAAAGTATCGGTATCGGAATCGGTATCAGACTTTTCCTATGAGTATTGGTATCGGCGATATCGGTAGTATCGGCAGTTTCGGATCGGTATCGATATCGGAATCGGTATCGGGCTTGTCTTTAATAGAATGTTTTGTTCTCATTACTATCAAGTTAGCATTATGCTATTTAACTAGTAAATGTTAGTTAGTTAATTTTAGCTATATATATATATATTTTTTTTTTTTTTAGCTATATATATATATATATATATATATATATATATATATATATATCAAGGTTCAAAGTATCGGTATCGGACTTTTCCTATGAGTATTGGTATCGGCAATATCTAGTATCGGCAGTTTCGGATCGGAGTATCGAATTTTTTGGTATTAGGAAACAAATAATTATCGGTAGTATCGGATTCTTTTACATGCTTTTACAACCTTATTATGCTTTCAACCTAGGTTCACAATATCAGTATCGGAATCGGTATCGGACTATTCCTACGCTGTTTAATTTTCTTTACCGAATTGACCGGAACAAAGCCCCCCAATGTCGGCATCGGTCAATATTTGTTATCGGTCGGTATCGGATCGGAACATGCCAAACCGTATCGGTATCGGCCGTATCGGATCGGTATCGGCCGATACTTTAAACCATGAATTATATATATATATATATATATATATATATATATATATATATACTGACTCGTCAAGTTGAACCGTGTATAACATGCTCGACGCTTAAGAGGAATCATTTGGACTTAGTGGTATCGGTATCGAACTATCGGTATCGGTATCGAACTATCGGTATCGGTATCGGTATCAAACTATCGGTATCGCTAGCAGACTATCGGTATCGGTATTGAACTATCGGTATCGGTATCGAACTATCGGTATCGGTATCGTACTATCGATATCAGACTATCGGTATTGGTATCGCACTATCGGTATCGGTATCGAACTATCGGTATCGGTATCGGTATCCGTATGTACTTAGTATCGATCATAGCAGATTAGTATCGGTATATCCGTATGTACTTAGTACCCATCGCGAGGACGCGATCCGCAGGACCTACAAAAGCGCTGCCTCGAAGAAGATACGGGATATGATTCATGACCTGAAAATGGGGCAGACGAGGCCGAATTGGATCCGGTAGGACTATTATGAGGACCTTCTAGATATGATGAATACTCCTGCGTACAAGGAGAAATCGGAGAAGGCGAAGGTGAACCGACGGGTCGCGGGGCTTCATACGGGGGGATCCAGGCCCCACACAGCGACGCTTGCAGATCTGGTGAGATACCGTAAATTCATTTTACTATCTAATTAGGTATTATTAATATACGGAGTTAATTAAGTTCTACGAAAATTTCGTATGCAGACCCAACGGGCGGTGAAGGAGGGAAGGGCGCCAGAATCGGTCACCATGCACGACGTCTTCCAGCATACGCACAAGAGACGGAAGGACGGGAGCTTCGTCGACGAGAGGACCAAGGAGACTGATGTAAGTACTTATGTTTATGAGATTTACGTTATAATTAAAAGTATTCGGACTATAACTTAGGTCAACTTAGGATTCACACTTAGCTTAGTGAAACATATGATTTAGATTACAACTTAGGTAAATCTTATAAAAAAAACACATTTATTTGATAGGCTGCGTATCGTGAGGCCCTTAGTCGGGCTCAGTTAACTGAGACCAAGGATATCGGTGAAGCGACGCCCTCCCGGACGCCCTCTTCTTTGGCCGCTTGCAACAACTTGTTCGTAGATACCGTCGGCGGCTTTAAGAAAGGGCACCTGTACGGAGTCGGCTCCCTAGGGCCGTTGCACATGGCGACACAGAGATTTCCACCGACACCGCCTCCTCCCGCGGCCCCGGCAGACGATGATGTTAGGTCGCAGCTGTACGAGGCGGTGTCGTCCTTACGGGAGCAAATTGTCACGTACTTTCTGCCTCCGTCTGCTGCTACCGGTCCGTCTGCTGCTGGTGTCGGTCCGTATTCTACACGTGCCGGTCCGTCGACTGCTGCTCCCGGTCCTTCTTCCGTTGGTCATCTTTCTTTCAACCCTGCTGCCTTGGTACCCCTTCGACTGTGACGACACTCCTTGATCTCATGTCTCCAGAGCAGCTATGCCGACTTCCGAGCAGTGTCTACGACGACTTGCCGCCGTACCTAGTGGAGCAGTATATTCGTCGGTCGCAGCAGGGATTACCACCACCGGGCAATCGAACTCCTCCTCCTTAAAGTATTGTAATTAAGAAATTTGGAATATTTGTGAGAATTTTGGAATATTTGTAGGAATTTCGGATTATTGGCGACGGATATTAGTTTATGATTTCAGAATATTTGTGATAATTTTATATTGGTGTGCACTATATATTTGGTCTATGTGATTGTTGGATAATTGGTGTGTATTTTTGTGATTGTTTGGTCTATGTGATTGTTTGGTTTATGCATATTTGTGTGAACAGGGAAAGCTTTGCATTTTTTTTCAAAAAAATCTCAGTTAGCGACAGACTAGTGACCACTTAGCGACGGATATTTCCAGTTTCCGACTACTTTTCGACGGAATATCCGTCGCTACCTGGAGATTTGAAACTGTTTCCAGTTAGCGACGGTGGTCGACGGATTCGCGTCGGAAAATCGGTCGCTAAGGTTCTGGAAATAAATAGTTCGACAGAATAGCGACGAACATCCGTCGCCAAGGTTCTAGAAATGCATGACATTTCCAGAACCATGGCGACGGATTATCCGTCACCAGTCCGTCGCTTCATCGATGGATGAGCGGGAATGGCGATGACTCATCCGTTGCCATGGTTCTGGAAATGCCAAGCATTTCCAGAACCTGGTCGACGGATTATCCGTCAGTATTCCGTCGCTAATCCGTCCTTTGATAGCGACGACATTCGACGGAATAGCGACGGTACGATACCCTCTGATACGCTGTTATGACGGTTTACCGACGGATTATCCGTCGCTAGCTTCTACACAGTTTAGTATTTAATACTTGAAATCGACGAAAACCGTCGGAAAGTCGTCGCTAAAGCATCGTATTGTGACGACGAAAAGCCGTCACTAATCCGTCGCTTGATGACTACTTAGCGATGGATCATTATTAGCGACGAGCTGATTGCCGACGGATTATTTTGACCAAGATCCGTCAGTGATCGGTCGCTAATACATATTGCCGACGGACGGGCGACGAATCTGGCCGTCGCTAAATCGACATATTTTGGTAGTTTATATCTCTCTCTCACTCTCTCTATATAAATCTCTACACACACAACAATAATATATATAAAGACTCCCACACACCCATATGTATATTGACACAATATATATATATATATATATATATATATATATATATATATATATATTGACAATATATATATTATATATATATATATATATTGTCAATATATATATATATATATATATATATATATATAAAATATTATATATATATAGAATATGATACATGTAGATACCATATGATACATTAAGAACAACACTCTAACAATAAAATCTGAGATTAAAGTCACAATAAATCATTCACACAAATATCATACCACATGGTGTGTCCAAAATTGGGGGTTTTCCACTAGGACACAAACACAACACAAATGACACTCCTATGACCTCCAAATGGACATAAAATGGACACAAATGGAGATACAACCATGAAGGTCATTCCTATGGGCTCAAATTAATCCTAAATGCATGTAGGAATGAAATAGAGAAGAGATTATACCTCCCGGTTGATCGAATCTAAGAAAACTCCTTCCGATACGATACCGACACGAGGAGACCTCCAAATGGACACAAACGAGTTCCCGAAACTCCCAAAATCTAGCTAGCTCCTCCTTTTGGTGAAGATAGAGAAGAAAAGAAAAGGATTGATAGATGAATGGATTGATTTGATGGTGGAATGAATGGAGACCTCTCTAATTTTTGGGGAAGAACAAGAGAGAGAATATAGAGTAGATAATAACAAATGAGCCCATCCCTATCCCTCTAGCTATGGCCGGCCAAGGAAAGCATAGGTGTCTCCTATTAGCAAATGTCCACAAAGCCCCCACTGTCTTATTAATTAATATTAGGAAAATGATTTTAGGTTGAGGCTAAATTAGTCATGTTTTAAGTCTCTAATCAAACTAACCTATCCATGAATAATTAGTCTAACACACTAACTAAAATATTGTCATGTGGGCCATGCCTAACTAATGATGGGTCCCACTAGAGTCAAAGCTACCCCGGGTCCCCGATACAAGTCGAATTGAGTTAAAATTCGAACCCGACTCAAATAAGCCCAAAATAATATCATAAATAAATAATAAATTCCAAAATTATTCTAAAGTAGAAAATGACCAAAATACCCCTGTTCATGAAAACTAGGGGTGACACCTGGTTATCTCGCCAGGTGTGTGCTCTTGTCTTTCACAGGTGTTCTAAGCCGTGGCCATGATCATCTCTATTTCTTCGAGGATGATCGCGCTTGGATCTTCTTCGCTTCGCTCGCCAAAATCATTACTTTTCTCATGTATGTTTCCTTTACTTGTTGGTAGTAGATTTGTCTCCGTCCAACATATTGTATCAAGACAATTCATTATCATTATATGATATCTTTTATTCATTTATTTTGTGGATAAGATTAGTTAGTTGTGGTTTACTACATTTTACAGCTTATATATTCGAGACCCATGTATTCGTATGTATACAGCTGGCATGTCTACGTTCCTAGTCCTACTTATTTTAGGACTGGAGCGTTACAACGGGAGTGACACAGGTTGAGCTGGTGGTTCTTGGCCCCCGGTAGGCATGACTCTGGAGGCTACCCCTGAATGCTGGGCTTGGTCTCCAGGTTGCTGTTGGTTCGCTGGTGGTGCTCCGTCTCACTGATCGTAGGACCAGGAGCAATGCCGCTGAAGAAATGACATGGGAAACAATAACGAGGGACCATGATAGATCGAGGATATAAGCATGTGATCAGGTCAAGATTTCGAAAAGATTAGAAGACACGAGTGGAGATCAAAGGTGAGTGCTGATTGAGACATCTATTCAATGAAACCCTCATACATCTTGATTTACAAGACCTGCATGGGCCACCACTTAAACCATGTCATGCCCCAAACTAGAATACTGGAGAGTGGAGGACAGACACAGCCAGTGTCACGACCCGTATCCTGATTAGGGGCACGAGTACGTGGGTACGTCCAGCCTATGCCGCAGAATCGGCGGTAGAATGCTGTATAGGTCGTCTATAAATACTACAACTAGACAAAATAAAGAGTACTTGTCATCTCCGCATGGAGGTATAATATGGCATAACTCAATCACAAGAACAAACTAAGATAGATAGCACAGAATGGAAATATGATAGAAGGGAAAACTGGAATAGAGTTCAAGATCCAACACAAGTCCAGATATAAACACATCATAGAAACTCAAATATAATATAAAATACTACAGTCTGAAAACACTAGCTGGATCATAGTCCAGGCAAACATAACTAAGCTATACTAGTCCAGGTGTGCAAAATCTAGTAGCTCAACTGCCAGGTCACAGTCCTGGCCTAAGTCTCCATCTGCCCCGACCCCATAGTAGGTCGGGCAGTCTGCCTCTGAATCATCTGTAATATATCAACGGTATCCTGTCAGGAAAATGAGCAAGTACAAACACTAACAGCAGTTACATATGAATTGACAAATTCTATAAGAGACAGTATAATAAAATACAAGACAAAATCAACAGAAAATATTAACAGGATGTGAGTACTGAATATCATAACATGGTGAGAAAAGTACTGAATATAAACTGAGTAGAATATATGATGTAATAAAGTAAATATATAAAAGGTGCCATGAATTATTAGTACATTATGATCGGCTTGGAAATCAGGATCAGGCTTTCCATCTGACCGACTATGAATAAGTGTACAATGGAGCAGGATCAGGCCGGCCACCATGGAAAGTTATGAACAAGTAGGGTCAGGCTTTACCCGTCGTAAGGCGAGGGTATAGCTATGAACATAACAAGTACAAGTGTGAAGAACAAGTAGGAATTTTGATCACACAACCACTAATAATCCCCATCCCCGAATAGTATATGGATCCGGACATGACACGTCATGATACGGAACTCAAGAGCAGGAGGCCAGCCCACTCCCAAGTCCATGTCTATACAAGTACAGGTAACAAGTCGAGTAATGTAACAATATACCAAGTAATTCAGGAACAACATCTCATGACAGAATCCGACGTATACTAGTCCGTGAACCATCGTGTTGGAAATCATGTAAGACACTACGACTGAATCGGATATAGCAGATATCAAGATAATAAAAACTATCAGTGAATGTACTCGCCTGTGGTCCTGAGCTGATAAGGTGAACAGATGCTCAAAGTAATCACAGACCAAAAGATGAGATACCATAAATCAAAGCAGGGTTTAGTAATGAAAGAAAAGCTAATCTAGTCATGATATGCAAGTCTAAGTCAAACTAGGTCAAACTAGGTCACACTGAGCCAAACTAGAACAAACTAGGTCACAGGAAGTTAATCCAAGTCAAACTAGGTCAATCTGGGTCAAATGTTGACTTACAGTTGACTTTTGGTTAACTGGTCAACTCTGGTCAACTCTAGGTCAACCCTAGGTCAAACTAGTCTAATGTTGACTAACAATTGACTTTTGGTCAACTGGTCAACTCTGGTTGAGTCCGGTCAAGTTCTAGCCACTTTTAGGCTAAGTTTGACTTTCGTTTGACTTTTGTTGACTTTTGGTCAAAACGGTCAACCGAGGTCAAAACTAGTCTAAGAGCACTATTACTGACCATTACCAACCAAGGGAACCAAATTCTACTTATATCTTAAGCCTTAAATCACATACCATAGTTATAGGTAATTATCTTAACTTACCCTATTATCTTACCAAGATAAACTCACTACCAAGCCTCTACCTTATTTCTAGGCACTTTTTTACCTCAACATGGTATCCTAATACAATGCCCTCGTATCTCGATACCATGCCATGGCATCTGATACTCTAACTTCATATCATGAAGTATCTAATACCTTATCTCATATATCAATACCTTAACCTCTACCCTACTAACAACCATATCTCAACATTGCTCACTAATACCCTAACTAACTCTCACACACAAACACTCAAGGGTTAAGGGACTGATTTGATGAAAGGATGAATGGATGAATGAATGGTGAATGAGTGAATGGTGAATGGGTGAATGGATATGAATGGTGAATGAGTGAATGGATGAATGAATGGTGAATGGGTGAATGGATATGAATGGATATGAATGGTGAATGAGTGAATGGATGAATGAATGGTGAATGGGTGAATGGATATGAATGGATATGAAGTGATTGGGGGCTGAATTTGCATTGGACTAAAATAATATGGAAGGATATAATGTGGATTGATATGGGACTTATTTTGGATTTGTTGACTGATTTGTATGGGGTTTGGGACTGAAATGAATTGAAATGGGAGGGGGCTAATATGGGATGCAATGGGGAGGGGGCTGAATTGGGGTCATGGGGGGCTGCCCGCAGCCCCCACTGCTACTGCAGCTGCTGCATTTATGGACTGCTGCTACTACTGCTACTGCTAGACTTGCTGCTACTGCTGCTTAGCTTAATGCTGCTGCTGCTTAATGCTCCTCATCCCCCTTCAAACCCCCTCAGAACCATCATCAAACCACCACTAACCCACTCCTAAGTCCACTCAAACTCTCCTCTATCACTCTCTTCTCACTCTCTAACTTCTCACACACACCTACATATATACATATATCAAGACACCTATATATATATATATATATATATATATATAATATATATATATATATATATATATATACATATATATATATATATATCAAGACACACAATTAATACATATATACTCTCAAATATAAGAGACACACACACAACTTATATATATATATTATAATATATAATATATTATATATATATATATATATATATAAGATACATGAATGAATATGTAAGGACACTCAAGAACAACATTTATAACATCAAAATCTGAGATTAAAACATGTATTAAATCATTTAAACATAAAGTCAAACACAAGTGTGTCCAATATTGGGGGTTTCCCACATGGACACGACCACATCAAGGACACTCCTAATATCTCCAAATGGACACGAAATGGACACAAATGGCGACAAAACCATGGGGGTGACTCCTATGGGTTCAAAATATTCCTAAATGCATGTAGGATTGAAATAGAGGATAGATTTTACCTTCTGGGAGGCAAAATCTCAAGGAACTCCTTCCGATACGGCACTGACATGAAAGGATCTCCAAATGGACACGAACCAACGTCAAATCCTCCCAAACTTGGCTAGCACCCTCCCTTCATAGAGTAGAGAAATGATGAAAATTTGATGGAGGAAAGGATTGATTTGGAGATGAAATCAATGGAGGTTCCTCTCAAATTTGGGGAAGAACAAAGGAGAGAGAAATTTGTGGATAAAAACAAATGAGGTGACTCACCCCTATCCCCCTTTTGGCCGGTCAAAGTAGGCTAGGTGTCCCTATTATGTAATGTCTAAAATACCCCCCCTCTTGTCTCATTAGGTTCAAATTAAGTTAGGTTTTGGTTTGGGGCTAAAATAGTCTAATTTGAAACTCTAATTAACCCAACCTAGTCATAAATATTTAGTCTAACCATACTAACTTAAATATTGTCATATATGGGCCATGTCTAACTAATGAGTGGGTTCCACTAGAGTCAAAGCTACCCCGGGTCTCCGATACAAGTCGGATTGAGTTGAAATTTAAACCCGACTTAAATAACCCCAAAACATATCATAAATAATTAAATAAATCCAAAAATATTCTAAAATGAAAAATGATCAAAATCCCTGTTCTTGAAAACTGGGGGTGACAGCCAGCTACGTATATCGAAGTGAATCCCACCTCGCAATTCGGTCACGGCTGTCTAGATGTATAGGGGTTTAACTACAAGCCAACAGTCTTTTATGGTCAAGTACAAGCCTAGTGTCTCAATATCAAGCAAGCAAGTAAATATAACAATGGTAGATCATCAGACATACAAAGTAAGGCATCACATACATTACATATTCAGATGATCATGAAGCTAGTCATACAAAATGCGAAGACTAGCAAGAGTTTAAGTAATACATGATCAACCCTAGGATTTGTCAATCATGTTATAGCCCTTAGGCAGACAGAAATGTAAATTTTGTTAGCCCAATAATTATATCATATTTTTGAATATGGCTAATCAATTAAGTTTAACATAATAATGTCACTAATATTCATGTAATCATTATCATGTTGCTACTTAAACTTAGTATTGTCCTAATATTAGCATTGTCCCAAATATTCTATATCATATTGCTATGCTTGTATCATGTTATTTTGTTTGCCTAACATGTATTTATAGACATATTGTAAGCATGATCAAACATGATCAAACCAGGACATATACAATGGGCCAAAGACACGTTATACAAGAAGATTTCTCTGAACCGCCTAACGACCTATCCGGGGCCTCGCATCGGGGGTTCCGCTGCCCGTCAGCGGACAGGGGTCGAGGGGCAGCGCCCTCCGTCAGGGGTTCGGGGGCAAAGCCCCCGAAAGGTATTCAGATTTCCAGATCTGTTTATCTTTGGACGCCGTCAGTGAAAAAAGCGTCTTCATGTTTGCTCAAATATCTGAAGAAAGGCATCATCAAAGGGCTCTTGGTTTTTCTATTTCATCAATGTATTTTTCATATTTATGAGTCTAGGAATACGATATACACTCTATCTTACTGGCAAATAGGCTACCCAAGAAACGTTTTCAAAATACCCTTTCATTTTAAAAACAAGCTCACTTACAAAAGCCCAAACTACTTCCTAACTGTTTGACTTTTCAAAAAGCCCAAAAACCATTTTGTAAAACCCTGACAAAACTCCAACAGAACTCGGACAGAATTCGGCCAGAGTTCGGCCAGAGTTCGGCCAGAGTTCGGTTAGTGAACGTTGCTTTTTGAACTTGGTCTTCCTGCAGTTACGGATCCCAACGAGATTTTCTCATCGAGTTCTGTCCGAATTCTGCCCGAATTCTGTCAGAATTCTGCCTTTGGAAAACTATAAATAGAGAAGGATTTCGATCATTTCAATTCACTCATTCACTTTCATATCTCTTCTCTATAAGCCTACTACTTCTTCCAAAGTGTTCTGAGCTATTCATTTTCAAATCCCAAGCCAATTACAATCCTCTAGTCGATTTGCCAGTACGGTACGATCTAGAAGTTTCAGAATGATTGTAATCAGAGGCTTGATTGAAGGTACACACTTCATAATTGAAGTTGGTCGAGTACTTCGGATCAAAGCTCGCGTTGTAGAAGTTGCAAGAACTTCGGATGAAAACTTGTGGTGATTTTCCATAGTGGATTCAACTGAAAGCTAGAGTTCTTCCGACTGGACTAGTCCTCACAAGAGGGAAACCAGTATACATCCTTGTGTTTGTGTTTTCTCTCTACTCTTTACTTTTCATTTACATATCTGTGATATATATTATGTGATCTTGTTACTAATATTTTTAAATAGTTAATTTCCGCTGCCTACTCTATTCACCCCCCCTCTAGAGTATTACGCTTTACAACTCGTTCCTACAATCGATCATACAAATTTAACACGAGCTAACACTTGCTCGGCGGCTAAACGCCTCAAAAGAATAATTTATAATAGATTGGAAGAGCAAAAAAAATCCACTCGTTGTCAGGATTGCGTCTAGTGTTCACCATCTGGCTGAAAGGCTGGAAGATCCTCGAGTGCTACTCCAAAATCTGGCCATACAAAACCAGCTGGGTCAGATCCCAGAAAGAGCTAGTGCCACAAGGGAGGCTTCACTTAAGAACTAAAATCTGCATATTAGCACATAAAGACATAATGATAACGAAAGACATGAATTAAAGGAAACATGGTGATAAATGATAAGATAACTAAAGGACTATTCCAGTAACCAAGTTACAACCCATAAACCAAATAAGGACCGGAGTTGTAACCCTTCACCTGAACAGAACTTAGTCTCTAACCAATTATCGATAAAGTAAATATAACAGTAACGTGTTGAGATAACTTGTACTGGTCTTGCCTAGGCAAGACTAGTTTAGACTCCATCCATCAATCACGGCCAAGCAATGAGTACGGCTTGATACTTTAACTAACTAGGGTTATCACAAACTTAGTTACTAAAAAGATGCATCGAGATGTTCCAACAGCCACAAGCCCTGCAGACTTAATCCAGGTTATCCGGTCGCAAGTTGAGAGAGTTGGATTAGGTGACTTGGGGGTGCAACACATGACAGTGTGCTGGAAATATGCCCTACTCGATGGCAGGCTATAAGTCCAATTAGAGCACCCAGATAACGGGACTGCCTGTAGCTGGAAAATCTCTTCATGGACTACTTGATCAATCTAGTTATTATCCTAGTAAGATTCAGTATAAATCTTTGACCGTGGCAACCAAAAATCCATGTCCTAGACATGATGCAAGACGAGACATGTAGCTTATACAAGCACAACCATCCACGGTGTCAAGACAAGAGTTACTTAGCGGGTCAAGATAGCCGTCGCAACAGCATATCAAGATTTATCATGTTAGGTTACTTATCAAGATTACTTGTCAAGAGCGCGCCTTAGCGGACCACCATCAAGAATTATCATGTCAAGTTACTTGTCAAAAGTGCACCACGACGTCACTATCAAGAGTTATCATGTAAAGTTACAATGTCATGTCGTGTTCATGTAAGTGCACCACGACGGGCCACTACAAGGAGTTATTAGAGAGTATTTGTGACATACCAAGATCATGTTTTTAAAACTCAGAGTATATGTGCAACATGGAAAATAACATTATAGGACCAGTCAAGCAAAAGTACAAGCAAGGTCACAACTCACACTAAGGACCATGGGGACAAATATGGATAATTGCAAGAGAAGGCACAAAGGATCAATGGGTGACATGGAGAGCATGCGCCCAGGGCTATGTGCCCACATGTATGCGCCCACATGGGTGAGGCAGGGTGCATGGTCTATACGCACATAGGTGAGGTAGGGTGCATGGTCTATGCGCCATCATGGGTGAGGCAGAGTGTACGTGGAAGATAAGTTTGGAGGCCATCTTTCATGACAAGTGGCGCATAAGGAAAACTATGCGCCCAAGCAGAGAACATGGGTGCACTTGGCCGCATATAGAGGCTATGCGCCTAGGAAGGGGAGTCCTTGGCGCATATATAGGGCTATGCGCCCAAACAGAGAGCATTGGGCCTTGGGCGCATACAAATGGCTATGCGCCCAAAGGAAGGCAGCTTGGGCGCATGAAAATGCTATGCGCCAGCACTGTTCTTCTTCCCCAATCCCAGAACTTGTGTTCATGGAACCCATGAACTTCCCAAGTTCACAAATCACTCAAAACAAATCGAAATCCGGGTTTTCAAAGGTCTATTTTGAGTAAAATCAAATTCTCTACAACATGGAACAATCAAAACTTGAAAATAATGAAGTTTGATAGATCAAACCCAAGAAAACCAAGAATTGAGAAAAACTTAGATCTACAAGATTTAATCCACCAAAACCAAAAGTGCCAAGTACTAAAGAGTCATAAAACTAAGTAATGAATACTTTGGAACCATAAAACATAAGATCTTTCATGAAGCAAGATTACACTTGCCTAAGGTGGTTGGAGAGAATTAATGGAGGAAGAAGAAGTAAATGGAAGTAAAGGAGGAGAGAAAAGGGGTTGATATTTATATCGATCCTCTCATCTCTAACAAAAACCAAAATACCAAGCCAAGCTAAACCAAGTTAAACCAAGACCAAACCAAGCCAAGCCATGCTAGACAAGTCAAAATACGGGTTGAATATCCGTACACGTATACTGAAAATACGTATAACGAAGGGAGTGCACATATTCTCTCTTCTTTATTCATTCAAGTGTTCTATCAATTTTTTCACTTTTAAATATAAACTTTACATCTCGTAGCCAAGTCAGTGCCAGTTTTGGTTCAATCTTGAAATTTGTCGAGTTGTACAAAATGCTTAAAAATATTTTAGTTTTCATCCAGTTCTAGAAGTCGGCAAGTCCTTCGATTAAAGGCTTGCAAGTTGAAGTAGTGCTCTTCGGATAAAAATATGTGCTGCAAGGAGCTGTACGCGCTTCAAATTCAAAGCTTGTATTTCATGAGTAGTGGATTCAACATCGAACTAGAGTACTCGGACAGGACTAGTCCTCTCAGAGGAAACCAGTATAAACCTTGGTATTTGCGTTTGCTTCTCTGAACTTATTTACATTACGCATTTATTTTTATACTATCTACTTCATGTTAGTTTAATTATTGCCATAAATATTTTAAGTGGTAATTTTTATTCCGCTGTACATACACACTCTATTCACCCTACTCTAGAAGTGCTCAACGTTTCTACAATTGGTATTAGAGCATGTTATATTCAAATATAACACTAGAGTGAATACATATGGCAGCCGTGAAATCTATATTCACTAGTGAAAGTAGTCCACAAATAGATCCCCACTATTTGATGGACAACTATACTTACTGGCAAACACGAATAAGTTTCTTCCTGAAATCTCTTGACTTTGATATATGGTCTATAGTCATAGAAGGCTACAAAAAGTCACCTAGAATAGTGATTTATGGTAATCTTGTAGACAAGCCATATGATAGATACACAATCTAGAAAAAACAAGTCAGCATTGACGCAAGAGCGATCAATGCATATTCTATGCCATTGATAAGACTGATTTTAATAGAGTATCTATATGTGTCACATCATACGACATTTGGAAACTTCTTGAGTAACTCATGAAGGTACTTCACAAGTGAAGGAATCCAAGATAAGTAGATTCAAGAGTGTGAGGCTTTCAAGATGAAGCCAAATGAATCAATCACTCATATGTTTACACATTTTTTGATATTAGTAATCCTTTACCATCTCTTGGCAAGGATTACTTGAATCATGATAAGATTCGCAAACTGCTAGGGGACTAACAAAGAACATGAATCCGAAAGCCACTGTAATTATAGAAGGAAACAATCTCACCAAATGTCGCTGAAAACACTCATGGACAAACTGATGACTCATGAGCTAGACTTACAAGACTTGGAAGATCTACTCCAAAAGAAAAGTCTATCGCCTTCAAAGCTCATGCTAAAAGAGTCTCAAGCGAAGATACGGATGATAAAGATTCAGATGGTGAGGAACAAGTTCTCTTGTAAAAAACTAGGTTTGAGAAATCAAACCAAAGAAAGATTATCAAGAAAGTAATGAAGAAGAGATTATCTGCTATGGTTGCAATAAGACTGGACACATCAAGAAGACTATCCAATGGCAAAGAAGATGAGTCGATACGAACGATCAAACAGAAAGTCTTCATCACGGAAGTATGCTAATACAACATCTGGCAAAAAGTGAGGCCAGTGAATCGGAGGAAAAAGACAGACCCAGCAGCTCTGTAAATATTTGTTTGATGGCATTTGATCAGGTAACAACCAATCCTATGCATGATGACTTTATTTGATGAACTTTCTGATGCTTTTAGTGACTTGTTAGATGAACACAAGAAAGTCTTGGACAAATATAAGCAGTCTCGAAAAGAGATAAAAGCTTACACTACTGAAGTTGAAAGGTTGTCATTCCTATTAAAGGATATACGGGAAACACCTTCCACCAGTAACACGAATGAAGAAATATCAACTCTGAAACTTAGCTTGCATGATGCTCATAAAACTTTGATAAAAGAGATCATGGCTATGCCATTTGAATGAATTATATGAGTTAGAGAAGAAGAAGTATAACATTGTTGCACAGAAGATTGATGCTATATCTATTAAGTATGATGAGGCATGTGCTTTCTCTAAAAAGTTAGAGGTAAAGTTCGAAAAAGGTTATACCTGCTACTCAGCCAAAGATTTTTCAACAACATATACAAAATACGACACGATCAAAGAAAGCACGTAAGCATAATGTTTCATAATTATGCCTTTGTTTACAAGTATCCAAGGAACACCATGCATCATGTTATAACACGACACAAAGCACTAGCTCTCAAATTTTATACATATTGTGGTTCACCTGGACACATCTCTAAGTTTTGTAGAGTTAGAAAACTAGTTGACATGAATATATATGCCTGAATGCCTAAGACTAACATTTTCGTACCCTTAAAGAAATGGGTACCAAAGGTCACATCTACTCATTTTGTAGGTGGGACAACCCTCTCATGCTAGAAGTAAATGGATCCTCGATAGCGGATGTTCGCGGCACATGACTGGTGATAAATCTTGTTCGCTGCGCTATCGATGAAGAAAGAAGTATATGTCTCATTCGAAATAATCTGAGAGGTTATATAATAGGTAACAATATTATTGGTATGCCTCCTTACCTAGTCATTAAAGACGTTTGTCTGGTCCACAGAGTTAAAACATAACCTACTAAGCATAAGTCATCTTCTTGATAGTGGTTATGGCATTAACTTCGTGAAAGACAAATGCTCTAATATGATATGACTACTGGAAATTTAGTTTATGAAGGTATACAGGAGGACAATATATATGTTTTCTATCTATTAATTAGATAGTGCTAACAATGCATGGAAGTGCCTTAGCTAACAAAGATGAACGCTGGCTATGACACATGAGACTAGGACATGCAAATATGGATACCATATCAAGGCTATCAACGAAGAAATTGGTAAAAGGATTGCCTAAATTTCGTTCAAGAAAGACATTGTATGTTCTGATCGCGAGAAAAATAAAGCAACTAGGTTATCATTTAAATCCATAAATGTTGTAAGTACTTCTAGACCCTTACAATTATTACATATGGATTTGTTTGGACCAAGTAGAGTTGTTAGTCTTGGTGAAAAACTCTACGGTTTTGTTATTGTTGACGATTTTTTCCGTTACACTTGGGTTTTCTTTTTATCAAAAAAAATGATGTGCTTTTTGAATTTGAAATTTTTTTGTGAAAAGGTTCAAAACAAAAAAGGCTTCATGATTTCTCGCATCCGAAGTGATCATGGAGGCAAATTCAAAAATTCTGATTTCAAAAAGTTTTATGATTTTAATGATTATTTTCATGTTTTTTGTCCTAGAACTCTCCAACAGAATGATTTGTGGAGCGGAAGAATAGAACTCTCAGCAAAATGGCTAGAGTTATGCTTAACCAATACAATCTTCCGAATATTTTTGGACTGAAGTTGTAAGTGAAGCTTGTCAAGTTTTAATTAGGGTTCTAATTCGACCTATATCGAAAAAGACTCCCTATGAACCGTGGTTTAATTCTATTCCCAATATTTCATATTTTAAAGTCTTCGGATGTCGCTGTTTTATTTTGAACACCAAGAATAAATTAGAAAAGTTTGACTCTAAGGTAGAAGAAGGAATATTCCTTCGATATGCTGCCACGAGTAAAGGCTATAGGATTTTCAATAAAAGATTATGGTTGTTGAAGAATCAATTAATGTTACTTTTGATGAATTTAACAATCAGTTGCCAAGTGACAATGATGACAAGGATTCAGGAAAAACGTCCAGTAAAGCACCTGAAGATACTGACACGAGAACCAATTATCTGGAGAGTTGCCAAAGAAGATGGGGTTCATGTCAGACCATCCAGAAACTTTGATGTGATGTATCAAAAGGTATAAGTACTCGTTCATCTGCTAAGGATGTAGCTACAAGTGTTGCATTTATTTCACAAATAGAACCTAAGTCAGTAGCAGATGCATTTGATGATAAATTTTGAATTTATGCCATGTAATAAGAATTAAACCAATTTGAGAGGAATTAAGTTTAGAATTGTTCCTAAGCCTATTGGTCACTCTGTAATTGGTATCAAATATGTATTCCTAAACAAACTAAGTGAGGATGGACAAGTCGTTCGCAACAAAGCACGTTTAGTTGCTCAGGTTATAATCAACAAGAAGAAATTGATTATGACGAGACCTATGCTCATGTTGCAAGACTAGAATCCATTCACATGCTTTGTGCATATGCATGTTTTCATTATTTAAACTGTTTCAAATGGATGTTAAAAGTATTTTTTGAATGACTTTGTAAAAGAAGAAGTTTTTGTAAAACAACTCATGGTTTTAAATTTTTTAAATTTTCTGATCACGTTTTCAAGTTAAGAAAGATACTGTATCGACTAAAACAAGCACCTATAGCTTCGTATAATCGTCTAAGTACTCTTTTTTTTTACTGGAAACTAGTTTTTCTAAAAGAAAAGTAGATACTACTTTATTTATTAAATCCTTAATGATGATATTTATTAGTGCAAATATATGTAGATGACGTTATTTTTGGTTCAACTAATGAGGTATTCTGTCAAGAGTTTGCTAAGTGTATGCAGAATTAGTTTGAAATGTGCATGATGGGAGAGCTCAACTACTTTTTCGGACTGCAAATCAGATAAACTTCATAAGGGACCTTCATCAATCAAGCAAAATATACGAAGGAATTGTTAAAGAAGTTCGACTTCGACAATGTAAAGCCTATCGGGACTCCAATGGCCACCACAACCAAGCTTCACATTGATGAAAATGGCAAACCTGTCGACCAACGTAAGTATCGAGGTATGATTGGTAGTTTGCTGTACTTAACTGCTAGGAGTCCTCAAATAATGTTCAGCGTTTGCATATGCTAGATATCAAACCAATCCTAAGGAATCACACCTATGCGCAGTTAAGTAAACCCCCTAAATTTTAAGAGTTTTTATTATTTTTAATTCATATAATTTACTCTACTTTAGTTCAATAAAGAGTTTGGCATTAATTAGGTTTATTATTATTTTGTAATAAATATTTACGACTTATGACTATTTGGGACCTAAGATACAAATAAATATTGAAATTACTTTTAAAAAGGCTATTTTTAAATTTTAAGGAATTTTATAAATTTTTTATAATTTTACCTGAATATATATGTATACTTTATATATATATATATATATATATATATATAGATATATATATATATATATATATATATATATATATTAATATATATTTAATATATTATATATATATAGAGAGAGAGAGAGAGAGAGAGAGAGAGAGAGAGAGAGAGAGAGAGAGAATATGAGAGGAGAGAGAGAAATATATATATATATATATATATATATATATATATATATATATATATATTATATAGAGAGAGAGAGAGGAGAGAGAGAGAGAGAGAGAGAGAGAGAAATATATATATAATATATATAATATATATATATATATTATATAATATAATATATATATTTTGAACTCCAGCTCAGGTTACCAGATAGTCAGGAACATAATACTACTGCAAAATAAGAGGGAGCTTCGACAGTGTCTACACCGGCGGAGAGCTTTCAAAACTTGTCTTTGGAACTTCACGAACAACTACTGACTGGAGAATGTGTAGCCTTCGTACCGCCACTTATTTATGTCTTCCATAACACACAACATACAGCCCCGACCACCAGATCTTTAAGATGTAAATTAGGTCTTCGCCACCATGCTTTAAAGTGACTAATAAGTGATGAGTCTCTGCCACAAACATTGAATGCCAGTCGCATCTTCTCCCAGACAAATTGAGCCATCTCACCCTTCCCAATCAGATGCAGCACTGATTCCCGATCATGATTAACACAACAATGATGCTGAGACGCAAGGTGAAAGCCAAGGCCTTGAATATTGTCATCTGTTGGTAGTTTGTCCTGTAGGATTCGCCATAGGAGCACTTACCATTTGTTAGGTATGCAGGAATGCCAAATATGTGAGAAGTGTGGACGTAGTGTATGAGGGGGGGTCCTTGCATGCTTCCACGCCGATGTGACCGAATCTACCATTCGAAGATGGTGACCACTTCCATGCCTCATCTGGATCAGTTGATGCTACAATAAAGTTGTTCCTTTGTCTCTACCCACTAGAAGTCGCTTCCATACATGTGAGGCCTTCGAATTTGCTGTAGCCATGTCCAGAATACTGTGTTTGCAGTACTTAGACTTGAGGAATGTGGCCCATAATCTATCTTGTGTCTTTAATTCTACCATAACTTGATTGTGAACGCTGTAAAGGTCTCTTCCAAGCTTCGTACACCTATACCTGCCTCATCATAAGGCCTAGCCATGCTCTTCCAGCTAATCCACGTATGTTTTTTCTTCCCATAGTTCGCCCCCCAGAAGAATCTCGTGAACATGACTTCCAACTATTTTAGCACTGCTGTCGGCGGATGGCAAGCCACCAATGTGTACATGGGGGTTGAAATTAAAACTGATTTGAGAAGTATCAGCTTACCTCTATAAGACAAAAGTCTTTGCTGCCACCCATCAATTCTTCTCCTAACCTTCGACAAAAGGTCCTCGTACATGCCCGCATTTTTTTCCAGACATTAGTGGGCAGCCAAGATATGTAAATAGAGGATTATCTATAGAAAATCCAGTGAGGAAACTCAACTCGGCCACTCTATCAGTTGGGAACTTCGGATGAACATATATAGATGATTTCATAACATTAATCTTTTGTCCCGACGCAGCTTTATACCGGCAACGAAGAGAGTATAATGCATTGACTAACCAGATATCACCAGAGGAGAATATCAAAATATCATCTGCATAGGCTAGATGCGTCATCGGGGGGCATCTACTAGGTGAGTAGTAGTGAGAAAAGGAAGGATGCACCAGTAATTTGTTGAGATTCCTGGACAAAGCTTCTGCTGCTATTACGAACAACGCTGGTGAAAGAGGATCCCCTTGGCGCAGTCCGCAAAAAGCTTGGAAGAAGCCCGAAGATTCCCTATTGATGATTGTCAAGAACCATACATTATTACCACTCTATATATCATGTTGATCCATCTCTCATCAAAACCAAACCGACGCATGACTTTCATAAGAAACCTCCAATCTAGGAGGTCGTATGCCTTCATCATAACGAGTTTAATAGCAATATTGCCCCCTTTGTGTTTATATTCATCATACTCATCATTTCTTGGGCTAAAATAATATTGTCAACTATTTTTCTTCCCCGTATAAAACCACTTTGCTCTGGAGATATGATACGAGAGAGAATAATAGCTAATCGATTGGACAACAACTTCGATATGATCTTATTCACCATCGTGCACAAGCTGATGGGGTACTGGAAGTCAGACATGCATGTAGGATTTTTGACTTTAGGAATTAGTACCAAAGAGGTACTAGTAATAGCCTTTGGGAGAGAAAAGCCATCTATGAACAAGGAGACTGCTTCCAAGAGATCATCTGCTATGATATGCCAGCATTTAGAAGAGAAGAGACCTGTAAAGCCGTCAGGGCCTTCCGCGCTTCCAGTATCTAGTCTTTGAATAATTTTGAGCAGCTCCTCCTTCGTTGGGAAGAAGTAAGTGTCTCGTTGTCCTCCTCTAGTACAAGACTAGGGATAGTACTCAGGAGATCCTTGTCTTCAACAATGTTGGAGCATTGGTACTGTGAGGTAAAATAGTCATTTGCTACACGTTGGATGTCCTTCAGCTCCGTGAACGTATTACCATCTTCATCTATAATATGGTGAATATGAAGTTTTCTTTGTTTGCTGTTAACACATTCATGAAAGTATGAACTGTTACGATCGCCTTCTAAATCCCACTTGAGCCTTGCTTTCTGCATCCAGAAGGAGTCTTCTCGAAGTGATTTCTGTTTAATCATAGCAGATGCCTTCTCCATACGCATACGGTTGTGGACTGAGTTATCTTCCTCATATGCGATCTCTGTCGCCAGTACTTCGTCTTCGGTAAACTTTACTTCTTGAAAAATGTTCCCAAATGTACTATGGCTCCACGTCGATAAAGCCTTCCTGCATGCAGTCAGTCTCAAGCTTACCCTCACCAAAGCATTAGCATGATTGACTGATAGCCAAGTGTCACTACCACATTTTAGCTTGAGGATATTTTAGTCATTTTGTGAATTTTGAATTTATTTTGATTTATTGAAGTGGTGATTGTTATTTTTGACTTTGGCTAGTTGAGACTTTGGAGACTAACCTATATGTTGACTCTAGCTATTGTGACTTGGTTAGCATAGTGGGACCCTAGTCTAACTTAAGTCAACCCAAGTTAGTCATTTAGAATCTAGTTTCAATAGGAGGAATAAAAGACTAGGTTTAAGGATTTGACCTATGAATTGATTTCCTTTACCAATGCAACTTGGCCCATAGCCCACTAGTGAAACCCTAACCCTAACTCAGCCATTAAGTGGTCGGCCACATTGGTATCCCCTTATAAAGTCTCTCTTCACTTGTTCTTGCCTCTTTTGTATTGAATCAACTTTTTGAAAGGAAAGGTAATTCCTATTCTTCCCCAATTCATAACTCTCTCATTTTTATTTCTTTTTGATTCAAATCTTTTGCAATAGAACCTAATCAGCCTCTACTTGATGTTCATGGAGAGTAATTTCAGTTTGAGAACAATTTGGAGAGTTTGGCTAGCAAGGAGAATCATTCGATTTAGGACTTTTTTTGGTCATTGACACACTATAGGTAAACCCTCTAAATTGTATTTAAATTCTGATTTCTTTGCAACCTAGCCTAGATCTAGGTGTCCTCTAGCTGTGGTGTAAGTTTCGTGTCAATTTGCATTGATTTCGTGTCCGTATCGGACACGTATCCTAACCTAGAACTAGGTATTTGATGAAATGCCCTAATGGACTTTAGTTTGCTGTTTTTAGAAAGTAATTGAATAGGAATGTAGATTTATGTGTTTTGATTTCTAACTCGACTGAGTTGATTTCTGACACGATTCGTGTCAGTTTTGGATACGGGAACCCGTACACGACACAGCATGCACTGTCCCCTGCTGTTCGAGTGTCCTAACGGACACGACACGGCACCACGTGCCATAAAACTTGGTAGACACGTGGGCCTAGTGATTGACACGATACCCATAAAATTTTGTGGGTCCTCGTCGACTGTGCGTAAAGAAATTGCGTTCGCACTGATTTTTGCCTCACTGTGCACACGCGAATTTTTGGCTCTGACACGCGACTCAAACAAAGACACTGCGACACCTAGACACATATCAGGGTGACACGAACCTAGACCTATGCTAGATGAACACGTGTGCATGACCACGTGTCTCCACGTGGCCTGTGTCGAGTGCACGAGTCATTGGACTCACAACACGACGTTGTGTGCATGCGTGTGTGTCTGCGTGTATGCGTGAGTGTTGGACACGATTGTGTCCTGTTTTGGTGGACACTTTGACACGTGAGACTCAATGACACATACACAAATAATTACCAACCATTAAATCAGATTATTAGTTGCATTTTCGAATTCGAATGGTGATTTCCTAATTTTTCTGATACCTAAGTGCACTGTTAATTGAATTGCTGAGATTTAAATTGGAATTTCTGTTTTTCCTTGGTGTTTATTTTCAATGTTGATTCACCTATATATGTAAGAATTAATCTACATGTTAGGTTCATGATTAGCTAGGTGTTTTAGTTTCAAATTTGCATGATCATTGATTTTGAATACTTTAGGCTGTCAACTGAAAACTGTTGTATGCTCTGATATTCCTATTACACACTAAAATCTGAGAGCATTATGAACACACACATGAATGAACTGAGAACCCATGACACTTTGGACTGTCACCCAAAAACTGGATACACACTACCTGAGAATTGATACACCCTTATAGTGAAACCTTTGAATAGCTCATACACACACACATGAACACATGTCATCACTCACTCACATTAAACTGTTATGCATACACTATTGATTTCCTATGTACACAAAACCTGAGAATTGATACACATTACACTGAAAACTGAGAACAGTCATGTACACTGTTTTCTTATATATTACACACACACACATATGTATAATAAATGAGAATATATACACACACACATATGTATAATAAATGAGAATATATACACACACACATGGTTACACTCTCAAACCTGACACTGGCTTGGGACACCCTATAGCCTATGTTGTGTGCACACACATACTACTGCTACCTATATGCACTCACACAATGCCACACACACACACACACAATATTATCACTATTATGTACACACACTCACACATAAGCACACATTGAGATACCCCTATAGCTTATGCTGTAATATATTGACACACACACACCCATGCCACATTATCTCTATCTCTCTATATGTATATATATATATATATATATAATATCTCTAATTTGTTAGATAAATATGTAATATGTATATATATATATATATATATATATATATATATATATATATATAGCCTATATGATTAGTTTATATGTGGATGTGGTAATTAAATATGTGTGATATAAACTGTATATGGCATATAGCCCTATGGGATATAGCCTATGTGTATTGGCATGAATACACATGAGATTGTGTTGATAGACTTGTATAACATTGTGTTGATGTGTGAATGCTAGGATAGACATGTTTAGGCTTAGTGAGACTTGTTTGGGTTAGGTTTGACCTAGTTGACCTAGTTTGACTAGTGTAGTTGACTAGAGTTGACTAAGGTTGACTTTAGCCTAGATTGATCCAAACATCATGTATAATGCATTGTAGCAGTCTATTTTACCATTTTGGACATGTTGTGACTTGTACTGTTCTATAGGAGCCAGACACCACTCCTCAGGCAGTATTTTATTTTAGATATTCAGGATATCAGGTGAGTACATTCTCTGATCATTTCATATCTTGCTTAGGATTATATTCCTGCTCTAGATTGCTTTACTTGATGCTGACACATTGGTAACACGGATTGGTACTATATGGATCCCTTCATGAGATGTTATTCCTCTCGGGAGCATCGAATACTCATGTCTTGTGTGTTTCACTTACATCATGTATCTCATGCTTCTATTATCATGAATCTATCATGAATCTGCTTGTGATTCCTGTGTTCTCATGAATCATAGAGCCTTCACGAATCTATTCATGAATCACTCATTATGAGCCAGCAGCGTAGTCATGAATCTTAACGTAACTTGACTGGATTCTTGTGTATTGATTGAGGAAATGAGGGAGTAGAACTAAACATGTGAATATTCCAAAGTAGTGTAGTCATGAATCAACTCTTTAGTATAGCCATGAATCACCTCCAGCTATTCACATGTTTATCTTATACTCTGATTCACTAGTCACTGATAGTTCTCTATTTATAGTAGCTATTTACTTATAGTTCTCTCTTTTATACCATATTGTTCTTTCAGTTTCATGTATCTTACTCTCTAGCATGTTTATATTTCCTAACCTGTTATGATTTGTGTGAGATGTATTGTGCTCGCTCCTGTCCTGACTGGACTTGTTAAAAATATTACAGAGGATGAGGACGAGGCGCTCTGTACCACTTACTATGGGACTACCCTAGAGGATTGCTGTGACTTGGATCTCCAGCAGGATCCATTAGCTGTGGATGACACACCCTTAGTCTAGAGTAGTCTTTCAGTTGTATTTATTCTCTGGATTATTGTATTTGAGTTTTGGATGTTCTGGATTGCTGTGATATCTTAGACACTTAGACTCTCTATCTATTTGTATCTTTATGGATTTGTTTTATATCTATCTATCTTATCGTATTTCTGCCTTAGTTGTGATTGAGACTGTATTTCTGTATTGTCACCTCCACTCGGAGTGTATATACTGTACAGGTACCTTACATTGTTAGATGTTGTGACTTAGGACAACGTTCTACCGCCGACACTGCGGTGTAGGCTGGGCGTATTCACTTCTCGTGCCCTTACTCTAAGGTGTGTGTCGTGACACCAAGCTACCTCTGTCACTGATATGAACTCTTCATGCTTCGTCCAGAAATCTAGAAAGCGGAAAGCCTTTCTACCCTCATTTTGCCAAGCTTGAAACTTAATCAACAATGGGGCGTGATATGATTCAGTATGATTCAAATGCTCTTCTCTGTAAGTGGAACAATTCTCATCCATTCCTCATCAACTATCATTTTGTCAAGTCTAGAGCCCTGTCTTTCCCCTTCCTTGTATTTAAACCAAGTGAAGCAGCTCCCCACAAATGGAAATTCCACCAACCCGGCCGCCATTTGGAAGTTTAAAAATTCTTGCATAGAAACTGGGCTCGGAGGCAAACCCCCTATATTCTCCTCCATCAGCATGGCCGCATTGAAGTCCACTTCCACCGCCCATAGAAGGTTATAATGGGTTTGAAGTTGCAGTAGTCTCTCCCACATATCTCTGCGACCTTCTTTTTTGTTATGTCCATGCATAATGGAAATCATCACCTCTGAAGGCAGAAACTCATTGACAAAAATAACAGTTAGGGCTTGGTCGAATGAGTCCAACAAAGTCATCGAGCAACCCGACCTCACCATGATCCAAACATTCCCCTTGTCGTTAGTCATAGCACTATGATCGCAAGCAGCTACACCTTATTAATACGACATAGATTTTTATCCTCCTAACAGTCATATGTTGGGACACGCCCCTAACAATCCATATTAAGAAATTAAACATTAGGGAGGGGGATACCAGTTGATGCAAGGGCCGTAGTGGTGCGTGTGACCCGGTCCATCGGCATCGGAGCCTTCTTCTTCCTCTATGACGGTTGGCTAGATTTAGATGGTCCTGGATCGTGCGCCACAGCGGCGATAGTTCCCGTAGTGACGGCTTCTCCAACAATTTCCTTTTCTGCCGCATCTGCCCAGTTGAGACGACGATCAATGATTTCTCCTTCTTCTGTAGCAAAGGTGACTCCTGCAGCTGGTTCACTCGGGGCTCCCTCAGCTTGAGTGTCCGCAATAGTTGCTTCCCTCATAGTTGTGGGGGCCACTGTCCCGTCGTCCTTCTTGTTTAGAGAAGTCTCTTGTATCATATTTTTTATTGCTTGGTTATTACCCAGCAGGTGTCCCTGCTAGGGGTGAGCATTATTCGGTTTTGGACCGAAAACCGAACCGAACCGAACCGAATAAGAGGTTCGGTTTGGTTTAAAATATAATCGGTTCGGTTTCGGTTTTGAAAACACTAAAATTCCTTATTCGGTTTCGGTTTCGGTTTTGGAGTTCGGTTTCGGTTTAAAACCGAAAACCGAATAAGAAATTAATATATACACATAATTTACATGTTATGACAAACAATTGTCATAGCTCAGTTGGTAGGGAGCGGTGAATAACTATGGGAGGTGTGGGGTTCGAATCCCACCTCCACCTATATTTTGTGCAATTTATTTTTAGTTCATTTCATTTCTCAATACTACATTTAGTCCCACATCGGTGGGAGAAAAAATATGGGAGCAGCCAAGCCCTATAAGAGGGAAGCAATGGTGGAAGACTTGTAATAGAACCTGGGCCTTCGGGCTGGTTTGATTTTGGACCGGTTTTGGACCGGTTTGTTTTAATTAATAGTAATAATTTAACCGATTAAACCGAATTAATTATTCGGTTCGGTTTGGAATCGGTTAGGACCTATTTCGGTTCGGTTTCGGTTTCCTTTATTCGGGTTCGGTCGAATTCGGTTTTGCTTATTCGGTTCGGTTTTAGACCGAATAAACCGAATGCTCACCCCTAGTCCCTGCTCTCCAATATTAGGTTCTTTTCCCCCTGGGTCGAGGCTAGTATAGGCATCAGGTGTCTTGTCCGTGGGACTCTAGCTTTGATGATGCTCAATGTCTAGATCATGTGTCGATTAGGGGCTGTTTGGATAGATGTAACTCTTTGAAAGTATAAAAGTGACACTTACACCATGATTAGTTGCAGGACACTTACCGCAACTGTCACTTTCCAAAATGTGTATGGATGTAGTACTTTTTGTCTCATGCAAGTGGAAGAAAAATGGGTTTAGTGTTTGGATGGTTGTTGAAAGTGAAAAAAGAATGAGTTTTATTGTTTGGATGTTGAAAGTGGATGTTGAAAGTGATAAAAATTATTGAATATTAATTAAAAATTAACAAATAATTTATTTAAATATAAATATTCTAATATATATTATTATTAATATTGTATATTATTACTATTATTAATTATTATTGTTATTATCATTATCATTATTATCATCATTTTTATTGTTATTACTATTACTATATTAATTAAATTAATTACTATAATTGAATGAACAGAAAATTAATTATCATTATTAAATCAATTAATTATCAAAATTAAACTAACAACAGATATTTAAAGAAATATGTGTCACAAGAAGGCTCCGGACCCAAACAAATACTTAAATCTAGAAAACTTTTCTTTTGAGTCATCCAAACTCTATTCATCTTTGCTGCTGCTTTTTTTTTTTTCTCAAATGTGAAGAAGTGTTGCGAGCAAAAGAAGGTCCGGACCCGTTGGGAGTCGACGAGGAAGGAGAAGTAACCCCCCGGAGGCGGTGGCGCTGCTCCGCCCAGGACGCAACTTCGAGGCGCAGGCGATGACAACGACACGCTCGACTATGAGGCGCAGGGAGTCGACAGCGCCACCGCCTCTGGTGCGATGGTGCTCGCACGGCGCAGGCGATGCTGACAGCCGCGTTGGAAGTCGACGAGGACAGCCAGAGTGGCTGCACCGGTGCTCGTGCGGCACGGACGATGCTTGCAGCCTCGTTGGGAGACAATGAGGACGGCCGAGTTGGCGCCAACGAAGAAGAAGATGAAGAGAGAGACATCTCTCACTTGCGGGAGAGTTATATTGGTTTTTTGATGTAGGTGAGAGGGAAGGAGAATGCAGGGGACAGCAAGTGGGAGTGTCAGAGAAATGACACTCCCGGTTGGTGTTGCAATGGCAACCAAACACTACATTTGAGAGAAGTTTCACTGAACAGTGCCACTTGCAGTAACTTTTCCTCTACCTCGCTCGAACCAAACAGACCCTTATAGTGGCCTACTACTTTGCTCCACCTCTCATCTAGGGAGAATACGAGTGGCATTCGAAGAATAGGGTTGCGCCATGTCCTTTTGAATCACAGGCTCCTTTCCTTTGTCTTCTTGGTGCACTTTACAAGAGTCTGGACTATGTCCTTGATGGCGGCAGTAAGAGCAGTACGTCGGGGTAGATTCATATTCAATATTTTGCAAAAAACTTATGTTCCTGGACATATTAATTTTGATACGATGCTGCAGGGGTTTCAAAGCATTAATTTCCACGAATAAGCCAAACTGGGACGGGATAATTCTGATGTAGCATTGTCAATTTTTAGGGGAACTCCAACTGTGGCGGCAATGGCGAACACTGCTTCCTTCACATAAAGATGATGCGGTAGGTTAGGCAAGCTGATCCATACAGAGATTAGCAGAGAATCATGAGATGGAGAGAAATCTGGATCCCATTGAAAACTGTCACTATCCGCTCCCGAATATTCGGATACGAGTCAGACACGTCCAGCCTACTTTGGAAGACTCAACGTAGTAAGCTGTAAACATCTAAGAAAAAACTCAAAAAATAACATGAAAGTAAACATCATAGCATCTAACCGTCCCAGAATGATCACCATAATCCACAAGTCATAATTCAATTTATACATGAAAGTACCAAAGACAAATCCGGTAACAAGAATGAAATACAACTATGAACTCTCAATATACAATATATAGAAGTAAAGCTAAACAAATCTAAACCTGTAACCTCTAGCTAAGTCATGGCTCCATCCTGTTCAGCTAAAATCCCGGGCTCTGGCCCATAAGGTGGAACGGTATCCTCAAGTACACCTGCAACATATCCAGTCATGAGCGGAGCAAAGTATAATTCTAGGTAATGAACAAGAACATCATGATATGGAAAAGAGTACAGGAGAACATGAAATATAAAGTACAGAAAAAAACATGAAAGTACATGAATGTAAAGTACAGGAAGTACAAAAAATAAAGTACAAAAAGTAAATCCTGAACCTGAAGTACAAGACATGACATATGCACAATATTTAAAATACAGCTAGCATATGTGACCGGCTGGGGGTAAGCACAGGAATAAGCACATGAAATGGGTACGGCTTAGGGCTCGCGTGCACGGTGCGAGGCCTAAGCTATCAACCTGAATTTTTGATCCTTCTGTTTGGTCACATAGCTAGTATATTTGTCACTTCCCGTTCCCAGAATACGTATTATTTAATATTTATCATGCATTTGTTCTGTATTTAAATTCTTCAATTTTGCGCTTATTAATTTTCCTGCATTTTATTTTCTGTTTTTTCTTGGCTCTTGGTTCATTTCGGTTCATGGTAAACCAACTTGGTGTGGTTTGGTTCAACATGGAAAGGAATGGATGGCTTGGATTTGGTGGAGAGAATGAATGGTGGAGATCCACTTGACTTTGATATAAAAGTTCTTCTTTCATTCTCTCTCTCTTCATTCATTCACATTTACTTCTCCACCAAACCCTAACCCACTTGTGAGAGGCAAGTACATCTTGCACACCATGAGGGATTTCATGCATCCCCATTTATTTTTAGTCTATGTTGTTCATCTTCTCTTCCTCTACAAGTTTAGGTCTTGAAGTTCTTGATTTCCATGGATGGTTGGGTGTAGATCTAAGTTTTAAGTTTTGGTTTTCATATAGATTTTATGGTTTTGATCTATCAAACTTTGTTGTTTTCAAAAATAAGTGGTTCCATGTTGTAGAGAATTTAATTCTACCAAAGTTTGGCTTTTGAAAAGTTAGATTCCGATTTATTTTGAGGAAGTTATGGCCAAAACAATTTTGGTCAAACTTGTATGTTCATCTGCAGCATGAACCGCATGTCGCAGTAGAGCCGCATAGATGTCGCGGTTGGGCCGCATGAGCCGTATGTCGCAGTAGAGCCGCATAGATGTCGCGGTTGGGCCGCATGAGCCGCATGTCGCAGTAGAGCCGCATATGGTGTCGCAGTAGGGCCCCATGAGGCACATGTCGCAGTAGAGCCACATAGATGTCGCGCTTGGGCCGCATGAGCCGCATGTCGCAGTAGAGCCGCATATGGTGTCGCAGTAGGGCCGCATGAGCCGCATGTCGCAGTAGAGCCGTATAGATGTCGCGGTTGGGCCGCATAGGCCGCATGTCGCAGTTGAGCCGCATATGGTGCCGCGAATGAGCCGTATGGGACACATGTCGCAGTTGAGCCGCATGATGTCGCAGTTGGACCGCATGAGCTGTATGTCGCAGTTGAGCTGCATATGGTGTCGCGGTTGGGCCGCATAGGCTGCATGTCGCAGTAGCCTCATATGGTGTCGCGGTTGGGCCGCATAGGCCGTATGTCGCAGTTGAGCCGCATATGGTGTCGTAGTAGGGCCGCATGAGCCGCATGTCGCAGTAGGTCCGCATGCATGTCGCAGAATAGGCCGCATATGCCTATTTTGGTTGTTTCTGACTGTTATATGTCCTATTTTGACTGAATTATGGCTAGAATTTTTTTCAACTCCTAACATGAAAGTTGTAGATCTTTTTCTTGGCTTCAAGAATGTGTTACCAACTATTTTATGCTAGTTATAGACTCGACCATGCTTAATACTAATTTGACTTTCATGCCTTGCTACGAATTGACCCCGACTGTTACTTTGACTAATAATTGATCATGCGTTCCTAGTTGGAACTAAGAGACTGGCTAGTCGTCTTATTAAATTGAATGAATGAGACACGTTCATATTAACTATGAACTATTGTAATCGACTGGCTGATCCCGAATATTGACATACATGCACATACAGGCTTCAATTTATTTATTTATTTATTTATTTTACAAAAGCAGCATGTATACTTTATGGTCAAGGTATGATTATTCCGTGGTTAGTTTTGATTGTTGCATTACGCTATGTAAGACCTACAACCTAACCGTACGGGTATCATTGTAGAGTTGGGCATATCGTACTTGTACGGAAGTACTCATTTGAATGACCATGATCCACGGCATGGGATTTCACTCAACGTAGAGACTATTAAGTTAAATAAAATAATGATTGCATGGAGAGAATAGATTTTCGAATTCTTACATGGCAGCCCTCTTGGGAATAGTAGTGCCCGACAGGCCGGCTGGTCCCCACAGATACTGCAAATCTGTCACACGGGCAGGGAGCGGTATCTGGTTATATTATCTATTGTATATTGTATATTGATGACGGGCGTCCTGCTGGGACTCGTGTAATTCATGATTGGCGCAATTGATTGACTGGGTAAACTAGTCTTGCTTGTACATAGTAAGAACTGAGGAATCCCTATTGCATAATTCCAGGATAACTTGGAACTCACAGTAGCAAGCCGTAGTAGTTGAATGGCCGTTTAAATTAACTTGTTTATGTACTGTATGTCCTCTGTTACCTAACTGAGATGATCAGAATGTCAGGACATGACGTGCCAACTTCTATCCTTGTTTGGTTGGGAGGTTGGTTCGAAGTGTCGTGATACTATGTGAATCCCAGTTGAAAGCAGAGATCTATTTATCATATTTTCTCATTACTGGTTTTAATCCCTCATATCGTGCTTCCTTGCGGTACTTGCTGTTAGAGGTCTAACCTCTCTGGTTTTGCATGGCCAGATTTAGAGCCGGTCCCCGAGGATCCAGCTTACTTCTACCTCCACGATGGTCAACAATAGAGGGATGATCGCAGGAGGGCTCGAGTGGATTTTCTTACTTCCCCGCTCGTTTTGTTAAATACTTTATACTTTACCGTTTAGCACCGACATGTTAGTCGGATTGTCTTGTACCTACTTTTGCATAATTGTAACTATGTTAGGCTGCAGCTGATAACAATTGTGTATACAGACTACATCATCTGGCTGTATTTTGTAAAGCCAGATATCAAGAACATTTTGACTGAGCGTTTGGGACGCCTTACTGCTTTATCTTACATGTTCTCTATTTTCTGTTTCTTGTTTGAATGATTGAGACAATAGATGTGAAGTGACCATAGGGAGACTTTCATGTAGTATGCACCCCCTCGTCTTGTTAGACAGCATTGATCGTATTATACGGTATTCATCTACCCGTAATACGTAGCTGGCTGAGTCATTCCCCCGCTCTCCAGTATTCTGGTTCTGGGGCGTGACAAGGTTTTAGTGGTGGCCCATGCAGGTCTGGTTTCAGACTTGTGGGGTGTTTTAATTTATAGGATGTCTCAATCACACATGTTTCCCCTTGATCTCATGATTCGTTACTCTCGACTCTAGCTTGACATTCCGGTATCCTTTGACTTCATTGATCTTTCCAGTCCGATCGTTTGATTGTTCTCTTGTCCCTTTTCTTAGGGGCACCTCGTCCGCATCTGTCAGGCCTGGGCAACAACAACAAGGGCAACACGGACAACCTGACCATGTTGGTCAGCAACAAGGGTCGGTACTAACTCAAGAGACCATCCAAGAAGAAGTAATAGTGGAAGCAGCAACTGGACCGCTGTATCCGGATGTTCCACCACCACCAACAGTTCCATCTAACCCTGTGGAAGTGGACACACCGGCCCTTCTGGAGATCATGAGAGGAATGATGGCTACCCAACAACATCAGATGTTAGCCCAGCAGCGCATGCACGCTCAGTTGCAGGAGCAGAACGTACTACTCAACCAAGGGTTGCAGACGACATTGGAAAGAGGGGCGAGGCCAGATTCAGGAGCATCAGCCAGGTTTTGTAAGTACAACCCCCGTCGTTTCGAGGGCACGGAAGATGCCATCTCAGCAGATGCATGGCTTAAGGATATTGAGGCTATTCTGACAGCAGCTAAGGTGCCGCCAGAAGAACGTGTGGATCAAGTGAAGTTATTACTTCAGGATCTCGCACGTGATTGGTGGGAATCAGAGGAAGTAGGTATCAGACGTCCTGTTGCTTGGGACGATTTCACAGCAAGATTTAAGACGAAGTACTATGGAGTTGTGGCGCAGTTTGAGCTATAGCAGAAGTTTATCAACCTCAAGCAGGCCGGCAAGACGGTAGATGCTTATGCAGCGGAGTTCTGCAGATTGAGCAGGTTCGCCCCAGAGATGGTAGCGACAGAGAGCCAGAGGGCTATGAGATTTCAGCAAGGGTTTCATCTTGAGCTCTTGCAATTGATAGAGGGACACAATTACCAGACTTTTGATGAGGTATTGACGGCAACCCGAAGGCATAAGATCACCATTCAGAGGATCACGGCAAGGACTGGGGGTCAGAAGAGATCTCACAGTCAGATTGAAGGAGGAGGGGGAGCAGCGTCCCGGACAACAGCACCACCCCCTGGCATTCGTTTCCATGATGTGGCGATACGAGGGCCAGCACCACCACCCAGGCAGCAGCAGCAACAGAAGAAGAACCAGCAACCCCCGGCAGGCTGCACTTATTGTGGGAAGGTAGGACACACTAGAGATGTGTGTCGGATATTGAACGGGCTGTATTTGATATGTGGAAATCCAGATCATCGGATTACCACATGTCCCATGAATTCAAGGTCAGGAGGACCAGCACAGCAGTTTCCTGCTCTGCCAACACCAGGGGCAGGACAGTATCGAGGACCAGCAGTGGCAGTAAGACCATTGGCCCAGCGTCCATTAATACCGCAAGCTCAGATGTTTCGGTAGCAGGGACCGCCGATGCAACAGCACCAGCATAGACCACCCCAGTATCATCAGGGAAGGGGCCAGCAGCAGCACCAGGCTAGGCCACAGCATGGGAACCAACAAGGAGGTCGAGGGCAGGCATTCACTCTGTCCTTGGAAGAGGTATTAGCATCGGAAGATGTTGTGACAGGTAGCATTCTCGTCGCCTCATATCCCGCAGTAGCATTGTTTGATTCAGGAGCATCACACTCATTTATATCTGCACAATTTGCGACACGGCTAGGAATGGAGTTCGAGGCATTGCCAGGGAGGTTGAATATACTCACTGGCAATGGGCTCGTAGGAGTTAGTAGAGTTATTCTAGCGTGTAGCGTTGTAGTTTGCGGGCATTCCTTACCCGCCCGGTTGATAGAATTTCCTGTTGGAAATTTTGACGTTATCTTAGGCATGGACTGGCTGAAAGATAGTCATGCGACAATAGATTGTCGTAGTGGGAGTGTATCTTTTGATATTCCAAGCATGAAGAGATTCACCTTAGTCCGATCCGTGGCAACTCAGCAAGAGCAGGGAGTAATAACGACAATGGAAGAAGTTCAAGTTCCGAAGGTAGTTGAAGAGTTTCTGGATGTATTTCCTGAAGAACTTTCAGGTCTACCACCGGTTAGGTATATTGAGTTCAGTATAGAATTGGCACCTGGAACTAAACCGATATCAGATCGAGTTTACAGAATGGCGGATTCAGAGCAGACCAAGGTATATCAGCACATAGAGGAACTGAAGGAGAAGAAGTTCATCCAAGCTAGCGTATCACCGTGGGCAGCACCAGTGGTACTTGTAGGAAAGAAGGATGGATCATCCAGATTATGCATTGATTACAGGAAGCTTAACGCGGCAACAGTAAAGAACAAGTACCCATTACCCAGGATCGACGACTTATTTGATCAGTTGAGCAGGGCCAGAGTTTTCTCCAAGATAAATCTTCGTTCAGGGTATCACCAAGTGAGGGTTCGGAAGGAAGATATTCCCAAGACAGCATTCAGGTCGAAGTATGGGTATTATGAATTCTTGGTAATACCGTTTGGTTTAACCAATGCTCCAGCAATATTTATGGATTTGATGAACCGCATCTTTATGCCATACTTAGATCAGTTTGTCGTTGTGTTTCTTGACGACATTCTCGTATACTCTACTAGTGAAGAGGAGCATGAAGACCACCTCAGAAAAGTGTTACAGGTTTTGAGAGAGAACCAGTTGTATGCCAAGCTCAGCAAGTGTGAGTTCTGGACGGATCACATTTCATTTTTGGGTCATATCATATCAGGAGCTGGAGTAGCAGTAGATCCCAAGAAGGTAGAAGCAGTAGAGAGCTGGCCAGTACCCAAGACCGTAGCTGATGCACGGAGTTTCTTGGGATTGGCAGGATATTACAGGAGATTCGTATCGGATTTTGCAAGACTTTCAGCACCCATGACCCGCTTGACACGGAAGGATGTGCCATTCGTCTGGTCGGCAGAGTGCCAGGCATCATTTGAGACCTTGAAGCAGAAGTTGATATCAGCGCCTATTCTTACATTGCCAGTTGGACTCGGAGATTTTACAGTATATTGTGATGCGTCAGGTAAAGGACTTTGATGTGTCCTCATGCAGCATGGGAAGGTGATAGCGTATGCATCTAGGCAGCTTCGAAACCACGAGAAGAATTATCCAACTCATGACTTGGAGTTGGCGGCAGTAGTATTTGCTTTGAAGCTATGGAGGCATTACTTATATGGTGATCGAGTGGATATGTACACAGACCATAAAAGTCTGAAGTACATCTTTACTCAGAAGGAGCTGAACATGAGACAGAGAAGATGGTTGGAGTTGATCAAGGATTATGACGTGGAGCTTCAGTATCATCCAGGCAAGGCTAATGTGGTAGCAGACGCTCTTAGCAGGAGAGGCGGCACATTTATGTTGACAACACAGAAGCACATTTTAGAAGACCTTCAGGAGATGGGCATCGAGGTTATACTTCCTAGTGATGTAGGAATTCTGGCGAGTCTACGAGTTCAATCCGACTTGGTAGATAGGATCAAGGCAGCTCAGGCACAGGACCCAAGGATTCAGAAGCTTAGGGCAGAATGTGAGTCAGGGCTCAGGAAGGAGATGCAAATCCACGAAGAAGGTATGCTTAGGTTTGGATCACGTCTATGTGTGCCTAGTGGAGATATCAGACATGAAGTTATGGCAGAAGCTCACAGTTTCCAGTATTCTATACACCCTGGAGGGACCAAGATGTACCAAGATATCAAGCAGCACTTCTGGTGGAACGGGATGAAGAGGGAGATAGCTAGATTCGTTTCCCGTTGCTTGGTATGTCAGCAAGTGAAGGCAGAACAGCAGAGGCCAGCTGGGTTATTACAGCCACTTCCTATCCCGGAATGGAAGTGGGAGCACATCATAATGGACTTTGTGACCGGTTTACCGAAGTCACCAAGTGGTAAAGATGCTATTTGGGTGATAGTAGACCGGCTTACAAAGGTGGCACACTTTCTCCCTTTCAGAGTAGGGCAATCTACAGAAAAGTTGGCAGAGTTGTATATGCAACAGATAGTCAGACAGCATGGAGTCCCTGTCAGTATTGTGTCCGACAGAGATACCCGTTTTACATCGCATTTCTGGAAGAGCTTACATCATAGTCTGGGCACCAAGTTAAGATTTAGCACGGCTTACCATCCACAGACGGACGGGCAATCAGAAAGAACAATTCAGACTTTAGAAGATATGTTGCGAGCTTGCACCCTAGATTTTGGAGGATCTTGGGAGAGCCACCTGCACTTAGTCGAATTCTCATACAACAACAGTTATCAAGCCAGTATCCAGATGGTGCCATTCGAAGCTCTATATGGTAAGAAGTGTAGATCGCCACTAGCATGGGATAATATCGGGGAGAGGAAGATGTTAGGCCCAGAAATGATTGTTCAGACAGTTGAATTGGTCAAGGGAATTAGAGAGCGACTTCGAGTTGCACAGGACCGGCATCGTCATTGGGCGGACCAGCATCGTAGACCGCTAGAGTTTTCTATTGGGGACCACGTGTGGGGTCATTAGATTTGGCGTTCGCGGGAAGTTGAGTCCACGATACGTAGGACCATTCGTTATCCTTGATAGGGTAGGCGATGTTGCTTATCGTTTATCCCTTCCACCTTCGTTACGAGAGATGCATGACGTGTTTCATGTATCTCAATTACGAAGGTATGTATCGGACCCCAGCCATATTCTTGATCATTCTAAGTTGGTTGTTGGTACCAACTTGTCTTACGAGGAGCAGCCGGTGTCCATTTTGGACCGGAGAGAGAAGATACTCAAGAACCGAACAATTAGCCTTGTCCGGGTTGCTTGGGGTCATCACTCATTAGGAGAGTCAACGTGGGAACGTGAGGATGATATCCGATCACGGTATCCACATTTGTTTGACTCACAAGGTATATTTCTTCCCGTGTACCTTGATTGCCTTAACCCCTCATGCTTGTCACCTCATAGATAGAACTACTTGATATCGTAGATTGTTAATATAGATATGTTATCTGCTAGTTAAACATTGAAGAATGATTGCTTGCTCAAGTTTCTTGTACCTAGATCAGCTCGGTTTTTCCTATCCTGCTTGGATTTGAAATTCCGAGGACGAAATTTTTTCTAAGGAGGGTAGAGATGTCACTTCCCGTTCCCAGAATACGTATTTATTTAATATTTATCATGCATTTGTTCTGTATTTAAATTCTTCAATTTTGCGCTTATTAATTTTCCTGTATTTTATTTTCTGCTTTTTTTTGGCTCTTGGTTCATTTCGGTTCATGGTAAACCAACTTGGTGTGGTTTGGTTCAACATGGAAAGGAATGGATGGCTTGGATTTGGTGGAGAGAATGAATGGTGGAGATCCACTTGACTTTGATATAAAAGTTCTTCTTTCATTCTCTCTCTTCATTCATTCACATTTACTTCTCCACCAAACCCTAACCCACTTATGAGAGGCAAGTACATCTTGCACACCATGAGGGATTTCATGCATCCCCATTTATTTTTAGTCTATGTTGTTCATCTTCTCTTCCTCTACAAGTTTAGGTCTTGAAGTTCTTGATTTCCATGGATGGTTGGGTGTAGATCTAAGTTTTAAGTTTTGGTTTTCATATGGATTTTATGGTTTTGATCTATCAAACTTTGTTGTTTTCGAAAATAAGTGGTTCCATGTTGTAGAGAATTTAATTCTACCAAAGTTTGGCTTTTGAAAAGTTAGATTCCAATTTATTTTGAGGAAGTTATGGCCAAAACAATTTTGGTCAAACTTGTATGTTCATCTGCAGCATGAACCGCATGTCGCAGTAGAGCCGCATAGATGTCGCGGTTGGGCCGCATGAGCCGCATGTCGCAGTAGAGCCGCATAGATGTCGCGGTTGGGCCGCATGAGCCGCATGACGCAGTAGAGCCGCATATGGTGTCGCAGTAGGGCCGCATGAGGCACATGTCGCAGTAGAGCCGCATAGATGTCGCGGTTGGGCCGCATGAGCCGCATATCGCAGTAGAGCCGCATATGGTGTCGCAGTAGGGCCGCATGAGCCGCATGTCGCAGTAGAGCCGCATAGATGTCGCGGTTGGGCCGCATAGGCCGCATGTCGCAGTTGAGCCGCATATGGTGCCGCGAATGAGCCGCATGGGGCACATGTCGCAGTTGAGCCGCATGATGTCGCAGTTGGGTCGCATGAGCTGTATGTCACAGTTGAGCCGCATATGGTGTCGCGGTTGGGCCGCATAGGCTGCATGTCGCAGTAGCCGCATATGGTGTCGCGGTTGGGCCGCATAGGCCGTATGTCGCAGTTGAGCTGCATATGGTGTCGCAGTAGGGCCGCATGAGCCGCATGTCGCAGTAGGTCCGTATGTATGTCGCAGAATAGGCCGCATATGCCTATTTTGGTTGTTTCTGACTGTTATATGTCCTATTTTGATTGAATTATGGCTAGAATTTCTTTCAACTCCCAACATGAAAGTTATAGATCTTTTTCTTGGCTTCAAGAATGTGTTACCAACTATTTTATGCTAGTTATAGACTCGACCATGCTTAATACTAATTTGACTTTCATGCCTTGCTACGAATTGACCCCGACTGTTACTTTGACTAATAATTGATCATGCATTCCTAGTTGGAACTAAGAGACTGGCTAGTCGTCTTATTAAATTGAATGAATGAGACACGTTCATATTAACTATGAACTATTGTAATCGACTGGCTGATCCCGAATATTGACATACATGCACATGCAGGCTTCAATTTATTTATTTATTTATTTATTTTACAAAAGCAGCATGTGTACTTTATGGTCAAGGCATGATTATTCCGTGGTTAGTTTTGATTGTTGCATTATGCTATGTAAGACCTACAACCTAACCGTACGGGTATCGTTGTAGAGTTGGGCATATCGTACTTGTACGGAAGTACTCATTTGAATGACCATGATCTACGGCATAGGATTTCACTCAACGTAGAGACTATTAATTTAAATAAAATAATGATTGCATGGAGAGAATGGATTCCCGAATTCTTACATGGCAGCCCTCTTGGGAATAGTAGTGCCCGACAGGCCGGCTGGTCCCCACAGATACTGCAAATCTGCCACACGGGCAGGGAGCGGTATCTGGTTATATTATCTATTGTATATTGTATATTGATGACGGGCGTCCTGCTGGGACTCGTCTAATTTATGATTGGCGCAATTGATTGACTGGGTAAACTAGCCTTGCTTGTACATAGTAAGAACTGAGGAATCCCTATTGCATAATTCCAGGATAACTTGGAACTCACAGTAGCAAGCCGTAGTAGTTGAATGGCCGTTTAAATTAACTTGTTTGTGTACTGTATGTCCTCTGTTACCTAACTGAGATGATCAGAATGTCAGGACATGACGTGCCAACTTCTGTCCTTGTTTGGTTGGGAGGTTGGTTCAAAGTGTCGTGATACTATGTGAATCCCAGTAGAAAGCAGAGATCTATTTATCATATTTTCTCATTACTGGTTTTAATCCCTCATATCGTGCTTCCTTGCGGTACTTGCTGTTAGAGGTCTAACCTCTCTGGTTTTGCATGGCCAGATTTAGAGCCGGTCTCCGAGGATCCAGCTTACTTCTACCTCCACGATGGTCAACACTAGAGGGATGATCGCAGGAGGGCTCGAGTGGGTTTTCTTACTTCTCCGCTCGTTTTGTTAAATACTTTATACTTTGCCGTTTGGCACCGACATATTAGTCGGATTGTCTTGTACCTACTTTTGCATAATTGTAACTATGTCAGGCTACAGCTGATAACAATTGTGTATACTGACTACATCATCTGGCTGTGTTTTGTAAAGCCAGATATCAAGAATATTTTGACTGAGCGTTTGGGACGCCTTACTGCTTTATCTTACATGTTCTCTATTTTCTGTTTCTTGTTTGAATGATTGAGACAATAGATGTGAAGTGACCATAGGGAGACTTTCATGTAGTATGCACCCCCTCGTCTTGTTAGACAGCATTGATCGTATTATACGGTATTCATCTACCCGTAATACGTAGCTGGCTGAGTCATTCCCCCGCTCTCCAGTATTCTGGTTCTGGGGCGTGACAATATTTTCCCTCCCCGACCACAAATAAGTACAAGAACATGAAAGTACAAGAGTACCTGATATCATATCACATCGTGTCATCAAGAGGAGTACAAAAAATGAATGTAAATGCACAAGACCATAGAATGTACTTGCCTTGCTCAGGGTGATCAGAAAAAAAGAGGAAGATCTGTACGTCCTACTGTTAATGGGTACAAGTTGGTCAAGTTCTAAACTATGACATTTAAGTAACATTACTAAAAAATCATCTGTTTACTAAATCTTTATCTAACTCTCTTCCTCTAGTAGTTGGCAAGAAGACTACACACTATCCTTTAAGAATTTAATGATCCAAATTGTATTAATATTTTTAAGATTATATATATAGAACTATAAGAGGATAAAAAATTTAAATGGTACATGTTATATACAAATAATTTATTTAGAAAGTACTCCCCAAAATATTTCTTAGCAAAATATAGATTTTAAATATGAATGTTAACTAAATTGTTAAAGAAGTTTGGCCAAAACTAATTACACTAAGAATTATGATAGCAACACCAGCTACCATAAACCAATAGCTAAATATACCAGAAGACTAATTTTTATCCCACAACATAATATTTTATATTAGCCCGGCCTAAAACTCAGCCCATAGACCAATTCCAGAAACTCCAAGTAATAACAGAACCCAAAGATTCAAGATTAGAAATATCAAAACAGAGTATAACTGAACCCAGAACTATACCATTCTACTACCACACCAATTCAGGAATTATACAAGGTACAACATTTGTTTAAATTTACAACTACAGAAACTTTCTTACCAACTCCAATAGTTTACTTCCCAATTCAAGTCTCATCCTAGCCTTTGCAGTTCAAAGGAACCCCAACCAATCTAAAGTCCAACAGAATTAAAGCCAAATCACCTACTACAGCAGTTATATATGCAAACTATACTCCACCCCAGCTTGAAGGAAAATACATAATCAACCCAGCTCACCAAACTTGATAAGTTCAAACCAACATTAAACTTCTAACGGCTATGCTTCCTTCTACAATTCAAAATGTTAAGAAAGGAAGAATCACAGAACCAAACTAAGAAGTTTCACAAACAAAATCCAATTGAAACAACACCACGTAGGTCTGCATCCATTCTCCTCGCACCCAACACCATCCTGGACACAACCGACACGATTTAATCAATCCAATACTAACGTCTAAATGCGATACAACTCGTCAACACGCCACTGCTACTCATGTGTCCATCCACCCCGTACTAGCAATGATCAACGAGACACGACTCCTATGATGGACATGAACATGATACGCACACGACACGTACAGAACCACACTTCGCATCTCGACTCCATCCCTGGCCGACACTATCAATTAAAATCTAGCTATGAAGCAAAATCAGCATACTCAAGAGAGGTAATATAATACCTGAAGGAGGAAGGATCAATCCTAAACGAGGAAGATTGCTCTGCAAAGTCGGACACGAGCCTCACGTGTCCAGTTTACAGCTCTGTCCCTGGTTCGGTTATTTCATCAAATGTGTAGCGAGCATCAACACAAGATCACACTCTCGAGTCTCCTCTGTTCCTTGAAGCCAAATTTTTTTGAAAATTCTCAGATCTCATGGATCTCATAGATTAACACAGCAATAAAGAATCGATTAAATCCAAGAAACAGAGTTCTCGACCAAGAACTCAGTCGAATCCGAAAGTTCAAAGAATATCAAAATAGAAATCCAAACCGACTCACCAATTGATTGTTCTGGACTTGCTCGAACAGATCTCAGAGATCAATCGGAGGCTCAGCGTCGGTTCGTCGACATTCGTACTAAGAAGAAGAGCGGATCAACGTCGATCAAGAAAAGAAATTGAACATTAATTCTTCAAGAATCATCCGAAATTCTCTAGATCTCGAACGAAAATTGAGATCGATTCCTCACCAGTCTTGTCGCCGTCAGTTTGTCGAGAAGAAGGAGAAATAGCCAGGGATCCGCTCGCGTGCCGCTGATCGGAGGAGACAACCACCGTCGTCGCGAAACCGGTTCAGTCGCCGAGGTCTTAGCTGCCAGAGGAGATCGTCATCGTCGTCGCCATGGTTCTTTTCTCCAGAAATTAGGTTCCGGAATGTGATTGAAAGGAAGAATAAAGAGCTCTACTATGGAAATTTGTTAGAGTATCAGAATGGAGGAGAGTGATGATGGATGGTTTAAATAGGTTATGCAGTTGGTTAGCTGTTGCTTGGGCCGGGGGAAATCAAGTGGAGGGAAAAGTTTAATGAAGTAAAATTTAGAAAGTTGTTACAGTAGCACATGATTCATTAGGAAAGTAGCAATGAAACTGCTAGTGAAGAAGCATTCCTAACAGACTGTCTCAAATAGGAATGCATGATATGGGCCATAGTCTGAGCTGTATGTGAAGCCCAACAATTAGTAGTTGAGGGAATAAAGAAAATCATTTTATTTTACAATAACACCATCTCATAGCTATCAAAAATCCTTAATATTCTAAAATAATTATACCTAAATATTTCCTTTAAACCATAGGAAAATATTATATTTGATTGATCTCTGGGAAGTGGGGTTACAAATCTTTTCCCTTAGAAAATTTCGTCCTCGAAATTTGGAGAACTACAATCATTTCTAATGAAATCCAAAATCAAAGTAATTGTTCACAATCACACAAGCTATATATTGAATTTAAAAGTTTTATTGAAAAAGTAAAAATACAATCAAGCAAACAAGCTAGGATAGCGCTCCCGTATCTCATCCTCACGCTCCCATGCGATTCTCCTGGAGAGTGGTGCCTCCACATGACTCTGACAAGCGAGATCGTCTGGTTCCTCAGTTACTTCTCTCTGCGGTCAAGAATCTCCACAGACTGCTCCACGTAGGTCAGACTCGGGCCCACCTCCAACTCTAAATAGTCGACGATATGGCTCGGGTCAGCAATGTAGCGGCGGAGCTGGGATACATGGAAGACATTATGTACCCCCTCCAGACTAGCAGGAAGTGCCAGTCGCTATACAATCTCGTCGATCCGCTCTGTCACATCGAATGGTCTGATGTATCTGGGACTGAGTTTCCCGCATCTGCCAAATCGGATAGTGCCTATGGTCGGCGAGATCTTCAGGGACGCCATGTCTCCAACCGTGAACTCTAGAGGTCGTCTGCTATTGTCTGCTCAGTGTTTCTATCGATCCTGTGCAACTCTGAAATGCTCTATGATCAACCTGACTTTCTCAGCTGAATCTACCACCCTCTGGTCCAAGCGAAGTCCTCTCGCCTACATCATCCCAAGATAAAGGTGTACAACACCTACGGCCATAGAGGGGTAAATCATGAGGGTACGATCTTCTAAGCAAGATCAGAATTGAAAGTTTGGCACAATAGGAAACTTACAGTTAGATAGGCATGATTAAGATCAAAGTTTAAGCAAAACATGATATAAGTACGATTAATAGAAAAATCTGGTGGAACATAATCAAATCTAGCAATTATGTATATATTTGAGAAAATCAAATGATCCCTCAATAAAATATAAAAAAACTGCAAGGATTGATTGAGAAGGTGCATGAGGTATACCGGAAAGATATTAGTATTAAGTCAAGGTGAGAGTGCAAGGATTTGTGACTCAAGAAAAATCAATGATCATATGAAATAGGATATAGCTTCTATGGTATCCGAAAAACATATATATATCTGAAGTCACTTCACTTAGAATCCATGCCCCGCCAGTGTATATCTGGCTGCAGTGGACTTTCGGTTCCATGACTCAAATAATGATACGTTACCGAATATTCTATCAACTTTATCCATTTTTAAACAATTTTTAACAAAACAACTCAAGAGATCAAAATGTGAAGGATTTAGGACAAAGTCTCAATAATACCCAAAAGCCTATGGATATATAAAATCACTTCAACTTAGAGCCCATGTCTGGCCAGTGCGCAGCTGGCTGCAGTGAACTCGCAGTCTCCATAATCCAGATAAATATCTGAAGTGCGTATCTGCCACATCACAGTAGGTCGTCGAATATTTTCTTAACTTTATCCACATGAATTCCAAGGAGTTTATGAAGATTCAAAATAAATTCTAATAGTACAAGTCATGATAGAAAGTGATGTTATCTTCCTTTAGAAGACAAGGAGTTTTACTAGGTACTAAGAAACATCAAGGAGATTTTCAGAAATAGACTTTGAACACGGAATGAAGTTTCGAATAGTAACCGGGATCTCAAATGGCAAACAACCTCATGTAGGGAACAAAATCCTGAATAGATAACAAAGTCCCGGATGGTGAACAGAAAGCAAAGTGTAGAATAGAAACAAAATTTCGAAGTACGAAGCAAAATCCCGTATCGAAAACGGAGTTAAACAAAATCTCGGATAACAACGAAATCTCAAACAGACCTCAAATGGAAAACAAAATCACTAATAGGATACAAAGTCTCAAATAGAAATAAAATACCAACAGGTAATTCTCGAATAAAAAATCTCGAACAAGAAGCAAGACCACGAATAGTGAATAATAATAAAAAACAAAGTATCAATTAGTGAATAGGAAACAAGCATCGAATTGTGGATATGAAACAAGCGGAATCTTAAATAGGAAACGAGGTCAAACAAGGTCGTGAACAGAAACAAATTCTTGAATAGAAAACAAGTCGGGAATAGAAAACAAAATCTCATATAGAGAACGAGTCAAAATCTCAAATAGGAAACGAAATATTCAAACGAAGTCTCGAGTAGGGACTGAATCTCAAACAAAGTCCTGAATAGGGGCTGAATCTCAAACAGGAAATTTCGTATGAAATCTTCAACAAAGTCTTGAGTAGGAACAAGTCTCGAATAGAAAACAAAGCTCAATAAAGTTTTGAATGGAAAACAAAATTTCAAAATGAAATCCCGAGTACGAAACAAATCACCAATAGAAAACAAAATCTCGAGATAGGGAACAAAGTCATGAACAAAGTATCGAACAAAGTCTCAAATAACAACTATGAAACAAAATCTCGAATAGGAAGCAAAATCTAAAATAGTGAACATGGTCGAAACAAAATCATGAACAGGAAACTGAATCTGGAATAGAAAATGAAGTCTCGGACAAAAGCTTGAGTAGAAAGAATATTAAACAGAGTCACGAATAGTGAATATGAAACAAATTTATCGAATGGTAACAATTTTCGCATAAGAAACAGATTTACGAATAAGAAACAAGATCTAGAATATGAACAGTATATCGAAATAAATCTCGAATAGAAACAAAAGTTCCAGAATAGAAAACAAAGTCTAAAAAATCTTGAATAGAAAATAAGGAAATTTTAGGTGCTAAGAGAAAAATCCAAAGAAAATTGGATTGCGAATCACGATCCACGGCCTTCTCCAATCATGTAGGAAAATCTTCTGTCTTCAGTATCCCTCCAGGACTGAAATCTCTTCAACGTCTTCAACGGTCCTGACGTAGATTGGTCCCTGCATTAATGCTCCATGCGGTTGCTGAATCTGGAGAGGCAGGTCCCCTTGCTGCAGTCCTGTGCTCCTCGTGCTCGTCCTTGGGCAGTGCGATCAGCGGCCTCTGGGCAATCCTTGACTTGATGGGCAGGCGATCCGCAGAACAGGCATAGTCCGAGCCTCTTACGACACTTGTCAATATGATGTCCCGTCTTCTTGCAGAATACACAAGGAAAGTGGGTCTAAATCTACCTCTGATGACACGGCTAATGATGCGACTGAAGAGGCACTGTCTGAGAGTTGCAATGCTTTGTGGGTCCAGAGTAGTTGCTACTTCCGTGATAAGTCTTCATGTCTCTTTTGGGCTTCAGCTTCCTATCTCGTTCTATTGCCCGTGCTACATTCAAGATCGCCTGGCTGGTGGCTTCAACCTTCAAAGGAGTCGGATCCTCGGAGACTTGGATGATCTTCAGAAGTGGCGGCTCCAGGTTCTCGATCTGCCCCTCGGTGCAAGAAATATGCTCGGTGTCGGAGAAATCCAAAGATTCTAGAGTCTGGAAATCAGAAGTCCTCCTTGGCTTAGAAAGCGCATTTATAAGTCTGGCTTGGAAAAGAATCGCTTGCTCCTTTTGGGCATTGAAGAACTCATGTAACATCTCTATCAACTGGGTACTACCAATGGTGATAGTAAAGGCGACAGGGGTGGTGGAAGCTCAGAAGCGTCATATGTAGGTGAATCGATAGTTCCTATGTTGCGTGTCTGATCCATCTAAAAAATAGAAAACTATTAAAATGACCTAACTATAATAAGCAAACCTAGTAAGTAATATGTATAACCAGATTTAGTAATAACCATAACCATTTTCCTGCAATTCTATGCTGTGATGAGTTTTCCTTAGTCTAACAGGTTCCCCAATAACACTCTATAGCCTAAGTGCCATTAGGACGGACCTGCATGGGCCACCACTAAAAACATGTCACGATCCGCTCCCGAATATTCGGATACGAGTCGGACACGCCAAGCCTACGTTGGAAGACTCAACGTAGTAAGCTGTAAACATCTAAGGAAAAACTCCAAGAACAACATGAAAGTAAACATCACAGCATCTAACTGTCCCAGAATGATCATCATAATCCACAAGTCATAATTCAATTTATACATGAAAGTACCAAAGATAAATCCGGTAACAAGAATGAAATACAACTATGAACTCTCAATATACAATATCTAGAAGTAAAGCTAAACAAATCTAAACCTGTAACATCTAGCTAAGTCATGATTCCATCCTGCTCAGCTAAAATTCTGGGCTCTGGCCCATAAGGTGGAACGGTATCCTCAAGTACACCTGCAACATATCCAGTCAAGAGCGGAGCAAAGTATAATTCTAGATAATGAACAATAACATCATGATATGAAAAAGAGTACAGGAGAACATGAAATATAAAGTACAGGAAAAGAACATAAAAGTACAGGAATGTAAAGTAAAGGAAGTACAGGAAATAAAGTACAAGAAGTAAATCCTAAACCTGAAGTACAAGACATGACATGTGCGCAATATTTGAAATATAGCTAGCATATGTGACCAGCTGGGGTAAGCAAAGGAATAAGCACATGAAATGGGTACGACTTAGGGCCCGCGTGTACGATGCGAGGCCTAAGCTATAAACTTGAATTTCTGATCCTTGGGTTTGGTCACATAGCTAGTGTATTTTTCCTCCTCGTCCACAAATAAACAAGAACATGAAAGTACAAGAGTACATGATATCATGTCACATCGTGTCATCAAGAGGAGTACAAGAAATGAATATAAATGCACAAGACCATAGAATGTACTTGCCTTGCTCAGGGTGATCAGAAAAAAGAGAAGATCTGTACGTCCTGCTGTTAATTGGTACAAGTTGGTCAAGTTCTAAAGTATGACATTTAAGTAACATTACTAAAAAATTATCTGTTTACTAAATCTTTATCTAACTCTCTTCCTCTAGTAGTTGGCAAGAAGACTACATACTATCCTTTAAGAATTTAATGATCCAAATTGTATTAACATTTTTAAGATTATATATATAGAACTATAAGAGGATAAGAAATTTAAATGGTACATGTTATATACAAATAATTTATTTAGAAAGTACTCCCCAAAATATTTCTTAGCAAAATATAGGTTTTAAATATGAATGTTAACTAAATTGTTAAAGAAGTTTAGCCAAAATCAATTACACTAAGAATTATGATAGCAACACCAGTTACCATAAACCAATAGCTAAATATACCAGAAGACTAATTTTTATCCCACAACATAATATTTTATATTAGCCCGGCCTAAAACTCAGCCCATAGGCCAATTCTAGAAACTCCAAGTAATAACGGAACCCAAAGATTCAAGATAAGAAATATCAAAACAGAGTATAACTGAACCCAGAACTATACCATTCTACTAACACACCAACTCAGGAATTGTACAAGGTAAAACATTTGTTTAAATTTACAACTACAGAAACTTCCCTACCAACTCCAATTGTTTACTTCCCAATTAAAGTCTCATCCTAGCCTTTGTAGTTCAAAGGAACCCCAACCAATCTAAAGTCCAACAGAATTAAAGCCAGATCACCTACTACAACAGTTATATATGCAATCTATACTCCACCCCAGCTTGAAGGAAAATACATAATCAACCCAGCTCACCAAACTTGATAAGTTCAAACCAACATTAAACTTCTAACGACTATGCTTCCTACTACAATTCAAAATGTCAAGAAAGGAAGAATCACAGAACCAAAATAAGAAGTTTCACAAACAAATCCAATTGAAACAACACCACGTAGGTCTGCATCCATTCTTCCCGCACTGGACACCATCCTAGACACAGCCGACACGATTTAACCAATCCAACATTAACGTCCAAATGCGATACAACTCCCCAACATGCCACTGCTACTCATGTGTCCGTCCACCCCGTACTAGCAATGATAAATGATACACGACTCCTATGATGGACACGAACATGATACGCACACGACACGTACAGAACCGCACTTCGTATCCCGACTCCATCCCTGGCCGACACTATCAATTAAAATCTAGCTATGTAGCAAAATCAGCATACTCAAGAGAGGTAATATAATACCTGAAGGAGGAAGGATCAATCCTAAACGAGGAAGATTGCTCTGCAGAGTCGGACACGAGCCTCACGTTTCCAGTTTACAGCTCTATCCCTGGTTCGGTCATTTCATCAAACGTGTAGCGAGCAACAACACAAGATCACACTCTCGAGTCTCCTCTGTTCCTTGAAGCCAAGAAATATAGGAAATTCTCAGATCTCATGGATCTCATAGATCAACACAACAATAAAGAATCAATTAAATCCAAGAAACAGAGTTCTCGACCAAGAACTCAGTCGAATCCGAAAGTTCAAAGGATATCAAAACAAAATCCAAACCGACTCACCAATTGATTATTCTGGACTTGCTCGAACAGATCTCAGAGATCAATCGAAGGCTCCGCATCGGTTCGTCGACGTCCGTACTAAGAAGAGGAGCGGATCAACCTCGATCAAGAAAAGAAATTGAACATTAATTCTTCAAGAATAATCCGAAATTCTCTAGATCTCGAACAAAAATTGAGATCGATTCCTTACCAGTCTTGTCGCCATCAGTTTGTCGAGAAGAAGGAGAAATCGCCGGGGATCTGTTCGCATGCCGATGATCTGAGGAGACAACCGCCGTCGTCATAAAACCGGTTCAGTCGCCGCGGTCTTAGCTGCCAGAGGAGATCGTCATCGTCGTCGTCATGGTTCATTTCTCCAGAAATTAGGTTGCATAATGGAAAGGAGAGGAAGAAGAAAGAGCTTTACTATAGAAATTTGTTAGAGTATCAGAATGGAGGAGAGTGATGATGAATGGTTTAAATAGGTTAAGAAGTTGGTTAGCTGTTACTTGGGCCGGGGGAAATCAAGTGGAGGGAAAAGTTTGATGAAGTTAAATTTAGAAAGTTGTTATAGTAGCACATGATTCATTAGGAAAGTAGAAATAAAACTGCTGGTGAAGAAGCATTCCTAACAGACTGTCTCAAATAGGAATGTATGATATGGGCCATAGTCTGGGCTGTAAGTGAAGCCCAACAATTAGTAGTTGAGGAAATAAAGAAAATCATTTACAATAACACCATCTCATAGCTGTCAAAAATCATTAATATTCTAAAATAATAATACCTAAATATTTTTTTAAACCATAGGAAAATATTATATTTTATTGATCTCTGGGAAGTGGGGTTACAAAACCCTCATCGGAGCCCTAACAATATACCAAGTATCTTTCGAACGAAGACGTAGGTAGTCTAATTCATGTGAGGGACGAATCAAGATATGTTTAGTATCTATGGCTCCTGACTAATGACACCATCAAAGCCAAACCCTGAGAACGCCTTTCAAATTAAATCGATCGGCGGCCGTACATGTGAAAATTTTCCACAAGTGGGAAGCGAAGTGGAGCAATTAAAACAACTTCTTTCTTCTCCGAGAAGGAGATTATAGGAGCACCCTTGAAAGAGATGATTCTAGAAGGGGTAATCAGTGTGGTCGATGTGACCATACCGCTCACCACTTCCGCAAACGATCTGGCAGCCATGAAACCCTAAAACCCAAAGAGGCAAGCACTGGGAGGCGCTACCATCCAAGTGTATTGGCAGCCCCAGGAGGACGCCAGCACGACCTAGGGCTACGCCGGAGTCGGAGGAGAAAGATGTGGATGCCCTAGGGTATATATATATATATATATATATATATATATATATATATATATATATATATATATATATATATATATGGAAGCAGATCAAAAGCCTCCTTAGAAAATCTTCTAAAAACCTCCCTCACTCTAATCCGTAATTTAATGTTTATATTAATGTTAATGTTAATATTAATGTTAATATTAACATTAAATACTAAAATTAACATTAAACTTAACATTAAAATTAATATTAACATTAACATTAACATTAATATTAACATTAACATTAACATTAAAATTAGTATAAAAAAATAAAAAAATTTATATTAACATTAACATTAATATTAACATTAACATTAATATTAACATTAATATTAACATTAATATTACGAATTAGAGTGAGGATGGTTTTTAGGGGGTTTTCTAAGGGGGGCTTTTGATCCGCTCCCTATATATAATATATATATATATATATTTCAAAATCAACTTTATTTAAAAATAGTTCCAACTCAAAGTACATCAGACTATTTGTGCAAGCATTTAACAGTTGCCTTTATGATTTGTGTAGCACCCAGTTTCCCAAATGAGGGTAATTTTAAAATTTTGTGTTTATAATTATTTTAATAATGATATTTAATTCGTGATATAATTTTTGGTGATTTTAAATTATTTTAAAATTATTTAAATTAATGACTTGTGGTTTTGACGTTTTGCTAGTAAAACCCTAGAGACTGTTTGACCTAGAGCCTAACCATGTGATTATGATATTTTAATATCATTTTTGGCCTAAGGATATTTTTGCATTTGACCTCTTTGAATTATTTTGATATTATTTTATTATTTATGATATTGTTTTGGGGTTATTTGAGTCGGGTTCGAATTTCAACTCAATCCGACTTGAAACGGGGACCCGGGGGTAGTTTGACTCTAGTGGGACCCACACACTAGTTAGGCATAGCCCACATGATATTAATTTTAGTCCACATGATAGAAATATTTTAGTTAGAGGTTAGACTAATTATTATGGATAAGGTTAGTGTGATTAGAGACTTTAGAATGACTAATTTAGCCCTTTCCTAATACTCATAGAATAGGTTAGTAGGGGCTTTTGGACTTTTCCTAATAGGACAAAACCACCTTTATGGCCAGCCACAATAAGGATAGGGTTGAGCCTCCCATTTGTCATTATCCATCTATTTTTCTCTCTCTTGTTCTTCCCCAAATTCCTAGAGAGCAATCCCTAGCAATTTCTCCACCAAATCCTTCCATTTCATCACCAAATCTTCTTCTTTCCTTCTCCATTCTAGCCAAGGAGGAAGCTACCCAAGTTTGAGAGGATTCAGAGCTCGTTCGTGTCCTTTTGGAATCTCTACGTGTCTGTGTCGCTCCGGGAAGGTTTTTCTTCGATTCGATCTACCGGGAGGTATAAATCCCTTCTTCTTTTCATTTTCTCATACATATAGGTCTATTTTGAACCCATAGGAATGACCCCCATGGTTGTATCTCCATTTGTGTCCATTTGGAGGTCATAGGAGTGTCCTTTGTGTTGTGGATGTGTTCATGTTACATATATAGATTTATATATATATATTGTAATGAGAGTGTATCTATATTTATATATGTAATAAATGGTTCATGATGATTATATAATCAAGTTTGTGAGTGTGGTTCCTCATATTATTATTGCTATTATTGTTGTGGATAATTAGGATATATATTGTGTATTCTTTTGGCTCAAACTATCTAAATCCGTCATGATTTTTATCCACGTTTTTAATTTCAGCCCTAACTTAGAAATGTCATAACTTCTAGCTCAAAGCTCGGTTTAATCTCCAGTTTTTTTTTTAAAAGAAGCGTATTGAAGTTAGCTTTCCAAAAATATATATTAATAGGCCTAATTCTTTCTGTAACTTTCTGGAGAATTATTTGAGTGTCAGCTGTACGAAAGACAAACGCGTTCTCGGTGTTTTCGCGATTCCGGGAGTTTCCGAAAACGAAAATGCGATCCGTTTGAAGTTTCGGAAAGCTAACACATAGATCTATAACATACTTTAATCCTAAATTTTAATTCATGCTGAGATGGTACAGTATTGATTATTAGTAGGAGTTACTATTCGGCATATGCATTTTGTGCACCCTTGTGTGTAATATAATGTTCTATTTAATTTTAACCCATGTTAATGTATATACATTATGTAATTAAATAGAGAATGCAAGCATGAGTAAATGGTTAAATAAATGATGTATGAGGTGATAATGTAAGCATGTATAAGTATGGCTTATAATGAATATGTAGGTTCCATAGTGTGTAATGTATGGTACATATAGTAGTGCAAGAGAATAAATGAATGATGAATGAATACAAGCATGAATGTAATGTAATAATAGATGTAATGTATGAAATATACAAGTTAATGAGATGTAATATTCTATGTTAACACAAATCCTATATTACCTCATGTACCCCCTTACACTATGTTGACACTATCACACTTGACACATTGTTCACTTACACTTTGACACTCTTTGATATGTATATACTATGTATGCCCATTTAACCCTCACTTGCCCCTTTGCCATGTTCACATACACACACATAGCCTCTTAAATAAGTATTTATGAATATAGTTAACTTAGCTATGTATGTATATTATATATATGTTAGCATATTGTGTTGTAAGATATAAGTTTATATAACCATTTGAAATGCCATGATTATAGACCTAATGTTGAATACCAATATATGCATGTGTATATAAGTATAGACATATAGTTTAAAGTAATAGATTACCTAGTGTATATCCAATGTGAATTCTTGCCTATTTGAGTATTGAATAATTGCATGCTATATAGAGTTGGGTGTATGTTGGCTTGTATAGCCTTGTATTGATGTGTGCTTGCTAGGATAAGTCTTGGTTAGGCCTAGTAAGACTTGCTGGGTTAGGACATGACCTAGTTTGACTAGTGCAGTTGACCAGAGTTGACCAAGGGTTGACTTTGGCCTAATTTGACCTAGATTCATGTAGAATGCATTGTAGTGCTTTATATTACCCTTCTGGACATGTTATGACTTGTGCTATTCTAATTAGGAGCCAGACACCTCTCCTCGAACAGTATCTTTACCTTGGACATTCAGATATCAGACGAGTACATTCTCTGATCATTTCATATCCTGCTTAGAATTATATTCCTGCTTTAGATTACTATACTTGATGCTGTCACGACATTATCACGGATTAGTACTATATGGATCTCTTCATGCGATGCTATCCCCCTTGAGAGCATCGGGTACATTATGTCATGTGCGTTTCACTTTCATCATGTACTCTTGTGCTTCCATTTTATATGTGCACTCCTGTGAATCTTGTACTCTCATGTTCACGGAGCCCCCATTATACTATCATGTGCACCCTATATGGGCCCCATGTGATATCCTGTGCAATAACATAACCTGTTTAGATCCTTGTGTATTGATTGGGGATACGGGGGAGTGCTAGTAGTTGTGTGAACAATTCCATTGTAGTGTAGATCCTGTGCACCTCGATATCCTGTACAAATCTGTCCTGTTCACATGTGCTATCTCGTACTCTGACTCACTAGCCACTGTTAGTTCTCTATTTATAGTAGATATTTCTGTTACAGTTCTCTCTCTTATTTATATACTGTATTTCTTCAGATCCTGTATTTTACTCTACTGCATGATTATATTTTCTAACCTGCTATGATCTGTTGAGATGTACTGTACTCGCTCCTGTCCTGACTGGACCTGTTGATAAATTTTACAGATAGCCTGGAGGTTGCCTGCTAGCCTAGAGGAGACAATAGAGGTTGCATAGATAGCTAGGGTTTTTGCTTATAGTTTATTTTCAGTCATCTTGAGTTGTATTTATGGATTACTGTATTTGGGTTTTAAGATGTATTCTGAGTTTGTATCTTAGACACTTAGACTTCTATCTGTTGTATCTCTTTTTGATTTCATGTTTTATCTATCTTCCTTTATGCTCTACCTTAGATGTGATTGAGCTTACATTCTGCTATGTCACCCCCATTCGGAGAGTATAAACTGTTTAGTCTTATACTGTTAGATGCATTGAGACCTAGGACAGCGTTCTACCGCCGACACTGCGGCGTAGGCTGGGCGTTGTTACGTTCTCGTGCCCTAACTCTAGGGTGCGGGTCGTGACACATTTTTAGTGGTGGCCCATGCAGGTCGAGTTTGTGTAGTGGTATTCGAACTAGAGTGCCACTACAGCCTCAGTAGGATTAGGATATATTTTTGAAGATACTCAATCACAATTAGGATCCCTTGAGAGATTCCTGGGACGACCCTTGAGAATCTTGTTTAACTCCGATTTGAAAACTCTTTTATTTTTCCTTGATTTGATTTATCTTTACTTTCTGCTATTGAATTTGATTTTGATGGATTATTATTGAATTTGAGTTTGTATTTATTGATTTTGATGAAGATTGTTGAAATTTGAATCTTGATGTTAGCTATAGCATCCGAGTTTGTAGTTATATGATTTGAAGGATTTTGTTCATTTCTGAATTTTGATGTTCGTTGATAAATTTGATTTTTTTTGGTATTCATTGTTGATTTAATTTAATATTTGGCAAGATAAAATTATATGGGCTAGGTCATCTAAGTTATGGAAATCTTGTCTTCTATAGTCACATTAGCCAGCATGGTGAGGACATATAGTCTGATTTTGGATATATTTCTCGGGTGTGGAAATTTAAGGTTTTCGCAGCCAAGCTAGCGACATCGCGAAAATGTTAAATACCATGATTCTAGAGGTATGTGCATAAGTCAAGGATTCTGTGATTATCGTAGCCTTGCTCACTAGTATGACGAAGGTTTAGAGTACCATGATTTTGGATAGACGCATATGATTATCAGATTGTACCTTAAATGTTTTCGAACATGTTTTTGCTACTTTTGTTTCAGTCATTCAAAAAAAAATGGGTCCCTCTTTTAAATAGATAAGCAGAACAGATTCTATTATCATTCTTTTCCTGCCAATATTTTTACTACCATCATTCCTTGTCTTATATACCTGTCCTGATTATATCAATTCCCTGTCTCGTATATAATTCTGTCAGCTATACCTTGACAACTCTCGAATCTTTATATCATTTTGCCTGAGAAATGTTAAGGAAGTGACGTAAATTATGTAGCTCAGAGAAGACGTAACTGGTTATTTTATGATGATCTAAAGAAAATCAAATATGGAGTGTTCCATATGGAAACTTGAGATAGAAATGTGGTAAAGGTCTCAAATAGAATAAAGAGTTGTATACTGCCAATCTGGAAATAATTACATTTAGAGAAATTTTGGGGTTATGAGATAGTTTATAGGTGTATTCAAAACTAATGAGGATATCAGAGGTCAACCTAGTTTTGAGAACTTAGAAAATCTTGGTTATTGATTCTGGGGAAAACTTTTACTCTGAGGCTATGTAGAAGGTTAGTAATGGAAAAGAGAAGTTAATTGTGTTTAATAAGGATATTAAATAAGATGTTGCGAGGAAATGACTAGGGATAGAGAGAGCACAAAGTTATGGAAGTTTATAGATTGTTGTGAAATATTTTAGGAGAATAATATTCAAGGGTGTATGTCGAAGAAAATACGGAAGTTGATTTTATGATGAAAGATAAGTTTTGTAAGGCCTAGCAATTTTGTCACGCCCCAGTACCGAAATACGGAGACAGACTAGGCCAGCTACTCCATATGAGGTACGTAACGTCATACGGCGATCGTGGCTGTCGAGAGACTAGGGGGTACATGCTACAATCAAGTCTCCTCTGGTCCCACAGAGTTCTATGTCTCAATCAATCAAATCACATCAGCAATTAAATGAACATTAAAGATAAAGCAGTAAGGCGTCCCCGACGCTTCATCAAAATGGTCATGAGAGACTAGCTTTATAATTTAGCTATCTTAGAGAGTCAGGAGTACAAAATTATACACAGCTGCAGTCTATTTAATTACAATTATGTACTGACACCAAAATATCGAGTAATTCGGCTAACAGGTGCCAGTGGCTAAACGTCGCAAAAGTATAAGCAGGAGTGGTGGAGAAGAAACCCACTCGAGTCCCCGAACTGCCATGCTCCTAGTATGCACCATGGATATCAGGGAGGAAGATAGTGTCCTCTGGCTCTGCTACGAGATATGGCCAAACAAAACCAGCAGGGTCAGCCCCGAATAGCAAGTACCGCCAAAGGGGCACAAGAGTTAAGATTTAAAAACCCAGTTAAATAGAATGATTGATAATAGTAATACTTATGCTACTATTATAGGGTGGCGCAACATCCTCGAACCCATATGGCACCCTTACAACCAAACAAGGACAAAAGGTGCCGCATGGAGTCGGGACGTGTCGTACTCTATAACTTTCACATAAGTTAAAAAAAGGTATAAACAATAAAATCTCCTGATCGTGGCTTCGGTCGATAGCCTATCGCAGCACAATAACCAACCCAACAATCAGACAAGAACATGGGTTGGATCATGTACCGAGATAGACCATGTTCCTCAGTCATTCACAGAAGTAGTACATCACAACCAGAAATAGTCTTTCGTTCATAACTTCGGTCTATAGCCTATCATAGTACGATAACCAACCCAACAATCAAACAAGAACATGGGTTGGATCACGTACCATGACAGTCCGCTTCCCTCAATTATTCACGGAAGGCAATAGGATACAAGCAAGTCATTTTTACGGCCAATCAAGTCTACGAGTTTCTAGTGGGATGAGGTTATCCTCGCATCATGTTAATAGGAATCCTCAGATCGTATCTTTCCAGCAAGGCTAGCCAACCCAGGGGTTCGCGTAGACAGGTATGATTGAGCACAGGTCCCTCGTAAGGCCACCTTGCTAAGACATATAATATATAGCAGGAATTAATCGGATACAGTCATCCACTCGTTGCAGATGACACAGTATCCGTGGAGACCAGCCGGCGCGTCAAGACAGTATCTCAAGGCGGCTGGTGTAACACGATCTCGGGATTTTGCCCTCCCCATGCATCTAGTATATTTAGTTACCTAATTTAACCCTAGGTGAAATCTTAGACTTTCATGCTGTGGTCTGCATGATTCGTACTTTAGCACGAGTACCCCAAAGAGGATCTATGTCAATCAGTATGTCAACATGTTCTACCCTCCTTAGTGTAATACATTATTGCAAATACGCCACGTGGAGTTACGAGTCATTTGCCGAGCATGAACAAGAACTGGGACATTCAGGTACATGTATCAGGTAGGAACACTTTGTTCTCCGGGGTCACATTAGTGCTCATATCATGCTCGGGACAAAAGGCATAAGGATATAAAATGGGCATATAATATATATATATAATAATAATAATAATAATAATAAGGTAACCAGATAGGGCACAAAAGTCCATACGGCTCAAGGGGAGTGAGTCCATACGGCTGGGTCAATACAGGTTCATGCGGCTGGGACTGCACGCTCATGCGGCTCAGGGAGCCCAAGGCGCATGCGGCTGGAAAGGAGGGTTCATGCGGACGAAGGGGTGTCAGCTTATGCGGCTACGAAGGGAGCAATCGCCAGGCGGCCGGGGTTCAACATCATATGCGGCTATGATCAGACGAAGTCTTATGCGGCTGAGCATGGGCGATACATATGCGGCTGGATGATGGATGGGCCTTATGCGGCCCAAAACAGTAGTGCATATGCGGCTGGGTGCAAAAGAACTCATGCGGCTGAAAGCTAGCCACATAAAGTCCATGCGACTCAAGATAACAGGGGCTCATGCGGCTGAGTCTGAACAAGGCTATGCGGCTCAATTACTTGCCGCATGAAGATTCATGCGGTCAAGTACTCAAGCAAGTCTTATGCGGCTAGGAAGGACTTTCCATGCGGCTGAGCTCGAACGAGTCTCATGCGGCTGGAAAGGCCATGCGGCCAGAGACTTGCCACATGAGGATTCATGCGATCAAGTACTGCTCTTCTTCTCCACTTGTCCGAGAAGAGGAGCCAAGCAACCATGGCTTCCAAACTACACAAAACCTTCATCCGGAGCCCAAATCGGAACTCCCTTAGGTCAAAATGGGGTAGAACGAGATCCTCTACAACATGGAACCATCAAAACTAGGAAATAACAAGATTAAGTAGATCAAAACCCAAGAAATCCGAAAATAAATTAAACCTAGATCTACAGAAATCAAAGCTTCAAAATGGAAACTTCCAAGTTCTAAACTAGTATAGGTTGAGGAGAAGAACATGTTTTGGCAAATAGTTTTGTAAAAAATCATTGACAAATTATGGATCCATCTCTTGAGCAAGTTGGTACTTGCCTTGGTTGATGGAGAAAATATTTGGTTGGTGGAGAAAATAAATGAGAGGAAGTAAATGAGAGGAGAGAGAATGAGATGAGTTATATATATAGATCTTGGACCCATGGGTTCATGATGAACCATTGGTGAACCAAGAATAGGTTACCCAAATGAGCCAAAACTGTAGGCCCAAATACAGAAAATAAATTAGGAAATAATATTTTGTCGAATATTTTGGAAAATGCATAAAGAAAGACAGCATAATAAATATAGTATAAATACAAGGTAAATATAATTTGTCGGTATACGTATTAAAATATGTATTCCAGGATCGGGGAGTGACAGATTTAAATTAAATAATATGAGGAGAACAATTTGAACAAGTTCAAGGAATTCGTAAACGGGATTTAGAGGTTTTGGGTCAAATTTAAGACAAGGTGAAAGAACTTGGAAATTTAAATAAATGGTTAATGTTGATTCCTAAATGTGAGGGTTGTGCTTCAAGAGTGATGTTTGGAAATTGGAAATTGCCTACGGTAGTCATGGTAAGGGTTTAAGTAAAGGTTAAATTTTCATATGGAGACTGGTGAGGTAAAGATATGATTGGCAAGTTATGACCAGATGAACTTAAGAGTATCAGAAGCAGATGACTAACTCGATCTTCATTATTTTTGTGCATTAATTACCACCTCTTGAACTCCCACTTTCTAATTGAGATCCTTGACGTTCCTTATCGTGACTTTGATATTCGGAATGTAATACTAGCTGTTACCCTCCAACAAATCTTATATGCAAGACCTAGACGAGCTCACCTTCGTGTAGGTATATCATGTCCCACTAAAACCCGTCTTCTTGTACTCTATTTTCTTGATATAATTTTCTGGTCAACTGGCTAAACTATAACCTCTACCATTATACTAAATTTCTTCTTATTTCAATTAGAAATCCAGCCTTGACTCAATTCTTTCTACCCGACATGTGATAGTGTTCTGCTTGTTTCCTTAGATGCTTAACCTTGTACCTTATCTGATTACTTGACCCGTTGGTTAAGAAACTTGGACTATGTAATTCCTTTCATCATTACCACCCTTATATCTTGTGTTGCTAAATTAGCCTTAGTTTTGCAAGCTTGTCTATCTTCGAGCTTGGTCATGACATATTTTATTGGGTGGCCACCCACTAACATATTGTCTAATTAGAACCGGTACATGATGGTCTGATCAACCTATTGCACTTTGGTTCGCTTTTTCATGTATCAATCTACGAGAATGGAGACATAGTTAAACTTGACCCTAGAGTCTCATTCGTGACAGCCTTGACAATTCTCCTTGAAATCTTTTTATCGCCTATGAACCTCGTATTCGTACTCAGTCGAACTAAATTTAATCATGACCTGAACCTCCATCATTGGATGCTCGTGCTCATACTTTGATTTCATTGATTTCCCTTCTTGCCCAAATCTCATTTTATCCCGAAATTGATCAACTTAGATCGTTTCAAGACAAAAATCTATTTGCGATTTGTTGTGCCTAAATTTTTAATTTTTGCCATTTTATGGAATAGTAACCTTTTAATAATTTCTTAGTTGCTTGTTAATGACCAATTTTTATATAGGATGGTAGACAGCCCTACAACCTTGATAATTGTTGTTCCCTTACCTTTCCAATTAGGACACCCTAGATTGTTTGTGTGTTGATACCATAGTACTGTTTTGACCTAGAATGATTAGTGTACCTAGGTGAGACTTTCAACTGCTACGGTATGCCCTGACCTTGTATACTATTCCTTCAAATTGCATGATTTAGATAAAAAAATTTAGACCTTGATTGTTGGAAAATAGGGACGTCACTCCATTAGTATCAGTTGTAGATATATATGGATTAGTCCTTGATGTGGGGATGTGTGTCTATAAACATGTAGCTTAGGAGATTTAGGAGAGATTATAGTATCAGTCTTGATAGGATGTACTAGTCTTTTGGTGAGTATAAATGTGTTATGAGAGATAGGGGCCTATATGTCTTAGTAATGCATCGTTCCTATGGTAATAGAATCTATTAATAGATAGTTAATAGGAAGATAATAGTTTGAGCATACCTATAGCCTATGATCAGTTCCTTTTCATCCTTAGTTAAGACCACTTTAAAATAGGTCCAGTCCCTTGGATATAGGTTCCAGTCTATATTTTATTGAAGTTCCATTACCGCCGTACAACAGAGCAGTATTAGAGGTATTCCTAGATTGACACTTTTTAGATGTCCGTTTATTATTCCAGTGTTAGGAAGTGTTACCTTAGATATTGGGTAGGTTAGAGGCTCCAGAAGGAGTACTATCGATCTTAAATTTCGAGAACGAAATTTTTTCTAAGGTGGGTAGAGTTGTAGCACCCAGTTTCCCAAATGAGGGTAATTTTGAAATTTTGTGTTTATAATTATTTTAATAATGATATTTAATTCGTGATATGATTTTTGGTAATTTTAAGTCATTTTAAAATTATTTAAATCAATGACTTGTGGTTTTGACGTTTTGCTAGTAAAACCCTAGAGACTGTTTGACATAGAGCCTAACCATGTGATTATGATATTTTAATATCATTTTTGGCCTAAGGATATTTTTGCATTTGACCTCTTTGAATTATTTTGATATTATTTTATTATTTATGATATTGTTTTGGGGTTATTTGAGTCGGGTTCGAATTTCAACTCAATCCGACTTGAAACGGGGACCCGGGGGTAGTTTGACTCTAGTGGGACCCACACACTAGTTAGGCATAGCCCACATGATATTAATTTTAGTCCACATGATAGAAATATTTTAGTTAGAGGTTAGACTAATTATTATGGATAAGGTTAGTGTGATTAGAGACTTTAGAATGACTAATTTAGCCCTTTCCTAATACTCATAGAATAGGTTAGTAGGGGCTTTTGGACTTTTCCTAATAGGACAAAACCACCTTTATGGCCAGCCACAATAAGGATAGGGTTGAGCCTCCTATTTGTCATTATCCATCTATTTTTCTCTCTCTTGTTCTTCCCCAAATTCCTAGAGAGCAATCCCTAGCAATTTCTCCACCAAATCCTTTCATTTTTCCACCAAATCTTCTTCTTTCCTTCTCCATTCTAGCCAAGGAGGAAGCTACCCAAGTTTGGGAGGATTCGAAGGTCGTTCGTGTCCTTTTGGAATCTCTACGTGTCGGTGTCGCTCCGGGAAGGTTTTTCTTCGATTCGATCTACCGGAAGGTATAAATCCCTTCTTCTTTTCATTTTTTCATGCATATAGGTCTATTTTGAACCCATAGGAATGACCCCCATGGTTGTATCTCCATTTGTGTCCATTTTGTGTCCATTTGGAGGTAATAGGAGTGTCCTTTGTGTTGTGGATGTGTTCATGTTACATATATAGATTTATATATATATATTGTAATGAGAGTGTATCTATATTTATATATGTAATAAATGGTTCATGATGATTATATAATCAAGTTTGTGAGTGTGGTTCCTCATATTATTATTGCTATTATTGTTGTGGATAATTAGGATATATATTGTGTATTCTTTTGGCTCAAACTATCTAAATCCGTCATGATTTTTATCCACGTTTTTAATTTCAGCCCTAACTTAGAAATGTCATACCTTCTAGCTCAAAGTTCGGTTTAATCTCCAATTTTTTTTTAAAAGAAGCGTATTGAAGTTAGCTTTCCAAAAACATATATTAATAGGCCTAATTCTTTCTGTAACTTTCTGAAGAATTATTTGAGTGTCAGCTGTACGAAAGACAAACGCGTTCTCGGTGTTTTCGCGATTCCGGGAGTTTCCGGAAACGAAAATACGATCCGTTTGAAGTTTCGGAAAGCTAACACATAGATCTATAACATAATTTAATCCGAAATTTTAATTCATGCTGAGATGGTATAGTATTGATTATTAGTAGGAGTTACTATTCGGCATATGCATTTTGTGCACCCTTGTGTGTAATATAATGTTCTATTTAATTTTAACCCATGTTAATGTATATACATTATGTAATTAAATAGAGAATGCAAGCATGAGTAAATGATTAAATAAATAATGTATGAGGTGATAATGTAAGCATGTATAAGTATGGCTTGTAAAGAATATGTAGGTTCCATAGTGTGTAATGTATGGTACATATAGTAGTGCAAGAGAATAAATGAATGATGAATGAATGCAAGCATGAATATAATGTAATATGTAATGTATGAAATATACAAGTTAATGAGATGTAATGTTCTATGTTAACACAAATCCTATATTACCTCATGTACCCCCTTACACTATGTTGACACTATCACACTTGACACATTGTTCACTTACACTTTGACACTCATTGATATGTATACACTATGTATGCCCATTTAACCCTCACTTGCCCCTTTGCCATGTTCACATACACACACATAGCCTCTTAAATAAGTATTTATGAATATAGTTAACTTAGCTATGTATGTATATTATATATATGTTAGCATATTGTGTTGTAATATATAAGTTTATATAACCATTTGAAATGCCATGATTATAGACCTAATGTTGAATACCAATATATGCATGTGTATATATGTGTAGACATATAGTTTAAAGTAATAGATTACCTAGTGTATATCCAATGTGAATTCTTGCCTATTTGAGTATTGAATAATTGCATGCTATATAGAGTTGGGTGTATGTTGGCTTGTATAGCCTTGTATTGATGTGTGCTTGCTAGGATAAGTCTTGGTTAGGCCTAGTAAGACTTGCTGGGTTAGGACATGACGTAGTTTGACCTAGTTTGACTAGTGCAGTTGACCAGAGTTGACCAAGGGTTGACTTTGGCCTAATTTGACCTAGATTCATGTAGAATGCATTGTAGTGCTTTATATTACCCTTCTGGACATGTTATGACTTGTGCTGTTCTAATTAGGAGCCAGACACCTCTCCTCGAACAGTATCTTTACCTTGGACATTCAGATATCAAGCGAGTACATTCTCTGATCATTTCATATCCTACTTAGAATTATATTCCTGCTTTAGATTACTATACTTGATGCTGTCACGACATTATCACGGATTAGTACTATATGGATCTCTTCATGCGATGTTATCCCCCTCGGGAGCATCGGGTACATTGTGTCATGTGCGTTTCACTTTCATCATGTACTCTTGTGCTTCCATTTTACATGTGTACTCCTGTGAATCTTGTACTCTCATATTCACGGAGCCCCCATGTATACTATCATATGCATCCTATATGGGCCCTATGTGATATCCTGTGCAATAACATAACCTGTTTAGATCCTTGTGTATTGATTGGGGATACGGGGGAGTGCTAGTAGTTGTGTGAACAATTCCATTGTAGTGTAGATCCTGTGCACCTCGATATCCTGTGCAAATCTGTCCTGTTCACATGTGCTATCTCGTACTCTGACTCACTAACCACTGTTAGTTCTCTATTTATAGTAGATATTTCTGTTACAGTTCTCTCTCTTGTTTACATACTGTATTTCTTCAGATCCTGTATTTTACTCTACTGCATGATTATATTTTCTAACCTACTATGATCTGTTGAGATGTACTGTACTCATTCCTGTCCTGACTGGACCTGTTGATAAATTTTACAGATAGCCTGGACGTTGCCTGCTAGCCTAGAGGAGATAATAGAGGTTGCATAGATAGCTAAGGTTTTTGCTTATAGTTTATTTTCAGTCATCTTGAGTTGTATTTATGGATTACTGTATTTGGGTTTTGAGATGTATTCTGAGTTTGTATCTTAGACACTTAGACTTCTATCTGTTGTATCTCTTTTTGATTTCATGTTTTATCTATCTTCCTTTATGCTCTATCTTAGATGTGATTGAGCTTACATTCTGCTATGTCACCCCCATTCGGGGAGTATAAACTGTTTAGTCTTATACTGTTAGATGCATTGAGACCTAGGACAGCGTTCTACCGCCGACACTGCGGCGTAGGCTGGGCGTTGTTACGTTCTCGTGCCCTAACTCTAGGGTGCGGGTCGTGACAATTTGCCTCTGGACTTCTCCGATCAGTTTGTCCGACAAGAACAGATGCCCTTCGTACCTCTATTTGTTGCAAATTTTCAATAATACCCACATTACCGCTCTTACTGCAATCTCTTTCGTGTGCTTGTTCTTCTTTCGCCACCACCCTTTAAATCTGTGTAATAAGCTTCTGCAACAATCACGAACCTGGTAATCCCTCTACATCGATGCCCATACATGCTGAGCCATGTTCCCCTTGTTCAGGATGTGTTCGATAGATTCCATCGAGCTATTATTACAACAATGACATTTCGATGCCAAGCTAAAACCAAGGCATAAAATGTTATCATCAGTAGGCAGCTTATTGTATAGAATTCTCCATATAAGGACTGACCATTTTATGGGAATGCAAACGTTCCAGATATGCTTGAAATGCGGAAGTAATGGCTTCGGAGTTCTTGCTACCTCCCAAGCCGATACGATTGAGAACTGTCCCGCCGGTGAGCGTCTCTATCTCTATCCATCCGGGTCCTCTACAATAAACCTGTCCGCAAGTGCTCTTCCCTGAAGTAGTCTCTTCCATACATGTGAAGCATTAGAGGTAATCTCAACTTGGTTATTCGGAGTATGTGCACAGTATTTTATCTAAAAAAATCTCGTCCAGAGACAATCTTGAGTTCGAAACTTCCACCATAACTTGATTGTCATAGCGTTCATAGCATCCTCTAATCTTTTAATCCCTTGGCCACCTTCTTCTTTGGCTCTGGCTATACTCTCCCAACTCAACCAATTACGCTTGGGGATCCCGTCGTTAGCTCCCCAAAAGAAACTCGTGAAGATGCCTTCCATTCGGTGAAGAACCGATAATGGGGGATTGCATGCTTTCAACGTGTACACTACAATGGATGTTAGAACTGGTTTAATTAGGATGAGTTTGCCGCCCGGCGATAGGATCTTATTGTGCTAACCATCGACTTTTGATATGATTCTATTGAGCAGATCCTCATACATGCCTCCGTTGCATTGCCCAGCCATTAAGGGACAACCAAGATAAGTGAATGGTGGCGTGCCTATTGCAAAACCAGTTCTGTTAGCCAATTTTGCCGCTCTATCTGGCGGAACCTTCTTCACAACATAGATAGAAGACTTAGCCTTATTAATCTTCTGTACCGAAGCTTCTTCATAGCTTATGAGAAGATCATGAATTATACTAATGGAGCGGAATTCCCCTGATGAAAACAGAAGAACATCATCCACATACGAAAGATGCGTAATCAGAGGGCATCCCCTAGAAAAAATGAAAGTAAAAAAAAACCTTCTGTAGTTGGAAGAGTTTGCAAGTTCTTAGACAGGACCTTCGCGGCTAATATAAATAATACGGGAGAAAGAGGATCTCCTTGTCGAACCCCTCTGAAAGCTTAGAAATAACCCGTAGACTCTCCGTTAATTAGGGAAAGAAACAAAACATTGTTCACTAGCCTGAGCACCATATCAACCCATTTGTTATGAAAGCGAAACCTACGGAGCACCTTCAGCAGGAATCGCCAATCCAATCGATCATAAGCCTTCATCATATCCAGCTTAATTGCAACATTTCCTCCTATGTTTGTGATTCATCTTGGCAATCAGTTCTTGAGCTAGCAGGATATTATCCACTATTTCCCTTTCTTGGATGAAGCCACTTTGTTCAGGAGAAATAAGCCAAGGAAGAATTGGAGCTAGTCGCCGAGCAAGAAGCTTCGATATGATCTTGTTCATCACAGAGCAATGACTAATAGGTCTATGATCATAAAAATATTTTGGTTGTTGTACTTTAGGAATAAGGAGTAAAGAAGTGTTCGTGATGGACCTGGGTAATGAGAAACCATCCATGAACATACTCACTGCTTCAAAAATGTCATCGCCAATAATGTTCCAGCACGTGAGGTAAAAGAGGCTAGTGAATCCGTCAGGTTCCGAAGCACTGTGCATATCCCTACTCTTGATCGTATTGAAAATTTTTTCCTTGAAAGGTGCTGCAATCAGCATGGCATTATCTTCAGCGGATAACAAGGTAGGAATGTGCGATAGGAGCTCTTCGTCATCCCGAATTTCCCCTCTTTCATATAAGGCATAATAGAACTTAATCGTATAAGAGTATATGTCCCTGCTGTCTGTAAGGACACTGCCATCCTCTTTAGTTATCAAATGAATTCGTAAAGCCTTCTTCCTGTTATTTACATATCCATGAAAATAAGTCGTATTTTTGTTCCCTTCTAAATCCATTTAAGCCGATCTTTTTGCTTCCAAAAAGCCTCTTCCAACAATACACGTTGTTTGAGTATAGCAGTAGCCTTGGAGAGGGTCTGGCGACTATATATGGAGTTGTCTTCCTCGTGTTTTAGCTCTGCCGCTATAACCGCATCTTCTGCATTTCTAACTACTTGGAATATGTCCCCATAGGTTCTATGGCTCCACGTAGATAGGTACTTCCTGCATACATCTAACCTAAGCGAGACCCTGGTAATGCTATTCCTGTGCTCCACTGAATGCCAACCCTCTGGTACAGTATGCTTGAACTCCTCATGTTTGGTCCAAAACTCGAGAAAATGAAACTACTTTTTACCAACAACTGTATTTGCCATAAATCGAGCAAGGATCGGAGCATGTTCTGACTCCATTTTGTTAAGGTGCTCTACAGCAGTTAGGGGAGCCATTTTCAACCAGACGTTGTCCATGAACACTCGATCAAGCCTAGAGCCCCGACGCCCCTCCTTCTTAGATTTAAGCCACGTGTAACAGCTCCGTGTGTACTGCAGCTCCGTCAACCCTGCTATCAACTGAAAGTTGGCACTCTTTTGCATAGAGACTAGATCAGCAGGAAGCCCTCATATTTTTTTTGAATGCAATACTGCGTTAAAATCCTCTCCAAATAACCTAAGGGAGATGCTGAACTGATTAAAGCTACAATAATCTATCCCAGAGCACCCTGCGCCGCTCTTTAGTGTTGTTTCCATGCACCTCGAAAACATAGCTACAATCGGGATCATGTGGTATGTGACCGAGACAATAAGTGCTTAATCAAAGGAGTCAATTGCAGCAATAGTGCAACCCGACTTAGCCATGATCCATATGTTGCCCTACTTATTAGAAAGAGCGCAAGAAAATCCAAGTTTGATTTGAAAGAAAGTCAGTTGTGCTTTATCAACTTTTGGTTCAATGATGGCAAGAAAAATAATCTTTTGAACTCTGATAAGAGTTTTGAGCCTCCTAAGAGTCCAGTGATTCGCAATGCCACGAACATTCCATATAAGGATGTTAAACCTTAGTGGCAGGGAGTTTACAAGTTGTTGTAGTATTTGCAGATGCACGAGTAACTCGGCTTGATGGCTCCACTAATTTTTTGCTCTTTTTGTACCTCTTTTGGACAATAGTTGGTGTAATCTGCTGTGCCCCGTCGCCGGTGGCCTCTTCTTCATCTTCGTGCTATTGCGCATCGCTAATTGCTTCCTTATCGGCTTCATCCGCCCAACTGAGCGCCTGAGTTCTGAGTTCCTTTCCTCCAAATCAGGTTCTGCAGATGCTTCTGCTGCTACTTCCTTTTTTAGGTCACTTGGTGCATCTGGTTCTGTAGGGCTTCTGCCGCCACTTTCTTTTCTAGGGCCCTCGACTCATCTTGTGTCTTGTCCGACTATACGATTTCCATCTGCATCATTATCAAATTCACAGGCACACCCAGTATAGCTTCAGGTGCAATGTCCAAGCGGTTATTGCCCGTTGGGTCGTTGGGAATGTTGATAGTCTCGTAATTCAAGACCCCAGGGGCAGTTACTTCATTAATAGTTATGAGAGCTTGGAAAGTGGCGGTTGCTTTATTAATATTATCAATAATTATACTGCTCTGTCCTTTTGTCTTTACGCGACAAAATTTTGATGACTATTGGGTCAATATTCGCCTGACGCGTATCCACTTCTGGCTCTCTCTCGCTGACTTTCTTGCTCCTTCTCCTCGTGAGCCAGTTCCTTGCCCTTGTTTTTCAGTTTGCATGATTCTAGCGCATGGCCTTGATGATGACAGTGGTTGCAATACAACGGGGTGTATTCATATTCCACGTTTTGTCAAAAGCTCATTTCCCGAGGCAGGTTAATTCTGATCCTTTTTGATGGGCTTGCATGTATCTATTTCGACAATGACTCTGGTCATATTAGGACGAGAGAGCTCCGCCGTCGCCCAATCGATCTTCAGCGGTGTACCAATAGCTAATGTGATCGCAAACAACGCATCCTTAGCATAGAGATGGTGCGGAAGATCGGGCAGGTATAGAAGCATGAAAAATCTCAGCTGAAGACATCCCTTCACCACAACGCAGAAGATGCAAAATACTCAGGCTCAGTGCTAAAAAGACAAAACAGAAGATATGGAGAGAAGTCCCTTCATTGTCATGTCTACCAAAGTCTAGTATAGACACATCATGACTATACATAAGGGACTAATTATGTTCTTCTACAAAGGATCTAGTACAGATTCGACAGAAGTCTAGAGGGATCTACAAGGGATGCAGTCTTCATCGAAGCACAACCTTAATTCTTCTCGATACACACGTTGGAAGATTAACTTACACCGAAGTATGTTCTGATATTCTTGTGGGCGCAGCTTCTCAAAAGTATATCAGTAACTCAACACTTTGAAGAAGCCAGAGCCTTCGAGCCAGAGGCGTCGCCACTTGCCTGCGCCAACCTCAGAACAAGATGGTTGTAGGACCCTCCTCCCCTTCTTTAATTCCAGAAGCCAGTGTCTTCATTCCAGAGGCGCAGCCATCTACCTGCACCAATCTCAAGACACGCAAGGGTGTCATACCCTTCCCTTCGTAGCCAATGCCTCTACTATTCAGAGGCGCAACTGCTTACCTGCATCCGCATAAGGCACAAGATGGTGATATGCTCACACCATTTCTATTTTCACGGCACAGTCATCTGCTCCGGATCAGAAGCTTAAATCACTTCTCTACAAAAGACTTAGGAACTCCTATCGCAACCAATACAAGTCAACCTGTCGCTCCAAAAGCACAGTAACCTTGCCAACCTGAAGCACAAGCCTACTTGTCGCCTACAGCACAGTGACTCTGGTAGCCCGAAACATAGCTTCATAAGTTGCTCTATACGCACATAAGTCTCGTCGTCATTCGAAGCCAAGTCTACTCTGTTTTCCATAAATAATTTCACTTTATTTATTTTGTATCTGAGAAAATTACAACTGTAGGAATCTAATCTAGAAGACGATTACTTTATCCCTCGGACGATGCGATGAAGAAAACTCGAACTTTGAAGAACTTGGACAGCAACTGGGCAATCTCTCTGTTCTCTCTGAAAAATGACCTGTCGTGTCTGATGAAGATGAAGAAACTCTTTTTTATAGAGTTCATGATAACTGTCCTTAAGCATACGCTCAGGTAGTCACTTGACGTGTGCATAACTGCAGGGACGCGTGGCGAATTCTGATGGAGACACATTAGCGTGCGGTTGAAAGTAGTGGAGCATGTTCAGGAGAGATTGATGGCCTTGATGCCACGTTGCATAACTTCTAGAGAAGTGGATAACTGGTACAGGACACGTGAGAACGTGTGTTGACTGTAATCCTGGATATGATTGCTATAATACGCTGCCTCGTTGAAGAAGAGTTATACGCTGACTTGGACAGCGTAGTGCCATAGGAAATCCATACGCTCACTTTATGGGCAAGGAGTCGTATGGAGATCATACGCTCGCTTGGTTAGCAAGGAATCATGTGAGGTCCATACGCTCACTTGGCTGGGTGAAGAAGGAGTCATGTGAGGTCGATACGCTCACTGGAGAAGTGGCCACGTGGCTATCATCAATCTTCTTTGGTACACCATATCTTCCCATAACTGACAAAATCTTCTCGAGCGTCGTGACTGCAGATTTGACGGCTGACAGACTGTCAAAACTGACAGTAATGATGGCTTTTGTATTTATGAAGGCTGCTGAGTTGTCCTCGTAAAAGACAAAACCGACTCTTCGAAAACCTATACGACAGTTACTTTTCTCGTGACAGCTGTCTTTGCACGAAAGATGAAGTGTCAGATTCATTCCTCATTTAAACATATGCTGTGCTGTCACTTCAGTAAATAATAAAATATTTACTGAGCGTATAGCTTTTGAAATGAGCGTACAACTCTGAACTGAACATATGGCTCTTTAACTGAGCGTATAGCCTTGAGCGTATGACTTCTGTTTGAGCGTATGGATGAAAATGACAGCGTGTCATAATTTTCCACATCCTACAAGACCCCCTTCAAAGTTTTCGAACTTTATGAGTTTCAAAAGTTCAAAATTACTTTGAACAGAAAGTGGGAATGAGTCCTGACATGCTGGCATTAAGTTCATTAAATGTCATGATGACTCTTCATTTTTTGAGATTGATTGAATCTGATGGAAGAATATGAACAGCCAGCAAGCTCTATTATATAAACCGAGAGAATTCAATTTTTGACTTTCATCTTTTGAAACCATGACTCCAAAGGAAGCCGCTGAAGAAGAAGCACGTAAGTTGGGATTCTGTTCCCATGGTGACCCCACTTTTGGGGGCCAAGAACCCGAACCTGTCGTCATCGAGCTCAAGGACGACTCTACGCATTTAGCCAAGAATTTCTTGGGCTACTTTGGTCTGGACAGCTCCTCTTCTTCTGATGGGCAGAGCCTCGCAGAGAAGCGTAAAATATTCGTTGCTCTGTTACGCCGCATGGGGGTCCAAAGCGTAGAAGAGTTAGGTGTCAAGCTTAGTCGCTCTGGAAAATAGAGCGTGACTTTATTGCACTCCTTTCCTTTTCCTCCCCCTCTTTTTTTGTAAGGCCATCAATGCCTTAATGAAAAAATGAATATTCAAGAATCCTCTGTTTAGTCCAAATCTGTGTTGAAAACCAACGTGCACCGATAAATAACTGTAGAATACGCCGTCTTCCAAGTTGTAAGTTACGCTAGATAGCGTATGCCAATGAAATAGCGTATATTACGCTATTTTCCAATGTTTTGTGAATTCCGCTGAATAGCGTATGTCAGCGTATGTTACGCTATAAATTACGCTGTCCTTTAACGTTGTGAATTACGCTAAATAACGTACGCCAATGAATAGCATGCACCAATAAATAGCCCGTAAGTTACGCTATCTTCCAACGTTGTGGAAAGCACTCTTTGAATATTTCCAAGGCTGTGCTGGTTTCCAAAGTACACGTGTCATTCATTCCACGTTTACGAGCGCTATTCATGCGAATCCTTTCCAAGAATAGGTTCATGCTCCATACTTTAAATAGATGGATGAACTCCACGCAAACTCATCTTCCCATTCTTCTTCCTCTCTTCTGAGAATGAATTTTCTATGAGAAGGAAAATAGGAAAGCCATGTTGTCTGATGTCAAATCTCTGTGCACGCTACCAGACATGGATCTGTCAATCCTTAGCAGCAAACTCAGCGGTAAGTTCAATATACACGCATCAAATTTTTTGTTTGCTAAGGACAAATTCATCTTCCCGAAATGAACAGAATGCATCTGTCTTTGCTTGGCCAATTTCTGTTGACTGATTTTTCTTTACTGTTTCTTGCAGAATTTTGGCTGAAAATCTTCTTCAGAACTGGCATATGAAAATATGATAATGAAAATGATAAATCTTCTTTATCTGAAGTGATTTGTATTTGTGGATGAATTGTGGACATGATAGATAATAAAATCATCTTTTCTGTTTTAGAGTATATGATATTATCAAAGGTATTATGGACATGATAATATATAGAAACTCGAAAGAAAATAGATTGATTTCTATGCAGAGGTCAAAACATGACAAATGAGTAAGCAGATTCGGAATTGATTCAGAGGTTATGAAAACATGATAAATAACGAATCCCCGCTTAATAAATTGATAGAAGATTATGAACAGACGAACCGTTAGGAAATGATGAACAGATGAACTGTCGAGTGAATGTAATAAATGAACGGACGAGCCGTCAAGTATTAATGAACATGTGAAACGTCGGATGAATGTGAGAAATGAATGGATGAACTGAATATCGGGAAAGAATACGTCCCTTCGATCCTTGTAACCATATGCCTATAAATAGAGCATATATTTGAGTAGAAGGATCACACATCGTCCTCTTTTATCCACAATGTCTTCTGAAAAGAATACAAAGAAGGCTGAAGTCGTCTCCGAAGTTACTGAAGGTGCTAAAGAACATCTACCTCCACAGAAGAAGGAAATGGGCGAAAGCTCATCTACTCCCAAGCCGCCGAAAGATATCTTGGACTTCCTAGTCGAACCAGGAGAAATCGAAGAAGAAGAAGCAATGAGGGTGGCTGTCTGTCAGTTCTTGGTGCGGTCAGGAAAGGATGTATTCAATTCTTTTGCTAATTATGTATGTGGTCCTCGTCCCAAGTACGAAAGGGATACCAGTGATCTTCCATGATGATGTATTTCTTGAAGAATCTGTCTCAAATAAACTCTGTTTAAGGAAACTTTGTTTATGATGTATCCTTCCTGCTTTATATTATTTTGCCTTTATTCACTGATCTTTAGACTCAGAAATCAAAAGGACGAGATATCATTCTCATAGAATATGGTACATACTGAGATAGAAAATTCAGAGGTGATATGGACATGATTTTCTATACAAGATCTTTATTAAATCCACTGGAAATCTAATAAGACAAAATATCAAATTCTCTGGGAAAATGATATATGGTAGAATATCAGTTTCCGCTGGGGATAACGACATCGAAATAGCTTTTGTAGAGAAGAATAAATTTTTGATTTTACACTTGCTGGGGAGTAATGAAAATATTATATATATTGATGAAATTTATACATAATATTTCTTTAAGAATTTGCCATTGATAGGCATCATCGTGACTTTTCCGTCCATAGAGGCAAGCTGATATGCTCCATTAGAGAAGACTTTGTTTACTACGAATGGGCCTTCCCATTTCGCGTCAAATTTGCCTTTGCTCATATGTGTCATGGTCATCGGACGTCTGACAGTAAGGACCAATTCTCCCTTCTGATATGTTCTGATTTTGACTTTCCGATTAAAAGCTTTTGAGATTCGGGCTTGATATAGCTCGATATTTTGTTGCGCATACAATTGCTTTTCATCTAAAGCTTCCAGCTCTTGAAGTCAAAGTCGATCATTATTCTCTGTTGTAAATTCATTGGAGATTGCAACTCTCAAAGAAAGAATTTGTATCTCGAGGGAAAGAACAGCTTCACACCCATATACCAAAGAGAAAGGTGTACATCCGGTCGCATTGCGAACTGTGGTACGATAAGCCCATAAACATTCACCAAGCTTCTCACTCCAGTTACGTTTATTAGAAGAAATGAACTTTTTCAAGAGTTTGATGATTGTTTTGTTGAAAGCTTCTGCTAGTCCATTGGCTGCTGGATTATATGCTGTAGAAGCCAGATTATTAATCCGATGATCATCACAGAATCGAGTAAATTTTTGGCTGACGAACCGTGGTCCATTATCATGGATAATACGCCAAGAAACACCAAATCGATAGATGACATAATGTTTGACAAAGTTGATAACATTAGAAGTCTTGACTTCAGATAACGGGATTGCTTCAGCCCATTTAGAAAAGTAATCAGTTATTGCTAGAATAAACCGATGTCCTTTTGATGATGGTAGATTGATAGGACCGATGACGTCCATGCCCCAAGCTTCAAAGGGCCATGATGCCGCTGTTGGGTGTAAGAACTCCGATGGTTGATGGATAAAGTCTGCATAAATTTGACAGGCTTTACATTTTCGAGCATATTGAATGGTATCAGCTACCATCGTGGGCCAACAATAACCCATACGTCGGATACGATCTTGAAGTTTTGGACCTGGCTGATGAGCTCCGCAGACGCCATCATGTGCTTCACGGATTATCTGTTGTGCTTCTTCACCAGCGATGCATCGAAGGAGAAGACCATCATAGGCTCGACGATATAGTGTCTTCGTAGTATGATTATAATAGAATCTGAGAGACCGGCGCCGGATAGATGCTGCTTCACTTGGGTTATCAGGAAGTATGTCATACAACACAAAGTCCAGAAACGGACGTCTCCATTCTTCAATTACGGTGTCTATTTTGTTAGAAAAGACATATTCCATAGTAGAATCGGAAGAAGACAAGGACACTTTGTCAAACTTTAATTCAGCATCAAAGTTGAGAGAATCTTCGTCTGGATTATGGGAAAAAGCCAAAGCCAGATTATTTTCAACGCAGAATAGTTCTCGGTTATAAACCACTATCACTTGCTGACGTCTGATTGGTATGGCTAATACAACAGCAAGATTAGCCAAAGCATCAGCTTCTGCATTATAGGCTCGTCGAACATGTTCAATAAAGAAACCTTCAAAGGAGGAGGCCATAGAGAGTGCTGTTCGATGATAAGGTATCAAATCTTGATGACGAACTTCATACGTTCCTCTGATCTGATTGATGATAAGCTTAGAGTCTCCATAAACTTCTAAATATTGAACATCCAGATGTTTAGCGAGTTGAAGACCAATGAGAAACGTATTGTATTCTGCAACATTATTTGAACATGATTGATCCAGAGAATAAGCCCTCTGAATAGTTAATCCCTCTGGGGATACAAGAACAATTCCAACTCCAGCGACAATATCGCCATTAGGACCTATTCTAGATGCTCCATCAAAGAATAGACGCCAGGTAGGAACTTCTTCAGAAACCATATTTGAATCCAAAACTTCATCGGGAATCTCATCATATAATTTAGAATCTTCTGGGACTGCATGAGCTGCTAGAAAATCAGCAAGAGCCTGTCCTTTAACCGACTTCTGAGGAATATAATGCATGTCATATTGGGCTAACAAGATTCCCCAATTAGCTAGTCTGGAGTTGAGAATACCAGGTTTCTTCATCATAATCCTGATGGGATTCACTCTGGAAATGACGTGAATCGTCTGACCGATAATATAATGTCGCATTTTCTGAACAGCAAACATTAATGCTAGGCATTCTTTCTCGATTGGAGAATAACGCGGTTCAGCGCCTGTCATTGTGCGACTGAGATAATAAATGGCCTGTTCATGACCATCTTTATTTTTCTGGGCAAGTAATGCACCAAGAGAATGATCCATAGCTCGAACATATAGGAGAAATGGTATTCCCGAGACGGGAGGTACCAAAACTGGAGGGTTCATGAGGTACTGTTTGATGTCGTCAAATGCTTTTTGACATTCTTCGTTCCAGATAAAAGATACACCTTTCATCAGAAGTTTGTGGAATGGTCTGCAGCGTCCTGATAAGTTGGAAATGAATCTCCTAATATAAGCAATTCTTCCTTGAAATCCTCGTAGCTCTTTTAAGGTGCGTGGAGGACGCATCTCTTGGATGGCTTTGATCTTCTCGGGATCCACGTGTATACCTTTAGCGGTAATGACGAAGCCGAGAAATTTACCACTAGAGACGCCCAGAAAGGACTTAGTAGGGTTCATTTTAAGTTGATGCTGACGCATTAAATCAAATATAGTCTTCAAATCTTGGATATGATCCTCCTTTCGTCGACTTTTGACTGCAATATCATCAACATAGCATTCGACTATTTTTCGGAGATGTTCGCGAAATATAGTACTCATTGCTCGCTGATATGTTGCTCCTGCATTCTTGAGACCAAACGGCATCACTGTATAACAATATGTACCGATCGGTGTTCTGAAAGAAGTATATCTCTCGTCATCTGGAAACATCTTGATTTGATTATACCCCGAATACCTATCCATGAATGACATTCGTTCGAAACCACATGTGTTATCAATCATTACATCTGTAATTGGAAGAGGAAACTCGTCTTTAGGACAAGCAGCATTGAGATCACGAAAGTCTATACAGACTCGGATCTTGCCAGTCTTCTTGAGGACAGGAACGATGTTAGCCACCCATTCAGGATGTTGTTCCTCTCTGATAAATTTGGAAGCCATAAGCTTGTTGACTTCAGCTTCAATTGCATCCATAATATCTGGACGAAATCGTCGCTGTTGCTGTTTGACCGGTTTAGCATTTGGCATAATATTAAGCTTGTGCATTGCGATCTTCGGATCTAGTCCTAGCATATCCTCATAGTTCCAGGCGAAGACATCAATGTAATCACGAATAAGCTTGATCATATCTTGCTTATCTGTTTCTGAAAGACTCTCACTGATGAATATTGGTTTAGGGGAACCTTCTTCACCAACATCAATTTGGATCAGTGTATCTTCAGTAGGAGGTTCCCTCTGCTCGAACCTGAATTCCCATTGATTATCTAATCTTTGAGCCCATTGTTCTGATTCAGGTGATATTTCAAAATCATCCTCATCTTCACCATTTTCTTGTGGGCCATCAACAGAGACCATATTGATGGATAGAATAGAGCGATGAAGATCGCCAACACTCATATCAGAATCCCAAGAAAGGGAATCAGAAGACTCAGATCGTTCATCTTCAGATTGTTCGTCTTTATTGAATTTTGACTCTTCATGAACTATGTTGATAAAAGGGGTGGGAGCAATGTAACCTAAACCACATTTTGTCCTTCCGTATTTTAATAGAGGAATTCGAACAGGCATTCTTCTTTCTTTTCCATTAAGACTGGTTCTGAAATCATAACCCATATTTTTGATGATATTTTTGGATTGCTGACTGTAGCGACGTAGCTGTAATCTTCCAGTATCGTCATTTATATCATCCTCCTCCAGATTAGGAGGATTCTGAGGTCCTTTATAGAAAAATATTAGATTTTCTCCCTTCTTTCGACTGAGGACCACAAAGTATGATTTCTGTATAGAGTCTAATGATACGTCTGTATGAAGAGATTGAACAACCCCTATAGTTAGTGGCTCTAAGCTATCTAGCAATTGTAAATAACTTTGTACATAACTACAAACATCAATATACTGCAAAGGAGATGCTTCATTAATACTAGATGCTGTATTTACAACAGAAGGCTGAGCCTTATCAGACTTAGTCAGATTAATGACAAAGGGGGAAGAAGAAGAACAGTTAGAATTTTTGTTTCAATTAAGATCGATAACAAAAGGCTCAGAAGAGGTGAGCTCCCTTGAAGAAGACCGTGGATAAGTAATGCGTCCACTGACTGGAATGACTAGAGTATCTGATCTAGCCTGAGAAGATGGAGGGGGAGTGATGAGTCCACTGACAGGAATGATCAGCGAGCCTTGTGAAGCTTGGGAAGATGGTACAGTAGTGCGTCCACTGACAGAAATTATCAGTGAGCCTTGGGCGGATGATGAAGTAGTACGTCCACTGACCGGAATTATCAGTGAGCCTTCTTCAGATGTTTTAACAGACTGTGGAGGAGTAATACGCCCTTTTACAGGAATAATAAAGGTGTCAACTTTGGATGTCTCATCTTCATTATCCATAGCTTGCAAGACTTTCGAGTATTCATCTTTGTACATGCGAGCGTCATTGAAGTAAGCTTCGACTCCTTTGAATGGGTAAAGATCTGCCACTTCTTTTTGAACCTCTCCATTATCATCAACATATTTGAAGCACTGATGAAGAGTTGAAGGAACAATATTATGTTCATGCAAGAAAGGTCTCCCCAATAGAGCATTGTACGAGCAACCATGATTGTCGATGATGTAAAAAGTAACCTTAGTACGAAGATCGCCTATTTGAAATTTAAGGCGAATCTTGCCTAAAGGCTCACTTTTTCCTTGATTGAATCCCAAGATGGTAGTGATAGTGCTAGAAAGACTATGCACAGGTATCTTCAATGCATCTAACATAGCCTTTGGCATAATACTGAGAGCGGATCCTGGATCAATCAGTAAACGATCAACCTTCATAGAATCAATATATCCTGTATGATATAAAGGACGATCATGTCGATTATCCTCTAGCAGCATATCGTCCTGCGTAAAGATAATGTTTGGAATAAATTCCAATACATTATGGCAGTGAGAGACAGGTTCTGTTTCCAACTTCTTGAGGAGAGTTAAGCAAGTTTCTGCTTGTAACAGTGCTTCACTCAAAGTTTCTCGAGTCTCTTTAGAGAGACGTAAGAGTTCGAAGATTGATAATTTAGCTGGTGTATTGGCTAGTTGAGCCAATATATCAAAATTATAAGGCTTTTCAAGTCCTGTAGGGGATGATTTCTTCAATGGTTTGTCGAAGCGGACTTGTTGTTTGCCCTTGTCAGCTGTTGTTGGTTTAGAAGGAACTGTCTCAACAGGAACATTTAAAGGCTCTTCAGTAGAGACTAGAGTTGAAACTGTAACCGGAGGAACTTCAGAAGTTTCTTCAAGAACTTCAGCATAATCTTTCAGATATACTTTTCCTGACCGAGTTCCAGCATGAACTTCAACTTCAGATTCTGGTTCAAGGTCTATGGAAACCATGCTGCAATTCTTTATTTTGCTCTTGGTTCTTTTATGTTTGATGAGAGCTTCATTCCAGAAACCAAGGCCAACACGAGATTGATTATGTCTCATGGTAATGGCCAAAGGTGCTCGGAGTCCCTTGCCTGAATTCAAACCAGGAGAAGTGGCTAGATCATAACCCATCTTTACCATCAATTCACGAGATTGTGAACTGTATAGATGAAAAGCAGGCTTGTACCTATCTTCAATTTGAGATACAGATTTTATTTCCGTAGGGAGTGAATTTCCTGCTGAGATGAAAGTAGAGGTTAGATAAAAATCGGGTGTGAAACTAGAAGTCACATTGCATGACTTAGTCTTCCCGAGTTTCTTTTTAGACGAGGAAGTCTTCCGAGGAGAAGAGGAAGACGTTTCAAACTCCGTCATTAAATCCGGGTGAATCCACATGATCTCTCCCTTCTTAGTTGTGACAGGAACAAGTCCGTCATTCTGTGCTGGTGGGATGTTTATAACTTTGAGAGTTGCTTTGGGGATAGGAACAATCCCACTTTCCACCATTAAGGGAGGGAAGTCACCGAACTGCAATAAAATTACATTTGCTGTGACTGTTTTGTCTTTGGGTGTTAATGTCACAGCTCCTGATTTAATCATCTCTTGAATCTTCCCTTTTAATACATAGCAAGACCGGATTGTATGACCCAGCATTCTATGATATGGACAGTATTTTGGATGATCTGTCTTATTGGCTTCATCAGGCATTTTAATTTCTGGCAATTGTATTTTATTACCTTTGAGCAAGCATTCAAAGATACCCTGAACATCGTCATCATCGAAAGAATATTCTTCTTTCGGCCGAGGAGATCTCTGTTGTTGATTTGTTGGAGCTGAAGTAGCTTGGGTAGTCTTTACTTCTTGAATACTGCTTTGGAGATTGACTTCAAGAGCTTCTTTCCCTTTGCGATTGTTGGGTCGAGTACTATTGCTAGCACTCTGATTTGATTCTTTGGGAACCATTTGTACCCCCAGACCTTTGAAGGTCTCAGCACTGACTTCGACAGCTTTGGCACTGACGATGAATGAAGGCCAATCTTGGAACTGAGTGGACCCTGTCCACATGTTGATAATTGGTAAAAGGTTCGACTTGCAAGTGTCGATCGTAACAGCATCGGGAGTTCCAAGAGGCATTTTGAGGGCTTCTCTTCTGAATCTCTCAATGAATTCCTCAGTGGTCTCATTATTCTTCTGTTTGATTCTTATGAGGGCCGACATGGTCATATCATTGAGCCCTTCGTAGAATCGTTCAAGGAACATTTGTTTGAAACCGACAAATGAAGTAATACACCCATCAGGGAGACTTCTATACCATTCATAAGCCGTTCCTTTGAGACATCCAACAAACACACGAGTAAGGAGGGCATCGCTTGGTTGCAATTGATCAGTCATTACTTCAAAGTGATTAATGAACTGACTTGGGAAAGTAGTCCCATCAAAGAAGGAGATAGTCGGAGGCTTGTATTTAGGAGGATATGATACTTGCTTCCACTCTATCGGGTAAGGTTGCTTGATACCTAACCTTTGTAAACCATCCTTCTGTTTGAATGCCTCAAACTGAGTTTTGAGATTCTTTAACTCTTCTGTAACAATTCCAGAGGATTGTGGAGTTATGACTTGTTGAGTGTAATTGGGAGGAGGGACTGCAGCATATGTACCACCCCCAGCTCCAGAGTGACTTGGGGTGGTTTGTACAGGAACATTAGATTGTACCCCCGGAATAGTAGAGGGTTCGGGGTTTGGAATAACAGGGGTATTCAATACCACTGGTGGTGTTGTCTGTTGTTGAGCCTGCATTAAAGTGTGCATAGCACTCAATGTATCTGCCATAGCTCGCAATTGTTGTTCTAAAGAAGAAATCCTCTGTTCATGAGCCTCATTGCTAGTCGAAGGTTCATGATCACCTTCTGCCATGTAAGTGGTAATCATTCGAGAGATAGACGATGAAACAGTTTGCTCTGAATCATCGCTGTAAGAATCAGTATCTTTCCCGGGACTGTTTACAGGAGTTAATGCCGGAAAGTTGGACTCTCCAAGGAAATCTTTCGTGATCTCCGGATTATTACTTGGATGAGAAGAAGAAGAGATTCTTGCCAAGGCTCTGGTCCTGGATCGGGTGCCAAGATAAACACCATCTTCAGAATCTGATATAGCGTCAGACCGGATTCTACCCCCAATATTTCTGGAGGTCATGTTGACAAAAGCATAAAGAGGTTCATCTTCATCTGATGTTGGTTCATATTGGATCCGTTCGAAAATAGACCGTCTTTTCGGTGAACAACAACATTGGATGACAACCCGAGGTTGGAAGTCACAACCATGCTTTTCATGGCGAATATGGGCAATGTCATAGCCAGATGGAGTGTCGATTCTCCGTTTGTTTTGTAAATATTCCCGGAGATCTGTAGGGATAGATTGGGAAGTACTGGAAGATAGTTTCTGTGTAGAAACTTGTCTTTTGTTCTTCTGTCTTCTTGGTTCTTGAGTGTATAGAGACCGATTAATTTGAGCCACATAGTTCCTGGCATATTCAACATCAGGGTCTAGTACATTTGTCTCAATTTGATAAGACTTTTTAATACCAGAAGCATAACTGTGGTGATTTTGATTAAGCTTGTTACAAAGATCCGTGGGAGATATGACTTTGGTATCAGTCTTGGATACTTGTAACTTGCCTTTCTCAGATCGAGAAATTTTGAGAGAAGGGAGATGAGTATTATTCCGACTAGGAGTCGGTAATAATCCATCTTTAGAGGAATTAGCCAAAAGGCGTTTTCCTTTGTTTGAGCTAGTAAAAGTACTAGTCAAATTAACTCCAGAGGTAAAGACCTCAGAAGTAGAGGAATCGACTAAAGAGTCTTTCTTCTTGGTTGGCACAAGATGCGCAAGTTGTGGAGGAATCATTTGTAGGTTTTGTGAAAGAGAACCCCCAGTCTGATTTTGAGAATCAGTCAAAGGACTGTATCTGTCAGCATACGCCAACTTCTTGTTAGCATATGCTGGCTTTTGCTTAGCGTACGCTGCCTTCTTGTTGGCATATGCTGGTCTTTGCTCAGTGTACGCTGACTTTACCGCATGCTGCCCTCTGACTGCTGTACGCACAGAGTCATCAATGGCTAAAGAGCCGACTGCTGTCGTAAGAGCAGAAGGAGAAGGGACTTTGACATGTCCAGAGATGGTTTTCCTTGGATACACTGACTTGGTTAAAGAACCAATTTTGTCAGCGTGACTAGGGGAAACCATTGTTGCTATGTTCAGGGAAGCAGAAGTGTGCTTTGTTGAAGTTGAAGATGTGTTCTTGTCAACGTGAGAAGTGACAGGAACTTCTCGGGCTGTCGAAGAAGACTTGGGGACATAGACAGAACGTCCCGTCTTCTTGACAGCAGGAAGAGCGGAGGAAGCAGTTCGGCCCACCTTCGCCTTGAGCATTTCTTCGTAAGCAGATTGGTCAAATTGTACGACCATCGTCTTCTTCGTCGAGCCGATCGACGAAGTATCGCATTGAGTTGTTGCTATCTCGTTGGAGGAGACAGCTTTCCCCAGCAGAGTCGCCAATTTGTTTTCCATAAATAAATTCACTTTATTTATTTTGTATCTGAGAAAATTACAACTGTAGGAATCTAATCTAGAAGACGATTACTTTATCCCTTGGACGATGCGATGAAGAAAACTCGAACTTCGAAGAACTTGGACAGCAACTAGACAATCTCTCTATTCTCTCTGAAAAATGACCTGTCGTGTCTGATGAAGATGAAGAAACTCTTTTTATAGAGTTCAAGATAACTGTCCTTAAGCATACGCTCAGGTAGTCACTTGACGTGTGCATAACTGCAGGGACGCATGGCGAATTCTGATGGAGACACATTAGCGTACGGTTGAAAGTAGTGGAGCATGTTCAGGAGAGATTGATGGCCTGGATGCCACGTTGCATAACTTCTAGAGAAGTGGATAACTGGTACAGGACACGTGAGAACGTGTGTTGACTGTAATCCTGGATATGATTGCTGTAATACGCTGCCTCATTGAAGAAGAGTTATACGCTGACTTGGACAGCGTAGTGCCATAGGAAATCCATACGCTCACTTTATGGGCAAGGAGTCGTATGGAGATCATACGCTCGCTTGGTTAGCAAGGAATCATGTGAGGTCCATACGCTCACTTGGCTGGGTGAAGAAGGAGTCATGTGAGGTCGATACGCTCACTGGAGAAGTGGCCACGTGGCTATCATCAATCTTCTTTGGTACACCATATCTTCCCATAACTGACAAAATCTTCTCGAGCGTCGTGACTGCGGATTTGACGGCTGACAGACTGTCAAAACTGACAGTAATGATGGCTTTTGTATTTATGAAGGCTGCTGAGTTGTCCTCGTAAAAGACAAAACCGACTCTTCGAAAACCTATACGACGGTTACTTTTCTCGTGACAGCTGTCTTTGCACGAAAGATGAAGTGTCAGATTCATTCCTCATTTAAACATATGCTGTGCTGTCACTTCAGTAAATAATAAAATATTTACTGAGCGTATGGCTTTTGAAATGAGCGTACAACTCTGAACTGAACATATGGCTCTTTAACTGAGCGTATAGCCTTGAGCGTATGACTTCTGTTTGAGCGTATGGATGAAAATGACAGCGTGTCATAATTTTCCACATCCTACATACTCGTCGCCTGAAAGCACAGAGGTTCCGTCGTCTCCAGAAGTACGATCTACTCGTCGCCACAGAAGCACAGCAGCACTTAGTCCTCACCAGAGGTACAAGAAGCATGGGTCTACCCTATTATGACCTGCTCCCGAATAATCGGACACGAGTCGGACACGACCAGCCTTCATCGTTAGACACGATGAAGTAAGCTGCACCAAGCTAGGGAAATTTAACCAGATAAACATAAATGTGCACAATCACAGCATCTATAAACGAATCCCAGAATCAAAGATACATGTCTAAAAGTTATTACATTCATCCAGCTAAAGTCTGACTGACTCAGGTAAAAAATAGAATATAAACTGCTAAGGGTAAGATACTAGGCTTCCTCAGCCTCTAAGTCCAGAGCAACTCCAGCTGGCTCTATTGCATCTATAGGCTCTTGGCCATAGTAACTGTCACACAGAGCCTCCATCTCACCTGCAACATATCCTAGTCAGGAGCGGAGCAAAGTACAGTTCTAGGTAATGAACGAGAACATCATGATATGGAAATGAGTACAAGAGAACATGAAATATGAAATACAGGAAATGATAAAGAAAGTATAGGAATGTAAGTACAGGAAATAAAGTATAGGAAATTAAACCATGAACCTGAAGTACAAGATATGATATGTGTACAATGTTTGAAATACAACTTGCCTATGTGACCGGCTGGGGGAGTACAGGAATATGTACAGGAGTACATGAATATCGGTACGACTTAGGACCCGCATGCACGATGCGAGGCCTAAGCTATCTACATGAATATAGTATCCGGGTTTGGTCACATAGTTAGTGTATTTCCCCTCCCGACACAAATAAGTACAAGGACAAGAAAGTACGAGAGTACATGATATCGTGTCATGACGTGTCACAAGAAAAGTACAAGATGTGTAAATGTACAATAACCATAGAAAAGTACTTGCCTTGCTCCGGAAAAGTACGGGTAATGAATGGAGCTGGATGTCTTCCTGTTTTAAAAATGATTACAAGTTGGTTATTTTCTAAACAATTATTCCCTTAATTTATCCACTAAGAATTAACTTCCATTCTCTAACCAAAACTCATATTATACTAGGGATCATACATCTACTATTCTTATGAAATTGTTAGCAAGCAATTAGTTAATCCTTAGGAAAGTATTAATATTAGTTAGTTTTCTTTTAAAAACTATTATAACAAAAGTAGAATGAGTTTATAGGCAATTATATATATATATATATATATATATATATATATATATATATATATATATATATATATATATATATATATATATATATATATATATATATATATTTTGAAATGTATATGAAAAAGATTAGGCTTGGCCAAAAACTCATATCCCAGCAATCATGAAAGAACCTAACATAATACTTGCAAGTTCTGTCAAAAATCTGGTTAGCAACATCTAAGAAAGAATAGCAACACAACTCCTATTCTCCTATCGGCCCGGTCAAAAGCAGCAAAGGCTCAGATACAACTCGCAAAGTCTTCAAAAATAGAATATTAAACTCTACAAACCCCAGCCTGCTAACACAGCCCCAAGTATTCATATACTCTCTTTGACATAACCCAAAAGCCAACTATTCTATTTCAAAGAAACATATATTGGAGAAAACCCAACAGCTACTCAAATATGAACTCATCCCATCCCTGGCACCACAAATCATACCAAAAATATATACAAAATATTTTGAAATAATATACAACCCAATCAAATATGTAATATGAACCAACCCCTGCCTTAACTCGGTAAATCTTCGCATCCTGCCGTTATTGAAACCACATATGCCAGTTGAAAACGAGCGCAGCAGACACGCACCCAACATCGGACACGACCCGAACTCAACACGAACAACATAAAAATCTGGACACGGTCCAACTTCCAAAGAGCAGACCCGAACTCGCTCGCCACAAAACACGAACACACAACCCGTATTACAATCGAGCATTCAAAAAGAAACTGAAATAAGAAAATAAGTATTTACCTGGGTTCGATTGTTGATAATGCTCGATAGAATCGGACACGAATCCAACAATCTACCGCAGCAATACTACACATAACTCACATAAAAATTCAAATTAGCAAACGAATCGGCTCCTCAAATTCTGAGACTCTAGAAGAGGAATTGAAATAGCAAGAATTGATCATATACCAGCGATGGAGTCTCGAACACAGAGTACTCAAAATCACTCAATCAAGCCGCGGAAAAATCTAATAGAACAGTTCAACTCATGATCAATAAAAACTCTACTGATCTAAACTGAATCTCAAAATGAAGATCGACTCACAGAAATTCGAGTTAGAGAAGTTCAATTCGACTGAACTTCAGGAGGATTCGATCCCCGTCCCCTCACTCAACACAGGGGTTAGTCGATCGATTTGATCGACCAAAACTAAAAAAAGGAAATCTCAAATGAGTCCAGATCTGCAGATCTGAGGATCTAGAATGAAATTTCTTGGAAAAATAACAACTCACCTCTACGACACAGTCGGATCCTCTCTCGTCGAAAGGATCGATCGAACGCCAATTGTTCAAGAGAAACCCCACCGCTACGTTACTCGAACTCAGTCCTCGGAGTAGATCTCGGTCATCATCGCCATCAGTCGTCGGGAGATCCGTGTCGAAGCCGTGCCGATGCTGTCGGGGAGATGAAGCTTAGTCGTCGAGAGGATCGTCGCCACCGTTTAGATCGCCGAAGTAGAAGAAATCATAGCCGCGGTCGCCATCTTCGATGATCCCGCCGGAGGAAAGATTGGGTTAGGGTTGTCGGCTGGAAATGTAATTGGGGGTGAGCTCTCGAGCGGTCAGCTCAAGAGAGGAGTAGGAAGCTGAGAAGAATGAAGGAGTCTTCTCTCTCTTCTACTCTAAATACTTAAAAGGAAAATTTACACATAAGCCCCCTCCCGCAAATAACTTTAAGCAAAGCGCCCCCTTTCCTTTTCATTATTTGCATGAACACCCAATAATCAGTTTTAAAGAAAGGTCAAGTGGTGGGGACCACAAATAGTTGTTATAACTAACTTTCAAATTCAAAATTCTTGCTCTTAAATAATTATCCTCCAAAAGTATAAATCAAAATATTTATTATTCAAATCTAAACTTATTATTATTATTTAGAAAACTTTAATTTCTCAAAAAAATAGGAAAGTGGAGTTACAAATCTCTTCCCCTTAAAAAATTTGGTCTTCGAAATTCGAAGAACAACAAAATAAATCTCAGAAAATCACAAAAGAGGTTCAAACACAAATTATTTATTGAATTTAAGATTTTTCGAATAACAAAATACAATCAAGCAAACAAACTAGGATAGCGCTCTCGCATCTCATCCTCGCACTCCCATGTGGACTCTCCCGGAAAGTGATGTTTCCACATGACTCAGACAAGTGGTATAGTCCGATTTCGTAGTTGCTTCTCCCTCCTATCAAGGATCTCCACTGGCTACTCCTCGTAGGTCAAGCTCGGACCCACCTCTAGCTCTGAGTAGTCCACCACATGACTCGAATCAGGAATGTAGCATCGAAGCTGGGATACGTGAAAGACGTCATGCACTCCCTCCAGGCTAGCATGATGCACTAGTCGATATGCCACCTCGCCAATCCGTGCTATCATGTCAAAGGGCCCGATGTACCTCGGACTGAGCTTCCCGCTTCTGCCAAAACGAATGATGCCTTTGGTCGACGAGTTATTCAGGAACACTCTATCTCCAATTGCGAACTCTAATGGGCGTCTACTGCTATCCGCCCAATGCTTCTGCCGATCCTGTGCAACTCTGAGACGCTCTCTGATCAGTCTGACCTTTTCAGCCGAGGCTACCACCATCTCTGGCCTAAGTAAAGTCCTCTCGCCAACGTCGTCCCAAGATAAAGGTGTGCGACATCTCCGTCCATATATTGTCTCAAACGGTGTCATCTCGACGCTAGCCTGATAACTGTTGTTATAGACAAACTCCATAAGATGCAAGTGATCCTCCTACAAACCGTCGAAGTCGAGTGCGCAAACTTGCAGCATATCCTCCAGTGTCTGAATGGTCCTCTCGGACTGTCCGTCCGTCTATGGATGATAGGCGGTGCAGAACTTTAACTGTGACCCCAAGCTCAGCTGTAGGCTCCTCCAGAAGTGTGATGTAAAGTGGCTGTTCCTGTCTGAAATGATGCTCACTGGCACTCCATGAATCCGTACGATCTGACGCATATAGAGGTCTGCAAGCTTTTCGGTCGACAACCCTACCTTGAATGGAATGAAGTGAGCGGATTTCGTCAATCTGTCCACGATAACCCAAATAGCATCCTTGCCACCAGACGTACACGGTAAATCAGAGACAAAATCCATGGTGATGTGTTCCCACTTCCATTCCGGAATAGGTAAAGGCTGGTGTAATTCTGCTAGTCTCTGGCGTTCTGTATTGACTTGCTGACACACAAGGTATCTAGAAACGAATCTGGCAACCTCTCGTTTCATCCCATACCACCAAATATACTCCCGTAAATCCTTATACATCTTGGTAGATCCAAGATGAATAGAATACTGCGACTGGTGAGCCTCCTGCATAACCTCCTCCCACAAATCCTTGGGCACACACAACTGCTTCCCGTGCCTCAGGGATCCATCCTCTTCAATAGTGAAATCGTCGAGCAATCCTGCCTCTGCCTGACCTCTGAGACATCAGAGTCCCTCATCTAGAAACTGGACTACCTTGATCTTCTCTAACAGTTTCGACTGCATCTGCATGTGCATCAGCTGTCCTCCAACTCCCGGAAGAATAATCTCGATCCCTATACTCTCAAGATCCTCTAGAAGATGCCGGTCCATAGTGAGAAACATAGCAACATGATATCGACTAAGAGCATCTGCTACCACATTCGCCTTCCCAGAATGGTATTGCAGATTGATGTCAAAATCCTTCTTGAGTTTCAGCCACCTTCGCTGCCTCATATTCAGCTCCTTCTGAGTAAAGACATACTTCAGGCTTTTATGGTTCATGAAGATGTCTACTCACTCTCCATACAAGTAGTGCTTCCACAGTTTCAAGGCAAAAATGACTGCTGCAAGCTCCAAGTCATGTGTAGGGTAATTCTTCTCATGAGGCCTCAACTGTCTAGAAGCATAAGCAATAACTCTCTTATTCTTCTCAAGCACACATCCTAAGCCCTTTCCTGATGCATCGCTGTAGATGACGAATCCTTCAGACCCGGATGACAAAGCTAGAACTGGTGCTGTAGTGAGTCTTCTCTTCAATTCTTCAAATGAGGACGGACAGGCGTCGCTCCAGATGAACTCCTCGTCCTTCCGCATAAGCTTGGTCATTGGCTCTGCTATTTTGGCAAAATCTTTTATGAACTTCCTGTAGTAACCTGCTATACCTAGGAAACTACGAATCTCTGCTACTGACTTGGGAGGTGTCCATGCTTCCACAGCTTCAATCTTCTTGGGATCTACAGAAATGCCCTCTCCAGTCACCACATGCCCCAAGAACTCTACTCTATCCAAGAAAAACTCACACTTTGAGAGCTTCCCGTACAACTTCTCCTTCAGCAGAATCTCCAACACAATCTGCAGGTGCTCCACATGCTCCTCCTCGGTCTTCGAATAGATCAGAATGTCGTCAATGAAAACTATGACAAACTTGTCCAAATACTTGTGAAAAACTTTATTCATTAAGTTCATAAACACTGCTAGGGCATTGGTGAGTCCGAATGGTATCACCAAGAATTTATACTGGCCGTAGCGAGTATTGAAAACTGTCTTCGGAATATCCTGCTCCCGAACCTTCATCTGATAATATCCCGACCGAAGGTCAATCTTGGAAAAGACCTTCGCTCCACTAAGCTGGTCAAACAACTCATCAATCCGCGACAAAGGGTATTTATTCTTGATGGTGATGTTTTTGAGTGCACGGTAGTCGATACACATCCTCACAGTCCCATCCTTCTTTGGCACGAAGAGTACCGGTGCTCCCCAGGATGAAGCACTGGACCGAATAAAACCCATTCCTTCCAACTAATCAATCTGGGCCTTCAACTCTGCAGCTTCTTTCGGGTTGATCTTGTAGCAATGCTAGGACTTCACGGCTGATCCGGGCACTAAGTCGATGTTGAACTCTACATCTCGATCTGGCGGCAATCCTGGCAAATCCTCAGGAAAGACATCGAGAAACTCTGCAATCAGCGGTTGCGGTAACTCCTGGTCTTCTGCAACTGCTCCGAAGTAGACTCCCTCTGGTCTCTCTGAAATCCGTCTGCTGATCTCGAACGGTATAACTCCTAGCGGGCTGAAAATCATCTTCCCTTCATGGCAGTCTATTACAGCAAACTGCTCACTCATCCAGTCGAAGCCGAAGACTATATCAAATTTGGGCAATGGCATCACTAGAAGTCGAGCCCTAAGCTCCCTCCCAGCTACAGTGATAGAGCAATCAACCATCTCACTAACTGGCACTACCCCTCCTCCTGTCATAATCTGACAGTTCCTCCTAGTGGGATTAGGTGTGAAGCCATGTCTATGCAGAAACTCATATGATACAAAGCTATGTATGGCTCCAGAATCAAACAATGTAATGGCAGAAAATGAATGCAAAAAGATAGAACCTATGGTCACATCTGGAACTGCCTCATCCTCCTCAACTGCGGCCATGACGTAAGTACGTCCCTGTTGTGGTGGTCCCCTCTGCTGCTGATGCTGTACAAAATACTGCTGCTGAGTAGGTAAAGCCTGAACCCTCTGTGGTGCAGCTGGTAGTACTCTGGGTGGTGCAGGTGGTGGTCCTCTAGCTCCTCGAGGTCCTCCTGTCAGTCGAGCTGCAGCCTGTGGGCAGTCCCTCATCTGATGTGTGTCTGATCCGTAAAATAAGCAGAGCCCGAGCCTCTTGCGGTATTCGTCAAAGCGGTGCCCTGGCCGGTAACAAAAAGCGCAAGTAGCTGCTGCGGCTGTCTCTGTAGCTAATGTGCATGAACTCTGGCTGGACGGTGATGCTGCTGTGCCGGCTGTTGTGGCCTTCCTTGAATCTGAGTCTGAGTCCTCTTCGCCAGTGTCTGGAAGCTACTGCTGCCGATGTCCCGGTCCCTCTTCAGCTTTGGATTCGCCTCTTTCTCCACAACCTGAGCAATCTTGAGAATGCTCGCATAAGTCGTCGCCTGGCTGATCGCCACTACATGCCGCAACTCTCTGGCAAGGCCCTTCTTGAACCTCCAAGCCCTATCCTCCGGTGTACTGACTAGGCTCTCTGCGAACCTGCTTAGTCGGGTGAACTCTAATGTATATTCCGCCACCGTCATGCTCCCCTTCTGTAACGCCTTGAACTGCATCCGAAGCTCATCTCTCTCCATGTTGGGAAAAAACTTCTCCTTGAACAGAGTTTTGAAATCTGCCCAAAGAACCTGGGGCTCAGCTAACAGGGGCTCCTCTCGGTACCAACCTCTGGCCAGATCAAAGAGTCGCATACTCGTAACTTTCACCTTCAAGTCATCGGGGATCCTCGCCATCTTCAGCGTCTACTCCGCATTTTCCGGCCACTCATCCGCATAAACAATCTCCTCGTGGCCCCAAAAATCCATCGGACAGAGGTTCTGGTAGTCTCTGGCCATCCCCGGTCTCGGTGCTGCTGGTGCTGGAGGCGCTACCGGCTCTCGCGTCCTGAGTGCATCAACGACTGTCGCTCGGAACTGAGCAGCCTGGTGGTTCTGGGCCTCCATGAACTGCTGGAACATAGCCATCACCTGAGCGCCGTCGAACGTCATCGTCAGGGGTAGCGGAGGAAAGATAGGAGGTGGTGGCGGAAGCTGCTCTAACGGAACGTCTGGTGCAGACTGTCCTGAACTGCCTGCAACTCTAGGCTGATCCGCGGTCTTCCTCGTAGTGACCATCCTGCAACAAAAGAAAACTTCGTGATTGATAAAAACCTATACTACAAGTAAATATAAATATTTTATATAATATCCATATATACCCGATGTACCCGATTTCCTATGCTGTGATTCAATTTTCCAAGTTTAAATCAAGTATCCCAATAGTACACTAATACCTAGGTACTATTAGGATCGACCTGCATGGGCCACCACTAAAAATATGTCACGATCCGCTCCCGAATAATCGGACACGAGTCGGACACGCCCAGCCTTCATCGTTGGACACGACGAAGTATGCTGTACCAAGCTAGGGAAGTCTAACTAGATAAACATAAATGTGCACAATCACAACATCTATAAACGAATCCCAGAATCAAAGATACATGTATAAAAGTTATTACATGCATCCAGCTAAAATAAAGTCTGACTGTCTCAGGTACATAATAGAATATAAATTGATAAGGGTAAGATACTAGGCTTCCTCAGCCTCTAAGTCCAGAGTAACTCCAGCTGGATCTACTGCATCTATAGGCTCTCGGCCATAGTAAGTGTCACACAGAGCCTCCATCTCACCTGCAACATATCCTAGTCAGGAGCGGAACAAAGTACAGTTCTAGTTAATGAACAAGAACATCTTGATATGGAAATGAGTACAGGAGAACATAAAATATGAAATACAGAAAATGATCAGGAAAGTACAGGAAATAAAGTACATAAATGTAAACCATGAACCTGAAGTATAAGATATGACATGTGTACAATGTTTGAAATACAACTAGCCTATGTGACCGACTGGAGGAGTACAGGAATATGTACAGGAGTACATGAATATCGGTACGGCTTAGGACCCGCGTGCACGATGTGAGACCTAGGCTATCTACATGAATATAGTATCCGGGTTTGGTCACATAGTTAGTGTATTTCCCCTCCCGACACAAATAAGTACAAGGACAAGAAAGTATGAGAGTACAAGATATCGTGTCATGACGTGTCATAAGAAAAGTACAAGATGTGTAAATGTACAATAACCATAGAAAAGTACTTGCTTTGCTCCGAAAAAGTACGGGTAATGAATGGAGCTGGATGTCTTCCTGTTTTAAAAATGATTACAAGTTGGTTATTTCCTAAACAATTATTCCCTTAATTTATCCACTAAGAATTAACTTCCATTCTCCAACCAAAACTCATATTATACTAGGGACCATACATCTACTATTCTTATGAAATTGTTAGCAAGCAATTAGTTAATCCTTAGGAAAGTATTAATATTAGTTAGTTTTCTTTTAAAAACTATTATAACAAAAGTAGAATGAGTTTATAGGCACATATATATATTTTGAAATGTGTATGAAAAAGATTAGGCTTGGCCAAAAACTCATATTCCAGCAATCATGAAAGAACTTAACATAATACTACCAACTTCTGTCAAAAATTTGGTTAGCAACAGCTAAGAAAGAATAGCAACACAACTCCTATTCTCCTATCGGCCCGGTCCAAAGCAGCAAAGGCTCAGATACAACTCGCCAAGTCTTCAAAAACAGAATATTAAACTCTACAAACCCCAGCCTGCTAACACAGCCCCAAGTATTTATATACTCCCCGTGACATAACCCAAAAGCCAACTATTCTATTTCAATGAAACATATATTGGAGAAAACCCAACAGCTACTCAAATATGAACTCATCCCATCCCTGGCACCACAAATCATACCAAAAATATATACAAAATATTTTAAAATAATATACAACCCAATCAAATCTGTACCAATCCCTGCCTCAACTCGGTAAATCTTTGCATCCTGCCGTTATTGAAACCACATATGCTAGTTGAAAACGAGCGCAGCAGACACGCACCCAACATCGGACACGACCCGAACTCAACACGAACAGCATAAAAATCCGGACACGGTCCAACTTCCAAAGAGCAGACACGAACTCGCTCGCCACAAAGCACAAACACATAACCCGCATTACAATCGAGCATTCAAAAAGAAACTGAAATAAGAAAATAAGTATTTACCTTGGTTCGACTGTTGACAATGCTCGATAGAATTGGACACGAATCCAACAATCTACTGCAGCAATACTACACATAACTCACACATAAAAATTCAAATTAGCAAACGAATTGGCTCCTCAAATTCTGAGACTCTAGAAAAGGAATTGAAATAGCAAGAATCGATCACATACCAGCGATGGAGCCTCGAACACATAGTACTCAAAATCACTCAATCAAGCCGCAAAAAAATCTAATAGAAACATACAGTTCAACTCATGATCTGTAAAAACTCTACTGATCTAAACCGAATCTCAAAATGAAGATCAACTCACCAAAATTCGAGTTGGAGGAGATCAATTCGGCTGAACTTCAGGAGGATTCGATCCCCGTCCCCTCACTCAATACAGGGGATAGTCGATCGATTTGATCGACCAAAACTAAAAGAAGGAAAACTCAAATTGAGTCCAGATCTACAGATCTGAGGATCTAGAATGAAATTTCTTGGAAAAATAACAACTCACCTCTACGACACAGTCGGATCCGCTCTCGTCGAAAGGATCGATCGAACGCCAATTGTTCAAGAGAAACCCCGCCGCTACGTTACTCGAACTCAGTCCTCGGAGTGGATCTCGGTCATCATCGCCATCAGTCGTCGGGAGATCCGCGTCGAAGCCGTGCCGTTGCTGTCGGGAAGATGAAGCTTAGTCGTCGAGAGGATCGTCGCCACCGTTTAGACCGCCGGAGTAGAGGAAATCATAGCCGCGGTCGCCATCTCCGATGATCCCGCCGGAGGAAAGATTGGGTTAGGGTTGTCGGCTGGAAATAGAATTGGGGGGTGAGCTCTCGAGCGGTCAGCTCAAGAGCGGAGTGGGAAGCTGAGAAGAATGAAGGAGTCTTCTCTCTCTTCTACTCCAATTACTTAAAAGGAAAATTTACACATAAGCCCCCCCGCAAATAACTTTAAGCAAAGAGCCCCTTTTCCTTTTTATTATTTACATGAACACCCAATAATTAGTCTTTAAGAAAGGTCAAGTGGTGGGGACCACAAATAGTTGTTATAAATAACTTTCAAATTCAAAATTCCTACTCTTAGATAATTACCCTCCAAAAGTATAAATCAAAATATTATTATTCAAATATAAACGTATTACTATTATTTAGAAAACTTTAATTTCTCAAAAAAATAGGAATGTGGAGTTACACACCCCAATTGGTTTGTTTAAACCACCTCTTGCAGATAAGATTGGGATTAAATCATGATTGATATCATATCAGATTGATTTAAATCTTAGATGAGGATCAATTAGACTCCAAATCTAGGATAAAATCCCAAGATTTACTCGACTATATCCGAGCAAGCAAATCGGCACGCGCCATGTGTCACCTCCTTCGGTTATGTTTATAACCATCAGAGATCTTGTTTGAGGGGAATCTCGATGTCCGTCACGTGTCAGCGTCGCAGAAGTCCGTACCGTGCAATGACGGCAGATTCTTTCATATCTCAGGAACCCTAATGTACATCGCATATATGCTCGGTTCTATAGAAATAGAATGAGTTCTTCTTCTACCAAAGCATCGACATGAGAGACATCAACAGAGGGAACGTTGATAATCGACAATCTTCAAAGGAGCAGCGATCTCCATCCACGAAGAGTCGACCACCCTCATCTACCTATCAGCCAAAGAACCAACCAACCAACCAACCATCTTCAAGGAATCTTCTCATCTAGACAGCCTCTTGATCGGTGACCCTAGAGCCCATCAAAGGCGCCAGAGAGCCATAGCAAGGTTGATTCGTCGTCAGATCGTCAACGGAGTAAAGGAGCCGCTGTAGTGCTCGATCTCGACCATCACACTTTCCCAAAAACTTTTTCTTCCTGTACTTAGAATATCCTGTTTAGGACTTCCATCATTGTACACAGATACCGTATACGTTCAATAAAGCAAAAAGTTCGTTCAACCTTTTGTTACGTCGAACAAAATGGCGACTCTGCTGGGGACTACCTTCTCCTCCAACAAGAAGGCGGTGATGTAATCTGATGACAACTTATTGGAAGCTTCTCAAGACATGCTGGTCGTACGGTTCAACCAACAGACTTTTGAAGATCTCCTCTCTGATGAAAAGTCAAAGACTTCAAAGTGGTTCGTACAACCGAAGAAGACTCGACGTGTCTGGTGGCCTAAGGCGGCTGCATCTAGCAGCACGATGGCGGGAACTGCGTCTCAGGACCCCCTCAACGTCAAGGCCACAGAGAAGATCCCGACTGCTACAGCCTTATCCCGTCGCCCGATTCCCGTCTCGGGAAAGCATGGCAAAGAAGATGATGGTTCCATGGTTGATCTGACAAAGGAACGATGCCGAAGGAAGCGCACACCGGTCCAACCCCTCACGACGGGAGTATTGCCGCCAAGGAGATCTGTCTTCGATAAATTTGCTTTTTTTTAGGTAAACCTTCGACGGACTTTGAATACTACTTACCCGCTGGAGGTAGTAGGAAGAGATCCTAGGTAGCTCGCGCTTCGTACAACAAGCGTGCGACACCAACGGCAGATCAGAGGCCCTTGTTGACAGTAACAGGCGCAGTCGACGAAAAGCTATACAAGATTGGCTCTCACGCTCCGATGCCTTAACCAGTCGAATCTCCCTTATATTGGGGTGCTCATGTGCGTAAGCCAAGCCAGAGGGTATGTCTCACGGAGAGGGAGCCACGCGAGCAGCGTTCCCGCAGGAGCGACATGAGGCTTCCTCACCAGACCCGCTCTGACTGTGCTTACATACAGCTTTCTTACATGTACAATGGGAGTACTACGACAGAAGATCCAACCCTCTCCCAAGCGGAAGAAGAATCGGTAGCACAAGACGTGCCTAAATCAAGGCACTCTTGTACCTAGATTATCATCAACTACAGTTGTCAGCAGACGGTTGCGCCGTCGCCAAGCAGGCGCTCCATCTTCCAGAGACTCTACTCTACGCCGACTCCATGCTAGAGGCTCAACAGGGGGTCGGTGAGCCATAAAGGAGACGAACCCCACATCTCCATGTGCTACGCGACGCAGGGTTCCAGAGCTTTCAAAAAGCCCTCCCAGAATTCTCCCATATTGGTTGCTAAACCGAAGAGGAGGTCAGAGAACAGTAAAGCTAATGTACCCATTGCAGGTATGTTCCAAGGCACTCTTTCCAAATCTGTATTGGATGCCTTGTCAAAAATTGGAGGTAGCCATCCTCCTACCATGCACGACAACCTTGTGTTCCAATTTGATAAGGCGCAATACGACATGGATGTCTCCATCGGTGCAACCAGTCACCAGACCGGGGGTAGCAACCATACTGAGTCCGAAGAAGATCACAATCTTACGGTATATCCTCAGGACAGCGAGACTCAAGCATCTGAGCCAGAAAGTGAAGGATCCACGGTTCCCTCGAGTCACCCTCACACTCGGTCTGTCTTTATAGCCGACGACAATGAGGAAGACATCAACGAAGCTTTCAGACGTATTGAAGTCCTCGAGACGAAATTAGATACGCTGACGGACACCCTGAAGACCCTGTCCTCAGTCATCATCGACCTCAAGAGTAGCATGGCCCCTGCTGCCTCTACACCTGTACGTGATCCGCCCACCAATGACGAATCCAGTAGGTTGCCTATTGCCAATCAGGCAGGATCATCATCGTCTACTCTATCGGCTATAGGCTCTGCAATGTCGGCTGAGATACAACAGGCCATCAAGGAGTTGTATGCTTGTCATGATGCCAAGGAGAAGCAAGCAACGCTCCGAAAGATGGGAATCCAGCAGCCATACCCTGCCAAGTGGGACAACGTCATCTATCCACCCAAACATAATCCGCAGACGCTTACACCTTATGAAGGGAAGGGGTCTCCCCGATAATACTTGAGGCACTTTGCCTCAGTAATGGGGCACCTGCCAAAGGATGACGCCCTCCTGTCCAACGTATTCATAGGATCCCTGTAGGGAGTAGCTTATGAGTGGTTCTGCAGTCTTTCGGACGACTGTATCTCGTCATTTGAAGACCTGAAGGCTCGGTTCGTGGACCGATTCTATGAAGGAGGCATGTATATGACCATATCGAACCTTTTAGAAATTGTCTAAAGGGAGAAAAAGCCTGTCTGTATATACATCAAGCGCTTCTGCCAGACAGCCCTCAGATTATCACCCTGCATGTCCGAGCCCATGCTTATGGACTTCTGTCACAAGAACATGCTGCCCGCTATAAAATTGTAGCACAGTGCATCCTGCACGGAGTGGACGTCTTTCATTACAGAGGCGGATGCCGCACAGAGGAAAGCCCAGGACGCACAGCTCCTGGGACTACACTTTCCTGCGTCTGAAGACAAGGGGAGATGCTTGTACAGCAACAATCTTAAAGACAAAAAATACAAGCAAGCCAAGACCGTCAACATCTCCAAAGGTTCAGCAGCTGTGAACCCCAAGTCTGCGGAAGCGCAGAGGCCGAGGGAGACTTACTCCTTCAATGACGAGGATATGTTGGAGCTCTTCGGGATGCTTATGAAGAGTGGCAAACTGTCCATCCCGCCACCCAGGCGTCCTGATGAAGTGGAAAAGGTGGACCATCCCAAGTATTGCCATTATCACCAGTACGTCCATCACTCAATACGGGACTGCTATGTGTTGAAGGGGCAAATTCAGTGCCTTATTAACTCCAACATCATAACGTTGGATTATGAGGAGAAGACTGTCACGGCCAACATGTTTACTCTCCAGTCTGAGAGTAGTCCGACCGCAGAGGCTCAGCATGACGTCATTCCTGCCTTCGACTTGGCAGTAGAAGTGGTCAATCTTCTAACAGCATTGGGTTACGAGCAAGAGGACACCCTATACTCTGATGACAGAGCCGTTTGGGGCTTCAAGGAAATACTATCCGTCAATATGGTCTCTCTACGCCCCCCAGTCGAGGACGAAGACCAAGCGTTCGAATACTTCGAAGATGAACCCTGGGCGCAGTGCTTAGGATCCTAATGGAAGTAGCGTTTCGACCAGCACGAACCCCCTACAGAAGATGAAGTCGTCCAGGTCGAATTAGGAGATGAGGCCTCACCTAAGCCCATCTTCATCGGCAAAAGTCTAACAGAAGATGACAGACAGTCCCTGATACAACTTATTCATGAGTATATCGACGTCTTCGCCTGGAGCTACGAAGATATGCCAGGACTAAACCCGCAAGTAGCCATGCACTGCCTCAATATCCTGCCCTATGTCAAACCGGTCAAACAGCGACAACGTCGGTTCCGCCCCAATATCATGGATGCTATTGAGGAGGAGGTCGATAAACTCATCGAGAGCGGCTTCATCCGTGAAGAGCAGCACCCAGATTGTGTCGCAAATATCGTCCCTGTCACTAAGAAGAACGGAAAGATACAAATTTACATAGACTTCAGAGACCTCAATTTGCCCTGTCCTAAGGATGAGTTTCCTCTCCCGATCTCTGATGTGATAATCGACAATACCTGTGGCTTCGAGCGTATGTCCTTTATGGATGGATTCTTCGGCTACAACCAGATCAAGATGCTCCCCGAAGACGAAAAGCATACGATATTCCGGACTCCGGAAGGGGTGTATTGCTACACAGTAATGCCTTTCGGATTAAAGAACACGGGAGCTACTTATCAAAGGGCTATAAGTACCATATTCCGCAAGCATCTCCGGAAGACGGTAGAGTGTTATGTTGACGACATTATCGTTAAAAGAAAGCACAAATCAAACCACTTGGATGATCTACGGACGGTATTCGATCTAATGCGGACACATCAGCTAAAAATGAATCCAACCAAGTCCTTCCTGGGTGTTTCCAGCGACAAGTTCTTAGGCTTCATCATCACAGCAAAAGAGATTCATATCGATCCGGAGAAGACCAAAGCAATTTTTGACATGGCACCTCCCAAGAACCTTCGAGAGCTTCAAGGTTTGCAAGGGCGACTGGCGTATATAAGGAGGTTCATAGCAAATCTCTCTGGTAAATGTCAACCCTTCACCAGATTAATGAAGAAAGGGGTCACTTTTGAATAGACAGAAGAGTGCCACTGCACGTTCGACGACATCAAGAAGTACCTCACCAGCCCTCTCGTGCTGGTAGCCCCAGTCGTGGGGAAGCCTTTCCTCCTATACGTCCGAGCCATAGATCATTCTCATGGTGCTTTATTAGCCGAAAAGAATAAAGAAGGTCACGAACAAGCAATATATTATCTCAGCAGGACCATGATTGGAGCTGAGCACCTGTATAATCCTGTTGAGAAAGAATGTCTCGCCCTTCTCTTCGCCATCCAGAAGACACGGCATTATGTGACCGTACAGACGATCCATGTGGTATCCAGGATCAACCCTCTCAGAGTTCTTATGACCAAGCCAGGGGCACTAAATTCACGACTAGCCACATAGGCAATCCTCTTGACTCCTTATGACATGGTGTTCGTCCCACAGAAGGTAGTCAAAGGCCAAGCGTTGGCAGATTTCCTGGCGGCTCATCCGGTGCCAGAAAATTCAAAACTCTACGAAGAAATCCCCGATGAAGTACTGGAGTCCAACGCAGTTTCGGACAACTCAGTATGGCGCATGTTCTTTGACGGAGCCTCAAGGGCAGGGCCAAGGGTAAAATCGTAGCAGGGGTCGGGATCGTCCTTGTTACTCCGAATGGCCTAGTTATCAATCGTACATATTCTCTCACGAAGTCATGCACCCACAATGCTGCAGAGTATAATGTCCTTATCATCAGACTCCAGCTCGCCAAACAGCTCGGGGTTGACTACATCGAGGCCTATGGAGACTTGAAATTGATTATCAGTCAGGTTCGGGGTCAGTACGAGGTTCGACATGAGGACTTGATCCCTTACCACCATGCAGCAATCGACATTATCTCCACCTTCACAGGATTCTTTATAGAACATGTGCCACGGTTGCAGAACCTGGAGGCCGACACACTAGCCTGTCTCGTCGCCTCTTTGGCCGCCCCTGTTGGATCTCATCATACCGTTTCAGTAACGGGCCGGGAGTTAGTCTGTCCAAAGAATACCCTGCGCGCATGTCAGAACTACTCGTTATAAGTAGGAACGGATGAAGGCACCAAGGATTGGTGGTTCCCATTTATAGATTATGCAGTCTATAGGATTCTATATGAAGACCCAAGAGAAGCAGCACTCAGAGACGGACTTCTCTTACGCTGTTTGTCTCGTACAGAGGCCACCAGCCGGGCCCCAAGCTATATCATCTACGATTCACCCACCAGAATGCTATATCATCGCTCATACGACGGACTTCTCTTACGCTGTTTGTCTCGTACAGAGGCATAAGAAGCACTCAGAGAAGTGCATGATGGAACCTGCAGAGCCCACCAGCCGGGCCCCAAGCTACAAGATCGGCTGTACCGTATAGGCTATTACTGGCCCACTATGATGGCATATGCTGTTGAATATGCAAAGAAATATCGGGCGTGCCAATTCCATACAGATTTTATCCATCAACCTTCAGAATATTTATACCCCACGGTGGCCTCGTGGCAATTCGAAGCCTGGGGAATGGATATCGTGGGGCCAGCCAGACCACCACCCTCCAAAGGACATCAGTTCATCCTCGCCATTACGGATTATTTTTCCAAATGGGTGGAAGCAGTACCATTGGTAGAGGTGAAGACTTCCAACGTTATCAATTTCATCAAACATCACGTTATTTACCGCTTCGAAGTTCCCAGAAGGATTATTCACGATAACGGTCCTCAGTTCGTAAGCCATGCATTCCACTAGTTCTGTGACAAAAGTCGAATTCAGAATATGGCATCAATAGTTTATAATCCGGCAGCTAATGGATTGACTGATACATTCAACAAAACCATTGTCAAACTCCTCAAAAATGTTGTCTCCTCCAACAAATACGACTGGAATGAGAAGTTTGGCGAATGTTTATGGGCCTACCGTATGACTGTTCATACACCTACAAGCAGTACATCATTGTCCTTGGTTTATGGGTGCAAGGTTGTCCTCCCCTTGGAGATTCAAATCCCGTCCTTACGGGTAGCCATTACCAATCAGTTAACCGTCGAAGACTGTCAGCGCAGGCGGTTGCAAGAGTTAGAAGCGTTGGATAAAAAGTGCTTGCTAGCGCAGCAAAGGATTGAGCTTTACCAAGCTCACATCTCTGGGGCCTTCAACAAAAAGGTCCAGGAAAGATCCTACCAAGTGGGCGACATCGTCTTGGCAGTACGAAGACCGATGGTGATGACCCATAAGACGGCTAGAAAGTTCGAGCCCAAGTGGAAAGGACCGTTCGTCATAGAAACGGTGTATTCCAACGGTACTTATCGGCTAGCTAAGCCTAATGGGGACTTGCTAATGATGCCTATGAACGGCAAGTTCCTAACAAAGTATTTCGTCTGAAGACAGAACCAATATAGGCACCCACATCTCCTGAAAAGGGTACCCATGAGTTCTGGTAAGGGGATCTCTCGCTCTCCCTCCTATATATTCTCTCAAGTAGATGAAGCACTTCACATCCACATTACCTCTGGATTGCTCCTCTACGCCTGGAAGACGCGACTGCATGTCCATATTACTTTTGAGTAGTCGTTCTTCTCGCATCAGTTCTATGATTATCTCGGCGGTCAGATTGCTCCTCTACGCCTGGAAGACGCGACTACCATGTCCACATTACCTCTGAGTAGTCATTCTTCTCGCATCAGATCTATGGTTATCCCGACGGTCTAGAAAATAGTTCACGTCCATATTCCCTCTGGATTGTTGTTCTATACCCCGGCAAAGATCAAGCCTACCACGTCCATATTACCTCTGGTCAGGCAAATCCATTATGAAAATTCCTTTTTTATTCTGGAGACAAAAGCAAAGGGTCACAAGAAAGTTTCTACACATAAAAATATGTGGCTACAAAGACCTATTACAGACTCTTCGTAGTTACATACACAGAAGCAAAAAGCTGAAATTGCGGACAAGCTCTCAATTGCATGGGCGAGGCGGTGACAGAGCCAATCACTTCCTGGACAAAAGGAAGCCACTGCCCGAAGCTGCTACTGGCCCGACCAGGGGATGAAGACCAACACAGGACTCCCCTATCTCCCCAGATAGCCGACGAGAGCAACCACAAAAGCAGGCCTTGCTATTCCTCGGTCATAATGGCAAGCAATCCTAACCCAGGAAGCAGAGGTCCGAGATGCCATAGACGCCCACGACATCCAGAACGTGGGACGTCTCGAGATCCAATGGTAGTTCTACTACAGCTTCTTTGGATAAAAAGATTTGCCACCGACGACCGTCTTAAGCAAACTTCAGGGTCGTCAGGAGCTGAACATCGGGCAAGCAAGGCCATTGTTGAAGCAGCTGAGTCTTCTCTTGAAGGAGGACAGTCCTTTATGTAGGCTGTTTGCATGGTCCAAGCATGAGCCAGACATCGGTCAGAAGGAAGCTTACAAGTTAAGCTAAAGCTCCACTCTATGACTGATGGCAGTACCGCAAGTGACCAAAGGAACGTGACTCTGAACCTCCTCTACTAAAGAGATTTGTGATCCCTGCAAAGACACAAGAGGCTTCAATATCAAGAAGCCATCAGGAGCACATGCTCTGAAATGATGACTCAGGATAATTAATGCTAAGAGCTAGGCGTAACACCAGCTATCACCCAGCTCGTACAGTCCGGATGCGTGTTCATGCTTATGTTCAAAGTGCCCCGAGCTTGACTCAAGTTCGGGACACTTTGAAGGAGGTCTTGTAGAAGCATGAAAAATCTCAGTTGAAGACATGCCTTCGCCACAATGCAGAAGATGCAAAAGACTCATGCTTAGTGCTAAAAAGACAAAACAGAAGATATGGAGAGAAGTCCCTTCATTGTCATGTCTACCAAAGTCAAGTACAGACACATCAGGACTATACATAAGGGACTAGTTTTGTTCTTCTACAAAGGATCTAGTGCAGATTTGACAGGAGCCTAGAGGGATCTACAAGAGATGCAGTCTTCATCGAAGCGCAGCCTTCCTTCTTCTCGATACACACGTTAGAAGATTAACTTCCACCGAAGTAGGTTCTGATATTCTTGTGGGCGTAGCCTCTCAGAAGTATATCCGTAACTGAGCACTTTGAAGAAGCCAGGGCCTTCGAGCTAGAGGTGCAGCCACTTGCCTGTGCCAACCTCAGAACAAGATGGTGGTAGGGTCCTTCTCCCCTTCTTTTATTCCAGAAGCCAGTGTCTTCATTCTACAGGCGCAACCATCTGCCTGTGCCAATCTTAAGACACGTAAAGGTGTCATACCCTTCCCTTCGTAGCCAACGCCTCCACTGTTCAGAGGTGCAACTACTTACCTGCATCCGCATGAGACACATGATGGTGATATGCTCACACCATCTCTATTTCCACGGCACAGTCATCTGCTTCTGATCAGAAGCTTAAATCACTTCTCTACAAGAGACTTGGGAACTTCCATCGCAACCAATACAAGTCAACCTGTCGCTCTAAAAGCACAGTAACCTCGCCAACCTGAAGCACAAGCCTACTTGTCGCCTACAACACAGTGACTCTGGTAGCCTGAAACACATCTTCATAAGTTGCTATATACATACAGAAGTCTCGTCGTCATTCGAAGCCAAGTCCACTCATCGCCTGAAAGTACAGAGGTTCCGTCGTCTCCAGAAGCACGGTCTACTCGTTGCCACAGAAGCACAACAACACTTAGTCCTCACCAGGGGCGCAGGAAGCATGAGTCCATCCCAATTGGTTTGTTTAAACCGCCTCTTGCAGAGAATATTAAGATTAAATCATGATTTATATCATATCAGATTGATTTAAATCTTAGATGAGGATCAATTAGACTCCAAATCTAAGATGAAATCCCAAGATTTACTCGACTGTATCCGAGCAAACAAATCGACACGCACCACGTGTCACCTCCTTCGGTTATGTTTATAACCATCAGAGATCTCGTTTGAGGGAAATCTCGATATCTGCCACTTGTCAGCGCCGCAGAAGCCCGTACCGTGCATCGACGACAGATTCTTTCATATCTCAGGAACCCTAATGCACATCGCATATGTGGTCGGTTATTTATAAATAGAAAGAGTTCTTCCACCAAAGCATCGACAGGAGAGACATCGACAGGGGGAACATTGACAATCGACAATCTTTAAAGGAGTCATGAAGAGTCGGCCACCCTCATCCACCTATCAACCAAAGAACCAACCAACCAACCATCTTCAAAGGATCTTCTCATCCAGACAGCCTCTTGATCGGTGACCCCAGAGTCCCATCAAAGGCGCCAGAGAGCCATAACAAGGTTGAAACGGATCTCGTCGCTAGACGGGGGGTTTCCTCCACCTGACCGGAGACTTCTTTAGCGAAAGACTTGGTCGCCATCCTTAAGGAAGGAAAATAACGTCAGCCCGGCCAGAGGCCAAGCCAGAGTCGGAGAAGAGAAGGAATATATATAAATATATATATATATATATATATATATATATATAGAAAAAAAAAATATATATATATATAGAGCCATAACAAGGTTGAAACGGATCTCGTCGCTAGACAGGGGGTTTCCTCCACCTGACCGGAGACTTCTTCAGCGAAAGACTTGGCCGCCATCCTTAAGGAAGGAAAATGACGCCGGCCCGGCCAGAGGCCAAGCCAGAGTCGGAGAAGAGAAGGAGATCTGGCATACGTGGTGGTCACGACGCTGTAAGGCAACGCGAGCATATATATATATATATATATATATATATATATATATATATATATATATATATATATAATAGCTTCTTGTAATGCTCCCGTAGGAACAGTACTAGGAGTCTTTCTCGAGCACATAAAGAAATGACCGAAGGATTTGAATCTCTTCAAATCACAATCAAACTATATCAAATCTCACAAATCTTTTCATAATCTAATCCTCTTCCAAATCGACCTAACCTCAATCCAAATCTCGCTGACAATCAAATTAAAAGTCGATCAAAAATCGGTCTAAATCTTCATATATGTGTGTGTGTGTGTGTGTGTGTGTGAGGATAAAAAACCATATTTTTGCTGGCAATCCTCTTTATTCTCAAACCTCTCGACCCTAGAGTGATCCGTGACCTTGGGCGCACCTGCGCGACCCCCTGTCGTCGTCGTCGACCGCCCGCAGTTGCCGAAATTCTGTCGAAAACACAACACTCTGTTCTTGGATAGAAAAGTGAGGTACACACTTTGTGATCGAATTTCTTCATGTATACTTGATCGATTACCGCACTATTTGATTCTTTTAGATGACAACCTAATCAAGTTTAAGCCATGTAACTTGTTCGAATTGTATTGGGTTGGATTTGACAGGAAATTTCTTGAGAAATCAAAAAAAATGTTTGTTCAACCCGAACAGTAAAGGCTGTCCAAACACTTTCTCTGTAAGGACAATAAGTATTTTCAAAATCTAATGGAATACGGTATTAGAAACTTAACCAGGAGTGAAACCCTCTAAATAGTTTATTTATTTATACAAATATTTTCTAATTAAATCAGTTTTAAAATTGAGAAAAACTAATTTTCAAAACAATCAATTCTAATAAATTTTACCGATACGGCATGCGCCCCGACTGTCACGACCCGCACCCTAGAGTAAGGGCACGGGACGTGGGTACGTCCAGCCTACGCCATAGTGTCGGCGGTAGAACGCTGTTCTAGGTCAACATACATCTAACAATATATATCTAAACAGTTTATACTCCCTGAATGGGGGTGACATAGCAGTAATAACTCAATCACAACTAAGGAAGAGATAGCACGATATGAAATAGAACTCAAGGAAATAAGTAGATGAAAAGTAGTCTAAGATAATCCCAGCAATATCCAGAAGTACATGGTCTCATATACAGAATGAAAGAATATATACATCTCAGAACTCAGAATAAAGTCTAGCTAAAACATGACTCAAGACTACATAAAGTAAGATAAGCCTAACTAATCTAGTCTAGGCAATAGGGGTGATCTCCTCTGCTAGAGTTGGGTCCTCCTGAGGGTCCAGCTCGCAGGTGTCATCTAAGGCTGTCCCGTAGAAAGTGTCCAGGCAGGCCTCCTCCTCGTCCTCTGTAATATTTTCAACAGGTCCAGTCAGGACAGGAGCGAGTACAGTACATCTCAACAGTTCATAGCAGGTTAGAAGATATAATCATGCAATAAAGTAAGATACAAGTACTGAAAGAAGTGCAGTATGTAAACAGAGAGAGAAAGCTGTAATAGAAATATCTACTATAAATAGAGAACTAACATGTGGCTAGTGAGTCAGAGTACAATATAGACATATAAATGGTATAGGAGATTCTGATAAGACACTATGGAAGAGATTCTGATAAGATACTACTTGGGTATTATTCACATGTCTACTTCTACTCCCCCGTGCCCCCAATCAGTACACAAGGATCCAAACAGGTTATGTTATGATTCTTTGTAATAGCCCCCGAAGGGTGGTAAGCCCCCGAAGGGTGGTACATAGTAGTCCCAAGAATGGAGATTCTAGAAGATTCTAGGATACCCAGTAAATGGGATAAGAGATTTTAGGAGACTCTGTGATCATAAGGGTATATGTCACAAGTGATCAAAGAACCTGTGAAGCATTGTGATATGTCATGTAAGTGAAACGCACAGAACATGTTGTACCCGATGCTCCCTAAGGATAACATCTCAAGAAGGGATCCGTATAGTACCAATCCGTGTGACCAACGTGACAGTACAAGTAAAGTAATCTACTGCAGGAAATAATTCTTAGCAGGATATGAAATGATCAGAGAATGTACTCGCCTGGTATCTGAGTGTCCAATATGAAAGTACTGTCCGAGGAGTGGTGTCTGGCTCCTAATCAGAACAGCACAAGTCACAACAAGTCCAAAATGGTAAAATGAAGTCCTACTATGCATTCTACATGATTCTAGGTCAATCTAGGCCAAAGTCAACTCTTGGTCAACTCTGGTCAACCCTAGAAGTCAAACTAGGTCAACCAAGTCTAAATTAGGCCAAACTAGTCTACCTTAGTCTAATCAAGCCTAGCTTAGCACTCCTACACATTCACTAGGTCAAGCTAGCATCACACATACACAATTATTAACACATATATTTATGTGCCATATAATATACAATACATACCTATATGATATCCATACATAGACAGATATTCATATTCTTATATACTCACAATACATTAATAACTTATATATAAAACACAACTTTACATTATATATATAGATACATATATTAGAGTTAACATTATATATATACTTAGGCTAAATACTATATATACATATATATATATATATATGGCTACACTACAAGGATTGACATATATACATACATGAACTGTGTGTGAGTGTAAAGAGTGAGTGATGTGAGATGTGTGCTAGAGAGAATACATGTGTGTGTGTGTGTGCTGTAACATGTGACAGGAATATGGAGTGGCAGGGATTTAGTATAGAGTGTGTGTGTGTGTGTATATGAAATGAGACATGACTATAAACATTGTGTGTGCATTTAGAAGACAGTAAAAGAAAGGAAGGAATTCAGTGAACCAAACAACAGTTAAACAGTACCAATCTCAGGTTTTAGTCCATACTAAATCTCAGATTTTAGATTATGAAGAGCATGACTCCTAGGAAACATTCCTAGATCAATAAAATATGAATTCTCAGATTCAGTCTACAATCAACATTCTTAGGTATCCATAAATCAGTGAAGGCATTCATTTCCAGGTTAGTACAATATAGGAGGCATTGAAATCAAACTGTTGACAGGGACTTAATGGTGTAAAGGGAATAACAAGTTCAAGTCTCATTCAATCTCAGAAAACAGTGAAAACTGAATTAATTCAGTTCCCCCCATATCATCAACCCATTTGAAATTAATTTTCAACCAAAACACACCAAAATCGAACCAATGATAGATTACAAGTAGGAGGTCCATATCAGGGACTAAAATCATGATAATAACGACAATTAAGAGATTAATTAGGCTGCCAAGTTCGAAAATGAAAATTGAAAAATACAGGGAAATATCATGTTTCAGAAATTAGGGGAAAATGAGAAAAATGAATCCGAAATTAATTAATTTACAAAGTTAAAGGTTGGTAATTGAAATATAAAATGCATACATGCTATATGTGGTGTTTGTGTCCAAACAAAAGGACACAAACATGTCCAAATAAACTAGGACACGAAATAGTGCACACAGGCACTGTTTCAATACACTGCATCGTGCACGTGTGCACGCGTGTCGTGTACACGACATAGTCCATCCTAGGGCTCGTGCACTCCAACATAGGTAGGCTACCTATAGGGCTATCCAATAGGCTAGCTAGCCCGTGTCCAAGTCGTGTCTGTGTCAGATAGGAGTGCCGTATCAGTGGGGAAAAACCCAGTACGCTGTGTCAGTGTAATCTCTGTACAACGAGGATTTCTCCCTCGACACGATACGGGGACATATGGGGCTTGACACACGGGATGTCAGTCATGGCCCCATGCCACGTGTCAAGTTTCGTGTCAAAACAAAACGTGTCGTGTCCTCCAGACCCCCCGAACAGCAGAGGATCCAATCCCGAGCGCGCGTGCACGTGTCCACGCGTGTCCACGTGTCAGAATCGACACAAGCCGACACTAAAATCACCCTAGAAGAATAGAAATGCATAAACAACAATAAAACCTAATTTTCTATTTAGAAACTTTGCACAAAAGAATTCGAAATGCCCTTAGTGGCATTTCGACAAACACCTAGGCATTATCCCTGATACGTGTCCAAATAGACACGAAACTTACGAAACCTGACACGAAACCAATACAAACACTTAGGGGACCCGTAGGGCTTCCTAATCATGAAAAGAAATCAAAGTTTCATGGAGAAATGAGAAAGTTACCTATTGTTGAACTTTCCAGAAAAATCCCCAATCAATAGCTCTTCTCTTGATGTCCCAATCCACTCAAATCACATCAAACTGAGATGGAACCTTAATGACAGCAAGAATAGGTATATCAGATCCTAATGGAAAAGATTAGAATGAAAAAGGATGAGGAATGGAGTTCTAGGGATTAAAATACAATAGAAAACTAACCTTCTAAAACTTGAGCCTTCCTAAGAAAGAGGCAACCCTAATTTTTAGGAGGGTATTTATAGGGTGGTGATCCCCATAAAGCTAAGGTGGCCGGCCAACACTTCCTATGGATTAGGGTTTGGTAATTGCTTTGGGCTTTGGGCCAACTTACAAGCTATGGTTTGATTTGATTAATAAAGGTTCTAAATCATAAGCCATGACTTATGACTTTCTAATTCCTATTGCTAATTAGAGTCTAATGACCAAACCAAAGATTAGGCTAGGTTAGACTAGAGTCATATAACCTAACCAAGTCCATACTAACTAGGGTTAGCTCCTAGGTTGGTCTACAAGGGTCAACACTAGTCAAAGTCAACCTAGTCCAAACAATTCCAAAATAAATCCTAAAAATTCCCATAAATTCAAATAAATTCTAATAAATTTAAATTATCCCAAAAATGTCAAAAATACCCTCATACTAGAAATGTGGTAGTGACAAATCTACCCTCCTTAAAAGAATTTCGTCCCCGAAATTGAAAGGCGAAATACATCTGATGAGAAGGATAGAAAGCATACCTCACGGTCCAAAAAGATAAGGGTAGCGCTCGCGCATCTCATCCTCCCGCTCCCAGGTAGACTCTTCTGGAGAATGATGCCTCCATGCGACACGTACCAAGGGTATCACCTGGTTCCTCAGAACCTTCTCCTGTCGATCCAGAATCTCCACTGGCTGCTCTGGATAGCTGAGAGAAGGCCCAACCTCTATCTCTGAATGATCGAGCACATGGCTAGGGTCAGCCACGTACCGTCTCAACTGTGATACATGAAATACGTTGTGGACCCCCATTAGCACAGGTGACAAGTCTAGCCTGTATGCAACGTCACCGACTTTCCCGCTGATAACGAAAGGGCTGATGAAGTGCGGGCTAAGCTTTCCGCCTCCACCAAAACGTATCGTACCACGAGTCAGAGATATCCTTAAGAAAACCTGGTCTCCGACCTAATCACAAGCAAGGTCTCAATTAATATAATAAACAAACATGATCAAAATCACAAACAAATAAACCTAAATCTAATCCTACTCTAATCTGTACCTCAAACTCCAATGGCCTCCGGTGGCTATCGGCCCAGTGCCGATGTCTGTCCTGTGCCACGCGAAGTCTGTCCCTGATGAGCTTCACATTCTCGGCTGCATCAACAACCATCTCTGGCCCCAGTAAAGCTCGCTCACCAACATCATCCCAAGATAAGGGTGTACGGCACCTACGCCCGTACAGAGCCTCGAAAGGTGACATCTCAATGCTGGCCTGGAAAATATTATTGTAGGCAAACTACACCAAATGAAGATGATCCTCCCAGGAACCTCCAAAGTCCAGGACGCACGTCCGCAGCATATCCTTAAGTGTCTGAATAGTCCGCTCTGACTGTCCGTCCGTCTGGGGGTGGTATGCAGTACTAAACTTGAGCTGAGTGCCCAAGCTGGTCTGCAGACTCCTCTAGAAATGGGAAGTAAAGTGGCTATCCCGATCTGAGACGATGCTGATTGGAACCCCGTGAATCCTGACTATCTGTCGCATATACATCTCCGCCAGCCTCTTTGTAGACGTACCCACCTTGAATGGCAAAAAGTGGGCCAATTTGGTCAACCTGTCAACGATGACCCAAATTACGTCTTTTCCTCCTGGTGTGCACGGTAATCCTGATACGAAGTCCATAGTGATATGCTCCCATTTTCACTCGGGAATGGGCAGCGGCTGCAATAATCCACCGGGCCTCTGTCTCTCTGCCTTGACCTGCTGACAGACCAAGCACCTAGCCATGAAGCGAGCCACCTCCCGCTTCATTCCTGACCACCAAACATGCTCCTGCAGATCTCGGTACATCTTGTTGGCACCCGGGTGTATAGAGTACTGAGATCTGTGGGCCTCCTGCATAACCTGCTCCCTGAGCTCTCCGCTGGGCACATATAATCTGGAACCATGCCTCATGGCACCATCCTCTGCAAGAGAAAACTTGCCCTCCAACAATCCTGCTCGAACCTGCTCTCGAAGACACCGTAGAGCAACGTCCTCAAACTGTGCCGACCTGATCCTCTCCACCAAGTCTGACTGAATCTGCATCCCCCATAACTGTATCTGTACTCCGGGCACGACCACCTCAATCCCAAGGCTCTCCAAGTCGGCAAGCAAATGCCGATCCATGGTCAAACACATGGCTGTCGGATACCTACTCAAGGCATCGGCAACCACGTTGGCCTTCCCTGGGTGATACTGAAGTAGGATGTCAAAATCCTTCATCAACTCTAGCTATCTGCACTGTCTTATGTTCAACTCCTTCTGAGTGAACACATACTTTAAGCTCTTGTGATCTGTGAAGATCTCTACCCTCTCACCATACAGATAATGCTTCCACAGCTTCAGAGCAAATATCACTGCTGCCAGCTCCAGGTCGTGGGTAGGATAGTTCTTCTCATAGAGACGTAATTTCCTGGAAGCGTAGGCAATCACCTTCCCATGCTGCTGCAAGACGCAATCCAGCCCCTTTCCTGAAGCATCACTATAAATAGTGAAACCACCTGATCCTGAAGGTAATGTCAGAATCGGAGCTGTCGTAAGCCGCTTCTTCAACTCATCAAAAGCTGCCTGACACTCCTCTGACCAAACGAACTCAGCATCCTTTCGGGTCAACCGAGTCAACGGCTCTGCAACCCGGGAGAAATCCTGCACAAATCTCCGATAATATCCTGCCAGCCCCAGGAAACTCCTGATCTTTGCAACTGAAGTCGGCGCTACCCATGCCTCAACTGCTACAATCTTCTTGGGGTCAACTGAGATACCATCTCCAGTCACCACATGCCCCAAGAAGTCCACCCGGTCCAAGAAGAACTCGTACTTGGAAAGCTTTCCGTAAAGCTACTCCTTCCTGAGAATCTCCAGCACGATCCTCAAATGCTCCTCGTGCTCCTCCTCAGGCTTGAAATATATCAAGATATCGTCAATGAACACCACCACAAACTGATCCAGATACTGGTGGAACACCTTGTTCATAAGGTTCATAAACACTGCTGGTGCATTGGTTAGCCCAAACGGCATAACCAAAAACTCGAACTGCCCGTACCGTATCCTGAAAGCGGTCTTAGGAATATCCTCCTTCTTCACCTTTACTTGGTGATATCCCGACCTCAGATCAATCTTGGAAAATACTCGAGCCCCGCTCAACTGGTCAAATAGATCGTCGATCCGCGGCAGTGGGTATTTGTTCTTGATCGTGAGGTTGTTGAGTGCCCTATAGTCAATATACATGCGTACTGACCCATCCTTCTTCGGTACGAACAACACTGGTGCACCCCATGGCGACAAACTCGAGCGAATGAAGCCCTTGTCCTGTAGCTCATCCACTTGCTTCTTCAGCTCCACCAGCTCGCTGTTGTTCACCCGATAGACATGCTGAGAGATGGGTTCCGCTTCTGGAACCAAGTCTATCGAGAACTCTATGTCTCTGTCTGGTGGCAATCACGATAACTCCTCTGGGAAAACATCCATATAATCTGCTATCAAGGGGTGTGGAATCGTCTGCTCCTCGACCGAGACTCCACAGAAGACTCTGCTGCTCTGCTCTGCCTGACGTCTGGAGTACTCGAACTCTGGCTCCCCCGGCGCTCTGAAGAGAACTCTACCCCCTCTGCAATCAATACTGGCGTGGTGCCTGCCCAACCAATCCATGCCTAGTACTATATCGTAGTTCGGCAATGGCATTAAGAACAGGCTCACCTCCAACTCACGGCCTCCCAAAACTACTCTTCGACCCTTACAAACATCACTCACGAGGATAATGCCACCCCCGGTCGTGATCTTGTAAGTCCTAGGCAATGATTCAGCTACGATACCATGTCTAATCGTAAAAGATACTGATATGAAGCTATGCGAAGCACCGGAATCGAATAATACAAATGCTGGACTGGAGTCGAGAAGAATCGAACCTGCAATCAGCTCTCCGATGACCTCCATATCTCCAGCAGCCATGGCAAAAGCTCGCCCCTGCTGGCCTCCCCTGGCCTGCTGCTGGTGCTGGACGAACCTCTGCTGCTGCGTCGGCAGGGCTGGTCCCCTCTGCTGGCCTGCTGGAGCTCTGACTCCTCCTCCCGGGCCTGCTCGTGCTATGCGACACTCCTTCATCTGGTGGTCTGCTGAACCACACACCAGACACTGGCCCAGCCTCTTCCGGTACTCATTGAAGACGTGCCCAGGCTTCTTACAGTAGGCACAAGTGACATCCTGTCTCTGACCCTGTTGGTGCTGTCTCGGCTGCTGCTGCTGAACTGGCCTCTGCTAGATCGTATGCGGCTGAAACTGCCTCAGCTGCTGGTGCTGAACGTGGGGCCTCTTGGGCTAGCCCCTGCTGCTGCTGCCTCCAACTGGGTCTCGCCCCCTCTTGAGCCTAAGCTCAAGATCATCCTCTGCCAACAAGGCTTCCGTCAAGATCTCCTCGAACGTGCCATCCCGGTTGCCCTTGGTCAAGGACTTGACCTCCTTGACTAGGCCCTTCCGGAACCTCTGGGCCTTCGCCGTCTCACTCAAGCCCTCAACAAACCTGCCGAGGCGGCCGAACTCCCCGACATACTCCTCCACTGAAAGGCTCCCCTGGACTTGGCTCTCGAACTGCGACTCCAAGGCTCTGAGTGCTGAATCTGGGAAGAACTTCTTCTTAAAGAAGCCCTTGAACTGCTCCCAAGTCTGCCCAGGTACCCCCACCCTGGGGTCTGAATGATACCAGGTGCGAGCAAGATCTCGCATCCGGCTAGCTGCGGCATCGATCTGAAGATCTGCTGGTATCCTGGCCAAGCGGAAGATCTCCTCTATATGCTCGATCCACTCATCGGCATATAGGATCCCCTCTGTCCCTAGAAAGTCTCTGGGGCTCATCTTCTGAAACTGCTCGATCCCCGGTGTCCTCGGCTGCTGAACCACTGGTCGAGATGCAACCGTCGTAAGGGCCAGCTCCATGCCTCTGTCCTGTCGAGCCTGCTGCCGGTCCATGAACTGCTGGAAGTACGCGAACATCTGTGCTGCATCCACGTATCCTGTAGACGGTGGCTGCTGGAAGGGATCCTCTGGAATGACCGGGTTCTGCCTCCGAGTCGGTGGGTGCATACTCCTTACTGTGGCTGCCGAGGTCTCAATACGAGCAGAGGTGGCAGGAGCTACAGTCCCCTGGCCTCGCTGTACTGGCTGAGAGGTAGCAGTCCCCTCTATAGCATCCTCATGAATGGCACGCTACGATCGAGTCTCTACCATCCTGAAGATAGACAAACAAAAGTATCAATTTCTGAGAAAGAAGCGAAATAACAAAGGCGGACAGTTAAAAATTCAATGGATCAGCTGACAATAAGGATTTAGATGGCAATAAAAGAATTTTTCCTAAAGTGATTGAGTACCTTAAAATTAATGTCCTATATCCTACTGCAGGCTGTAGTGATACTCTAATTTGAATACCACTATACTTCTAGTCTAGACCTGCATGGGCTACCACTAAAAACGTGTCACGACCCGTACCCTAGAGTAAGGGCACGAGACGTGGTTACGTCCAGCCTATGCCGTAGTGTCGGCGGTAGAACGCTGTCCTAGGTCAACATATATCGAACAATATATATCTAAACAGTTTATACTCCCCGAATGGGGGTGACATAGCAGTAATAACTCAATCACAACTAAGGAAGAGATAGCACGATATGAAATAGAACTCAAAGAAATAAGTAGATGAAAAGTAGTCTAAGATAATCCCAGCAATATCCAGAAGTACATGGTCTCAGATACAGAATGAAAGAATATATACATCTCAGAAATCAGAATAATGTCTAGCTAAAACATGACTCAAGACTACATAAAGTAAGATAAGCCTAACTAATCTAGTCTAGGCAATAGGGGTGATCTCCTCAGCTAGAGCTGGGTCCTCCTGAGGGTCCAGCTCGCAGGCGTCATCTAAGGCTGCCCCGTAGAAAGTGTCCATGCAGGCCTCCTCCTTGTCCTCTGTAATATTTTCAACAGGTCCAGTCAGGACAGGAGCGAGTACAGTACATCTCAACAGTTCATAGCAGGTTAGAAGATATAATCATGCAGTAAAGTAAGATACAAGTACTGAAAGAAGTGCAGTATGTAAACGGAAAGAGAAAGCTGTAATAGAAATATCTACTATAAATAGAGAACTAACATGTGGCTAGTGAGTCAGAGTACAATATAGACATGTAAATGGCATAGGAGATTCTGATAAGACACTATAGAAGAGATTCTGATAAGATACTACTTGGGTATTATTCACATGTCTACTTCTACTCCCCCGTACCCCCAATCAGTACACAAGGATCCAAACAGGTTATGTTATGATTCTATGTAATAGCCCCCGAAGGGTGGTACATAGTAGTCCCAAGAATGGAGATTCTAGGAGATTCTAGGATACCCAGTAAATGGGATAAGAGATTCTAGGAGACTCTGTGATCATAAGGGTATATGTCACAAGTGATCAAAGAACCTGTAAAGCATTGTGATATGTCATATAAGTGAAACGCACAGAACATGTAGTACCCGATGCTCCCTAAGGTTAACATCTCAAGAAGGGATCCGTATAGTACCAATCCGTGTGACCAACGTGACAGTACAAGTAATCTACTGCAGGAAATAATTCTAAACAGGATATAAAATGATCAGAGAATATACTCGCCTGGTATCTGAGTGTCCAATATGAAAGTACTGTCCGAGGAGTGGTGTCTGGCTCCTAATCAGAACAGCATAATTCACAACAAGTCCAAAATGGTAAAATGAAGTCCTACTATGCATTCTACATGATTCTAGGTCAATCTAGGCCAAAGTCAACTCTTGGTCAACTCTGGTCAACCCTAGAAGTCAAACTAGGTCAACCAAGTCTAAATTAGGCCAAACTAGTCTACCTTAGTCTAATCAAGCCTAGCTTAGCACTCCTACACATTCACTAGGTCAAGCTAGCATCACACATACACAATTATTAACACATATATTTATGTGCCCTATAATATACAATACATACCTATATGATATCCATACATAGACAGATATTTATATTCTTATATACTCACAATACATTAATAACTTATATATAAAACACAACTTTACATTATATATATAGATAAACATATTAGAGTTAACATTATATATATACTTAGGCTAAATACTATATATACATATATATATATGGCTACACTACAAGGATTGACATATATACATACATGAAGTGTGTGTGAGTGTAAAGAGTGAGTGATGTGAGATGTGTGCTAGAGAGAATACATGTGTGTGTGTGTATGCTACAACATGTGACAGGAACATGGAGTGGCAGGGATTTAGTATAGAGTGTGTGTGTGTATATGAAATGAGACATGACTATGAACATTGTGTGTGCATTTAGAAGACAGTAAAAGAAAGGAAGGAATTCAGTGAACCAAACAACAGTTAAACAGTACCATTCTCAGGTTTTAGTCCATACTAAATCTCAGATTTCAGATTATGAAGAGCATGACTCCTAGGAAACATTCCTAGATCAATAAAATCTGAATTCTCAGATTCAGTCTACAATCCACATTCTCAGGTATCCATAAATCAGTGAAGGCATTCATTTCCAGGTTAGTACAATATAGGAGGCATTGAAATCAAACTGTTGACAGGGACTTAATGGTGTAAAGGGAATAACAAGTTCAAGTCTCATTCAATCTCAGAAAACAGTGAAAACTGAATCAATTCAGTTCCCCCCATATCATCCACCCATTTGAAATCAATTTTCAACCAAAACACACCAAAATTGAACCAATGATAGATTACAAGTAGGAGGTCCATATCAGGGACTAAAATCATGCTAATAACAACAATTAAGAGATTAATTAGGCTGCCAAGTTCGAAAATGAAAACTGAAAAATACAGGGAAATATCATGTTTCAGAAATTAGGGGAAAATGAGAAAAATGAATTCGAAATTAATTAATTTGCAAAGTTAAAGGTTGGTAATTGAAATATACAATGCATACATGCTATATGTGGTGTTTGTGTCCAAACAAAAGGACACAAACGTGTCCAAATGAACCAGGACATGAAATAGTGCACACAGGCACTGTTTTAACATACTGCGTCGTGCACGTGTGCATGCGTGTCGTGCACACGACATAGTCCATCCTAGGGCTCGTACACTCCAACCTAGGTAGGCCACCTATAGGGCTACCCAATAGGCTAGCTAGCCCATGTCCAAGTCGTGTCTGTGTCAGATACGAGTGCCGTATCAGTGGGGAAAAACCCAGTGCGCTGTGTCAGTGTAATCTCTATACAACGAGGATTTCTCCCTCGACACGACACGGGGACACATGGGGCTTGACATACGGGATGTCAGTCATGGCCCCATGCCACGTGTCAAGTTTCGTGTCAAAACAAAATGTGTCGTGTCCTCCAGACGCCCCGAACAGCAGGGGATCCAATCCCGAGCGCGCGTGCACGTGTCCACGCGTGTCCACGCATCGGAATCGACACAAGCCGACACTAAAATCACCCCAGAAGAATAGAAATGCATAAACAACAATAAAACCTAATTTTCTATTTAGAAACTTTGCACAAAAGAATTCGAAATACCCTCAGTGGTATTTCGACAAACACCTAGGCACTATCCCTGATACGTGTCCAAATGGATACGAAACTTACGAAACCTGACACGACACCAATACAAACACTTAGGAGACCCCTAGGGCTTCCTAATTATGAAAAGAAATCAAAGTTTCATGGAGAAATGAGAAAGTTACCTATTGTTGAACTTTCAACAAAAATCTCCAATCAATAGCTCTTCTCTTGATGTCCCAATCCACTCAAATCACATCAAACTGAGATGGAACCTTAATGACAGCAAGAATAGGTATATTAGATCCTAATGGAAAAGATTAGAATGAAAAAGGAAGAGGAATGGAGTTCTAGGGATTAAAATACAATAGGAAACTAACCTTCTAAAACTTGAGCCTTCCTAAGAAAGAGGCAACCCTAATTTTTAGGAGGGTATTTATAGGGTGGTGATGCCCATAAAGCTAAGGTGGCCGACCAACACTTCCTAGGGATTAGGGTTTGGTAATTGCTTTGGGCTTTGGGCCAACTTACAAGCTATGGTTTGATTTGATTAATAAAGGTTCTAAATCATAAGCCATGACTTATGACTTTCTAATTCCTATTGTTAATTAGAGTCTAATGACCAAACCAAAGATTAGGCTTGGTTAGACTAGAGTCATATAACCAAACCAAGTTCATACTAACTAGGGTTAGCTCCTAGGTTGGTCTACAAGGGTCAACACTAGTCAAAGTCAACCTAGTCCAAACAATTCCAAAATAAATCCTAAAAATTCCCATAAATTCAAATAAATTCTAATAAATTTAAATTATCCCAAAAATGTCAAAAGTACTCTCATACTAGAAATGTGGTAGTGACACCGACAAATCGGGCGATGTCGTCACGAACCGAAAGCATTAAAATGTGCGTATCGACTTCGCGGACGTGTATGATTCGACAGAACTTGAAGCACGACAAAATCGAGACGTATCGGTCAAGATACCACGTATCGATCTCTTTACAAATTAGCCTACAATATTGGTCATGTTCATCATCGTGAGACAAAACTTATGCCATTGTACTCGTCTTACTTTTTTGGTCCTGTGAGCCATGTTTGGTCATATTATGAGAAGGTCGACCAAAATGCTATTTTGGCGGGCCCGCGACACGATCCAACTGGTAAATTTATGCACGACTCACCGGAATCCAACTTTGGACATACGGTTGAGTTCGTATCGTCAAACCGGACCCCTAGACATATAATTTAATGAATTCAGAGATCGTAGATATTGGCACATTTTTCGGTACAAGGAGGGTCCAACGACGAACACCAATTTGGCCCAAAATTACGATTATGGGTAGACGATCTTAGACGTTTTCTTATGCCAAAAATATTTGTGATATTTATTTCAGCATTCGAGGATGTTTACGGGAGTTGACTTTTACTGCTCTTTGGTTCCTGACGAATGGAGTTGCTTGTTATTGTTGTTTGCACACCATCTCCAGGCAAGATACCTTGCCATTATATTCTGTTTATTTATTGTTATTTTATTCTTTTATTTTTTTATTTTTATTTCCATATTGCATGATTCTATTACAATGTGCGTCCAAGTCTTACTTGGGTGCGAGCGACTGCATTAGTCGTTTTATTGCTTTTGTTTATTTTTATGCAATATGACTTAGTATTAGATTACCACCCATTAATGTGAGGTATTGGTATATCTCATATGGCCTTGATACTTGCTTTATCATGAGTTGTGAGTCGCATGTAAGATACAGACTCGCGTAGTCGGCTGGCCACCGATACTTTTGAGACATGCGACAGTTAGGAAATAACTGCTAATAGAATTTGCATGATTAGTGGACTTAACAGTTATTAGAGGTTCATATATGTAAACTCCCTCACCCAAAATTTAGTTATTTTAATATTTAAATTTATTTTAGGAAATAATTAGGATTAGGAAAACGAAAGTAACCTTTAAAATATTTTCCAGTAGCTCAGATAACTAGAGAACGACACCAGCTGTTACCCAAAAATAAATATTATATTCTTGACCAGGACAAGCCAAACTAATTTCCCTACCCTAGTGTCACTCTCAAACTCACTTTCTTGTATTCTATTATAGTGACACAATATTTTTAACATTTATGCATCATAAAATCTCAACTTTTCACCTAGTGACCGTAGCGTGGATTTTTGATGACCAACACTGACCAGATTTCTACAACCAAATGTCTCACACTAACCTACATTGGGACTACCTTAATCTAATCCTTTGGGTCACATCTATTTTTTTACATGCTAAATTAATAGCTATACATTTTATGACACATATTGAACCCTTTGAGCTTAATTTGACTAAACATAGAGTCAACTCTCAAAATCCAACCATAAAACCTAATTAAGTGCTCAAGTAGAACACCAAACACCCTTTATAGGTTCACAAAATACCAAACATAATATTCCATAGACCAATACCTATTTTTAGAAGAATAAATTCAGCCTATAATAATTTATAACCACACCCCCTTCATTTCCCTCTCATGACCAAAACCTCCTTTCTTTTCACCTCCCCACTTAAACCAAAGAGTGTAACACCCAACTATAGCCCTCTTCTTCTTCTTAAAAACCCAAGCATTCATTACTTGGTATTATTTCACAATAAATTCAACCATACTACCCTTGGCCAAAACCTATTCCACCTTCACCAAATCTGTCTACATTTTTCTCTCATACTTCTTCACCGTATCCACTACCTCCATAGCCCTTAAACCTCATCAAAGACCACCCTAACACTCTCCCATATCCCTACCAAATCCCATAAACACCACACCTCCTAGAATAACCTACACAAGTATCACAAGGAGCTACAAGGAGAAGAAGTCAAACCTGAAATTATTTTGAAGAAGCTATGATTCGAGCCATTTTAACATATTTCCAAAGAGGTTAGTGATCAAAACTCTTCCCCTTGAACCCCCTAGGTGGCTTCAAGAAGACCCATTAGTTTTTATAAAATTTTCACCAACTTTGTATATATATATTTTGCATGCTACACTAGGAAATCTCAATACCAACCTAGTTTTTACCCATAGTGAACACCAACTTGTAAAGCTTAATATATTTGTTCAATAACTCTAAAATCAAATATTTACGTCTGATTTAGACTTAAATTGACATATTTTTTAGACTATAAAATATTTGTTCTAGAATTAAATTATGATGATTCATAAGGGTATAATAGTGTTGAGCATGTGTAAACACTAGAATAAACTAGTTTGTATTTTAATAATGTGATTCATATAACCCATGTTAGGAAAAATAAATTATCTATTATATGATGTTTAATTTCAGAATTTAAATATTGATGTTTTTGACGATAAAATACATAAGAATTCATGAAGAGGTTATGTTGGAAGGATGTACTAAAAACTAGTCTATACCAACTAGTTTAATTTTGCTGTTTTATAACACATAAAATAATATGTTAAATAGAGAAAAATGTTAGTTTTTTGCTTTAAATTTCATAACCTATAATCATGTATTTGGAGATGGAACATTTGTTTATTTAAAAAAAAAAGGTTTATAGTTGCATAGTTACTAGTACTAAATCAGTAATATATTTTGCATGTGTATAAATACTTAATTTTTTATGTTAAATAAGTGAAAAATAGTATTTTAAATTATATTTTTTATGAATATAGAAAATTATTTTTTATAATTTAAAATATATGATAATCTAGGTTACAAGAATAGAAAACTATTCTAAATAGGTCGAGATCTTAACTAGTATTGTCAGTGATCGTTGGTGATATAGAATATATGATTACAAAGGAGATTATACTATTTTTAGTAATATAGAAATAATTACAGAATATTTAAATGATTAATTAAGAGATTATTAGCATGGTGACGTTTGAATAAATATTGAAAACTTGTTATATAACTAGTTTGGTACTTAGCCTAGTTTTGAGTTATATGAATTGTTTTGATTATAACTCCATGATTAGGAATATTAAATCAACTTATATAATGTTCTTAGAGTTGATCAATGAACTTAATAATGATATAGATACCAATTAGTAATCTAAGTAATAGAGGTTAACTCTAACTATAAAGACGACGTTAGAAAGTATGCAACGTAGCAACCTAAGAAAACTAGTTAGAACATTATGATAGATGTGATCTTGTACATGTTAGCATACATAGACTAATTTAAATATCATACTTTAGGGTTGCTTGATCGTTCCGACGAGGAGACAGTAGCGGGCTCTCTATAATTGCAGCATGGAGTTCTAGGCAAGTGTACCTTGTCAATATTACAATTCATGTTTCTTTCTTTTAATGTTGTTTTTATTCTTGTATATCATCATTTAGGACGTAGGAATAGTTGATACTTTGTGTCCATATTGTATTCGTAGGCCGATGATATCTTGTACTCATCGAGTATCGACATTAGGCATTGCGTGTACTTTATTCGTGTTTCATCAACACGATAGACCATAGGACACCAACACGATTAATGATACGGAGTTTACATGAGTATTTGAGGTTATGGACTTCGTGATAGGATACTAGATTGATACTTGCACTTGTAACTTGTTATACTGGACTGTACTTGACTTGCTAGTTCTAGAAATGGGGTAGGGAGAACATTACTGGTATATCAGGCTTTATATATTAAATATTTCTACTCGAATATCCTTGTTTTTATATATGGGACTTGACTGTTATTCTACTAGTTTAGCCTCGTTTCCATATAGGGACTTGGATGGTATTCTACTAGTATACCTTTGTCTCTGTAGCAGAGCTTGGTTGGTTATCTACTTGATCTACTCATATGCCCTTTGGTCCTACGACACGGTGCCTTAGGGCAATAGCCTGCTGAGGAGCTTGTGAGCCTCAGTGGCTAAGCCTGATATCCAGAATATGTTCTCACGTGCATATCACTTAGATTGGTTAGGGTAGTACCCTTTAGTTTATATGTTTTCTTTATTGTTTTATTGGCATGTTGTTTGTACCTTGCTATGTCTCCTGAGGACCTGGTGAGCTCTCCAAGTAGGCATTCATGTTGGAGTAGTACGACGACATGGTGCTTCTACTATATTTGATTCAGGTATGTTATCATGAATCTATATTTTACTCATTATTTATATCTCTCTCTTTAGCCTAGTTTTGTAGACCTATATTATTCTTTAGTTCTACTCAAACATGTGTTATTGGGCTACAGGCCATGACACATATTGTTTTGTATTATATATTATGTGGATTGAGATAGATATATGTTAGTTGATTTGATAGATAATTTTAGAAAACCAAGATAGCTTATACGTATTTGAGCTAGGCTGGAGTCTACTTGATACGTAGCTGGCATGTATACGTATCCTAGTCCAACGTATTTTGGGACTGGAGCGTTACAATATATGTTATGGAGATGACATAGATTGGCATTGGGTGGGAAGAACAGTTCCTTAGCGTATGGGCCGAGTATGCACTTTCCTTTTATACTGAATATGCACTTCCCTTTTATACCGGAAGCTCCCCTAGGGACCTCAAAGTTTAAGGACCGTATCTCCAGCGGATACCTATCGAATATCGTCGTACCAATCCGATACGACCGATACCTATCGGATGCAGCCGATACCAATCTGATACGACCGATACCTATCAGATAGGCTGATACCAATCCGATAAGGCCGATACCAATCTGATACAGATCCGATACGATCATTACCTATCGGATAGGTCGATACCAATTTGATAAGGCCGATACTAATACGACACAGTCGATACTAATCTGATACGATCATTACCAATCTGATACGTCCGATTATGACATAGATACAGTTAACGTTGGTTATTACAATTAGGTACTTAATTAGAATATTCTTATTATTTATATATTTTTGATACTTGTATTTACACAATATATGGTACGTATTGCAGAATTGGTTTGAACAATGAGTCTATACTTAGTTGACCATTCATGGATGTACAATCGGCGACCTGAGAGCAAGATTGGTTAGACGGATGATTTCAAGGTGGGCATCGAGGAATTTTTGAGATATGCCAGTAGCCAACCTTAATTCATGGACGGAAGGCTCATAAAGTGCCCTTGTGTCAAATGTAATAATATACCATTCAAAGAGATAGATCTCGTGAAAGAGCATTTATACAAGAAGGGTTTCATACTGAACTACAATGAGTGGATGACTCAAGGAGAACGTTTGGTTCCGCAATATCAGTCCTCTTTCAATACGGAGGTGGGAGAGTCCACTCTTGGAGATCACTTCGTATATTGGCATCGAATCTTGGCACGTGAGTTGGTATTTTTGCGGTCGGTCCAAGTTTTGATCTTGAGGATCCGAATCCTGCTGCAAAAGAGTTCTATGATATGTTCAAGCATGCCGATACTCCGTTATATCCGGGTTGTGATTCTCAATGTCCTGTCGGTGGTGATGCGGCTGTTGAACCTCAAGTCTGATTTTAACTTGCTGCAGAAATACGATGACCGAATAATTCAGTTTGTTAGAGAGTTGCTGCCAAAAGGAGCAAAGAATTTGCCAGAAAACTTTTATAAGTCGAAGATGATGACCCAAAAACTCTGATTAGGCTATAAAAAGGTAAATTATTGTCGAAACGGTTGCATGTTATACTGCAAGGAGAACAATGATAAAGACAGATGCATTTTCTGTCCTGAGGACCGGTACAAGCCCATTTAGGGCAAAGGAAAATCAACTACATGAGCAAGGTTGCGCCCTACAAATACTTGCAGTTTTTTCCTATCACAAAGAGGCTATAGAAGATATATATGTTCTCAAATAATGCAGAACACATGACATGGCATAGCAAAGAATGGAAGATGGATGAAGGAGAATTATCTCATCCATCCGATGGAGAGATATGGAAGCATTTTGATCGATGTCATCCTAGATTTGCTGCAGAGCCTAAGAATGTTTGGTTGGCTTTATGTTCTAACGGATTCACTTCTTTCGGACAGTCGGGGTCTTAGTACTCTTGTTGGCCGATGATTTTGACCCCTTATAATCTACCACCGTGGATGTGCATGAAGTCTCCTTATATGTTCTTGACACTTATCAGATCCGGTCCAAAAAATCTAAAGAAGGACATCGATATCTACTTACAACCATTGGTGGACGAGTTGAAATAATTATGGTAGTTCGACGTTTAGACGTATGATATATCGATGGAGCAGAACTTTCAGATGAGTGCGATGCTGATATAGACCATCAATAATTTTCTAGCATAGGTGATGTTATCGGGGTGGAGTACTCATAGTATTATGTCTTGTTCGATATGTATGGAAAAGAGTATGGCATTCCGTCTTGAGAATGAAGGAAAAGCTTGTTTTTGATTGTCACCATCAGTTCCTTCCCGTGTCGCATCCGTAGAGAAGGAATATAGACGCCTTTAGAGCTGGTAACCAAGAACTATCTTCTCCCCCTTTGAGATTGACAGAAGATGTCGTTTGGGCAGAGGTAGAGGATTTGCCGACTGTAATAAAAGATCCGAGATTGGGCCATCACTTAGAAGGATTCAGACAGCCATAATTGAACGAAATAGAGTATAGAGTATCTTTTGGGACTTATCTTATTGGAAGGACAATCTCATAAGACACAATCTTGATATCATACATATTAAGAAAAATGTATTCGACAACATCTTCAATACGGTGATGGATATCAAAAAAAAAAATGAAAGACAATCCTAAAGCAAGAAAGGACTTGGAAATTATTTGTAGGTGTCCAGAATTGTATCTAACACGAAGATCCAATGGTAACTGGGTCAAGCCCTCAGCACCATTTATATTGAGTATGAATGATAAATTGATAATATGCAACTGGATTACAAAGTTGAGATTCCCTGACGGTTACGTGTCGAATCTGATAAGATGTGTCGATCTCAATGAACACAAGCTGATAGGGATGAAGAGTCATGATTGCCACGTGTTCATGGAGCATTTACTTTCCATCGCTCTGAGAGAGATGCTGCCTTCTCAAGTATGGGATCCGTTGGCCGTGTCATCTATATTCTTTAGAGATTCGTGTTCAAGCAAGTTGACGGTACAACATATGTTTGAACTCGAGGAGAAGATTGTATTGATATTATGCAAGTTAGAAAAGGTGTTTCCCTTTGGCTTTTTGATAGTATGAAACATTTGTAGATTCATCTTCCATACCAACACGTATCGGGGCTCCCGTCCATTATTGATAGATGTATCCATTTGAGAGGTATAAAATAATTAATTATATCTAGTACTAATAGTTTTTTATTCAAATAGTTCTAATATTCAATATATTAATTATTTATAGATATCTACATCACCTGAAGAAGAAGGTGGACAATAAGGCTCATGTAGAAGCTTCGACATACGAAGTATATATTATTGAGGAGGTCTCAAATTTCTGCTCACTCTACCTCGATACTCATGTCAGAAAAAAATAGAATACAACACCAAGAAATAACGAACGTGAGGTCGATGGACCAAATAGCGGAATCCGACTATATTCAATGTTAATGGAAAGCCTACAAGTGCTTACAAATTACGGTGGTTGAAGGACGATAAGTTTGAAGCCGCTCATCGGTATATATGCCTAAATAGTGATATAGAGGAGATGGAAAATATAGAGAAGTAAGCGACAAAATATTGCTATATATTTCAATTTTGCTATATACTTGTAAAACCAGTTCTCTAACTTTTTTTGTTATTATCACAGTACTTTTAGAGCTGAGATAAAAATGGAGAGACCTAACATTGATAATGATGATCTTGCTAGAAAGGTTGACATAAAATTTTCGTCGTGGTTCTATAATTATGTAAGGATTAAAATCATTAACTACTCTAAATTCAATAATTTGTCTAAGCTTTGTCTAATGACATTATGATACATGATGTTTTAGATTTTTTCGTCTTGGTACACAATTGCAGAACAAACGACTTCGAGCATTAGCTATCGGACCAAGCAAGAGGGTGAAATGTTGTGATGAATATACCATCAATGGCTTTAAATTTAGAACCACTGATAAGCCTATCAATCACTCATTTGTCGATGAGGAGGCTAATTATATAAAGAATTTTAGAGTTTGTGTAAGGGGTTCAATCTATGATGCCGATCCAGAATTTGATTATTACGGTGTTGTAAGAGATATTGTATTGCTGGATTACACTTTTGATACCAAAATTGTGCTATTTAAATATGATTGGTTTGACACAACACCTAAACAAGGATGACAAATTGACAAACAGTTTGGATTTGTTGGTATAAAACATGGAAAAAGATATGGAGGTTTTGAACCATTTGTTTTGGCTAGTCAAACGGTCAAAGTGTACTACACGAGTTATCCTAGTCGACGACACACTACTCGTGATTGGTGGGCTGTATACAAAACTAAAGAAAGAAATACATACAATATTGGAGATCAAGCATACCAGGGGGATGAGTAGTCATGCTTCAACCAACATATATGAGTTTAGCCGGAGTTGACGATATGGAGGTTAACATTAGTGTAGAGGATGATATAGTTGACGAAGAGCATAATGTAGAGGATTTACCTCATGTAGAGGAAGAGTCTGAAATGGACATATTGGATGAGGAAGAAGAATTTGAAGATGAAGGTGAAAGTAGATTTGATAGTGAAAATGAAGAAGTAGAAGATGAAGATAATTCAGAAGATGAAGATGAATCAGAAAATGAAGAAGATTAATACATATTACTTACCTATGAGTATCATCATACCCATTTTTATTTCTATTAGATTAACATTGATTATTTGTATCATCACACTATTTTTTATTTCTATTAGATTTGCATTGATTATTTGTATCATCATACCATTTTTATTTCTTTCAGATTTGCATATGACGGGACGAGGCCATGGATGATGTCGAGGATATTCATCCCACCTTCCTCCTCCTCCTACTACTCCAGTTGTAGATCGCAGAGGAGTTAGCGAGGATGACTTTATTGATTAAGAGGATGGCTTATCTCCGTCGTTCACCGGTAGGCGAAGCTAGCCCTGATATTTCCTTAGAATCTACTCCTACTGGTGCTGGTGCTCCCCCTAGTTTGACTGATCCGTCTTCTACACCAGAGACTACATATTTCGTTCCTACTGGGGCGAATCCATATCCTGGTTTGTTGGTGGATCGTGGAGTGTATATGCGTCGACCAGGATTTGTAGGCCCTCATACTCTATCAGAGCGGCCAGCCAGCATCACTCGTCCCGAGCGTGGGCTGATGGAGCGACGTAAGTATATAATTGTTATTATACACATTTATTCATAATCTCTTTATTTTTTTAATGGTGCATTATTTTGTTAATTCCAGGTTCTTTCTACTCCAGGCTGGTAGAGAGTTGGATGACTTGATGCATCCTCAATTCCATGGTCCCTATCTGAACTTCGGGGACATCCCACTTGATAGACGATTTATTTGGCTAGATATACTTACGGTATGCCTAAATAATATCGTCTTTGTTTACAACATTTTTTAAATATTTGCTCATTTGTTTTTATTTTTTCTTATTTGCAGAAGTTGTATTGGTGGCCGGTGCACAGAGATCAGGCGATCCGAATGTGTTACAAGTCCGTCGCCGACAAGAGGTTGAGGGATATGGTCAACAATCAGAAGGCGTTGGCTACTCTAAATGGCGCTCTTCGCAAGAAGTGGTTAAATGAGGAATTTTGGAAGGAGATGAAGAAGAAGATGGACACTCCGGCCTATAAGTCCAAGTACGAGAAGGCAAAGGCTGCCCGTTCTAAGGGTGGTCACCACACGGGTGGATCCACCCTAATTTCAGAGCATTATCACTGGTTGGTGAGTATTCTTATTTGTTATTTCTTCAATTGTTTAATTTTAATATTTAGTTATTAATTGATGTTTAATTATTACAGTGCGAGAAGGTCGTCAGGACATGCGGAGACCCGAACAACATCGACTTTACCAAAGTTTTCGAGCGTACCCATAAGTGAAAGAAGGATGGAAAACTCGTAGATGATCGGATGACCAAAGCCTATGTAAGTTTTCCAAGTCCTATCTAATTACATTTCTTATTTGTACTTAACTATATTTATTTTACCTAAATAGTTAATCCTAACTCTAAATATCCTAACCATAACCCTAATTAGCAATATAAATCAAATACAAATATAGGAGACGTTTGAGACCCTAACCAAAACAATACTTAATACACTACAACAAAAAGACCTATTAATGACGCTTGATAAGTGGCTTTCATGACGGCTGATAAAGAAGCGTCATCAAAGTTCAGCAAGACTCCATTCTATGACGGTGTCCAATATAAACGTTATTGATAGTCTTTCAGTCATACGAGCGTCATGAAAAAAAGTACCAAAATTTAAGTCAAAACCTCCACTCCCCCGCACTTCTCCCGCACTTAAGAAAAATTCTAAACCAAGAAGCTCTACAGCTACTCCCCCAAGGCCTTCGAAGAAGCCCTAATTTTTCTGGCTCGCCTCCTCTCCCCCTTCGTCCTCTTCTCCACCATCGCCGACCTCTCCTCCACCTCCACTCCTCCTCCGCCTTCCTCCTCGACACCGCCAACTCCATCTCCGCCGCCCTCGAGAGAGAGAAAGAGAGGGGAGAGAGAGAGAGAGAAAAAAAATGGACGAGACTCCGTCGAACCAAGTCCACAACAGCATCAGGTCTTTGCTCGCGACTGCTCGGCAGCTGATCGACCAGGGGAACCCCTCCGCTGCTTTCCAAGCGGTACCAACCTCTCCTCCTCCTCCTTCTTCTTCTTCTTCTTCTTCTTCTTCTTCTTCTTCTTCTTCTTTTCCTCCTCCTCCTCTCTCGACCAGATCTTTTATTTATTTTTTCCAGTTTAATTACTGACTCGTTATTTGTTTTTGTGGAGTATATTGGTTGCTATCCATGTTTGATTTGTTGGGCACGAAGCAAAATTGGTTCTTTATTGTTGTAGTTAAGGCGTTTGATATAATGTGCAGAAAAAATGGCTCAACTTTTAGTTTGATCAGTAAGCCACCATCCATTTCTTTTTCCGATTATATTGGTTGTTATGGAAGTTTGATTTGTTGGGCATGAATCAAAATTGGTTCTTCCTTATTGTATCTAAGGTGTTTGGTATAATGTTCAAGAGACGGGTTCGTTTTGTTAGTTTGATTAGTTATATTCGCTGGTTATCGGTATTTGATTTGCTGGACAAGCAAAAAAATGTTGATTTTTGATTGTCTTAAGGTGTTTGGTATAATGTGCAAGAGAAGGTCGTTATCACCGTGCTCATTTTTAGTTTAACAAGTGATACAATAATATATTTTTTGTGTGTTGATCGTCTGGTTTGTATTTAAGTATTTTACTTTTTTTAGTTCTATAGTAGTTGGCTATCTATTAAAGTATTTCATATGATCATGTTTAATGGAAAAACTCAAGTATGGGATTGAGTTAGAAAGTTTCGTTTCATATTGTTAGTTACAGAAATGGTATCAGGCATTATAATCCTATTTGTTCTAAGCACCCTAACTAAATGTTTGACCTGCAAAATTTGAAGTGAAACTACTAGCTTGCCGTATTTTACTTTTTTTTAGTTCTATAGTAGTTGGCTTGTAGTATCTAGAGGGCTTTTGAATGAACATTTACTTTGACTTTTATTCATAACTTGTGAGTTTTTTTTTTTGCTTTATGCATCCCTTGTTATTTGTGTTTATTATTTAATACCCCTTATGTATTGGTATTCATGTCTACCATGTATTATCAATCATCCATTACAGTGGATTACAGTAGAGGTTTTGTTTTTCTCCTATTGTAGTTACGGTACTGTGGCCAAGCTTGCATAGTTGGGTCGTAATATTTTCAAAATTGAACACTTAATGTGTTTGACATGAAATATATCGGCCAATACTGACATTCTGTTGCAATTTCATACAAATGTAGGCATCATACGGTGTCATAATTCTCTTGATGTGTTAAGTGCTTACCCACAATTGGTGTCCCTGCAAATTGACAGGCTGGTGGTCTATTGATGAAGGTAGCAAGGAAGAAACAACTTATTTTTTTTTTTCAAGCTGGACCTACTAGTGTGTATTATGTTGTCTTTAACTAATTGTCGTACTATTTTTCATAAATTAGTAGTACCTTAATTTTCTTTCCTCACTTCTATTATTTCTTCTAGTATTCTTTATTAGAGTTTAGTAATTCCATACAACCGATACATGATATGTCACCAACAGGTTATAGGTATATGGAATTTCCAAACTCTAATAAAGAATACTAGAAATAATATCATTCCCTACAACTTATTTTCTAGTATTTTCGTCTACTGACTGCTATCATCATCAACCTGGTGCCTTCCTTACAGGAGACTTCCCATGAGAAGAGTCAAAAGTACAAGGAAGGGAAGTTCATTCTTGAGAGGTTTCTTCTTACCATGTAACAAGTTTTTAATTTGTAGTTGTAAATCAACAATAGGGATATAGCCAATAAGATAAATGACTATAGACAAAGTGGAGTAATAAGATATGGTGGTACATATAATCCATTATAATCAAGAATCTATTGATGTTGCTATATCCTTAAGCAGGTTTAAAGTTACAAGACCTGATGGAAGCCATTACTGGATAAGCCAAGAAGCTCAATTTACTTGGATAAATTGATGTGGCATAATTTTATATTCACTTCTCATCATTGATCTTTTGTTTGATCCATAAGTGGTGCAGAAGATTTATTCTCTAGTATTTATGAATAGTTCAAAGTTTATTCTAGTAACCATCTTTATACATATTTAAATATGGAAAGTTTTGACATGAAATATTTATCCTGGTAGTGTTGCTGTATTCCATGCATACACAATTTTATGATACCTCAGTATAATGCTTGGGTTATTTTTAAGGTTTTTTTTGGTTTTTCTAGTACATGTAGATGGTAATTTACAGAAATAATACAATTATAGGGACTTCAGCACAGGCCAGATTCCATACAATTATTATTACTGCAGTATTGAGTTAGATGGTAATTTACAGAAACAATTAAAGCAAAAAAACATGGGTAATATGACCTTATAATATCTGTTGAAATATCGTATGAAGTCTCGAAGTCTCAGCTTTTATTGATAAACATCACTAGAGAGAAACTGCAATAGAAAATATTATGGTACTTGTTTATACTAGAAGAGTTTAACAACTTGCTTCATGCTGACTTATTTGCAGGCTAGCAATCGTTTGGGCAACATGGAATCTTATTGCCATAGTAGAGAATGGAAAATATGATGATGGACCGCCAACACATGCAGTGCAATTTATATGGAATAATGGGTGTCGAGAGGTAAGTTCGATCCTTATGCAAACCAATTCATTTTTCTCTTACCTTCCAAAAATAGAGCTCTGCTCTTACATTCCAAAACAGGGCTTCTTGCGATCTTTTGATAATTCAGATCGAAAAAAGTGGTCTAGTTTTGTTGAGGACTCGTTGGCATACAACTCTCGTTGAGTATTGCATACTAAATCATACACCTTCACCCACCAAAAATACTCTGACAACCCCTAACATCTCCCTCCCCTTCCAAACAACCACTCACACCGACCACACTAGCCATCCAGCCACCCATTTATTGTAAGAAATACTAGCTACTTTTACAAATTGATTGGTTGTAGGGCGAGGAGGTTTATTTGGTTGGCAATTTTACTGGCGATTGGAAAGAACCTATTAAGGCCGTTTATAAGGGTGGTTCGAAATATAAAGTTGAAGTAAGACTTCGGCATGGGAAGTATGTACTTATTTCTTCTTTCTTTATCTCATAAAATATGTTTGGCTACAGAAACAAAATGCCTGTTACACCAAAAACAAGTGATATTTGAATTTGTAAGATGACATCTTTTCTTGAATGACCCAAGCAGCTATTCGAACCAATAATAATCACCGTTCATCATTATCTATGTATCATCAACCCCCAAAACTTAATTGGTTTGGTTAACCCTTCATGTGCATCTAATATTAAACATTTGTGCCACCTCTCTGTATGTGTCTTTTTGTCCCTGATTGTGTGTTTTGCGTGCTTGAGAGTGTGGTATCTATGCTTGTATGCCCACCTAAGAAGTTTGGTTTAATGTGCCAGAGAATTGAATAACCTTTTTATGCTCAAGTTTTAGTTTGATTAGTAACCCCTTATTTGTTTTTGAGGTATATTACTTTTCCATTTTATGTTATGTGATCTTCTTTTGTCAAAGAAATGGTTCTTTATAGGAGAAGTATTTTCTATAGGCATTTTTTTAGTTGGTTTGTAATCCATTATATGTTTTGAGGAGCATTGGTTTCTCATTAATTACATATCCTTCCATAATATTTGATGATCCGGTTATGAAACACAATCTTCTAATAGAACCATGAACGGTATCTTGATAGTTGTATTCTAGGTGTTTGTTAAAATGTGCAAAGCAAATGCTCAGTTTGTCATCCTAAGAGAACTGCATACAGTTTGCCTTTCTTTACGTTTGCTTGATTGGATAACAAAGAGGATGTTTCATTGGTCGTTGAGCATTAGTTATCGTCATGTGAGGACTATGGTGAACAATCTTCTATATAGATATTAGGTATCTGTCATATGTTTTGATTGTCAATATTTCAGAATATAGATGGTGAATCAAAACGTATCCTGATTAAAGTTTTGATTGTCATATGTTTTGATTGTCAATATTTCAGAATCTCTTTTGTGGACAGCTTATCGGAAGCTTGCTAGAAGCTATCATCCAGATGTGAACAAGTAAGTCAAACATATTTACATTAAATTTTGTTTTGTTGAGGTTATATATTCTAAAGCTTTATGTTTGATTAAGTATGTTAAATTGCTGTCATGCACTGGTAATATGTTGGTTGTAAATGCTAATGATTAGAAGCATCAATTGAAATTGGAAGTTTTATGTAAGTAATATACTCTTTGATTGTTTGGTAAAGAAAAGTGGTAAATTATGTGGTAATGTTTATTTGCTTGTTTGAGCATAATAGGTTATGTGAATTCATTCATCAGATAAATTATTAGCTTTTAGTGTTTGTAGATTAAATAGTTACTGATGTTAGAGTTTCATTACTTAAAAATTATAAAGGATCACATATATTAATATTATTTTCCTTATCCTAGTTTGCTTCTCTGTATCCATTACATCTATGTGTTATTTATTTGCCAAGTAATTGTATTTAAATTTAATTTAATCAACCACTCATACCCCCTTTCTATTTTAGAGAATCTGGAGCAGAGCAGAAATTCAAAGATATTAGCAATGTCTACGAGGTAAGATGTTGTGTGTCAGTTTATTGGCTAAACTACGTTTCTTGTCATGTTGTTTCCCCTAAGAAAAATCCTATTGCAGGTACTGTCGGATGACGAGAAGAGATCTCTGTATGACAGATATGGAGAAGCCGGTTTAAAAGGCTCTGGTATGGGCATGGGGGTAAGTTCCTAACACAGATAAAGAGAATTGGCAATTCCTCATATTTAATGCAATCTAATATATCTGGAAAACACGTCTTTCAGGATTTCAGCAATCCATTCGATATATTCGAGTCATTATTTGAAGGCATGGGCGGAATGGGAGGAATGGGCGGAAGATGTTTATAATAAAATGAACGTATAATGGTGGCTAAAGTACTCTATTTTGAGACAATGAAATGTAGCTAGCTAAAGTACTCTATATCTGTGAGATGTTGATGTACCCTATTTTGAGACAATGAAATGAAGAATGGTACTTTATATTACATTTTAATATTTTGTTGTGAATATAGATCAAAGTGGTTGTTTTCGAATTGAATTGAGCAGCGTTTGGAATGTATAACATGCAGTATAGAGCGTTATAAATGTGATACAATGACCATATACAGATCATCTATTCATAACGCTTTCAAAATGTCCTGACTTCTAAACCATATTAACTATTCATAACGGTTTTACATATATATATATATATATATCCATAACGTTTTAAAAATAAAACATAGCAGAAGTTTAACCTATTAATGACGTTTTTGGAAGAATTATCTATAACGCTTTCAAAAACATTTATAACACCCGTTTTCATAACGGTTGGATTGGAAAAAAAGTCATGGTTCTTAATTAATGACAATTTTTAGCCGTCATTAAAATGTATTTTTGTTGTAGTAATAGTAACTAAAATATGAATATTAACTATAAATATATTCACCTATATAAATATAGAAGACATATGATACTTTAAAGAGTCGAGTCGGTGAACGAGGGAGTGCTGTTGGGCGGTAGGGGGGCGGTTACCGGAGGGGGAGGAGGGAGCTGGGAATAGTCAGCCACAGACGTCGGTTAAGAGGAACGACTTATGGATATAAGCTGCCGGTAGAGGGAAAGGTGACAGCATGTACGATACCGGATCGTTGGCATCCCAGCCGTTTGTTTACTCCAGAGCTCCTCTTCTATCTCCACCTCCACCTATAGGCACACAAACTGCCGTTACTACCGGAACCTACAGTTGAAGCAGATTACACAGATATTGGTGGCCCAACAGGGTCAGATGACCCATGTGACCCACGTTCTAGACACAGCAGGTCTTTTTCCTGATACCACTGCACAGTCTCCTGCTTTGACCTCAGCGCCTCTGGTACCGGCTCCTGCTTCGACCATAACACCTTTGGCAACGGATCCTCCTTCGACCATAGCGCATACTGCACCGGCTCCTACTTCGACCATGGTGCCTCCTGTCATGCCGATGACTCTTTCAGACGTTGTTTCTGCCCAGGACGTACAGCGGGTCATCAATTTGGTGCTGGCACAGTTATATACATGCGGACAGCCGCCTCTGCCTCTGCCACCATCTCCACCTCCTCCACCAGCAGTTTGATGTTTTTGAGCATCTTGTATGTTTTTTTGTTGTACTGGATGAGGTTTTATTTACTTTATGGAGTTTATGTATCATTTGAGGGATTTGTGTATATGTACTATATTGGTGCTGGATGAGTTTGTATGGACTCCATAGTTTAAGAAAATATTTGTTTGCGTCTATTTCATTCAATTTTACATATTTGTCTTCTAGTTTATTAAATAAATAGTCTATTTGATTCACTTTTATATATTTGTGTTTCATGTTATTGAATATATATATATTGACAGGTTTGAGCAAAGCAAAAAACAATTATTCTGGCAATAATGACAAGCTCAGCGACGGAATACCAATGAATTGCTAAAAAATTTTGTAGGCTAGCGACGTACTACCGACACCTACCGACGGAATATCTGCACCTCAGCGATGAACTACCGACGAAAGTTTTCTTTTTTATATGCTGTCTGAAAGCAAAAACTATATCAAACGAGTTACCAACAGAAATTTTCGTCGGTAAGCTTCTAGAAATTTCTAATTTTGGGCTCACAAAACTCTGTTGCTAATCCTTCGCTAATCTGTCGTAAATTTTGTCGACGGATGTTTTACGTTGCTAATTCGTCGCTGATTGCTGTCGGTAAATCCGTCACTAGGTTGTCGCTGTGGCGGCAGATTATCGACGAATTTGTCTTAGCGACATTAAACCTATCGACGTACACATTCCGTCGGTAAATGTAAATAGTGACGGATATGACATATTTAGCGACGGATACTTCCATCGCTAAATATCAGTATTTTTGTAGTGCCTTACATGTTTTTGTGGTGGTCCATTCAGGTCAACAAATAAATTATTTGGACACATGACTATGCCAAGCAAGCCTGCATATATGATTAGAGTCTAGGATCTCATCCACATCTCCTTCCTTGATTCCATTTTTGAACTCTCGTTTGACTGCCTTGAATGACATCTTGCTTGATTCCTTTTCTACCATGAATCTTATCTCTCGTGCTTAAGAGAGGTTAGGAAGATGACTCGTACTAGGTATATATGCCCCATTGTTCAATTACACTATTTATTAGTTGAACTCTTGTAAGTTGGGTAGAATGCCTCACGACCTAGCATCCTATTGTCCTTATGATCCATTAATGAAATATAGTTGAATGATACTGAATATTTGCTTGTGTAAGAAGATAGGTTTACCTAGACTGCAGAGTTTGGAGGTCCATACCCCATTTGGTCGACCAAAGCCTTAGACAAAAGGTAGTAGGACAATTGTAGAGGCACAAACACCGGGCGATTCTTAGATTTTGACGAACTTGAACTACTCATGCTTTCTTTCAATCATAATTTCCCGTACTTATATTTTTGGACTATCTTGACTGATGCAGCTATCATAGCCTAGTTTTACAAACTTATTATTTATCAAGCTTGTTCAAGACATATGTTTTGTTGGGGATGCCTACTAACATATTGTCTAATTAGAATCAGTGTATTATGGTCTGATCAACCATAGTGCACTCGATTCGCTCTTTATATAACTATTCTACGAGGATTGAGATATAGTTGACTTAGCTTATTAGACCTATACTTGCCCTCTAGACATGTCCGAGCATATCGTATTGGTTACATAATTATACTGATAGGAGCCTACAAATAGGAATCTATCAAATTAGGATCTCATCCGTAACTGCCTTGACAACTCTCTTTCGAACTATTCAATCGCTAACCCCGTATTTGTATTCAATCACGTCTTCCTTAAACTTTTTATTGTCTTTCTCCTTCACCCATTTTGGAAAGACAAACCCTCATGCTTGAGGGAGGATAGATATATGGGTAGTACTATGTATGGATCCTACAAGCCAATTGCATTATTAGGTGTTTATCTTTTACAATTAAGGGGTATCATATGTGATATAACCTATGTTAAAACCTTCGAGGACTGATGAGCACTATTGAAAGATTTAAAAAGTTATTACCTGTTTAGAAGTTACATATTTTGATGTCAGTGGTTATCGAATTTATATACTGATTGGGATGCCATGTATGCAATTGTCCTATAGACTATTCTATTATTATTTTTCTAGTTATTCAAATTGCCTGTTTTCATTAAAATTTCGTTCCATCTCCATCGTGTTATCGTAATAAGAAAATTCATCTACTTTCTCAACCCTACCTATCTTAGTTATTTCTTAATTTCGAGGACAAAATTCTTGTAAGTTAGGTAGATTGTAAGCTCCCAATTTTTCACTATAGATTTTTCTATTTTTATTTTGGTATTTGTACGATGAGTACGAATACGTATATACGAAGTATTTAATTATTTTTATACAAAAGTTTTATTATTAGATTTTTCATAAAATATATAAATAACTATTTTGTTTCGATATAATATAAGGTAAATATTTTCTATATTTGTTCGAGTATTAATATGTCCCCCGAATTTGTCAAACTTATTCTTATTATTATAGAAATGCTTTTTATTTGATATATGCGTATAGGTACAAATTTTAAAAGTAATGTTTATGTAAATAATTTATATTATTTGCGAGCAATGTACATGAAAATAAATTTATGTATATTTTCTAAAACTTTGGTTTTTGAAAAAATTATTTGGAATTATTTTAAAGTATTTTAAATTAATTGGAATTATTTTTTCATTTATAAAAAGATATTTAAATTTATTTGCTGTAATCTAAATTGGGAGTAGATTTTATTCGACTACAATTTAAATAGTTTTAAATTAAAGATGAGATTTATCTAGTTTTAAATTTGGATTAGATTTTATTGAAATAGTTTTAAATAGATTTAAATTAATGTGAAATTTATCAAGTGGGATTTAAATCGTTCCTATTCCTTATCTAATTAGGATTCCTCTACCCTATTTATAGGGGAGCATTTTTATTGTTTTTCTCCACAAATTTTTCCACCACTATTGTGTGTGCACCGTGTCGGTGTTCACCCTCTGCATGTCAGCCTGTATTGACCTTAGATCCGACCCCGAATGTCTTTTGTAAGGCCCCTAGATATTTATAGTTATTTAATTTATTTATTTTGTTTAATATAGTTATTAATATATATATTCTCCCACTTTTATTCAAGATTATAAAATGTACTCTTCCGTACCTTTGATTTTTGGAGCTCAAGAAATGCCAAACTCTAGAAACTTTGACCATAAATTTTGACCTAAAAAAGTTTACCTTCGATTTGGTATACCATGTCCCTCTCAAATATGTTTTTTTTATTCTATTTTCTTCGCACAACTTGGGAGTCAATTTAGGCCAAGAAGTTATCTACCGTGAGACTTGTCATAACTTCCAACTTAAATTTCAAACTCGATATAGATCCAACCTAAATGATCCAATTTATGATTTCGACTATTTTTTAGCCTACTACACATATGCCTAGGGCGTTCCACTCAATCGAGGCCCCATACGCTATTTAAATTCAAATGGCACATAAGATCTCTTATGTGACTTTTTAAGCCTATTTCCAAATCGAATTTTTTTTCTTGAGCCTAAACTTATCTAACTAGCTATAGATGACTTGTTAGGGTCAACTCCACATAGATAGGGTCATCCTAGAATTTTTATTTTAGATTTTTGGAGACTTTAATTGGGTCAAACCTAATTGGAATACTCAATCAATGCAAGGTTATATATTTGGAAACTTGTATATCTTTGTGCCAATCTCTCTTGTATTTGGTTACAAAAACCCATCAACACCCACCCATGCCCACACAAGAACATCCCATGACCGACCCCCATCAATACCCTATATAAATACCATCTCTTCCTACCCGAAAATACCCCAAACAAAGCCCTAACCTAATCTCTACTGCTGTCGATGCTGTCCCCTTCTTGCTGCTGTTCGACTCCCTTGTCGACCACCTCTAGCCTAACCACCTCATCCCTGACATGCCCAAGACCCCCTCCACCTTTCCAAGGCCGGCCATCACCGGAAACCACTCCTAGAGGTCGCAACAGCCCGCACAAGACACCCTCAAGTTTTTGTCCGAAAATACAACATGTATATCTATCTTGCGAATGTGTTTTCTCCCTTTCTATACATCAAAAGCTCATGGGACCTAACATGCTGGGTTCCCCTATGTGTCTACTACCTTCATACAAAATTTTATGTCGAAATACTTTATAGATTTTTCGGGGCACACATTTTTCCAAAGTGTTTCCAGAATTGACACTATTCAGTGCGGGACAGTTTTGAACCACATAACTTCACTTTTACCATTGACATCATATATATATGAAAACGACCGTATTTTGATTACCTACAATTCCCGTTCAATGAGTTTTTCATAATTTTGCTATTTTAATACTTGAACCATTCGATCTTTGAAGTACAAAATTCTACCGTAAAACGAACTATGGATATTACCATCTTGTGAGTTCCAAATAGTTTTGTGTGCATCCAATGCTCCATATTATCGATCCTCGACTCATGATCATGAATATTTGATAATTTAATAATTGTTTACCGTTTATTTCAGATTATTAAAGTTAGTTTATTTATGGTTAAATAATTTCTAATATCGTTGATTTGTCAATGTGGATATTAGTTTGATCATGAATTGACTTCTAAATAGTTTTTATGCAGTAATAATTATGTAACAAAATATTTCCAGAATATTAAAGATTTATTTTGATGTTGATTCTGAATATTTTATATATATCTATTTTGTGAAATTTTGTTAGTCTTAGGAAGGATATTATGACTAGTATGTATTATGACTAGTTGATAGTTAGTTAATCCTATGTACTATATATATCAGTGATAGCTATAATGTTATTATGGTTATTAATGCTAGTTATATATATATATATTTAGGAGTTCGTAGGACCGCGACTGCAGAAGTTGGAGTCTGATCCATAATCTGTACTCTCGCAGCGATTTCAGGCAAGCTACCGTGGCACTGTGATCTTATTTTATTTTCTGCTATACATGGACGTGTTTCTGTGTGTTAGGATTAGATGTATTATGAGAGCGTCCAAGTATGACTTGGGTGCAGTAGGGGTGTGTATTACCTAGCGTGCTAATAGACTTCCTCTTCTTGAAGTTATTTTTCAATGACTTCTATGACTGGACACTTGTCATGACATGACACTTGAGCGAGTTAAATTGTGTTGGTACGGGCTTGCGCACTTGACTGATCATCAGTACGAGCAGTTCATGTGTCGGTTCATATAGATTTAGTATGAGTTTGGCTAGTGACTTGCATTGAGATATGTATTATTCAAGTCATGGATATGACTGGTGCAAGACATGGGCGTGAAAGACTATTTGTAGGCGTATGAGCTAGCCATCTTTAGCCTCATAGTTGCCCGGTTATGGGTTTATAGTTTTTCAGTTATGGGTGTATTGCTAGAGGATATATCCGACAAAACACGGTCGGAAGGTACACTTGTATATACATAAGCCTCTAGTGGATGCTATGCTTTATTCCTTCACCTACTCATACGTACCAAAGTAGTCTTCAAATGCATACACTTAGATGGATAGATTGTCTTGTCAGTTATATTCATGTTCATATATATTACTTTTACTATTCATATTGTGGCTAGTTGTTGTATCTTGTTAGGTCTCTTTGAGGATCTGGTGATATTCTCCAGGTGTTAGTTGGACTTCCGGCATGAAGTTATCATGATGTGTTCTGCAGGATTCAGGTACTATTGGCAGTATTTATTATTATCATTTTCTCGTCTTTTGTATTATTAATTTCTGTCTTTGCTGTCATAGTCTAGCTATACTGGATCTCTATTATTCTTCGGATCCATTTCAAACATATATGCTAATAGGCTGCAGACCAGGACATATATTGTTTGTTCTTGATTTTGTTCATTATTGTGGATTGAGAAATAGTTGAGATATAGATTCGTTAGCATATGTTAGTATACTATTCAGCGTACTACGATTAGGATAAGTCCATTAAATTGAAAATACTTATTCTAGCTATACAGCTGGCATGCTCATGTCTTGGGTTCCTATATATTTTGGAACTGGGACATGACATCTTTCCACTATCATAATTCCTCTCTTTTTCGTCAAAAATAACCAAAATTTGTCATAAAAATCAGTTATAGCTGTAGCAACTTTGAAGAGTCATAACTCCCAACTTCGGACTCCATTTCACCTCTAGTTTTTTTGTTTGAACCGTATTGAGGTTAGCTTCATTAGTGTATAATTTATTTTAGCAAATTAGTAATATATTTTTTTATAAAATTATTTGAGTGTCAGTTGTCCGAAAATTGATGCGTCATATTATGTTTGAGATTTCGGGAGATCTCGAACTCGGTTTTGTAATCTGTTTGATGTTTCGAAAAGATGACATGATGATCTTAACATGAATTATTTTAAAGAAATTAATTTTAAAATTTTAAAATCTATTTTGGGCTAATTTTTATTTATTTTATTTTGTGGTCTTTAAAAAAAGTTTTTTGACCTAAAAATATTATTGTAATATTTTCTACCTAATTAAATTATAGTTTTTTCCTCTAAAAATAATATTCCTTTATTTTTAAAGTATTTTTTAAAAATTATTTTAACTCATAAAAAGGGTAGTTTCTAAAATTAAAACTTATTTTCAAGTATGTATTTATCTAAATATTTTGGGGTAGTAAAATAGAGTTATCAAGTATTATAAATAATTTCAAAAATAATATAAGTATTTTCTACACAAAATCCCATCGATTATCAATTCTTGACCATGGGTAATGGTATTTCCTATTCTCTTGCGAAACTAGACTTTTTTGTATCAACCTTAACTAATTGGACTGTTATGGACTCAATGAGAGAGTCTGTTCCGTCATCTGAGGCTATCTTACGAAGCTGTAACACCAAAGTAAATTCTGTGCCATTATGACCATCGTACCACACCAAACATCACTACCAGGCAAGTATATATTGTCCTATATACAGTTTTACATGCATACTTTCTTTTATTTCTGTTTGTATGTCTCTTTTCCTGTTATATACTTGATGCCTTGTCATACTTTATTTCTATGTTTTACATATCACCTGCATATCATTTACCTGTTATACACTTTCATCGTTATTCCTGTCAATGTCTTGTTAGGTACTATTATCTGTTTCCCCTCTCGATCGTTAGTACGTGTCGTGCTGCCATAGAGACCTTAATAGGACTTGCTTCCTAGATCTTTCTCGGTGTTATTAGTACCTGGCCATTGATCACTCTCGATCATTAGCATGCACCATGCTGAGATTGGGACTTTATATAGATAGTTAGCACGTCCCGTGTTGCTTTCTACTGGACCGTTAGCTCGCATCGCATTGTACTGCGATTTTACTCGACTTTATCTTGCAGCCACGACTAGTAGCATTATTCATACTACTGTGTCATCACTTGTGTGTTTACTCTGTTTTTATTTTATTATCCTTCCACTGCTGTTATTTACTGTTATTAGAGGCATGTTTATATGTATATGTGGAAATGTTGAGCACCTCTAGAGACGGGTGAATAGAGTACATGTGTGCAGCGGAATAAAAATCACCACTTAAAAATATATACAGTATCACAAGTGATAAGTACTAGGCAGATGATAACAAACTATTTAACAATTTAAATCCGTAAAAGGGATTAAAAAAGCAAACGCAAACACCGAGATTTATACTTGTTTTCCTCTAAGAGGACTAGTCTAGTCTCAAGAACTTTAGCTCGATGTTTAATCCACTATTTAAAATAGCAGTTACACCGCGTGCTTTACACTGATGGGCACGCTGACTTCTTACAACCTCGTGCTTTATCTGAAGGGCATGACGACTTCAACCACAAGCTTTATACGAAGACTCACGACTTCGCAGCAACAAGTGTAGAGACAACACTTTGAAATACTAGCTTTTTACAACTCGATCCAACTGCTAAATCAAGACCGCACTGGCATATAGTTGGCTGTGGGTTGTAAACTTGGTAGATAGAAAGGTTAACGCTCAAGTAGAACTCTTGAATAGATAGAATAAGAAAGAATGAGAGTTGAAATGAATGGGATTTTCTTTTTATTTATAAGATTTTTAGAACTAGAGTTCGGTAAGACCTCGGTTAAGGTAACGTTCAAATTTCGAACTTTTGGGAGCCAAAAGAATAGGTTGTCATTCTGACCATGAGGGAATTCAGGAGGACCGAGTTCGGTCCTAGCTCGGGGTGAACTCGCACTGAGTTCGGTTACATAGTATTCAGAATGTTTTGGGTTTAAAGTTTATTTTTGGGGTATTTTTGAATGGGCTAGCTTTTTGATTTGTGGACTGAACTAATAGGTAGCCAACCAAGTGCCAGCACGACTTATTGTACATAAAATATAGAATAAAATATAAGGACATGAACACTTTGATGACGCCTTTCTCCTGACAGTTAAGCAGCTTGAAGACATCTTTTTCCTTGACGACAACTGTCCTAAGATAAACAGATATGGGAATATGTATACCTTTGAGCTGAACCCTCGAGTACGAGGCCCCGGATAGGTCGTTGGACGGTTAAGAGAAATCTTCTTGTATAACGCCGTCTTTGGCCCATCATTAATTCTTCATCGCATATATCCTGGTTGGTTCATGCTTACTGCTTGTCTGCAAGTATATGTTAGACAAACAAAATAATATAACAATATGATAAGTTTAATGAACAGTAGGATAATGCTAAGTTTAAATAGCAACATGATAGTGATTACATAAATATTAGTGACATCATTATGTTAAACTTAATCGGTTAGCTATATTCAAAAACATGATATAATTATTGGGCTAACAATCTCCCCCTTTTTTGATTATGGCAAATCGGTTAAGTTTAATATAGATATGATAGATACATGCATCGCTAATAAATACATATTACTAGAATATTTTGTGCTAACTTAAATTTATTTCTCTCCCATTGACATGATCAAAAATTAGCTCCCCCGTAATAAGATATAAAAGGAAACCAATCATAAGAAAATATATCATTGTAGGATGAAGAAAAAAATAATCATAATCAAAGATTAGGGGAACAATATGAAAGAAGCCTTTCAAAACACAATCTGATAAAGAGTATAAATACAGTTTTAAAAGGGACCAATAAAGGATTTGATTAAAAGTAGATAACAATATAGTAGAAATCAATCATTGGTCATAAATAATCTATGATTTAGAAATTTGTAGATCTAGTATATACCAATAAAATATCAAATATAGTATACTTAGAAGACATAATATGACTTTTAACATTGATCACAAAAAAATACGATTCACACTTTGCCCATACAAATTAGTGAATCAATTCCATAAGGAGTAAAATTATTGAAAAGAATAATAGATATACTATAATCTATCTACTTACTCAAGTTCGTGTATTTGAACTCAATTACCTTAGCATTGTAAATGAATATCCATTAGATAAATATGAAGGTAATGGAGACAAAATAATTGGGAAGGAGGAATTCAGTTAACTTGAATGCTCCCCCGCAAAGTATAACCAGTCTAAATTGATGATCATGAACTTTGGATAATACCTCAATAAGAAAAGCCAAAATAATAATAGCTCAATAATTATCAAGATAATATAAGAAAATTATGACTTGTAATCCCATGAAAATGAGAGAATAAGAAAATAATAATAACAATATATTCTCTGATAAATCAAAATATCATGAACAACTCAACAATATATTTAAATAAAAGAATATATGTCCATGATGAACTAGGTATACCATAATTAAGGGTATAAATAAATCGAAACAATTAATTTGCTTCTCCTTAAAATATGTGTATCTAGTTAAAAAAAACTTTTATATGCGTAAAATAGATAAAATCAATAATCACAATATATAAGGAATATCTGAGATATGCATCTTTCTTTCCTTTGATCAATGCATATAAAGTTCAAGCTAAAGACAAGTATCATCTTTAGGCAAGTAAAAGAAATATCCAATAAATAAACGCTTAAAGATGAGCAATCAAAATATATATATCCAATTAAAAAAACATAAGGAATATTCAAATAATAAAAATGATTTCAAGGATTTTTGAAAACTATCTTAATAATAGCATTCGAGTAATAGATAGATTCAAAATTACATAGATAAATCAAAAGACTTTTGAAATACGAAATTTATTATGGAAAGCTGTCTTAATAAATGCTCGAATATGTTCGTTTTGTATCAGACTAACAACTGACCAATATAATTTTTGTATATGAAAAAAAGCTTTAATAAAAGAATCCATAAATTATTAATAGCCTATTTTAAACAAATAAAATAGGACTAGATAAATGCCCAAATAAATATTATTCTAGATATATGGCATGTCAGGAAAATAATTGATTTGAAATAATTAACTGCTTCCCTTTACATGGCTATATCCAAAAATTATTAGTATTGACAGATTTAAATTTCAGAGAAATATTTCCAGAAGTAGGAAGCTTAATTATCAAAATATTAGGTTTGGTCTTCTTATCAAAGTTTATTTATTTTTGTTTAAAACCTTAGTACGGTGTCCATCTGATTAACCGTAGCGTTAAAGAAAAGAAACGCTTTAAAAGAGAGAAACTCAATTAGCCTGTCTTTCTCGCAAAAAAATTATTGCTATATGCAGTTATTCACTTGAATAAGAAGAGAATAATAAAAGCTTAACAAAACGGGTATCATGAATATTACCCAAATGCTAAAGAACATATTAGAAGAACATAATATTCAATGAGTAGTCACAAGATCAAATCAAGTTTGATTATAAAATAGTGTGACATAAGCGTTGATTAATCCTGGATTAGCTGCAGGGGTCGGTATCCAGCTACCGGTAGTCTGAAGACACTTGGCATCATGTCGCTTAGGATATTACACCTTGTTGACAGAGAGACCCTTTTGGTGTGTACCCAAAATAAATCTTTTCTTTAATAACCGAAGATTTAAGAAGAAGTTATGCAATATGAAATCAATTATATTCTTTGGACTTGAAAAATCATAAAATAATGTAGCATACAGTATATCGATTACATATATCATAGGTTCTACAAAATCACTGGATAACAATAAATATAAGATAGCAAATACCCAAAGAAGAATTTATCAAGATCAAGATACTAAAATCTATTTCTTAAAATCTTTCATAGTGCACTATAGAGATAAATATATAATATAAGTGTGCACTAATGAAGGAGGTAAATTTTAAAAACAAGATAAAATCGGCGATCTTGTGTTTCCTAAAAAGAACACTCACAGATAATCATGAGCAAGACATTAATAGATATTTATTCTCAAAATCCCAACTTAAAGATATAAAACAAATAAATATCAAAAGTTAGGAGACTACTAATATATATATATAATTGCATACATAAAATAATTCAAAAGAGTCATGTATCCAAAATGTCAACCAAAAAGCCACGAAAAACATCACTAAGAGAGGCTTTGAGAAAAAAGCTAATAAAGAGATGAACACAAGTTTGTTCAAAGTAATCAATAGCTAAAGTATGAGGTAAGCACAAGTTTGAAGATAATAAGTATAATTAAATACTTTTCAAAATAATATAGAACTTGAGCTGAACTCATATGCCCCCATAAAAATATTTATACAAAAATATATATCAATATAAGAAATACATTAGCAATATATAAATGACAATATTATATGAAGTATTCATGTATCCTTAATAAGTATTAAAAAATTATCACAAGATCAAAAACATGTATAAATATGCTTTATTAAACAAAGATGTAATTGATTCATAAGAATTTAAACAAAATAAAATATGAGAATCCATAGTGAATATATTATGTAGGCACAAGGTTAACATAAAAGTATATGTATATATTTTTCAAGTAAAAGGAGACTTGTGTTGGACATACATATTCACAAAATACCGATTAAAGTAAATACAATATGTTAAAGATAGATCGATAAGAAGTAACCATTTCAAAAATATCAAAGACGGAGAGTCAAAAATACATTAACTCAAAGAAAAACTAAAACTTAAGTTCCTATGGACTAGAGTGGTATGCATGCTTCATAGATAAATAATAAGAGTAAAGAGCATACATAGATAAATGTATCACACAAATAGAAAATAAGCAAACAACTATATAGTATGAACTAATCATTTAAGCTAAACAACTAGTTATGCTAGGATTATATCTCATATTGATTTAAACAATAAATAATAAAAAATATCAATGAGAGCTAATAGCAAGAAATAAATAAGAACATGTTAGATTATATAAATAAAACCATTTAAGAAAATTATTTAGCACGTTACCAAAGTGGCTCTAGTGACAACACTTATGTTGGTATAATTGCTTAGAAGATGACCTTTGTAGCTTTGCAATCACCAACATGCTCCTTGGTTCTACTTGATATAACAAGCTTCACCTGCACCAAGAGGTGAAGACTTGGGTATCCAAAACTTGGATCCATATTTATTAGTTTTGGGAACCCAGGTAAACATATTCATATCAACCATCTTTCTAATCTGACAATGATTAGAAATGTGTCCATTCCCACCGCAATAATGACATAAAGTATTGACATTAGTATTATGTGCAGTAGTATAAGAATATGCAGTGGTGTGATATGATGTGCGTGGATACTTGTAATATAAAGCATGATGATGTGTAGCATTTGGTGTGCGTGCTTTCTTTGATTTTGTCTTGTCATATGTAATCTTGTGCTTTGTCACGTATCTTGTGTTAGACTGAGTCATAGGTTGTATTACCTGCTTTTCTCGTATAATCTCTAACTTTTTAGATATTTTACATGCCTCATCATATTTAGCAGTAAGAGAATCAATTCTACATGAAGCAATAGAATACTTCTTCTTTTTATTCTAATTTCTCCTTAAGTTTAGGATTATCTTGAGTGCTTTTGTCAATACAATCAAGTGTCTCATGCAATCTAAACTCAAGTGTAAAAATCTCAGTAGAATTATCAGAAGTAGAAGTGTTCTAGCATCATTCAATAAGCAAGTAAGCTTTCATTCTCACGCTTATATGATAGAATATCCTTTCTAGCTTACTTATACTTATCTAGAACTTTTTTGTGTTCTTCAAGAATATCATTGAAAGCATCAGAAAGTTTATCATAAGAAAATTCATTCTCTTCTAAAAGAAAATTATTTTGTAGCTCGTTGGATAATGCCATCGCGCATATAGTTGTAGCTTGACGAGGTCTCTCTTCTTCTTCGGAATTGCTTGCTTCGCTTTCACACCATATGCTTGTATTAGCATATTTGCGAGACGACGACCTTCATTTATTTGATCATTTATAGCGATTTTCCTTTCTAGCAGTAGTAGGGCATTATTCCATGATGTGGCCTAATCTTCTGCAGTTGTGACATACAAGCTCTTCTTCATATAAGGGATTGTGTTGTACTTTAAATTCCGATGCCATCATGCACACATTTGTATAATTATGAAGACTATCCTCCTCTCTGGAATTGCTAGCTTTGCTTTAGTACCTGCACACATAAGTAGCTTCAAAAAGTTTCCAAATTTTATGAGATGTTGTGTAAGTAGTAATAAGATTGAATATATTTATGTCTACAGCACAATAAAAAGTATACATTGCTTTTGCATTAAACCTAGCTAACTTTTTTTCTTCTTCCGTGTAACTATAGTAAGGTTTGTTAATAATAAAGGAAGTAAGAATAGAGGTGATAGTAGGCTTTTTGTAGCTATTTATAAAAGTTGCCCATAAGTCAAAGTCTAGAGACTTCAGGTACAAGCTCATTCGTGATTCTAGGCATATGATAACAAACTATTTAACAATTTAAATGCGTAAAAGGGATCAGAAAAGCAAACGTAAACATCGAGATTTATATTGGTTTTCCTCTGAGGGGACTAGACCACTCTCGAGAACTCTAGTTCGATGTTTAATCCACTATTTGAAATAGCAGTTACACCATGTGCTTTACTCCGAAGGGCGTGCCGACTTCTTACAAACTCGTGCTTTTATTCGAAGGGCATGACAACTTCAACCACAAGCTTTTATATGAAGGAATCGTGACTTTACAACAACAAGTATAGAGACAACACTTTGAAATCCAAGCTTTTTACAACTCGATCTAACTTCTAAATCAAGACCCCACTAGCATATAGTTAGCTGTGTGTTATAATCTTGGTAGATAGAAAGGTTAACGCTCAGGTAGAACTCTTGAATAGATAGAAGAAGAAAGAATGAGTGATTTGAAATGAATGAGATTTTCTTCTCTATTTATAAAAGTTTTAGAACCAGAGTTCGAGCAGAACTCAGTTAAGGTAACATTCAAATTTTTGAACGTTTGGGAGCCAAAAGAATAGGTAGTCATTCTGACCAGGAGAGAATTCAGGAGGACCAAGTTTGGGGCGAACTCGCACCGAGTTCGGGGCGAACTCGCACCGAGTTCGGGGCAAACTCGCACCGAGTTCGTTTACATGGTATTTATAATATTTTGGGTTTGAAGTTTGTTTTTGGGCTCTTTTTGAATGGTGTAGCTCCCCTTACCGAAATTTTTAAAATATTTTTATTATTATTTATTATCAATATTATCGAGGATATTACTATACAATATTATTTTATTATTATGGGTTATATTATTTTGTCAAATAAATATTATTATATGTAGTCATATCTATACAATAGGCCCTAGACTGAAAATAGATTATATATTAAAAATATGGAATGATAGAGTGTTAAGTCTATATATGATACAGGTGCAAATATGGATATGAATATACAGGAATATATTCGTGAGTAAATAAGGTATATATACTTGTATATAAAATATATATATAGAGAGATATATATATTCGAGGACATATATGTAATGTGTATATAGAAATGTATTTATATATAGGGATATACATATTTAGAGATCTATATAGTTATAGAGATTTAAGTATAGAATATAGAGATATATATATATTTATAGATATATATAAATAAATGTATAAGGTATAAAAAAAAAAAGGGAAAATCGGGCCATGCGTACTGTTCCTTGCGGGAACAGTGCCTCCCCCCCATGAACTAAAGCAGCCGACCCCCTTGTATAAGTTCCAGCCGAGCCTCACCTAGTAGGACTCCCTCGAGTGTACCCAGCCCATGAAACCGAGAGCAACAAACTACTATATATACGGATATTATATATATTGAACGGGAGAGATTGCGAGAAAGGAGCGACGAAACCCTAATCCAACTTCTCCTCGATCTCGCCAACCCTCCCTGGCGACCCCTGGGTCTGTGCGTGCCGCCCTACCGCACCGCCGCTGGCCGGAGGACGGCGTCGGCAGGACAAGTCCGCGCGCGCACAAGCGTGAACAGCAGCAGCGGCTGTAGACCCGTCATTTGGAGACGCGTTTTCTCCGTCAATTCTCTGCCGTTTTGCGAACCATTTTGTCAGGTACACCGAGAACCTAATCCCCTTCATCTCCTATCAATTTGTTCTATTTTAGAAGACCTAGGTTGCTCGATAGATCGAGTTGAAATTATCGAAAAACCCGTCCAAAAATAGAGTACAAAACTGTCCAATCTCCCACATTGGCTGATCGATTCCGATCGATCCAATAGCTGTTTAGAAATTCCACCTGAACACGATTACAGAAAACCTGTATGACTTCACGACCCTTTTTGTAGATTCGAAAATCATCGACCACGCGTCGAGAAATCGAATTCCGAAGTTTAACAAAAATCTGTTTTCAAAACTAGAAATTCGCTCCACACGACGTGCGCTCCGCCATTCCGGGCGATGTGGTCGCGAACTAAAAGCATCGAAAGCTGCGTATCGGCTTCGTGGTCGTGTGGGCTTTGACGGAATTCAAATTGGTCGCGTGTGCGCGACGAATTTGATGCGTACCCGTCGAAATTTACCGTATCGTGCACTTTGCAAATTTCTCAATTACTTTGTGCACGCTCGTCAGATCGAGGCGAAACTTGCGCCAACAGGACCGTATCGTTTTTCTGGTCCTATATGCCAAGTTTGGTCCAATTCTGAGACAGTTGAATCCGACGTCGTTTTGCGGGCCCCATGGTCCGACTCAACGAGTGATTTTGTGCACGGCCCGTCGGAATCCAATTTTGGACATACGGTTGGGTTCGTATCGGAAAACTGGATCCGTAGACATATAGTTTGATGACTTTAGAGACCATTGACTCTGGCACGCTTTTCGGTGCAAAGCGAGTCCAACGGCGGACATCGTTTTTGCCCAAAATTACCGTTTTGCCCCTGTGTCCAGAATTGGACTTAAGGACAAGCAATCTTAGCTATTTTGACTATTCTGAGATCATTGGTACTGTCTATTTCAGCATCCGGGGACTGTTGTACGGGTTTTGACTATGGTGGCACATTGAGTAGGTCAGATTGTCGGTTTCACCAGCAAAGGACCACAGGCGAGTACAGTTTATTGTCTGCATTTCGATATTGATTTTCACTATATTTCATTGATTGGCCATTGGTTATGTGATTATTTTCTATTAAAATTGTTGAGTCGGGAATGGGAAGTACCAACGATGTGTGATCTGACCTTAGACAGTATAGACAGTGTAGACAGTGATTCATTATTTCTTGTAGACAGTGTAGACAGTGATCTATTTATTTCTTGTAAACAGTGTAGACAGTGACTTATTTATTGCAAAGTAGACAGTGTAGACCATGATTATTACTGCATTTAAATTGTGTAGATCGTGATTATTATTTTGTAGACAGTGTTTCTTTATTGCAATATTTTCTGTAGACAGTGTAGCTTTATACAATGTAGACAGTATAACTTAGACAGTGTAGACAGTGTAACTTAGACAGTATAGACAGTGTAACTTTAGACAGTGTAGACAATGTCGCATAATTGTCCTGAGACCGATCACATATCAAAGGTACTTCTAGCAGTTGGAGGAAGTCTGTTGTGTCTATTTATTTACTATTAGTTTTCTGTATTTTCTGTTTATTTTCAAACCTCATAATTGATGTCTAACCTTTGTTTATAGTCATCTTCTTTATTGAATTGCATTCAGTGAATTGTGCTCGTTCCATTCCTGACTGGAAACCAACATTTTCAGGTTAGCCGTGGATTCACTTAGCTTGGGGAGTGACAGGGATACTTGCAGACAAAAGTCTAGAGACTAGCTAGATAGTTGTGTTGTAGCCATTCCTTTATTTGTACAAGTTTATATTTTCTGTAAATATAAAACTTGTGATCATTGTAAGTTAAATTAATTCTTGTGAATGAGCATTATTTTTGTGATTTTGATCTCATGGCCGTGACAGCGTTCTACCGTCGACACTGCGGCGTAGGCTGGCTTGGACACGTCTCGTATCCGTTTAAAAAAAACGGGTACGGGTCGTGACAAGTTTTTGTGGTGGACCATGCAGGTCAGTCTTCGCAAATCATGCGAACTCGTGATAGTACTTAAGTTAGTTGTACTATTACGAGCCTGCGACTAGAAATGCTCATTCACGAATTAGAAATTAATTTAATTTAAGAGAATGACTAGGAGTCCCTTATACAAATTTACCGATGGGTAGTCTAGGCCATGCAATGTAGATAAGGAGTTATTAATTTTGATAGAGTGTCAAATTCTTACAAGTACACTATTACCTCTTGGTATGGTGATATGATCCAATGTGGATAGATTATTCACTTGGTGAAGCAGAGCTTCCTAGAATTAATGGTCTATCCTTGATAGATTATTCAATTCTTTCTCTTGCCTCTTTAGATATCGTCATCATATCTTAGTCCGAATTGCCTATTCAATTCCCATTTTTGCCCTTGGAATTAATATTTTGTATAAATTCTGATTATTGTTATCCCCATGCGGACCTCGAGTTAGTTTCGGTTCAAGGTTTTTCCTCAATGATTGAATACACATGGAATAGACATTAGAATGTTTGTGTATCTTTTTGTCTTCAATTATTTCCTCCCCGCTCAATCTTTTATTTTAAGGGTTGATAGGGCAAATATTTATGCCTTATTTCATAGTCAACTTATTTAAATCTCTAGAAGCTCAGGGATTTATTTATAGATATAGTTACGAGAATGTTAGTTAACTTATACTGGCAGCCAGCAGCGCACTGGCGAGACACGACACCTAGAGTGGGAAGGAGATTAGGAAAATATCGGTCATAGAATTTGCTAGAGATATGACTAGTGGTCCACTCTTGATCGTAGATACCCTTGAGTCTATATTGGTTAGAGTTAAGAAGTATTCGATTTTGTATCACATATGAATCACGAAACCAAGGGTTTACCACAGCCAGAGTATGCGGGCGAGGCATAACTCTCGGTGGAATGATTTCAGACGTGATTACAGATTTTGGATTCTATGAAGGATAGGACAAAGCCATGTATGTTCCGTAAGACCCGAAGCCAATGTCAGTGGAAGTCTGTAGTTGGGTAACACGTCTCCCGATCTAGCATTCCGTGGTCCTTCGACCTATTGACGAGGAAATTGATTGACGCTAATAGGTTACCTAGAATATAGAATTTAAGGGGTTCATAACCCACTAGTCGACCAAGACTTTATGGATAAGAAGATAGTAAGATGGCCGTATAAGCAAGAACACCAGGTAAGGATTTGATTTTCCAAAACTCAAATTATTTATTTCCTCCTTTCAAAAATCTTGCGTACTTGTATCTTGACTATCTTGACCAATGCTGCTATTACAGCCTAGTTTTGCAAGCTTACTCTTTTATCGAGCTTGATTCGAGGCATATGTTTAGTGGGGACGCCTGCTAAATTAATGTCTAATCAGAATCAGTGTATTATGGTCTGATCAACCATGATGCATTTGGTTCGCACTTTATTTAATTACCCTACGTGGATTGAGATATAGATGTCTCTAGGGTCTCATCCACGACTGCATTGACAATTCCTCTTGAATTATATGTTCGCCCTTGAATCACGAAATTGTATTCAGTAACATCTCCCTTGAATTCTTTATTGTTTTTGTCTTTCACCGATTTGGAAAGACGAAAGCTCGTGATAGTAGAGAGATACAGAGTACTCCCATGGCTATGATAATGGTAGGCCCAAGTGTCGCTACCATCGGCCAGCCATGAGATGGAGTTACTCGTTCTTCCATCGACCCTCAAACTGTTATCGGGACTTTCAAGCCATCTGAATTTAAGAATGATTAGGGTTTTACCCTTAGTCGTAATGCCAACCCAGGAGACTATTTATTCTTAAGAAACAATTCATTGTGTCTCTAACTATTTTCTTGAATATTGCCTTTACTTTTAACCCTTATGCTTTGACTCAACTGTCCCTCGACCAAAGCCCACAGTTTAGACATGTGATGAATAGACAAGGCTAAGGACAATAATTTACCGTGACTATAGTAGACAATCATCCCGAGATTGGTTTCCAACAAGTATTACCCTAGTCACGTAAATTTTATTATTAAAGCCTAACTAGTATGGGAACACCACAGTCACTAGCTTAGCCAATACCATAGCTTAAAATACCCTGTCATATTGTGATATACCAGTTGTCAACAACAATGCATGATCACTGCAGCCCATACTACTAAAACCCTTATGACCATAGTCTGGCAGGTTTGACACAACTAAAGTTTCACGACTCAGTTGTTAGGAAATCCTTCATAGGGTGTGTCTTAGATTTGGTTACCCCGTCAACAGCTCTTGTACACTGTGGACGAGCATATCACTCTATTTTATCGACCGTGTGTCATTGTACATACTCGTTTTTCCATTTATTTAGAAATGATCCTTGACTTGACTTACATCTACCATATTCTATTATGCCGTGCCTTATTCTCTATTAACAAGAGTCGAGGTACAGTATCTGAATTTTGGGAATCCTCTAACCTCAATATTCCTAAGACCATGTCCTATTTCTAAGGTGGGTAGATTGTAAGCCTCCTAAAGTTTTTGGATATACGAGGATTCTCGATTGATTAGAATAATTTTTCATTAGGATGATAATTAGTGTCTCATGGACTTCCACTTTCCATTAGATTTTTGTGTCACCGGCCGTGTCATTAATATTCGGAGCACAAGACCAGCTGTCACCTTCCAACAAATTTCATATGTAAGATCTAGACGAGTCCACCTTCATCTAGGTATATCATGTCCCATTCAAACCCGTCCCCTTGTACTCTACTTTTACGGTACGACTTTCAGGTCAAATGGATTACCTATAACCCTTACCATAGTACCGGTATACTTTCCGACTACAACTAGAGTCTCAACCTAGACTTAATTCCTTCGACCCAATATATGGTTGCGATCTACTCGAAGCCCACTACGCACATGCGCCTAGTGTGCTACCCGATAGAGGCCTTTTGTGCTACTTAAACACAAAAGTCACTGAAGGCGCATTTTGGGCTTATGAACTTAGCTAACTAACCTGACTAGCAATTAGCTCAATCCCTTGGGTAGAAAACTATTCTAGGATACCCTAATCTAGTGGACATAGTTTAATCATTGGGATCTTGTTCAGCCCATATAGATTGCAATCCAGGGTTCATCCGACCGACGATTGCTGTCCAATCAAGAAGTCCATTAAGACCTAGTAGTACCTATCCATGCATACCACTATTGTTAGACTATAAAGCCGAACTATTTGAGATAGGTCCCTATACCGATCATACAGCCTCCATCTCTTAGAATATGGAGTCATTCGTAACCATTATCCCGTCTACCTGGAAGTCAAGATACGATCCTGTATTGCATTTATAATCCTTACTCGTGTGTTTAAATAACCACAGGAAAGATTACAATCTTGATTTCCCAAATTCCGTTCCATTATGGAATCTTGTTCGAATTAGAATTTTGAGAACGAAAATTCTGTATTGCATGGATTGCAAACCCCTCTAAGAGCGAAGGGTTCTTCGATGTAGCAGGTGACTGGACTAGAGTAGCCCAATCTAGAGAATAAGACTATAGGTTCATGAACACTCATTCTACCTATATTATTGTATATTCTCTATCGCTCTTTAAACTTCATAATTGCCTTCGATTATTCATCCTTATCCTTCTGTCCTTCCTATTGTAGAGTGATGAACGATCATGCTATATAGGATTCATTAGAAATCCTTAAAATTATAGCATATATTGTTTGACTATTGAATATTGGTTGTTTATATATATGAGGGATAATAGGTACCATATGTCCTAGATAGTTTTGGTAGAATTGTTAGAAGACTATATGGTTTTAGTAACCTGTGTTTCAAGGGAGTAGTGTGACCAAAGGTGGGTAGAAGTCCTCGATGATCGTAGTTATAAAATGGCTAGAGAGGGTTATAAGTTATTTTTGATTAATTAATTTGAGGAGATTAAAGTTAGGATAGACCTTCTTTTGAATATTTAAGAATAATTATGAGTAGAATTTCGAGGACGAAATTATTTTAAGGTGGGTAGATTTGTAGCTCCCCTTACCGAAAATTTTAAAATATTTTTATTATTATTTATTATCAATATTATCGAGGATATTACTATATAATATTATTTTATTATTATGGGTTATATTATTTTGTCAAATAAATATTATTATATGTAGTCATATCTATACAATAGGCCCTAGACTGAAAATAGATTATATATTAAAAATATGGAATGATAGAGTGTTAAGTCTATATATGATACAGGTGCAAATATGGATATGAATATACAGGAATATATTCGTGAGTAAATAAGGTATATATACTTGTATATAAAATATATATATAGAGAGATATATATATTCGAGGACATATATGTAATGTGTATATAGAAATATATTTATATATAGGGATATACATATTTAGAGATCTATATAGTTATAGAGATTTAAGTATAGAATATAGAGATATATATATATTTATAGATATATATAAATAAATGTATAAGGTATAAAAAAAAAAAAAGGGAAAATTGGGCCATGCGCACTGTTCCTTGCGGGAACAGTGGCCCCCCCCCCATGAACTAAAACAGCCGACCCCCTTGTATAAGTTCCAGCCGAGCCTCACCTAGTAGGACTCCCTCGAGTGTACCCAGCCCATGAAACCGAGAGCAACAAACTACTATATATACGGATAGTATATATATTGAACGGGAGAGATCGCGAGAAAGGAGCGACGAAACCCTAATCCAACTTCTCCTCGATCTCGCCAACCCTCCCTGGCGACCCCTGGGTCTGTGCGCGCCGCCCTACCGCACCGCCGCTGGCCGGAGGACGGCGTCGACAGGACAAGTCCGCGCGCGCACAAGCGTGAATAGCAGCAGCGGCTGTAGACCCGTCATTTGGAGACACGTTTTCTCCGTCAATTCTCCGCCGTTTTGAGAACCGTTTTGTCAGGTACGCCGAGAACCTAACCCCCTTCATCTCCTGTCAGTTCGTTCTATTTTAGAAGACCTAGGTTGCTCGATAGATCGAGTTGAAATTGTCGAAAAACCCGTCCAAAAACAGAGTACAAAACTGTCCAATCTCCCACATTGGCGGATCGATTCCGATCGATCCAATAGTTGTTTAGAAATTCCACCTGAACACGATTACAGACAACCTGTAGGACTTCACAACCCTTTTTGTAGATTCAAAAATCATCGACCACGCGTCGAGAAATCGAATTCCGAAGTTTAACAAAAATCTATTTTCAAAACTAGAAATTCGCTCCACACGACGTGCGTCCCGCCATTCCGGGCGATGTGGTCGCGAACCGAAAGCATCGAAAGCTGCGTATCGGCTTCGTTGTCGTGTGGGCTTTGACGGAATTCAAATTGGTCGCGTGTGTGCGACGAATTTGATGCGTATCCGTCGAAATTCACCGTATCATGCACTTTACAAATTTCTCAATTACTTTGTGTACGCTCGTCAGATCGAGACAAAACTTGCGCCAACAGGACCGTATCATTTTTCTGGTCCTGTATGCCAAGTTTGGTCCAATTCTGAGACAGTTGAATCCGACGTCGTTTTGCGGGCCCCACGGTCCGACTCAACGAGTGATTTTGTGCACGGCCCGCCGGAATCCAATTTTGGACATACGGTTGGGTTCATATCGGAAAACTGGATCCGTAGACATATAGTTTGACGACTTTAGAGACCATTGACTCTGGCACGCTTTTCGGTGCAAAGCGAGTCCAACGGCGGACATCATTTTTGCCCAAAATTACCGTTTTGTCCCTGTGTCCAGAATTGGACTTAAGGACAGGCAATCCTAGCTATTTTGACTATTCTGAGATCATTGGTACTGTCTATTTCAGCATCCGGGGACTGTTGTACGGGTTTTGACTATAGTGGCACATTGAGTAGTTCAGATTGTCGGTTTCACCAGCAAAGGACCACAGGCAAGTACAGTTTATTGTCTGCATTTCGATATTGATTTTCACTATATTTGATTGATTGGCCATTGGTTATGTGATTATTTTCAATTAAAATTGTTGAGTCGGAAATGGAAAGTACCAACGATGTGTGATCTGACCTTAGACAGTGTAGACAGTGATTCATTATTTCTTGTAGACAGTGTAGACAGTGATCTATTTATTTCTTGTAGACAGTGTAGACAGTGATTTATTTATTGTAAAGTAGACAGTGTAGACCATGATTATTACTGCATTTAAATTGTGTAGATCGTGATTATTATTTTGTAGACAGTGTTTCTTTATTGCAATATTTTCTATAGACAGTGTAGCTTTATAAAATGTAGATAGTGTAACTTAGACAGTGTAGACAGTATAACTTAGACAGTGTAGACAGTGTAACTTTAGACAGTGTAGACAGTGTCGCATAATTGTCCCGAGACCGATCACATATCAAAGGTACTTCTAGCAGTTGGAGGAAGTCTGTTGTGTCTATTTATTTACTATTAGTTATCTGTATTTTTTGTTTATTTTCAAACCTCATAATTGATGTCTAACCTTTGTTTATAGTCATCTTCTTTATTGAATTGCATTCAGTGAATTGTGCTCGTTCCATTCCTAACTGGAAACCAACATTTTCAGGTTAGCCGTGGATTCACTTAGCTTGGAGAGTGACAGGGATACTTGTAGACAAAAGTCTAGAGACTAGCTAGATAGTTGTGTTGTAGCCATTCCTTTATTTGTACAAGTTTATATTTTCTGCAAATATAAAACTTTTGATCATTGTAAGTTAAATTAATTCTTGTGAATGAGCATTATTTTTGTGATTTTGATCTCATGGCCGTGACAGCGTTCTACCGCCGACACTGCGGTGTAGGCTGGCTTGGACACGTCTCGTATCCGTTTAAAAAAAAAACGGGTGCGGGTCGTAACAAATGGGCTGGCTTTTTGATTTCTGGACTGAACTAATAGGTAGGCATTTTGGTAGTAGGGTATATGAAGCCAACCAAGTGCCAGCATGACTCAATGCACATATTGTCCTATAAAAGAAAGAGAAAATATAGAATAAAATATAAGGACATGAACACTTTGATTACCCCTTTCTTCTGACATTTGAGCAGACTTGAAGACATTTTTTTCTTTGACGGCAGTTGTCCAAAGATAAATAGATCTGAGAATCTGTATACCTTTGAGCGAAACCACCGAGTGTGAGGCCTCGGATAAGTCATTCGACGGTTCATAAAAATCTTCTTGTATAATGCCATCTTTGGCCCATCATTAATTCTTTATCGCATATGTCCTGATTTGATCATGCTTACTACTTGTCTCCAAGTACATGCTAAATGAACAAAGCAGTATAACAGCATGATAAGTTTAATAAATAGTAGGACAATGCTAAGTTTAAATAGCAACATGATAGTGATTTTATGAATATTAGTGACATCATTACATTAAACTTAATCGATTAGCCATATTCAAAAACATGATATAATCATTGGGCTAACAGTATCTTGTTACGTCCCTCTGAGGACCTAGTAATTTCTCCAAGTTTAAATAGTAGGACAATGCTAAGTTTAAATAGCAACATGATAGTGATTTTATGAATATTAGTGACATCATTACATTAAACTTAATCGATTAGCCATATTCAAAAATATGATATAATCATTGGGCTAACAGTATCTTATTACGTCCCTCTGAGGACCTGGTGATTTCTCCAGGTCTATATGTTTTCTTGGCTTTCTGCAGGAGTTCCAACCAAGATCGTCATCATCTCCTTCCTATCAAAGATGACATGCTCTTGGATCACGCTTGCTGTTTGTCTTCCTATTTTGTTATTTCCTTCTTTCTAGTTTCATGTTGGTAGTGTATTTGTCTCCATCCAAAAACTTGTACAATGACAATACATATTGGATTTATAATATCTTTATTATCTTTATTATTTATCTTTGTTGATGAGATTAGTACTCGTGATTATACTACATATATAGTTTATGTATATTTATTATACGGCTGTCATGTTTACATAACAAGTCCTACGTATTTTGGGATTGGGGATTTACAATAGATATATATATATATATATATATATATATATATATATATATATATATATATAGTTGTGTTTGTATTTACATATAGATTGTGAGTGTGTACTAGTGTGGTGAGAAGAGGAAAACAAGATTGAGAGATGTGGACACAAAAAAGAAGAAGAAGAAGCACTGTCTTTTCTTATTGGCGCACAGCACCATAAATTGAGTACGCCTGAGAGATCATGCACTGAGAATCCTCGAGTACAAAAAAATTCTAGGAAATGGGACGATGGAGATCGAGCGGCAGTTGCTCCTTTACTCCGTTGACACTCCGATTTACAAAAGTGGGAGAAAACCTAAAAAAATTGCTAACTCTCGGCTCACTGGCAAGAAGGGCAGCAATTTGGCTCTTGAAATGCTCTCCGTTATGTGTTTTTGAAAAGGCATGTGACCTCTATTTATTGTCATTTTGCACCGAAACAACTATTATGCGCACACAGGAGAAAAATATACTGATTTTCCTGTGGGCGCATAGTCTTCCTTTGGACGCATAGAGTGTAGGCGCATAAAGACTGGATGATCGTGGGGTTGACGTAGCCGCATACTTCGATGCACGACTGCTCGTGGACACTGACGTGGCCACATGTCTCAGCCCAAGATTGATCGTGGATGTTGACCGGGTCGTAGGGTTGTTTCTGCCTTGGACGTATAGTGTTGGAAGCAAACTATGCGCCTACACTTGGGCGCATGTTTCTACTGCATGAAGAAAAATATTGTGGGTGCATATCCCCTTTGGCCATGTGGGCGCATAACAGTTTCTGACTTGGGCGCATAACTGTTTTTAGACTTGGGCACATAGCTGTTTATGACTTGGGCGCATAATGCTAAAATTTTCAAGCTTCTACAAGACCCCCTTCAAAATTTTTGATACTCGAACGAGTTCGAAATACTTTGAAAGAAGCATGGGAGACTGTCTTGTTGTGGGTGTATAGTAGACTCTCTCTTTGGGCGTATAGATGCTGCCAAGCTGTCAAACGATGGCTGTTGAGATCTTCTTCGAAAATCTGAACTGACAAATTCATCGGAGCAGAATTTGAAGAGGTCCATGCTTCGTGTGATGTCTATGCATTGTCCACGTCAGCAAGTAGCAGGTGCATAATGTGCAAAAGACCAAGTCTCTGCGTGGGTGCATAGACCGTGTGGACACATAGGTCATGTGGGTGCATAGGTCATGTGGGCGCTTAATATCCTATTTTGTCTATAAATAGGCCCAAGGAGAGAGATAATTAATTCTCTTCTCTTTTCATAAATTTCCAAGAGTTTTTCTTTTTTTCTTTTACGTGGAATCATGTCTCCCAAGGCTGCTTCGACTCCCAAGAGGTTCACGAAGGGTAAGGAGGCTGTAGCGAGCGGTTCTCCCCCTTCGACAACGCCTTCACAAGTCCAAGACCCCATTTTGGGTGAGGCAATGTCCTTAAAACAAAGTCTAGAGCGTTAATTTGCGACGCACAGACTGATCCTTGATTGGGCGCATAACCATCGATATGCGTCTAAAGCAACAAGCTTCTGTGAGCAATCTTATGCGCCCATAGATGTATGCGCCCACACACTTTTGTTGTGTGTTATGCGCTGACGCAGAACACTCTGTGTTCAAGAAGGACTACTATGCGCCCAAAGGCCATGTGGGCGCATAGAATTTCGGCGCATAGAATATTTTTCCAGGACTTAGTCTTTTTTCTGACTTTTTGTTCTATTTTTGCAGTTGACATGGTTGTCCCAGCTCTTGGTGGGATTCCTCTCAGCTCTGCCCGCCATGCTCTGGATTCAAGCCTTGTCACTGCCATGATCATGAACGTTCAAGCTAAGATAAGCTAAAACCAGCCGTCGCTACGGATGATCGCTATGCTTGAACAGGATAAGACATTCCTAAAGCAGATGATGAACAATGAGAAGTTCGTGCTCGAAGGGGCACGGAGCTTCAAGAGACCGTACTCTCTGTTCGGTGACAGCCTGGAGTTTGAGGGTGACGAGCTAAAACATCTAAGGGATCCTCTGGTGGTCAGATTGAACGACCTGAGTATATGGTTGCCAACTATGGAATGCCAGTACCCTCTGTCGGCGTTTACCGATTTAGCTGTCAGGAGATAAATGAAATAGGATCTGACCCCTGAACTCCATGGAGTCGTCTTTGGCAAGATCCAATTTAACTCTGGTGACCGGAAGAAAGACACCTTCAAGTGTGTCAAGGGCTCTACATTATATTCCACGAGGGGGCTGCATCCCGGGGCCATAATAAACGATGTTCCAACTGATCTTCATTCTTATGCTGCCGAGACCCTCTCCAATCGAATGATGTCAAAGAAGGAGTCATATCTGAAAGGGAAGCTGCGGATGGAAGGTTGGAGATACTCTGTCCCATTCTGCAGTGGCCTTACTGAATGAGTGCTTTCGATCTACGAGGACACCCTAAAAGCTGTCGACCTGTTTTATGCCGTTAGAGCCATCGAACATGGCATAAAACTGAATTGGCCTATGTTTATCTCATTCGTGGAGTTGTACAATCATTATACCTGTACTTTCATCACTCTGGGTGGGAAGATGGGTTTGGCTCTACCTGAGATACCGGCAATATCAAAGCTGCCTTGGGGAACGGAGCCGTACGAGGAATACGTTCCTTGTGATGAAGAGCTTTTAGACTTGGAGAAGGAAAACCTTGAGATGGTGGGAGTGTACAAAGAGTTACTCTGTCACTTCTTTATCTGTCACAGGATCACAAAGAAGGGCAAGACCGAGGGGGCCATTCCCCAGACGAGGTCTTGGACTAACTATGTCTTCATTAAGAAAGAGGAAGAAGATGGCTCGGTCTTCTTCTCAACTCGCAAGCCCTCAACGAAATCTGAGATAGAGCAACTGATAACAGATTACGGGGCAGCAGATACCGACGACAACGATGATCCGAAGGGACAATCCCCGATTTATTACTTCTTTCGGCAAGCTGAGTTCAAGTTGTCGGAGAAGGTTGTATTGGCCGCCTTTCTGATGACGTGACTTTGCGACTGTGTAGTCCCTGGTAGTTCAGGGTCTATCGAGAGGATAAGCCGGGGTATGATTCTTTCGGCTATAAGACTGGTGTTCGGATACCAGCTCGCCCTGCTTCCTGCAATGGTCTGCGCCATCCAACGAGGATTACAGGACTTTACTGCAAGCGCGGTGATGCCTGATGGTAGAAAGGACTTTGCCAGGACTGAACTTTCCATTCATTACTTAATTGGATGGCTGGTGCTGCACTATTCCAGATTAATGAATGCCAGGCTGATGGCAGACTCTTTGGTAGGAGATGCCTTTCTTCGAAGGTTCAATGACGCAGATTGGACCGTCACCGGGGTACCTGCTTGTAGGAGGGCTTTGAGCTTCCTATATAATTATGAGTTCTTCAGTGTGTCCCCTCTATCTAGCAGTAGCCGCGTAGGTAATTCTTTAGTAGATGAGGGAGCACTCACTACGAGCTTGACTCCAGGAGCATTCCGTTGGCTCCAGTCTATCAGGCCTTCTCATCTGGTGCTTAGGGATAGGAACCACACTTTCTTGGAACCTTATCTGCCAAGTCGTTTTGTATGGCAGTTTAGGAAAAGCCAGCTTCTTCTGGGCAACCATATCCCTCATCTTCAGTCGATAGAAAACCTGATTGACGGGGCACATGCATGGGGCTATTACAGTGCCGGATGCACAGGGGCAATTTTTGCTTTACTAGAAGATAAACCTGAAACCCACCCGCTCTTTGCAGCTGCAAAGTTTTATACTCAGGTCAATACCCTTAGTCCTCGGTATGACCGTGAAAAAAGTTTAGTATCGGGGACTAGGCTTGCCCCCACTCTTGCCAATATAGGACGAGCCCGAGCAATGAGGGGCCCTAGAAGGGAAGGTGCCGTACCTGCAGCAGAGCCAGCTACAGCACTAATAAGGAGGGCAACTCTCGAAGAGCTGGCTGCTACAGCACCGCAAAGGGAAGATATTGAAGAGGACACTTCTCTCCCTGATCTTCCTCAAAAATGTAAGCTTCGACTGAACTGGCTCAACAGTCGACTTTTAAAAGAAAGAATAAACTTGCTGTCAGCGGTGCAAATAAGGTCGAGGATGTGGGTGCCGGCTCGCCTCCTCACATAAGATCTTTCCGACAAACTCAAAGGAGTGAAACGGCATCAGGGGCCGTTACTATCCCGGAGGTAGGTCCCTTTCTGGATTCCATAGCTGTCTTGGTGAAACCAATACTCGTGCTGTCTTCAAATAACGCTCTCTTACCCTTGCGTTTATCCTTTGCACAGGACGCTGAAGTCGTGCCTGAGGCCGGTGCCTCTTCGTCTGAAGAGGTTGACGTGACGATGGTGCCTCCCATTCGTCCTTAACCGACGGATGAAGCCAATCCTTCTTATGATATCTCTTTAGGAGATATGTCTGAGCTCGGGGCTTTAATGAATAAGTTGGACGAGAATCAAGTCCAATTGGCTCACCATCCCGCGGGTATGTTATCTTTGCGCTTTACCTCAGATGAGATTTTTTGCCTTCGGTTTTGTGTACTCCTCGTGAGGCTGACTGCCATCGTATATTCCTTTGTAGATAAGGAAAGGGAACAATATGTAGAGGTTGTCCCAAACACTGGGACAAGACAAGAAGTTGCCCCCGAGTCTTTCGGGGTGGTTGGTACGGAAAGTTTTGCCAGTAAACAAGCATCACTTGCTGAAGTAGTTAAACGGCACGTTGGGACGGCCGCTTTTGAACATGCTCCGGGTCCAGCCGGGGCCTTATTTCTGAACCATTTTTTGGTGAGTTGGCATCGATAGCTGAAGAAGTTAATCAGCGTACCGAGGCGGCTATTACCGACTCTGTTCCAGGTCCAGCTGGGGCCATAGAAGACAAGCAACCTGTATCTGTTTTAGTTGAGGTTGACATTGAGCGACCTGGGTCTGCTCTTGTTTCCTTAGCTCAAGTTGACATTGAGCAGGCAGGAGGTATGAAATTACAACTCTTTCACACTATTTAAGTTCTTTTCGTTGCTGATATGTATATTGCTTGATTGTCAGGTTCGGCTTCTTCCCAAGTATCTCTTCCTGGGGCAGAGGATCCCCATCAAGCTCCCTCTCCAACGACCTTTTCCGAATACGACGAGATGGCCTAGGAAGTGATCAAAGCTTTCTATTCTATTTTGAAAGTAAAACTTTCTGGAGTTCTAAATCGGAACGCCGCCTTTGGACCTGCAAAGACTATTGCTGAATGCCAAGTGAAGGCCCTTGAGAGCATTGTCGGCTACGAGGAGTGGGTTAATGGTCTGAGAAAAGTTCTGAATGATCGGGAGGACCAGGTGGCCAGACTCCAGGAAGCCAAGCAACAGAGTCCAACCTTGCTATTTTTTGAAGAAGACAAGGCTTTGCTTACGGCTCTTATGGAAGAGCAAGCTACTTTCCAGGCAAGGAAGGGTGCCCTTGCTAAAGAGGTTAGTGAACTGGCTGATCAGTATGAACAGTTCAACGCTACGAGTGAGGCTCGTATTGCATTGAAGAACAAGCTGGCTGCCCAGATCACTAAAAAAGTACAATTATATAGCACAGATCCACAAGAAGATTTACCAACTGGAGGCTAGCTTGAGGACAGTTGTGTCTGAACAGGAGGACTATTCGGTTCAAGCTGCCATGACTGCCACCACTTTAGACCAATTAAAAGAACAGTTGGTAAAGTTGGAGGGAGATCACGTGAAACTGATCCCTTTTAGGGATGAAGCTGCTCGACAGGAAGAAGCGCGCCGTCGTGCTACTGCCAAGTCCCAGGCTAAGATTGCGGCTCTAAGGGATAGCATCAATCGGTTATGTTTTCCTTAGATCTTCTTTTGTAATAGGCTCAATTAACCGTAAAAGACTCTTGTATCTTTTTCTTTTCTCTGCTCTTTTTTAGAGACATTTTTAATGAAGAATCTTTTGGCTTTCGAAACTCATGAATGAAGTTTATGAAATATCAGAACTAGAGGTAATATGGACGTAGTAGGGATATTTCTGGTGGGTATTCCGCTGGGGAATTTGATGTGGACTTGTTATCTATTTTATGTTCAAGATTCTCGAACATAGATAATAAGTTGAAAGAAACTGCTAACAGAGGTAATGAGGACGTAATAGCAGAGGATGTTCTATATCTGACCAGAGGTAATATGGACGTGGACGGATATATAACATTAGATAGGAGTGGATAATTCAGAGGTAATATGGACGTGATTATCTTTGACGAATGTTTTGCTCAGAGGTTGTATGGACGTGGCAAGACATTTCTTAATTATTCCACTAGAAAATAATTATCGAAAAATAGTTCAGAGGTAAGATGGACGTGATCGTTTTCATAAGACCGAATTTGGGCAGAGTCCAAAACGAAGATAATTTTACTGGGGAATCTTTTTTTAGAGGACCTATTATCCATGGCGTATCCAAGACTCTTGAAATACGGATAATAGTTAGATAATTTTTTGAATCACGTAAACATTATACTGTATATTTACATGATTAAAACATGGTATATGTGAACACTGTTGGTATATGTGAACACTGTACATAAAGGTTACACATAATATTTCTTCAGGAACTTGTCGTTGATCGGCATCATGAGCAAGTCACCATCAGGCTTGGTTAGTCGATACACACCGTTAGAATACACTGATTCTATAACGAAAGGACCATCCCATTTAGGCTGAAATTTTCCTTTTGTCTTGTGCGTCATGGCCATTGGTCTTCTCACTGCTAAGACCAGATCGCCAACTTGAAAGACTCTTTCCTTCACCTTTTTATTAAAGGCTCTAGAAAGGCGTGCTTGGTATATCTCAATACGCTATTGAGCTAATAAGCATTTTTTGTCTAGCACTTCCAGCTCTTGTAGTCGCAGACGGTAACTTTCTTCGGCAGTCAACTCACTGGCTAAGGCTACTCGAAGAGAGGGAATCTGGATTTCTAGGGGAAGAACTGCTTCACTCCCATAAACCAGAGAGAATGGCGTACTGCCTGTTGGAGTCCGGACCGTTGTATGATAGGCCCAGAGACATTCACGAGCTTCTCATTCCAATCGCGCTTGTTTGAAGACACGAACTTCTTGAGAAGTTTGATGATAGTCTTATTGAAGGCTTCTGCTAATCCATTAGCTGCTGGATTGTAAGCCGTAGAGGCTATATTCTGAATTTGATTCTTATCGCAGAACCAATAGAATGCATGGCTCACGAATTGTAGACCATTATCATGGATGATCATGCGAGGCAGGCCGAAGCGGTAGATGACATGATGTTTGACAAAACTGATCACATTCGATGTCTTTACTTCGATGAACGGTATAGCTTTCGCCTATTTAGAGAAGTAATCGGTTATAGCTAGGATAAACCGATATCCTCTGGAGGATGGCGGGCTGACTGGGCCGATGACGTCCATACCCCAGGCTTCAAAAGATCAAGATATCGCCGTCGGGTGTAAAAACTCCGAAGGTTGATGAATGAAATCGACGTGGAACTGACAAGCCCTACACTTTTTTACATATTCAACAGCATCTGCTATCATCATGGGCCAATAATAACCCATTCGTCTGAGACGATCTTTTAATTTGGAGCCTGGTTGATGTGCACCACAAATTCTATCGTGAGCCTCACGGAGTGCATGTTTCACGCCCCAGAACCAGAATACTGGAGAGCGGGGGCAGACATAGCCAGCTACGTATATGAAATGGAATCCATCTCGCTATACGGTCACGGCTGTCTAGATACATGAGGGTTTACTACAAGCCAATAGTCTCCTATGGTCATGAACAAGCCTAGTATCTCAATCACAAGCAAGTAAGTAAAGTCACAAGATGTATGATCATTAAATATACAATAATAAGGCGTCCTAAATATTACATATTCAGCTGATCATGAAGCTAGTCGTTACAAAATATTAGGACTAGCAAGAGTTTAGTCATACATGATCAACCCTAGGATCTGTCAATCATGTTACAGCCCGTAGGCAGACAGTAAGTAAGTGCCATCGAGCTAAACAGGTGCTCGTCGGCTAAACGCCTCAAAAGAATATTTTTTATAATAGAGTGGAAGAGCCAAAAATAACCCACTCGTTGCCCTGGTTACGTCTGGTCGCCACCATCGGGATAGAAAGTCGGTAGATCCTCTGGAGCTGCTCCGAAATCTGGCCATACAAAACCAGCTGGGTCAGACCCCAGAAAGAGCAAGTGCCACAAAGGAAGCTTCACTTATGAACTAAAACCAGCAATTAGCACAAAAGATAATAGGGTAGTAAATAAGACATGAGTTAAGAAAAAAAGGCATCACAGGGTGATATACGATGAGATAACCATGGAACTATTCAGATAGACAGGTTACAACCCGTAAACCAAACAAGGATCGGGGTTGTAACCCTTCGTCTGAACCGAACTTGGAATTCTCACCATTTATCGGTAAAATAAATACAGGCATTCAGGTCATACAGTAATCTGGAACAGAATCAGGACAAGACTAGACTGGTTAGACTCCATCCAATCATTTCACGGCCAAGCAAGAATTACGGCTTAATACTTTAACTAACTAGGGTTATCACAGGCCTAGTTACTAGCAAGATGCAGTGAGATTACTCCACAGCCACAAGCCCTGCAGACCATCCAGGTTACCCAGGTCGAAAGATTAGGGTTGAATTCAGGTGGGTACATCGTCCAGGAAACGAATGTACCCTTAGGTAGCTTGAAGGGTGCAACACATGACAGTGTGCTAGAAATGTGCCCTACTCGACAGCAGGCTACAGATCCCAGGAGCGCCGAGGTAACGGGATTGCCTGTAGCTGGGAGATCTCTTTATGACTAATGTATTAATCGAGTTATTAGCCTTAGTCCATTTCAGTAGGTACTCCTGACCGTGGTACTCAGGAGTCCCCTCCTAGACATGATACAAGACAGGACTGGATTATTTGTACAAGCCCAATCGCCCACGGTGTCCAGGTCATTTATACAGGTCATGTCATGTTAGGTAGCCGTCGCAACAGCTTATCAAGATATATCACGTCAGGTTATCATGTCAAGTTATCATGTCAAGTATACTGGTCAAGAGTGCACCACGACGGGCCACTATCAGGTCATGTCATGTTCACTTGTCAGGAGTGCACCACGACGGGTCACTTTCGTGTTCAGGTACATGTGCAAGGCAGTATAGTGCAATCATTCAATCAGGAGACCCAATTTGATCTGGGGTTTCAGGACATAAATTAACAGTAACAATCAAGTAATATTAATAACTAATCATTAAAGCAAGTACTGGGAGGGGCCATGAGGCTCAGGGTTCAAAGCCCATGCGGTTCAGGGAGAAGGAGACATATGCGGCTGAAGGGGGAAGGGTTCCTGCGGCTGAGAACAAGTGGGTTTATGCGTCTAGAATGCAAGGGCCTCATGCGGTTTACTGGGTTCAGCCCTTATGCGGCTCTGGGAGGTTCGGATTCATGCGGCTCAAGGTGGCGGAGGCACATGCGGCCAGGATAATTCAGGAGCTTATGCGGTCAGAGGGAATACAAGTTATATGCGGCTATAAGTGGACCAAGTTCATGCGGCTCGGATTATGCCGAGACCTATGCGGCTAGAAGAGTGGCATATGCGGTTAGCGGGGCCATGCACCTATGCGACTGAACTCAAGTGGGGGCTCATGCGGCCAGGAAGGGAGAGGGCGCATGCGGCTAAAAGGGTAGCGTCTCATGCGGCTCGAGAAGTGCAGAGTATTATGCGGCTGGGGGTTGAGCGAGTTATGCGGCTAGATGTGTTCGGCCCCCAAGCGGCTCAAGTACTTCCAGTCATGCGGCTGAAGAGAACGCTTGCCGCGTGAAATATTCATGCGGTCAAGTCAAGCAAAGTTCATCTTCTCCGAAATTCCGAGAAGAAGAATACCAAGAGAGCCAAGTTCTCAAGCTCCATAACTCCATCATCCGGAGCCCAAATCCGAACTTCCATAGGTCAAAACGGGGCAGAACAAGTTTCTCTACAACATGAAACCATCAAAACTCAGAAATAATAAGATTAAGTAGATCAAAACTCATGAATTCCGAAAATAAAATAAACTTAGATCTACAAGAATCTAGCCATGGAAAGTGGAAACGCCAAGTATTAAAGTAAGTTAAAGTGCTGTAAGGAAGAGAATGAAGCAATAAAATTGGAGTTCCTCCATGAAGCAAGTTGCACTTGCCTAGACCTCTCTCTCCCTCTATCTGGTAGGTGAAGAAGTAATGGAGGAAAGAAGAAGAGTAATGAAGAGAGAGAAGGAAGTGGGGGTTAATAAATGGTAGTAGTAGTGGTAGGTAGGGGGTTCACCCTTGGTTCATAAGGGACTAAAGCAAACCGAGCCAAGCCCAACCAAAACCAAGAAATAAACCAAGCCATGAAGAAAACTAAGCAAGGAATCATGCAATACAAGATAAAATACGCACACATATTCCAAAAATACGTAATACGAATCACAGGCATTACAACTCTGCCCACCTTAAAAGAATTCCGTCCTCGGAATTTAAGAGGCTAGAGAGACGAGGACAAGCTATATTAATCACATGCAAGCTATAACTAGGCAGGCAATCACTCATTCAAGCAAGGAATTGAAGGCATGAGGCATAAGGAAGATATTATACCTCACGAGTCAAAAAAGTCGGGATATCGCGATCGGATATCCTCCTCATGCTCCCACGTTGACTCACCCAAAGAGTGATGACCCCAAGCAACTCGGACTAACTTGATAGTCTTGTTCTTGAGTGTCTTCTCTTTCCGGTCCAATATAGACACGGGCCTCTCCTCATACGAAAGGTTGGTACCAACAATCAATTCTGAATGATCTAGGATGTGGCTCGGGTCCGGAATATACCGTCGTAATTGGGATACATGGAACACGTCATGTACCTCGCTTAGCGACGACAGAAGAGCGAGACGATAGGACACATCTTCTACTCGCTCCAGAATGTCAAATGGCCCTATATACCTAGGACTAAGCTTTCCCTGTACGCCGAAACGAATGACGCTACGGTTAGGCAAAATCCTCAGGAATACATGGTCACCGACAGAAAACTCGAGAGGGCGTCGATGAGAATCGGCCCAATGGCGCTGGCGATCTTGGGCAACTCGAAGATGATCTCGGACTCTTCTGATTACTTCAACTGTCTGAGCGATCATTTCTGGACCAAGCATCTGCCTCTCTCCGACATCATCCCATGCTAACGGGGATCGACACTTCCTGCCATACAGTGCCTCGAACGGTGCCATCTGGATACTGGCCTGGAAACTGTTATTGTACGAGAACTCCACCAGGTGCTGGTGATCTTCCCACGAACCATCGAAGTCAAGTGTACAAGATCTCAACATGTCTTCAAGAGTCTGGATTGTACGCTCTGACTGACCATCTGTCTGCGGATGATATGCTAAACTGAACTGGAGATGAGTTTCCAAACTCTCCTGCAAGCTACGCCAAAAGTACGACGTGAATCTGGAATCTCGGTCAAAGGTGATACTAACTGGCACTCCATACAACCTGACAATCTGCCTGAGGTACATCTCTTCTAACTGAGCTATCGACTGACCAACTCTGAACGGGAGGAAGTGAGCTACCTTCTGAGCCGATCAACTATTACCCAAATAGCATCTCGACCAGCTGGGGATCTAGGCAATCTGGTCACAAAATCTATGGTAACATGTTTCCATTTCCATTCTGGGATCGGCAAGGGCTGAAGAAGTCCAGCCGGCCTCTGATGTTCAGCTTTAACTTGTTGACAAACCAAACACCGAGAGACAAACCGGGCTATCTCCCGCTTCGTGCCATTCCACCAAAAGTGCTGCCGGATATCACGGTACATCTTTGTACCGCCCGGATGAATGGAATATTGAGAACTGTGAGCCTCTGTCATGATTTTCTGTCTGATATCTCTACTGGGTACACAAAGACGCTTACCATGTCGAAGTGTACCATCCTCATGAATGCATAACTCGGGTCGCCGGCCTGCCTCACACTCTGCTCTGAGTTGCTGAAGCTTGGAATCTGCTGACTGCGCCATCCGGATCCTCTCGACTATAGTAGACTGAACTTGCATACTGTCTATCAATTCTATACTGGAAGGGAGAACAACTTCAATACCCATCTTCTGAAGTTCTACTAACAGCTCTGGTTGCGCTGTTAGAAAATAAACTCTGGCACTCCTGCTTAATGCATCTGCAACGACATTGGCCTTTCCGGGATGATACTGCAAGTTGACATCATAATCCACAAGAAGCTCCAGCCACCTCCTCTGACGCATGTTAGGATCCTTCTGGGTGAAAACATACTTCAGGCTCCTATGGTCGGTGAAAATCTCCACCCTATCTTCGTACAAGTAGTGCCTCCACAACTTAAGTGCAAACACTACTGCTGCTAGCTCCAAGTCATGGTTGGGTAATTCCTCTCATGATCACGAAGTTGTCGTGAAGCATAAGCTATTACCTTCCCATGCTACATCAGAACACATCCTAAACCTCGGCCTGAAGCATCACAATACACTGAGAATCCTCCGATTCCATCTGGAAGCGCAAGAATAGGAGCCGTCATCAAGCCTCGCTTCAACTTCTCAAAAGAATCCTGGCACTCTGCTGTCCAAGCAAACTGCACCTCCTTGCGGGTCAATTGGGTCAATGGCGCTGAAATCCGAGCAAAATCTGAAACAAACCGCCGGTAGTAGCCGGCCAATCCAAGAAAACTGTAAACTTCTACAACGGTGCTGGGCACCGGCCATGACTCAATAGCCACAATCTTCTGGGGATCCACTTCTACTCCTCCTCTGGTGATGATGTGACCCAAGTACGAAATGCGATCGAGCCAGAACTCGCATTTACTGAACTTGGCATACAACTGGTGCTCCCTGAGAATCTGAAGAACCACACGGAGATGCTGCTCATGCTCCGCCTCACTCTTGCTGTAGACCAGGATGTCATCCAAGAACACAATCATAAACTGATCCAAGTAGGACATGAAAATACGATTCATGCGATCTATGAATACAGCCGGCGCATTGGTTGCTCCAAAGGACATAACAAAGAACTCCCAATGCCCATACCTCGATCTAAAAGCTGTCTTCGGAATGTCCTGCTCTCTGACTCTGATCTGATGATATCCTGAGTGCAAGTCGATCTTCGAAAATACTGCTGCCCCTTTGAGTTGATCAAACAAGTCATCTATCCTCGGAAGAGGGTATCTGTTCTTGATTGTCACTGAGTTCAAGGTACGAAAATCAACACATAACCTGGACGTACCATCCTTCTTTTTCACAAGAAGCATCGGGGCTCCCCAGGGTGATCCACTAGCACGAATGAATCCCTTGGTTCGAAGTTCTTCAATCATCTTGTACAATATCTCCAACTCTGAAGGCGCCATCCTGTAGACTCTCTCTGATACTGGGGCTATTCCGGGAATCAAGTCGATGGTGAACTCGATCTCCCGCTCTGACGGCATACTTGGAAGCTCTTCTGGGAAAACATCTAGAAACTCTTCGACTATCCGCGGCAACTGCACTGCTGCTACTGCCATCCGCAACACTGAAGGAGAAGGCTCAACCTCGCATCGGGAAAAGGAAAACTCTGGCTCGCCTGGAATGCTAAAAACAACCCTACCAATATGGCAGTCTATTCTAGCATACTGGTTCCTCAACCAATCCATCCCTAGGACCACATCATAATCGGCCATCGAAAACTCTATCAATCTAGTAGGAAATTCCTTACCGCTAACTACGATCCGACACGAGGAAAAAACCCTATAGACTCCCACAAGTCCGTTACCAGTAAGTATATTGAGCCTTACTGATAATGACTCGGGCTCCAATCCTATCCGTGTCACGAATCGTGCAGACATAAAAGAATGTGATGCACCAGAATCAAATAAAGCTGAAGCTGGAAAGGAGTTAACGAGAATAGTACCTGCCACTACCTTTTCTGGTGCCAATCATTCCTCCACGGTCATCACCATAGCATGACCATGCCCTCGGGGTGCTGGTCCCCTCTGCTGAAATCCTCGCTGCCTATTCTGACTCAAGGCTTTGGCCTGAGTATGCTGCTGGGGGTTCTGCTGCTGGAATACCTGGGACTGAGGCGGCAAGGGCCTCGGCAATGGATACTGCTGCTGCTGGACCAGAGCTGGTCCTCTCACCGAAGAGCAAGAAAGGTTGGACGATGATGAACCACCCCTATTCGGGCAGGATCCAACCCTATGGTCTGCTGCTCCACAAGCCAGACACAATCCCTGTGCCCTGTGGCACTCTGCCACTACATGGCCTGGCTTTCCACAATGAGAACATCCTATTACGGAAGTCTGCTTCTGCTTCTGCTGCTGCTGCTGAGGGTACGTCGGGGCCGAATGCTGAACCAACGTCACTGAGGCCGCCCGCCTCAGAGCTCCAATAGTCAAAGCCCTGGCTGCCGGGGCTGTGGCTGATGACTGATTCATCTGGCCGTGGGATCTCTTCCGACCTCCGGCCCTATCCACAATCCTCTGGGAGGTATACTCATGCCTTCTAGCTGCTCTCAAGACTGCATCAAAAGTCTGATGCTCAAGCTGCTCAACTGCCAATAGAATCTTCAGGTGAAGCCCCTGCTGAAATCGCTGGGCTCTATCAAACTCGGTTGCCACCAAAATGGGAGCAAACCGACTAAGCCTGGAGAACTCGACCGCATATCCATCGACCGTCCTGTCCATCTGCTTCAGATTGGTGAACCTCATCTGTAGATCATATCGAGCTACAGCATCAAAATACTTGGTCTGGAATCTCTTTTTGAATACTGCCCAAGCAATGGGTGCTGCTAATCCAACGGCCTGAGCCGCCCACCAGCTGTGGATAAGATCTAATAACTGCAAGCGCACCACGGCTACCTTCTCATTCTCTGGGGTCCTGGCGGCTTCTAGAATCACTTCAGTATCCTGAAGCCAGGCATCTGCTGCGATAGCATCTTCACTACCGTCAAAGAATGGAGGGTTCAAGCGCTTGAAGCTGTTGGCCGCGCTGTTACCCTGATGACCTTCTCTGGTCAAAGCATCCGTCACGGCCTGGTGCAAGACATCTCTATGATGATCTTGGGAAGCTATCAAGGTCCTGACGAGTCCTACCAAAGTGCCATCATGAGGCTCTGCAGGCTGAACTGGCTGGACTGGTGGTTCTCCGCCAGAAGGCACGACTTTGGAGGCTACTCCGGAATGCTGGGCTTGATCCCCGGGTTGCTGCTGATCCACGGGAAGTGCTCCGTCTTGCTGACCGACAGGTCCAGAAATGATGTCGCTGAAGAAGATGACATAGGGAACAATAAGGAAGGACCAGGACAGATCAACGATACAAGCATATGATCAGGACAAGAATCCAGGGATTCAGAAGATACGAGCAGAGATCAAGGGTGAATACTGATTGAGACATCTATTCGATAAACCCTCACATATCTTGATTTACAAGACCTGCATGGGCCACCACTTAAACCATGTCATGCCTCAGAACCAGAATACTAGAGAGAGAGGGCAGACATAGCCAGCTACGTATATGAAATAGTATCCATCTCGCTATACGGTCACGGCTGTCTAGATACATGAGGGTTTACTACAAGCCAACAGTCTGCTATGGTCATGAACAAGCCTAGTGTCTCAATCACAAGCAAGTAAGTAAAGTCACAAGGTGTATGATCATTAAATATACAATAATAAGGCGTCCCAAATATTACATATTCAGCTGATCATGAAGCTAGTCGTTACAAAATGTTAGGACTAGCAAGAGTTTAGTCAGACATGATCAACCCTAGGATCTGTCAATCATGTTACAGCCCGTAGGCAGACAGTAAGTAAGTACCATCGAGCTAAACATGTGTTCGTTGGCTAAACGCCTCAAAAGAATATTTTTTACAATAGAGTGGGAGAGCCAAAAATAACCCACTCGTTGTCCTGGTTACGTCTGGTCGCCACCATCGGGCTGGAAAGTCGGTAGATCCTCTGGAGCTGCTCCGAAATCTGGCCATACAAAACCAGCTGGGTCAGACCCCAGAAAGAGTAAGTGCCAAAAAAGAAGCTTCACGTAGGAACTAAAACCAGCAATTAGCACAAAAGATAATAGGGTAGTAAATAAGACAGGAGTTAAGAAAAAAGGCATCACAGGGTGATATACGATGAGATAACCATAGAACTATTCAGATAGCCAGGTTACAACCCGTAAACCAAATAAGGACCGGGGTTGTAACCCTTCGTCTGAACCGAACTTGGAATTCTCACCATTTATTGGTAAAATAAATACAGGCATTCAGGTTATACAGTAATCTGGAACAGAATCAGGACAAGACTAGACTGGTTAGACTCCATCCAATCATTTCACGGTCAAGCAAGAATTATGGCTTAATACTTTAATTAACTAGGATTATCACAGGCCTAGTTACTAGCAAGATGCAGTGAGATTACTCCACAACCACAAGCCCTGCAGACCATCCAGGTTACCCAGGTCGAAAGATTAGGGTTGAATTCAGGTGGGTACATCGTCCAGGAAACGAATGTATCCTTAGGTAGCTTAAAGGGTGCAACACATGACAGTGTGCTGGAAATGTGCCCTACTCGACGGCAGGCTACAGATCCCAGGAGCGCCCAGGTAACGGGATTGCCTGTAGCTGGGAGATCTCTTTATGACTAATGTATTAATCTAGTTATTAGCCTTAGTCCATTTCAGTTGGTACTCCTGACCGTGGTACTCAGGAGTCCCCTCCTAGACATGATGTAAGACAGGACTAGATTATTTGTACAAACACAATCATCCACGGTGTCCAGTTCATTTATACAGGTTATATCATGTTAGGTAGCCGTCGCAACAGCTTATCAAGATATATTACGTCAGGTTATCATGTCAAGTTATCATGTCAAGTATACTGGTCAAGAGTGCGCCACGACGGGCCACTATCAGGTCATATCATGTTCACTTATCAGGAGTGCACCACGACGGGTCACTTTCGTATTCAGGTACATGTGCAAGGCAGTATAGTGCAATCATTCAATCAGGAGACCCAATTTGATCTGGGGTTTCAGGACATAAATTAACAGTAACAATCAAGTAATATTAATAACTAATCATTAAAGCATGTACAGGGAGGGGCCATGCGGCTCAGGGTTCAAAGCTCATGCGGTTCAGGGAGAAGAAGACATATGCGACCGAAGGGGGAAGGGTTCCTGCGGCTGAGAACAAGTGGGTTTATGCGGCTAGAACGCAAGGGCCTCATGCGGTTTACTGGGTTCAGCCCTTTTGCGGCTCTGGGAGGTTCGGATTCAAGCGGCTCAAGGTGGCGGAGGCACATACGGCCAAGATAATTCAGGAGCTTATGCGGTCAGAGGGAATACAAGTTATATGCGGCTATAAGTGGACCAAGTTCATGCGGCTCGGATTATGCCGAGACCTATGCGGCTGAAAGAGTAGCATATGCGGTTAGCGGGGCCATGCGCCTATGCGGCTGAACTCAAGTGGGGGCTCATGCGTCCAGAAAAGGGGAGGGCGCATACGGCTTAGAGGGTAGCGTCTCATGCGGCTCGAGAAGTGCAGAGTATTATGCGGCTGGGGGTTGAGCGAGTTATGCGGCTAGATGAATTCGGCCCTCAAGCGGCTCAAGTACTTCCAGTCATGCGGCTGAAGAGAACGCTTGCCGTATGAAATATTCATACGGTCAAGTCAAGCACAGTTCATCTTCTCCGAAATTTCGAGAAGAAGAACACCAAGAGAGCCAAGTTCTCAAGCTCCATAACTCCATCATCCGGAGCCCAAATCCGAACTTCCATAGGTCAAAACGGGGCAGAATAAGATTCTCTACAACATAAAACCATCAAAACTCAGAAATAACAAGATTAAGTAGATCAAAACTCAAGAATTCCGAAAATAAAATAAATTTAGATCTACAAGAATCTAGCCATGGAAAGTGGAAACGCTAAGTATTAAAGTAAGTTAAAGTGCTGTAAGGAAGAGAATGAAGCAATAAAATTGGAGTTCCTCCATGAAGCAAGTTGTACTTGCCTAGACCTCTCTCTCCCTCTCTCTGGTAGGTGAAGAAGTAATGGAGAAAAGAAGAAGAGTAATAAAGAGAGAGAAGGAAGTAGGGGTTAATAAATGGTAGTGGTGGTAGGTAGGGGGTTCACCCTTGGTTCATAAGGGACCAAAGCAAACCGAGCCAAGCCCAACCAAAACCAAGAAATAAACAAAGCCATGAAGAAAACTAATCAAGGAATCATGCAATACAAGATAAAATATGCACACATATTCTAAAAATACGTAATACGAACCACAGGCATTACAGCATGTTTGGCTTCTGTGTCTGATAAACATCGTAACAGTAGCCCATCGTAAGAACGTCGGTTCAGCATTTTGGTAGCTGTATTATAGTAAAATCTGAGGGACGTCTTTGGATAGATACTGCTTCCTTTGGGTCCTCAGGAAGGATTCCGTAGACGGTGTAGTCTATGAAAGGAAATCTCCAGTCTTTGACGTCGATGTTTATTTATGTTGCTTAACTGTGATGAATATACAAGGCATCTTTTGCACAAAATAACTCTCGACTAGACGCTGTGATCGAACCTGAGTATTGATAGGGATGGTCAAGGAAGCAGCTAGACCAGCTAGAGCATCTGCTTCTATATTCTGTAATCGAGGCACGTGCTCGACGAAGAATCCAGCGAAGGTAGAAGCCAATTCGATCGTTGCTTTATGATATGGGATGAGATCTTTATGACAAACTTCATAATCCCCTCGGACCTGACTAACTATTAGCTTAGAATCGTCATAAGCTTCTAGACAGTCAACTCTCAGTTATTTTGCCAATTGAAAGCCGATCAGTAGGGCGTTATATTCGGCCACGTTGTTAGTGCAAGGTTCCACGAGAGAATATGCACGGTGTATAACTAGATGGTCGGGTGACATAAGCATGATGCATACTCCGGCCATAATATTTTCTTTAGGTCTTGTTCTTGACGCAACATCAAAGAACATTCGCCAAATGGGGATTTCCTCAGTTACGATGTTAGAGTCAACCACTTCTTTCGGGATTTCATCGTATAGTTTGGAAGATTCTGGCACCGACTGAGCTGCTGAGAAATCAGCTAATGTTTGGCCTTTTACTGCCTTCTGAGGGACGAACAACATATCTATGGAGTCAACAGCATTGCCCATGTAGCTAAAAGGAATTAAGAGAACCCAATTTAGTCATGAGTATTCTGAGAGGATTGACTCTAGATATGATGTGAATAGTCTGTCCAGACACATAATGACGTGTCTTCTGGATAGCAAATACCAGTGCGAGATATTACTTTTCCATATGTGTGTATCTGTGCTCGACACCAACCATCGTGCGGCTGAGGTAGTGGATTGCCTGTTCATGACCGCCTTCATTCTTCTGATCTAATAGGGCGCCAAGGGAATGATCCATAGCACGAACATATAACAAGAAAGGCTTTCCAACTATCAGAGCCACCAACACTGGAGGACTTGTGAGACACTTCTTGATGTCGTCAAATACGCGTTGATATTGTTCAATCCAGACGAAAGATACTCCTTTCTTCATAAGTTGAGTAAACGGTTGACACCTTCCAGAAAGATTTGAAATGAATCATCTAATGTAGGCTAACCTTCCTTGAAGTCCACATAGCTCTTTGAGATTTCTTGGAGGATGCATATCGAGGATAGCTTTCACTTTCTCTGGATCAAGATGTATACCCTTTGAAGTGATAACAAAACCAAGAAACTTGCCACTGGAGACTCCTAGAAAAGACTTGGTTGGATTCATCTTGAGTTGGTGTCCACGCATTATTTCGAACACCGTTCTCAAATCTTGGAGGTGGTTGCCCTTGAGACGACTTTTAACTACGATATAATCTACGTAGCATTCCACTATTTTGTGCCAATGATCGTAAAAAATTGTGTTCATAGCTCACTGGTATGTCGCACCTGCATTTTTCAATCCGAAAGGCATCACCGTATAGCAGTATACCCCCAACGGTATTTGAAAAGATATGTGTTTCTCTTTATCGGAGAACATCTTGATCTGGTTGTAGCCCGAAAACCCATCCATAAAGGACATCCGCTCGAAGCCACAAGTATTGTCGATCATTACGTTGGTGATCGGTAGTGGGAAGTCATCTTTTGGGCATGCAGAGTTCAAATTACGTTATTCGATACAAACTCGAACTTTATCGTTCTTTTTCATGATCGGAACAATATTAGCGACCCAGTGAGGGTGTTGTTCTTCGCGAATGAACCCACTTGAGATAAGCTTTTTGACTTCAATTTCGATGGCCTCCATGATATCTGGTCGGAATCGTCGTTGCTACTGCTTCATTGGCTTAGCTTTAGACGAGATATTTAGGTGGTACATAGCAACTTTAGGATCTAAACCTGGCATGTCTTCATAACTCCATACAAAGACGTCAATATATTCTCTTATATGCTGTATAAGAGATTGTCGTTCTTCGCCAGACAGATTTTTGCTGATAAAGATTGGTTTAAGAGATGATTCATCTCCTAAATTAACTTGGACGACTTCATCTTCAGTAGGTGGTTCATATTGTTCGAAACGTAACTCCCATCTGGTGTCCATCTTTTGAGCCCATTGTTCGAGCTCGATTGATTGGACTTCATCTGCAATTTGGTCAACTGACACTATATTGACAAACAAAGTTGCTTTGAACATGTCTCCAATGCTGGAGTCTGAATCCTAGAGGCAGGAATCAGAAGAATGAAAACAATGATCCACTTCGATGTCTGATCCTTCAGGAGTTGTTAGAGGAGTAACATAATCCAAACCAACACCATTTCGTTGATAATAGTTCTCGGGTTTGCCGGAAGGAGCAAAGTGACCTATTGGCAATCGTGGCCCTTGACCGTAGTTTAGTCCCTGGTCACTTTTTATATCATATCCGATGTTCTGGATGATATTCTTGGCCTGCCAACTATATCGGTAAAGTTACATTTTTTCTGAATCATAGTCGGCTTTGGTGTTGTAATTGGGAGTAAAATCTAGAACGAACTTTCTTTCGCCAATTATTTGACCGAAGATGATCAATTCTTCATCCTTCTTTCTAGCTGGAACGATGAAGTAGTGGATGTCTTTTGACTAGACTTTTTTTTGCAGACGAGGCGTCGTGACCGGCATGCAGAGATATGATCATATGCCATGCTCTAGGGCGTATAATGTATCTATGTACTGGTTTACAGATTGGTAGACATCAGAGTAATTCAAAGATAATCCTTTACTCAGAAAATATGCAAGTTCTTCTTCAGGGATAACATCATCCACTGAAGGTACATTATTTTGAGTATTAATATACTCATTGAGGGGATCATTGTCCGAAACATGAGCTATAGACTTAGTCAAGTTCACCATGTAGGGTAACTCATCAGGATTGGGAGGACGAACTTCAGCAGGTTCCACCCGAGTCATTTTGCGGAGAGTGATGGTCAATGGTTTGACAATATCAGGATTCTTCTTTTTGACCTGGATTGTGAAAGGCTTGGAGTATATTTTGGAGTAGTACGTCCTTTGACTCGGATAACCAGGGGATCGTCACTGGCAGATGAATTAACTTCAGCTTTATCGTCAGCTTCGTTGCCGTCATCCTTGGAAGGCTGAGAATTATAAAGTACTGAATCTCCATAGTAGGCTTCAATACCCTTTAAAGGATCAACATCGGCAAACTCCGTATTCACGATGCCATCACCGTTGACGTACTTAAAGCACTGGTGAAGGGTAGAAGGAAGGATTATGTTATCGTGTATCCACGGACGTCCTAACAAGACATTATAGAACATATTGGCATCGATTACATAGCAAGCAACCTCTGTTCAGAGATCACCAATCTGGCACCGAAGATGGATCTTGCCCAGCGGATGACTTCTTTCAGCATTGAAAGCCATGATAGTTGTATTGGTTGCAGACAGCTTATGCAAAAGGATCCCTAGAATCTGGAGTAAACTTCTAGGGATGATGTTGAGGGAGGAACCTGGATCGATATGCATCCGATCCACCTTAATCTTCCCGATATATCCTGTATAGTATAGAGGTCTATCATGACGATTGTTTTTGAGTAGCTTGTCCTCTTGTAAAAAGGTGATGTTGGGCACCACCTCCATAGTGCTATGGCAGTGAGGACAAGACACTGGATCTTCAGTAGGGGCTTTGACTTCAGCGAGATAAGAGTCGGTATATAGTAATGTCTCACTTAAAGCTTTACGCGTCTCTTTGGAGAGCCGCAGTAAATCGAACAAAGATAATCTGGTAGGTGTATTGGCCAGTTGTGCCAGTATGTCAAAGTTGTAAGGCCGATCCATGCCTTCGGGAGTTGGTGCCTTCAGAGACTTGTCAAATCGCGTCTCCTTCTGCTTAGCTTTGGCGATAGTTGAGGACTTAGACGGACCAGCTTCTGAACTTGTGGGGGTAGCAGGAGCTTGAGAAGGAACTACGTCTTCTTATGCGGGGTCATAAGTCCGTAGGTAAGTCTTCCCGGATCGCGTCTCGCCAGATAGAACTTCGTAAATGGGAGAAGACACCATATGGCATGACTTGTATTTCTTGCCCCTCTTTGTTTTGGAAGGCACCCCTGTTACGATTCGCACCCGCTTTCAGGGATACGAATACGTGTCTAAGCCAGCCTATACCGCAGTGTCGGTGGTAGAACGCTGTATAGCCACAATGCTCAAAATCACAGATAATGCTCATTCACAAAAATAATTTAATTTACAATATTCACAAGTTTTACATTTTATAGAAAAATATAAACTCTTACAAATATTGAAATGATCACAACTCATCCATCTAGCTAATCTCTAAGTTTTTGTCTGCAAGTACACCCGTATCTCCCAAGGCTAAGTGAATCCACGGTTAACCTAAAAAATATTGGTTTCTAGTCAGGAATGAAATGAGTACAATTCATTGAATGCAGTTTCAATATATAAAAATGACTATACAACAGAGATTAGCCTTTAAATATATGATTTAAAAAATTAAACATAGAAAACAAAATAAAACTAAACAAAGAAAAATAGTAAATAAATGCAAAGACAATACTCACCGACTGACTGAAGTACCTTTGATATGTGATCGGTCTCGGGACAATTACACGACACTGTCTACAATATCTACACGGTATAATGTACACGGTCTACACTGTATAAAGCAATAATGAAACACTGTCTACACTGTATAAAGTAATAATGAAATACTGTCTACACTGTATAAAGCAATAATAAATCATGGTCTACACGGTATATACTATATAAGGTCAGATCACACATCCTTGGTACTTCACCTCCCCGACACGACAAAATATAACAACATAAAAGACAAAAATCACATATCTATTGAATAACAATGAGGTATAGTAAAGCTCAATATCGAAAACAAATAATAAACTGTACTCGCCTGTGGTCCTTTGCTGGTGAAACCGATAATCCAAACCACTCAGTATGCCACAATAGTTAAAACTCATACAACAATCTCCGGATGCTGAAATAGACATTACCAATGTTATCAGAATAGTCAAATTGGCTAGAATTGCCTGTCCTTAAGTCCAATTTTGAACACAGGAACAAAACGATAATTTTGGGTCAAAATGGTGTCCACCGTTGGACCCGCTTTGCACCGAAAAGTGTGCCAGAGTCAATGGTCTCTAAAGTTATCAAACTGTATGTTTATGGATTTGTTTTGTTGATACGAACCCAATCATATGTCCAAAGTTGGATTCCGGCAGGCCGTGCACAAAATTGCCCGTTGAGTCGGATCGTGGGGCCTGCAAAACGGCGATCCGATCAACTGTCTCAAAATCGGACCAAACTTGACATATAGGACCAAAAAAATGATATGGTCCTGTTGGCGCATGTTTTGTCTCGATCTGACGAACGTGCACAAAGTAATTAAGAAATTTGCACAGAGGCCGATACGGTGAATTTCGACGGATACGCATCAAATACGTCGCGCACACGCAACCAATTTGAATTTCGTCATAGCCCACACATCCACGAACCTATTACGCACGTTTTGATGCTTTCGGTTCACGATCACGTCGCCCGGATTGGCGGGACGCACGTCGCATCGAAGGATTTTATTATTTTTTAAAACATTTGTTTCCTAATCTTTGAAATCCGATTTCTCGACATATAGTCGATGAAATCAAATTCCGTAAGTTGGGTTGCAGAGCCCTATAGGTTGTCCTGTACTGTCTTTAATTAGTTCTTGAAATATCCTAATGGTTTATCCAAAATCTACCTTCCAAAACAAGGTTTGAGACTAATGTTTTATCCTGTTTCCAAACAGGTTTTTCGGCAACTTTGGGCTTGATTTACGGCACATAAGGTGGAACTTAAATCGAAATAATTGAAGGGATTAGGAGGGAGTCATGTTGTGAACATACCAGATCGAACGGTTCGCAAAATGACCAACCGGAGGCGACGAACCGTTGCCTCGAAGTTAGCCAGGATGTTGTGCTGCTGCTGTTGATGTGCGCGTGCGACCAGGGTTCGGGCGGCAGTTCCCGGCCGCGTGTGGTGGCAGCGCCGGCGGCGAGCGGCCGCCCAGATGCTCAGGGGGTCGCGGGTTAGGGTTTAGGTTTTGTCGCGGCTTCTTTTTGTTCTCTCGGTATCGCTTATCCCAATTTATATATACGTATACATGTACGCAGATTAGCAACTGCGCAGGTTGGGTTGATCGGCCTGGGATGGTTTGGGGAGGGTGTTATTAGTTTTCAATTCTTTTTTTTATATATATATTAACCTATGTTGATATATCTATATTTATATATATTTATACATGGATATTTATATTTATCACAAAAATCCATTGATAAATACTTGTACTAAATAAAAGGATACAATATACTCTCTTAAAATTATCTAAAATATTTAATATATCTTTAACAATATATAAATCGTATTACATATAAAAAACTCTATAAATCAGTTTATATTAAGCCAATACTAACTAATGATTCTATTTAATGTCACAACAAACATAAATAATAATAATAGAGTCTGGATGACAACTAAAAATAATTAATGGTAAATATAGTAAATTCGGGTGGGCCTGTCATGCTATCATATACATTGGTCTACAGAAACAGTCCTATAAATAATCTAAGATACTATATCAATATTAATATTATTCATATATACAATTATTTTGGGAACCATTTATTTATCCCATTTAAAGTAAGGTAGAGGTATACCTCCCAAATTACGTCAACATGGACGTCTCGGGACGCACTGTCCGACTACATGGACTTGGGCTTGGTTCGGACTGAAATGGCACAACCGGTTCTTCTGCAAGTCAATAACTCTTAATAACAAATAATTAAATTATTTATAGGAGTCAAGTCGCAACTTGGCCTAGTTTTTCTAGTTAGGACATCTCTATGGCTCGACCTTCCTTATCAGGGCTAATATACTAGTCAAAGCACGCCCTTACACTATCTGTGCCACGATTTCTAGTCACCTTGTCCTCCAAAACTCCACCATGGCTAAAGTCATCTACCGTAATAATTAACTAAGTATTTATTTATAAAAAAAAATCTAAAAATCCCCATTTAATTTAAATAAATAAATAAAAATATATTATCAAAATTCTGGGAAGAGGGGTTACAAATCTACCCCCCTTTAAAATAATTTTGTCATCGAAATTCTAATTCATAACTATTCCTTAAATTCAAAAAGGAAATCTACTATTACCTTAATCTCCTTAAATTTTAATTTTTCGAAAATAGTTTATATCCTCCTCCTAGCCATTTTGTAACTACGAAATCCCGATGACTTCTACCCACCTTTGGTTACACTACTCTCTTAATTCTCATGTCTCTAAAACTTTATAATCTTCCAGCTAATTGCTAAGATTTCTTGTAGCTCTCCTTTCCAAAATTTTTTGAAATTTTTATTTATTTTTATTTGATTAGTTTACATTTAATTTTCTATGATCATAGGAGTTGTGACTATGCCCACAAGTGATTTATGACCATCTTGTGGTCACATGATCTTTAGATAGCTTATATATGTATTATTTAGCTATTTTATATTTTTCTATAATTTTTGGATATTTTTAGGTATTTAATATTTAAGGTTTTATTATTTTTAAGGACTTTCAAGATTTACTGTAAGGTCATACGGGGGTATTTCTGGACCAAATATTATTATTTGGGCTCTAAATGACTAAAAATATTTTCTAGAATATTTTAGAATTTTTTTAGACTTTTTAGAATTTTTGGGAATTTTTATACAATTAAAACCTATAGAAATTATATTTTATTGGCTTTAGAAATTTACTGTGAGGTCATACGATGATATTTTGTGTTAAAATATTTTATTTAGATTCTAGACACTTAAAATATTTTCTAGAATTTTTTAGAATTTTTCTTGATTTTTGTAATTTATTTTGATTTTTTTGGACTTAAAATAATTTTTAAATGATTTTCTAAAATAAATAAATAAATAAATACCCAGAAATCCACCCGGGGGGGGGGGGGGGGGGGGGGGGCACCTGTCGGCGCCAACTGCTACAGTGACCACCTCTCTCTCTCCTATATATATATTATTATATTCGCCCACCCTAATTAAATTCCAGCAGCCTTTTGTGGGAGAACTCATCTAGGGTTTTCGACTTCCCGAAGCGATTCCCGCCAACTCCGACGTGCTTTTCGTGCGCTATTTTTTTGTTGGATTCGTATCGAGGTAAGATTTCTGAATATTTAATTTATTTTCTTAGATATTGTTCCTAAATTTCTGGAAAATTCGTAGAGTGTCGGTTGTCCGAAACTTGACATGTTTCGGTGTTTTCGAGATTTCGGGAGGACCGAAAATCAAAATCATGAACCGTTTGAAGTTTCGGAAAGCTAACACAGAGCTCTACGACATACATTTTTTCTAGGAATTAATTCATTCATCTAGTATTTTAGTTATTCTGTTGAACTCAGAATTGATCGGTTGATCACTGTTTTGGTCACGATTAGCCATAACGGCGATATCTTTTGACCAAAGCGTGATTTTGTGGCGCGGTTGATTCCAGCGCACTCGTGGTGTTGAAATATACCAAGGTACACTTTCCAAATCTAGAGTTCATAGCGTTTGACTAGATAGTCAGCAACTTGTCTCGATTTACGTGCCATAGTTTCTAAAATTGGAAAACATGACTTTTGATGGCCAAACTTGCATTTTTAGATTATATTCAGATTATTATTAGGTTAAATTAGGTTTTTAAGTAAATTATTCCAAAATTAATTATTATTAGATTAGTAACCCAACTAGCTACTATTCCATGAATTTAGAACTAGAATATTGGAATTGATTTATAGTTTTCGTGCACGGTTCATGGTGCGATATGTGTTATAGGTTGACAGCTCCTAGATCGGCATCCCCTCATCCTCGACTTGTGACTACGGTTTGTGCAAGGACCACATGCAAGTATACCTTGCCGAACATATACAATATTTATATTGTTTTCTCTTTCTTTATTGTATTCCTTTTCATATTGTCATATGATTCCATATTGTGATTGATTTGTCCTTGATTGCTTTACTTGTTCTAGAATACGTGCATGTATAGGATATTCGACATTGCTTGATTGAGTTGTCAGTTTCTATATCTTGTTCTTGACTTGACCAATCTTGACTGGGAGTATCTTGTATTGTACTACAGTCGAGATATACTATAGATTGGGAGTATCTTACATTGTACTACGACCTATAGCCGATTCTTTTATCTTGATATTGCTTGATTGACTCGACTTGAGATATGCCGTAGATTGAGAGTATCTTACATTGTACTACGACCTATAGCATATATTGATTGATTGATTGACTTGACTTGCAACACTATAAATTGGGAGTATCTTACATTGTACTACGATTTATAGGAGTCTACTTGACCTTGTATCCTTTAGGCGAGGAGATCAATACTAGAATTGGCTAATCTTGACTGGAAGTATCTTGTATTGTATTACAGTCAAAATCTACTATAGATTGGGAGTATCTTGCGTTGTACTACAAGCTATAGGGGTTAATCGATTGATTGATAGCCAAGTCTAGTATTACATTTCCACACGACTCGTCGTCCTTAGATGTTTTTCTTACAGTGTTCTTATTCTCCATACATGTTATTTACTATCATATTAGTAGGCATGTTTTATGTATCTTGCTAGTCCTCTGAGGACCTGATAATCTCTTCAGGTAGCTGATTGTACGGAGTTAGTTAGCTGAGCATGTGGTAGTTGACTTCAGTCGCATGATTCAGGTATATAGATAGTGTCATTGATTTACTATCTTTCTCGTGCTTTCATGATATATCCTGCTTATCAGATTAGCTTTATAGACTCATATTATTCTTGGAGTCTAATCGGACATATATGCTAGTGGGCTACAGACCACGAACCATACTTGTTCAATCTTGTCTTTTATATTCTTGTGGATTGAGATACACTGTAGATTACCATATTAGCCATGATACCATGAATTTTGACAGCTTATACGTACTCGAGATGGGCTGGAGTCTGCTTGATATGTAGCTGGCTTGCTCACGCTCTTGCGTCCGAAAAGCGGGTTCGGGTCATGACATTTCTACCAATAGATATCTACTGTATATGGCATCTATAATCCTTTCCTATCTATCAAGCAACCCAAAAATTTAACAGGCAACAAATTTATACATGTAGCTAAGAAATATTGATAAATTCTAGTAAGCATGACCTTCGTCGCTCTGAAATAGGAAGGACATGAAGATAAGGAAGAATAATCGAGAGCAATATAAAGTTTCAAGAGCGGTGGAGAGTATCCAATGATGCAGATAGAAAGAAAGTTTATGAACCATTGACTTATCTGCTAGAGTGGGCTACTCTAGTCCAGTCACTTGCTAAATCGATGAACCTTTCGTTTCTTATAGGAGCTTGCAATCTGTGCAATACAGAAGTTTCGTTCTCAAAATTAATCTAAACAAGGTTCCATAATAGAACAAAATTTAAGAAATCAAGATTGTGATCTTTTCTGTGATTATTTAAACACACGATCAAGGGATATAAATGCAATACAAGATCGTATCGCGACTTCCAGGTAAATGGAATAATGGTTATAATGACACCACATTCTAAGAGGTGGAGACTACATAATGGGTATTGGGACTTATTTCAAAAAGTTCGATTTTATAGTCCAAATATGGTGGTATGTACGGATGGGGTCTTAATGGGCTCCCTATTGGACTTCAATCGTTGGTTGGATGAACCCTAGATTTCAATCTATATTGACTGGACAAGATCCCAACTGATAAAATTATTTCTACTAGGTTAGGTTAACCTAGGATAGTTTCCACCCAAGTGGTTGAGCCAGTTGCCAGTCAGGTTGGTTAGCTAGGTCCTTAAAGCCCAAAATGTGCCTTCAGTGACTTTTGTGTTTAAGTAGCATGAGAAGACACAATTGAGTGGCACACTAGTATCATGTGCGTAGTGGGATTCAAGTATATCACAACCATATATTGGGTCGGATGAATTGAGTCGAGGTTGAAGCTCTAATGGAAGTCGGGAAGCATACCGATATTATGGTAAGGGTTATATCTAATCCTTTTGACCTGAAAGTCGTACCAAAAAAATAGAGTACAAGGGGACATGTTTGAGTGGGACATGGTATAACTAGATGAAGGTGGACTCGTCTAGATCTTGTATATGACATTTGTTGGGAGGTAACAGCTGGTCTCGTGCTCCGATTATTAATGACACGGTCGGGGACACAAAATGATCTAAATGGAAGGTAGGAGTCCATGGGGCACTAATTATCATCCTAATGGAAATTATTCTAATCAATCGATAATCCTCGTATATCCTAAAATTTTAGAAGGCTTACTGTCTACTCACCTTAGAAGCTAGGACATGGTTTTAGGAATAATGAGGTTAGAAGAATTTCAATGTCCGGATATTGTACCTCGACTCTTGTTAATAAATAATAAGGCACGACGTAACGAAATACGGTAGATATAAGTTAAGTCAAGGATCGTTCTTCAATAAATGGAAAACGAGTGTGTACAATGACACATGGTCGATAAAATAGAATGACCTACTCGTCTACAGTATACAAGAGTTATCGACGGGGTAACCAACTCTAAGGCACATCTTATGAAAAGATTTCTAACAACTGAGTCATGAATTTCTATTTGTGTCAAACCTGCCAGACTATTGTCGCAAGGGTTCTTGTGGTATGGGCTGTAGTGATCATGTATTACTGTTGATAACTGGTAGATGATAATATGACAGGGTATTTAAGCTATGGTATTGGCTAAGCTAGTGACTGTGGTGTTCCAATACTAGTTAGGTCTTAATAATAAAATTTACATAACTAGGGTAACATTTGTTGGAAACCAATCTCGGGATGAGTGTCTACTATAGTCACGGTAAGTGATTGTCCTTACCTTTGTCTACTCATCTCATGTCTAAACTGTGGGCTTTGGTCGAGTAAGGGTTGGGTTAAGGCTTAAGGGTTGCTAGTTAAACCAAGCTTCAAGCAAAATAATTAGAGACTCACAACAATTGGTTTCTTGATAATAGATAGTCTCCTAGGTTGGCATTTTGACTAAGGGTAAAACCCTAAAATTCTCAAATTCAGATGGCTAGAAGGTCCCAATAGTAGTTTGAGGGTCGAGAGAAGAATGAGTAACTCAAGGCAAAGTTCTAGTCACATGGCTAGCCGATGGTAGCTACACTTGTGTATACAACTATCATAGCCATGGGGATACTCGGTATCTATCTACCAATTACGAGCTTTCGCCTTTCCAAATCAGTGAAATACAAAAATGATAAAGAGTTCAAGAAAGATGTCACTGAATACAATTACGTGATTCAAAGGCGAATGTATAATTCAAGAGAAATTGTCAATGCAGTCGCGGATGAGATCCAAGAGACATCTACGTCTCAATCCACGTAGATTGATCAGAGGAAGAGCGAACCGAGTGCACTAAGGTTGACCAGACCGTAATATATCAATTCTGATTAGACAATATGTTAGTAGGCGTCCCCAATAAACATATATCTTGAATCAAGCTCGATAAAAGAGTAAGCTTGCAAAACTAGGCTGTAATAGCAACGTTGGTCAAGATAGTCAGAATACAATTATACAAGATTTTTGAAAGGAGGCACAAGTAGTTCGAGTTTTGTGAGAATTAAACCTTACCCGGTGTTCTTTCTTATACAGTCATCCTACTATCTTCTTATCCATAAGGCCTTGGTCGACTAATGGGTTATGGACCTCTAAATTCTATATTCTAGGTGAACCTATTAGTGTCAGTCAATTACCACGTAAGTAGATCACAAGGACCACAAAATGCTAGGTTAGGAGACATGCTACCCGACCTACAGAACTTTTACTAGTACTGGCTTCGGATCTTATGGGACACATAGGGCATTTTTCTATCCTCTATAATATCCTAAACTTGTAATCATGTCTGAAGTCATTTCACCGAGGATCATGCCTCGTCTGTATACTCTGTTTGTAGTAAACTCTTGGTTTCGTAACTCAAATATGATACAAAATCGAACATTTCTTAACTCTATCCAAAATCGACTCAAAGGTAACTACGATCAAAGAGGACCACTAGCCATAGTTTTAGCAATATTCTATGACTTATATTTTCTTAAACTAATTTTACCTCTAGGGGTCGTGCCTCGCCAGTACGCTGCTGGCTGCAGTGAATCTATAGTCTCCATAATTCAAATAAATGGCAACAGTGCGTTGCTATCCTGCCATTATGAGTTAACTAACATTCCTTTAACTATATCTGTAAAAATTTATGAGCTTCTAGAGATTCAAACAAGTTGATTATGAACTAAAGCATAAGTATTTGTCCTATCAGTCACAACCCTTCAAATAAAAGTTCGAACAAGGAGGAAATAACTGAAGACAAAAGGAATACAAACATTCTAGTATCTATTTCATGTGTATTCAAACCATTGAGGAAAAACTTTGAATCGAAACTAACTCGAGGTTCGTATATAGATAACATAATCAGAAATTAAAAGTAATAATTCTTAGGGTAAAATAGGAACTAAGTAGGCAATTCGGATTAAGATATGAGGATGATATCTAAAGAGGCAAAGAGAAAGAATTGAACAATTTATCAAGGTTATATCATTAATTCTAGGAAGCCCTGCCTCACCAAGTGAATAATCTATCCATATTGAATCATATCGTTATATCAAGAGGTAATAGTCTACCTATGGGGATCTGACAATCTATCAAAATTAATAACTCCTCATCTAAATTGCATGGCCTAGACTACCTATCAGTAAATTTGTATAAGGGACTCCTAGTCCTAGTCATTCTTAAATTAAATTAACCCTAATTCGTGAATGAGCATTTTCTAGTCGCAGGCTGGCAATAGTACGGCTAACTTAAGTAGTATCACGAGTTGCATGATTTGCGAAAAAGACCTGCATGGGCCACCACAACCCCCCTGAGTCATTTTTTGCACAAGGTCTGGATGGACCCATATGACTCACCACGTTCTGTCGTGAGTGGCACCAACGTTGATGTTGAGTCACGAGCTGGCGACAGGTTAACAACTTCTATTACTGCCTTGGGGATTGGGACTACGCCATCTGGGACTTCTGTAGGAGGAAAGTCACTAAATTGAAGAGAGATCATGTTAGAAGTTACGACCTTGTCTTCAGCTTCGAGGTTGATAACTTGGCTGTCGATAAGCTGTTGTATCTTCTTCTTCAGGATGATGCAATCCTTGGTAGAATGGTGCACGTACTGGTGATAAAGACAGTACATGGGATCGTTAAGTTGGTTTGCTTCCGCAGGACGCCGTGGTGGAGGTAATGTCAGTTTATTATCCTTCATCAATGTGTGAAAAATGGTAATAACATCTTCTTGGTCAAAGGAGAAAGTCTCCTTGGATTTGTCAGGAGCGCTCTGAGAATTGGAAGCTCCCTTGGAAGTGTCGACCTTCAAGATTTTTTTCCTTTACCCCCACGGATAGGGATAGTTTGGGGGTGCTTGCTTTTGTCTTCAAATTTGGGTATCTTCAACCCCAGTAATTCCAGATTAGGAACATCATTCTCAGCAGCATTAGTAGTCCCGATGAAAGGGGGCCATGTATCATACTTATGTATACCCAGACAAAACTTTACTGTAGGAAGGAAGTTACGCCGACAAGTTTCCATAAGCTCTGAGTCTGGTACACCGAAGGGCATCTTTAATGCTAGTCGCCTGAAGCGTTCGATAAAAGCAATAACAGACTCACTCCTCCTTTGTTTGGTCTCGATGAGGGTGGACATACTAACGTGCATGCCACTCTCATAAAACCTGTTGAGGAATAACCTCTCCAAGTCTTTAAGGGAGTTAATGCAACCGTCAGACAGACTGCAGAACCATTCAAAAGCTATCCCCTGCAAGGTGCTGATAAATAGCTTTGACAAGAATGCATCGTCTCTTGGTAAGTGCAGAGTCTGCGTGTTGAAGTATGTCATGTGTTAGCAAGGAGAAGTTATCCCGTCAAACGAATTTAACGTCAATGGCTTGTAGTTAGGAGGGCAAGTAGCATTCTCCCATTCAGGAGGATAAGGTTGAGATATCCCCATCTTCTGAAGCTCGTCTTTGTGTGAGATGGTATTGAGAAGGGCAACAAGAGAATCAATTGTATCCTGTTGATTGAGTAGATGTTGAGAAATGGCTGCTGTACGGTTGTCAAGTATCGTTGGCGAAGGACCATCCCCAGCATTTACGGGATTTGGAGGAGGCGCAACGGAATGATACTCCTTTTGTAGTGAAGGAGGGTTGTTGCTATAAGCCGGACGGGCGTATGCTGAGACGTTAGGTTGAGGTGGACGAGCGTATGCTGAGACGTTAGGTTGAGTTGAAAAGGCTCTCATCTTCAGGCAGGAAAGGTAGATAGTCACCATCGGACTCAAAGAGATCATCATCATCTGGAAGGCTACCCTCGGTATGAAGGTCGTCTGTTTCAGATTTGAGGGAATACTACCCCCAGCTGAGGGAAGATCACCTCCAGCTTGAAAGTTCTCGCCATCTATAAGGAATCTTGTCCTTGATCGAGTACCCATATAGACTCCTTCAGATGTAACAGCTCGCTGGCTGTTTGATGGCAGACTTCTTCTTCTGTTCACGGAACCGAGAGAAAAGGTTGGGTTAGTAGTCGACCTTCTTTGATTCGGGCCCCCGTAAAGAGAACCCCATGAAGCCATGTTGGATGAAACACATAGCGGTTTTTTATTATCAGCGCACTGCAGTCATCGAAATACGGACTGCCTCGGAAGCACCTTCGTTGCTTTAGAGTAGCAACAGTTGATGACAATACTGGTGCACGGATGCAACCCATGTGTTGCAGTATCCTCCTTCGCTTTACGCTTATGATTTATCATGTCACGTAAATCGACGGAAGGGAGTTATGCCTTAAAACCCATGAGCATCGCCAAGCTTTGCATATGGGTTCGTAAGGAAAGTTGGTATATCCGGACTTAGTTCATGTACAGGGGCAACCCCCATACCTAAGTTCCGTGATGACCTTAAAGGCAACCCCGTGCTATACGCGTTGGGGCTTGTCTTTTTGCTGTGAGTTTATAGACCCTGGGGAATGCCTTTGGGCGCATGCTTTCCTGAAGTCTTAGTAGCATGCCTGGTCCTCCTAGATGTAGGCACATAGAATGGGTCATCAGAGCCTGGGCGCATAGCCTATTGAAGACAGAAATCCTCTGGCCAGAGTTATGCGCCCACATACTGCCTTGGGCACATAGCTCTAGGCGCATGCTTTGGAAAACACGCTATTTTCTCCAGTTTTTCCTTCTTTGTTTGCGAGCCTCGCTGAGTTTGTCCAGAGTGTCGAACACTTTGATTCTTGGCATCGTAGTGTTTTCCTTTGCCAAGTCTCGAGTGTTGAACACTCTGTTGTTGATTACACAAAAGAAAAGCCGCTGGACTAGTAGAGCCCAGAACGGTATGTGCCTTCTTCTCATTGGGAGCTCCTGTGGAAGGGTTATGCGCCCCTATTATAGAGTTCGCCTTGGGTTGCATATCTTCTACGACACTGGCAGGATATGCAACACGAGACTTCGGAAGCCAAGTCTTGCGAGACTTGTTTTGCTTCACTGATTTCGAGGGAGTAGAGTCGTTCCTCGAGAGCATCTCTTCAAACGCTAGTTGATCGAACTTCACTATCAACATCTTCTGAGTGCTCTCCACTTTATCTGTATCGAATTGCGTAACCACCTTCTCGTCAGAGGAAAATGTAGTCTCCAGCAGAGTCACCATTTTTGTTGACACACAAAAAAAAGAAGAAGAAGCACTATCTTTTCTTATTGGCACAAGACACCAGAAATCGAGTACGCCTGAGAGATCCTGTACTGAGAATCCCTGATTACAAAAAAAATTCTGGGAAATGGAACGATGGAGATCGAGTGGCAGTTGCTCTTTTACTCCGTTGACACTTCGATATACAAAAGTGGAAGAAAACCTAAGAAAATTGCTAACTCTCGGCTCACTGGCAAGAATGGCAGCAATTTGGCTCTTGAAATGCTCTCCATTCTGTATTTTTGAATAGGCATGTGACCTCTATTTATAGTCATTTTGCACTGAAACGACTATTATGCGCACACAGGAAGGAAATATACTGATTTCCCTGTGGACGCATTGTCTTCCTTTGGGCGCATAGAGTGTAGGCGCATAAAGACTGGATGATCGTGGGGTTGACGTGGCTGCATGCTTCGATGCACGACTGCTCGTGGAGACTGACGTGGCCACATGCCTTGGCCTATGATTGATAGTGGATGTTGACCGGGTCATAGTGTTGTTTCTGCCTTGTGCGCATAGTGTTGGGAGCAAACTATGTGCCCACACTTGGGCGCATGTTTCTACTGCATGGAGAAAAATATTATGGGCACATAGCCCCTTTGGCCATGTGGGCGCATAACAGTTTCTGACTTGGGTGCATAACTGTTTTTAGACTTGGGCGCATTGTTGTTTATGACTTGGGCACATAATGCTAAAATTTTCATGCTTCTACAAGAGAGTGAATAAGTGTGTGTGCATATGTAGTCATGTGGTAGTGGTGATAGGTATTTACCTATAGGCAATAGGGAAGATGTGTATAGTGGTAAGTAAAGTTGAATGTGTCTGTTGAGTATATGTAGTAGTATCAAGAGGGGGGGAAGAAATCTGTGTTGTGCACAGCAGTAGATTTCTACCACTTGCCAAAGAGGAACAACAGGAAGGCCTGACGGCTGCATTATTTTGCATAACATCTGCTCTTTCTATAGCAGCAGGTGCATCTGCACCAACTAGACAGCAGGGGGTGAATGTGCATTCACTTGAGCATCTGTGATGCACATACCAAGGCAGGAGCAGCATTTTATTGCCTTGGATGGAAGCAGCACATTCAAGTGCACAATAGCAGCTGCTTTCCCATTGTAGCAACAACAGCGGTAGCTAGTTTGCCAAGTAGCACTAGGCATCAAGGGAGGATTTCCTGTGAAATATGTGCACAGGCATGTGTGTAGTCGCTATGTGAGCTAGCTAGTGTGTGTGTATGATGCATGAGAGAAAGCATAGGAGTATCCTATAACTAGGTAAAAGGATTGGTATCAAGATAGGTAATAGGGTAAATAAGGTAAGGGGTATGTTATTATCAAAAGATTAGTAATAGGTTAAGGGGTATTGCTGCTAGATACCTAGGTTGGCCCAAGCCAAGGTATCCCTATGAGTTAAGGGTTAGAGGTTTGGTATTACCTAACTAAGGTAAACTTGTTAGTTGGTAACTAATATGTACTAGATATATAGATAAATGTATGATGCATAGTTATTAGGGTAGAGTATCAAGTATTAGATAGGAATATCCTACAATACCAACCTATGTATATATGTTGGATATTGTTAAAGATATGTGAATGCATAGAAGGCTATAGGGGTATGAGGTAGTATTGCCTAATATTGGCTAGAATACCTTTGTATGGCAAGGTATGAACGTAGTGTCCCCATCCCTAGGTAGTGTGGGCCTAAAAACCTAGGTAAGAACTAGGTTTGACTAGTTTGACCCAAAAAAGTAAACCTTTTTGGCAATTTGACCTAGTTTGACCATAGAAGCGAAGAATTGACCTAGTTTGACCTCCATGACCTAGAATTGACCTGGAAATCATATTTCAATTTTGATATCAATGTTTAGCACACCAAAAATACCAATTGATATTGATATTTCATAATTAGGTCTTTGTGACTTCACTTCAGACATCGATCCACACTTGTTGCTCAAGACCACAGGCGAGTACATTTTCTGACAATTTTTGTTATCTTGATGATCTTTATGATATCAGTTTGTAGTATTATACTTGATGTCTAACACGAGGGTACACAAATTAGTATATCTTGGACCCCGTCATGAGATATTATTTCCTGGAGGACCCTGTACATGTCTTATGTTTCTTGTACATGTATAGACACCGAGTTAGGAGTAGGCTCGCCCCCTTCTCCATGAATCCTATGTCGTAAAGTGACTGGTTGGATCCACTATACTAGTCGAGGGATTGGGAGGTATTAGTAGATTATTTGATCATACCCCATATACTTATGTATAGCTCACCCTCTGCTCATGTAGGACATAGCTTGATCATACCAGTACTTGTGTAAAGCTCACCCGCTGCTCACGTAGGGTGTAGCCTGATCTTACTTGTACTTTTGCATAGATTTCCTATATGACTGGCCTGATCTATTACCTGTACTTGTGCATAGCTAGTCATATGGAATAGCCTGATCTCGTCCCAAGTCGATCAAATAATAAACTAATATCTTAAGGCACATTTTAGTATTACGTACTCTATTCCAATTATTACTCGTTGATACATTCATACTCATGATTACTTACAGTTCATATTTGCCCACGATATGATTACCTATTTTTCTATTTTTCTCACTGTTTAGTATTACATATCCATCATGTTTTTCTATTACTTACTATTTTTATAGTTTTTGTCAATTTAACGAAAGTGCTGTTAGTTTATATACTTCGCTCCATTCCTGACTGGATAACATTTATCAGAGGATCTAAAGGACTTCTATTATGGACCTGGAGTAGACGAAGATTCTGTCCACTAGCTTCCTTTGGAGCTAGTGCTCGTTGAGGAGGCATCACCAGTAGTTTCTTAGCTAGTAGCTAGTATTACTGGATTTGTCTCCAGTTTATGAGACTTGAGATGTTATTATTACTTTGAGACATGTACCTATGTTGAGATATTAGACTCTAATGTGGATTTGAGATATGTTATGCTACTAGACTTCTTTTGTTTATCATTTCATATCTTTATATTATTATCGTGCCATTATCTTTCTTATAGTTATTTGTGATTGAGTATGACTTTTAGGTATCATAGTATCCTCCTTTTGGAGATGTGATATCATTGACATGTTGTGTTTTATATATTAATTAGTAATGTTAGTTAGTATTATTGACCTAGATAGCATTTTACCTCCGATGGTGCGGCGTAGGCTGAACGTACCCATGTACTCGTGTAAGTCCCATAGAGGTCGCAATTATTATGATATCATAGTAGTGCTCAGACTTAGTGTGCTATTACGAGCCTACTTTTAGGATATATAGGTTACAACCTATAGTTGGGAGATACTCAATTACAACTAGAAAACTTCCAATCTATTTGATTACCACTCCAATTTTTTTTGCATATTGTTCTTCGAATTTAATTATCCCTTCTTGATAATATTTTATGCCATATTGACTTCCTTTGTTGATATGTCTTCGGGATGCTGCCGAAGACTGTGTCACAATGCTCTGGACCCGTATCAGCTTCTGAGAGGTCTGTTACCTCTCAACCTTATATTTCGGCTGCAGGGGTTGCTCCTGTCATTTTTTTCGTTCGTGTGGGAGTTTCAGCTGCATTCAGGAGTGCTCATCCACCTATTCAAAGGGCTACTCCTGTAGAGCCATATGCTATTCCTCCGCCACCTCCAGTACTGATCGAGGTAGCACAGATGTTTGCATTATTTCAACAAATGATGGAGGCTCAGAGAGACAAAGTCGAGGCACAGTAGCGGTAGGCTGAGGTGATGCACGAGAGAATTGAGAGTACCCACCTGTTGTCACTAGCTGCAGTCAGAAGATAGCATTTTTTCAGCCTCAGGGTGCTCCAGTTTAGCAGCAGTTGTGGCCGGGTACTATTGTGGGCTTCAAGAGGATGTCTCCTCGGGAGTTTAAAGGTATAGAAGGGATACTTTACGCAGATGACTGGCTGGAGGACATTGAGAGGATCCTTCATCTAGCTCAGATTCCTGCATGTTTGTAGGTCGAGGCAGCCGTTAGTCAGCTATTTGACATTGCGCTCGCATGGTATCGCATGGAGCCCAGGCTTGCTGTGATTGGACTTACTTGGGAGGTCTTTAAGAAGCTTTTCAAGGAAAAATTCTTTTCTGACGTAGCTCTGGGGCCCTGGAGAGGCGGTTCCTTGGCTTGGTTTAGGGGAGCATATCAGTCGTCGAGTATGCCGTTGAGTTTTCCCGTCTGAGCCTTTTTGTGAAGAGCATGGTTTGGGACCCGGGAGATCCGGTCCGAAAGTTCAGAAAGGGCCTGAACAGAGAGGTCAGATCATACACTTCTGGGTACTGCATAGCTACCTTCGATGGCATTCTAATAGATTTTCAGATTACGGAGGAAGACTTGAGCTTCAGGCCCAAGAGAGATAATAATGCTACGGGTGGTGCTGGTACCAGTTCGTGCTCGTATCCTGCAGGTGCAGAGGAAGGCTCTGTAGACCATTTAGTGTATTCTGTGGGAATCAAGGACACACTTGAGATGTCTGTCGGAAGAGGTTGGGTGTGTGCCTCTTCTGTGGGTTAGCCGATCATCAACTGAAGGATTTCCTAGCTCGTCCCGCTTAGGAAGGACCAGCTAGAACACCTCCAGGGAAAGCACCTGCAATACTTATAGTTCAGCCGAGGGGACCGTCGCTTCCAACCCAACAGTAGCTTTTGTCCAGCACCAGTAGCAGAGGGGTACACCTTAGGACAGGGCATTTGATTTGACAGTCGATGAGCAATCCCATCGGGGATGTCGTCATAGGTCATGATCTTCTTGATTCATTTTCAGTTTTAGCTTTATTCGACTCTTATGGTGCACATAGTTTTGTATCTGTATTATTTGCTCTTAGACATCATATTATTATCGAACCTTTGGGTATGACTTGCAAGATTATGACCGAGGAAGGCATTATCCTGGTTAGTGATGTTTATAAAGGGCAAATTATTTCTCTGGGAGGCCGAGAATTGAGTGTGTTTACTCGTAATACCACTTCTGAGCTATGATATTGTACTCGGGATGGATTGGTCGAGTAGGCACCATGGTATCATAGATTACAGAGGAGGTAGAGTTTTATATTATAGTTCGTCAGGAGAGCCAATGTTTGAGTTTATCAGAGGGGCATCTGAGCAGAGTGATGGCTTTATCTGTGGAGCTACAGTGGAAGAGAAAGAGTTGCCATACCTTTTGATAGAAGAGTTTTTGGATGTTTTCCCTGAGGAGTTACCGGAATTATTGTCGGACAGGGATGTGGAGTTCTTTATAGACTTGGTGCCAAGAGAGAAGCCTATTTCGCAGCATGCCTATAGGATCAACAACAGTGAGATGGCAGAGCTAAAGAAGTAGGTAGATGAGCTACAGGACAAGAGATTTATCAGATGGATCGGTACGTATGTGTATTGGTTACAGGGTACTGAACAACCTCACTATCAAGAATACATATCCGTTGTCGAGGATTGATGATTTATTTGATCAGTTGAGCGGCACAAAGGTATTTTCCAAGATAGATCTGACACCAAGCTACTACCAGGTGAAAGAAGGAAGATATTCTGAAGACTTCTCTTTGGACTCATTATGGCCAGTATGTGTTCAAGGTGATGCCATTTGAGTTGAATAATATCCTGCAGTGTTCATGAACTTGATGAATATGGTATTCTGTCAATACCTTGATAAATTCATGGTGGTGTTTATCGATGATATTCTGATCTGTTCAAAAATGCCAGAGGAGCACGAGGAGCACCTGGGAATACTGTTAGAGACCCTCAGGAAGGAGAAGCTGTACAAGAAGCTGTCGAAGTATGAGTTCTTTCGGGACCAGATGGAGTTCTTAGGTCATGTTGTGACGGAAGAGGGGATCTCGGTAGACCCAAAGAAGATTGTAACAGTTGAGTCTTGGTCCACACCAAGCACAGTTGTAGAGATTCAGAGTTTCTTGGGTCTGGCGAGCTACTATCGAAAGTTCGTACAAGACTTTTCCAGGATTGCAGAGCCGGTGAGTAGACTCACCAGGAAGGATGTGCTGTCCCATTGGCTAATGGTCACACCTGATTTTGATAATCAACGACAACTTTGGCCGATACGCAAAACATACGAACTGTTACAGGTTACCTGTTTCAAAAGTGTTTAAATAGAGAAGTTCGTCTACGTGCTACTGCTATCCACTAATTCAAAGTATAGAGTACATCGCATTGTCATCTAGAACAATCGTACTGAAGACGTGATCAAGACTTTTTATATTTTATTCTATATTTTACAATTTTATTGAGTCTAGGAAGTAATTGTGAGATTGATCAGGATTATACTGGCTTAGGTTATTCTCAGTCCACATATTCAAATAAGCCTACATTTTTAATCCCAAAAGTCCATAATTCTAAAAAGCCCCAAACCTATGCAAATTTTGCCCATTCTTTACTGTTCTGACCCAATAAAACTCTGACAGAACTCTGACAAAGTTTGGTCCGAGTTTGGTCGAGTTCGTTTGGGTTATTTGAAAACCAGTTCCCACCAAATCTGCATCTAATGTTCGTTTGCGAGATTCATGCATCCGAACTCTGCCAGAACTCTGGCCGAGTTTGGTCAACAAAAATACTATAAATAGAGAAGGGTTTCCACCATTCCAAATAACTTATTTACTCTCTCTTTTTTATCTTTCTAAAGTGTTTTTAATGAGTAATAGCTTTCAAATCTAGCCTAATACCACTCTTAGCCAAAGCCAGTACAGTTCTGTTCAATCTAATATTTTGGTTCAGAAGAGTTGTATCAGAGGTTGCAATTCCAAAAATATTTTAGTTTTCAAAATCAAGTTTGTGGAGTAGGTCGTGCGCTCGTCACCAAGCACAGTATTGTAAAGAGATTACATGCTCTCATTTAGCTTATGAATAGTGGATTAACATCGAACAAGAGTACTCGAGACTGGAGTAGTCCTCTTAGAGGGAGACCAGTATACATCACAGTATTCTCTAAGTTTGCTTCTATGATCTCCTACTTTACCGCATTTATTTACTGTCTCTTATTTGCCATAGTCTTTATAACTGCTTAACTTTTAAGTGGTGATTATTTCTGCTGCACATACACACACTCTATTCATCCCCCTTTAGAGGTGCTCAACGGTCCTACAATTAGAATCACAGTAGGTTGTACATATACATAACCACTCTAGAGTGTATATATATATCTATGGTAGCCATTAAATCTATATTCAACGGTGAAGGGCAATCCTCAAATAGACCTCCACTATTTGATGGAAAGAACTAAACATACTAGGAAACACGAATGAGTTTCTTTCTTAAGTCACTCGATTTCAATCTTTGGTCGATAATTATAGACGGTTATAAGAAATCGCCTAGAACAATAATCGATGGTGTACTTGCAGACAAGCCACACAGCAAATACACGGAACATGAAAAGACACAAGCTAGTCTAGATGCATGAGCCATCAATACACTATTCTGTATAATTAACAAAATCGAGTTTAATCGCGCATCTACCTGTACGATGTCTAATGAAATTTGGAGAATTCTTGAGGTAACTCACGAAGGATCTTCCCAAGTGAAGGAATCCAAAATCAGTAGACTAACGAAGGAGTACGAGTCCTTCAAGATGAAACCCGGTGAGTCAATTACACAGATTTTTACTCATTTTTCTCGATATTACTAATCCTTTGCAATCTTTTGGTAAGGATTACAACAATCATGAGAAGATCTTGAAGGTTTTGCGGGCTCTAACCAAGAATTGAAACCCGAAGGCCACTATGATCATAGAAGGAAACTACCTCACCACGATAACTTTGGAGGCACTGATGGGCAAGCTCATGACCCATGAGCTAGACTTACAAGAGTTTGATGAAGCTACTCCCAAGGATAAATCTATAGCCTTCAAAGTACAAGCCCGAAGAGTCTTATGCAATGACTCTGACGAAGAATCATCTGATAGTGATGAACAGGCCCTAATGGTCAAAAATTTTAAAAAATTCTTGAAGTTTGAGAGATCAAACCTAAGGAAGAAAGACATCCATGACAGCAATAAAGAAAAGACAATCTGCTTCGGATATAAGAAGACCGGCACATAAAAAAGGACTGTCTACTGTCAAAGAAGAACAGTCCATATCATCGATCAAGATCGAGCAGAAAAGCCACAACCGGTCGAAAGTACGCTAATACAAGCATCTAGCACGAAAGTAAGGCTAGTGAATCAGAGGAGGAGGACAGACCCAGCAGCACTACAAATATCTGTCTGATGGCATTTGATAAGGTATCTGATAACCCTCTGTACGATGACTTTACTTTCGATGAGCTTAAAACTTCCTTTAGCGAACTACTTGACGAACATAGAAACATGTTAGACAAGTACAAGCAATCTCTTAAAGTGAGTAAGGCACACACAACAGAAATAGCTAGACTGTCTAATCTCATTGAAGATATTAAAGAGACGTCTACTACCGATAACACAGAAGAGATAGCCAAGCTTAAAGTATACTATCATAAAGAAAGAAAGAGACTATGTCAAAGTGTAACAACATTAGATATAGAGAAGAGAACACAGTACTTAGTAAATGAACAAAGACTCATAGACATGACTGCCAAATATAAGGAGTCTTGTGCGGTCTCTAAAAAGTTAGAAATCAAGTTAGGCAAATAGGCCATCCCTGTTACGCAGCCTAAGGTTAGTCATAATGCCAAGAATACATCCCAGAGGAATAAGCCAAAGAAAGTACGTAAGAAACATGTCACTCACAATCATGCTTTCACTTACAGGTTTCTAAGAAAGACACATACTAATGTCAACACTGAAACAAGGAGCACTTTTTCAAAACACACATACACATATTGTTATACACATGGGCACATATCATAATTTTGTAGAGTTAGAAAGCTTGTTGACACTAACATACTTGCTTGGATTCCTAAAACTAATCATAAAGGACCCTTGAAGAAATAGGCACCAAAGGATTCATCTACTCATTTTGCCGGTGGACCCTCAACCATCCCATGCTAGAAGCAAGTGGATATTCGATACACTACCAAACTAATTCATATTAGCGACGAGATTATGACGTAAGCTAAAACGTTGTTAATTTTCTTGTATTTAGCGACATCATATAAAAATGTTGCTGAATGTCACTATCAGCGACAGTTTGCGGCATGCAGTTTTATTTGGAAAGCAAACGTCGCGTGATCATCGGAGTACGTTGCTATTTTTTTAGTCAGCGACGTTTAGTGACTCTGCTACTTGGATGTCGCCAGTTCTTAAGTTAACAACGACGTTCAATGACGTCTTTTGTGGATGTCGCTAAAAAGTTTCACATAGGGTTCTGGCCGATCGACTTTTCACTTTTTTACCCAAAAATTTCTATCTCCCACTCTTTCCAAATTTTTCTACCCCTCCCCCTCTCATCTCCGGCGACCCCCTCCCTCCGGCGACCCCCTCTCCCCGGTGACCCCCTCCCTCCGGCGACCCCCTCACCTCGGCAGCCCCCTCTTACCGACGCTGCTACAGTCCTCCGCATGCCGTCGACATCCTCCCCGCCGCCGCTCCAGACACACACTGCACCGACGACCCCGACTCGACCAAGGAAGGTATAACCCTAACCCAATCTCCCTTTTTCTGACACGACACAGATAGACAGACAAACACACACGCTGACACGACACACACACACACACACTGACACATACACACTTTAACACTTTGACATGTGGACACACATATGAATGGAGGAGGAAAATCTATAAGTGAGTTTGGGTATATATAACATTGTATACGAGTTCGAGAAAATCTACATTTCTCTATATAGACATTTGGTTTATATAAGATTGTATATGAGTTTGGGTATATATATATATATATATATATATATATATATATATATATATATATATATATATATATATATCTTCTGGATATCATGGGTCTAGTCCCCGCTGGTCCGGTGTTTTGTTTATGTTCTTGTCTCTTTTGCCTTTTCTTTTCTGGTATTTTGCCTTTAGCGCGGGGCGCGCTTACTTGTATAGGCATCGACATTTTGTGCCTTATACACCAATGAATTCCTCTTTTACAAAATATATATATATATATATATATATATATATATATATTATATATATATATATAATATATATATATATTAAAATATATATTAATATATATATATATATATATATATATATATATATATATATATATATATATGTGTGTGTGTGTGTGTGTGTGTGTGTGTGTGTGTGTGGAAAATTCTATAATACATCCACCCTTTTGGGATGTATCGATACATCCCAAATCTGAACCATTGGATGTTGATCTAATAGTTCAGATTAAATAACGCAGAAGATATCATTTAATGCTGTTTTTGAATTTTGACCTCTTGTTAACTTGCTACAGTAGGTCATTCTTCAATGCAATTTTTTCAATAAATACACTAAATTAACTCATATTTACTTTCTCTTTCGCCCATCCAATTTAATATTTTGTGCAACTATGTATATATAACAATATGCTGGGAAAGGAAGGATACCATGTCTCATTGACTGGAGGTGATGTAGACGACGATACCACCGATGCTCCGATAGCTGGTGGCGATCTAGATGATGACACCGACGATGACAAGGGCGAAAATCCTGTCGGTAATGTGGATAATAGTAAGGGAAGAATTCAGAGGAAGAAGAGGGGTAGGAAGCCGATAAAAGCTCGTTCTCTCAAATCTCTTCTTTGTGTAAATTAAATCCAAGGAGGACACAATTCCAAATTTTAGTTATTGCTTAGCATAGTCTGCTTAGTTGTTGTAAAATTGTGGTGTTGCTTTTGAAATATTTTTATTTTTAGTCTCATGTTTTCTATGAATATGTGTTATTTTGATTTAGTAATCTTTTCGTAATTTGTTTTTTTGTTTCATCTAACAATTTAATATTTTGTTTATAAATCTACAGGCTATGGTGGTGGTGGAAGGAGAAACAGAGATGAAGAAGGAAAGAAGAAGTTCCGCTTCGCGGCGGACTTCGTCGAGCCCTCCTCGAACAACGAGGAGTACCAGCGAAATTAAACCTCTTCTAGAGTTCCTCAATTGTTAATCATGATAACCTTTCATGATAACCTTTCAAACGACTAGTAGATATTCTTTGTTAGTCCCAAAATTTATTTATCTTTCCATCTTCCTCACTTTTTGTACTTTTTTGTTGTTATATATACAGTAGTTTTCTTGTTTCAACTATTATTTATTCTAAAATACATAGAATAGTTTTCTTATTTCATTTTGTAGTACTTGAGAAAGATGTCTACTCGTATGGAACATGTAGAAAAGGTAGAAGATTGGATGCCAGCTTCAAATGAAACTTTCATTCCGCATATGATGTGCAGGTTTGAAAAACAACTGTCGAAGATTTCAGATCAACTTTTTTCGATCAATTCTAAGCTTGGTTCAATCGAACTTGAACAAATTAATATATCCCAGCATTTGGAAAAGATGGAATAATCTTCAGCTTTGAAGAAGGCATCTTCATCTGGAGTAATTAATATTGTGGAGGAGGTTAACATTGAATCTTCTGATGAGGATGAGGGGCTGAAGAAAGTTGATAAATTAATCTAGCAAATTCTCAATATATTCCCTCTAGAAGAAACTGACGTTAGCAGTTCTTTGAAAAAATACGAGAAAATTTAGATTCGGTCACACCTTTGAAAAGTTTAACAAGAAGTTCAACCTCAAAGCCAAGCCAGTGTACTAGTAGTTCTTCGAGTTTTTACAATTATATTTTTGCAGATGGTAAACCTGACGAGTAAGTAATATGAGTTTTTATTTCATTTCAACAGTTTTTTTCCTAATCTATTCGTCTCTTTTCTTAGCAAAATAATATCATCTTGTAACAAGATTTATGTGAGTCGGGCTGAGATGAAGTCCTTTTCTCCAGGAAGGAGAATTAAAGATGGGGCATGTAGATAGTATATATTTTTTTAGATGCCATCTATGTTTACTTCGATGCCATCGCTGATTTCTTTAATAAGATACACAGATTGTAACCCTTGTCTCTGCTCTTCTCACTGCGGAAGAATGGATAAGAACTGTCAAGAAAGCTAATGTATGATATTTACCAATACAGTTAGTGGTGAGTGAGCATTTTATTCTTTAGTGATTATGCATTAACAATTTTCTCGTTTGTTTATCATTCATAATGTATTAATTGATGTGTATGTAGAGAGCAACGTTATCTCCATCTAACAAACAACTTCATGAAATATGGAAGAAGAACAAATATTTCCAGGATTATATGGGATCTTTAAGCATTTGTAATGAGGTATTAATCTATTTTTGTTTAAATTTTAATCCCAATTTTCTGAAAATTGATTAATTTGTTTTACTTAATTAATCCTGATTCAGATATACATACCCGTTCTTTTGTTGGACCACTATACTCTTGCAAGAGTTATGGTTAAAATAAAGACTGTTGAAGTTTGGGACACCCTTGCATCTCCAGATGAGGCAATTTATAACAAAGCAGTCATAAAAGAAATAGTAAGCTCATATTCATAAATTTTTATGAGTTGCGTACTAGATTCTCGGTATACTAATACATATTGTATTCTGATAATTACAGTTTTCAAATTTGGATCTCTTTCTCTCAACTTCAAAATCCCTTGCATCTATAGATGAGGCAATTTATAACAAAGCAGTCATAAAAGAAATAACAAGCTTATATTCATAAATTTTTATGAATTGTGTACTAGATTCGCGGTATACTAATACATATTCTATTCTGGTAATTGTAGCTTTCAAATTTGGATCTCTTTCTCGAGGAAGAGATTTTGAAGTTGAGAGATGCTAGGTTCAACTTTTCTACTTTCTCCATAATACGTCGTCCTTATGTTCCCCGCCAAGACAATACATTTGATTGTGGTATTTTATAATTTTATTCGTAAAAGACGGATGTAGTTTGGACTCCTGTTCTCTCAATATAAGTCTGAAAATATGTCGTCAAATACTTACACTTTTTTTAGCAATATTTTTGATGTTATGTTTGTTATATGCAGTTTGATTCAGAAAAGGAAAGGTACAAAGTTGCTGTATGGATTGCATCTTCAGAGCACAATGAAGAAGAATCCAAATTGCGCAACAATATAATCAAGTAGCAAAGGTCGAAAGGAGTCCACTCTGATGGGTGAAGATGGAAGACGATGAATTTTTTCCTTCTTTTATCTAATGAATTATGTTCATTTGTTTTGTAACAAACGATTAGGAATAAAGTTTTGTAGAGTTATAATGTTCTTAAAATGTGGGATGAAAATTGTATCAAAATGTTCATTTGTTTCATAATCTTGCTGCCATGCCAAAAAATTGCAAAAGTTTTATGAAAAATCTACCGCAAAATAACATTTTATCGCGTGCCCAGAATTAGCAAAAAATATATAAAGGGGGTTCGGAATGACCTTTTTGCCCTTCTAATTTATTAAAAACACCCACGAAACCTACTCTTAAAAAAAACGTTTCCATACTTCCTTTTCTTCTATACGCCGCTCACTTTCGAATCTAGGTTTCCTCCTCCAAAATCTTTAAACCTTACTCTCCATTCGCAATCTTCACACCATGTCGGCATGTCACTACCACATTTTTGGCTTGAGGGTATTTTGGTCATTTTGACTTTTTGGTGATTTTGAAATTTTATTAATTAAATATGTGCTAATTATTTAGTTGAGACTTGACCTAGAATGTTAGCCTAATCTAGGTTAGCCTTGAGCTTAGAATCTTGATTAGGTTAACCTACTAAATGACAAGCTTAACAATATCTAGATATTTCTAAGTAGGATATTTTTTCCCTTAGGATATTTGTGAAAAAGAAAGCCTTAGGACTATTGGACCAATAGGAGGACTTGGAATTGGGTGGACAAACCCTAGCCACTCATCTACATCTAAAACCTAACCCTAATTTATCTAATGGCAGCCACAAATAGTAATCCTCCTTCTATAAAGTATCATTTAGAAAACCTTGCCTCTTTTTCACACCTACATAGAAGCCTAACTTGTTCATCCCCAAATTCCTCCCCCTTTATCCAAATTGACTCCAAATTGAGGCTACTCTCTTGCATTAGGATCCATTTCAGAAGTAGAGGCTAGTGGAGGCTTGCTTGCAACAAGTGGAGCTCATTTGAACATCGCTCGAGGAAGGGAACTTCTCATTCCAGAGCCCTTTTTATTGAGTTTGAACTCTCAATAGGTAAAATCCTACAAACCCTAATAAATTCTTAATTTCTTCCCATATATGCATCCATTTAGGAATTTGTGTCCATTTCGTGTCCGTATCGGACACGTATCGGTATTTTAAATGGGTGTTCGATGAAATACCACATAAGAAATTATTTTAGTAAATTTCAAAAGTAATGACATGGTTGTGTAGCCCTTGGTGTATGGATTCCAAATCAATTCGACTGAGTCGAAGTTTTGGTCATTTTCGTGTCCAAACTGGACACGCACACTGTGCACGAGGACTCAGTCGAGTCTCATGTTACCCGACCCTTGTTTCTCTTTGGATAGGACACATGGGGCCATATAACTTGGCACAGAGGTGGGGGCCATCACTGACAGACCCCCCCTCGAATTTCATGATACTTCGTGTTGTGTCGAACACGATAAATTACGTGCATTAGGTTTACACTGACCCTGCACACGCGTTCAGACGTAACTGATACGCCTTCGTATCACTTGACACGACTCACTTGGATACGAACCAGGCCCCTAGACACGAAGCCCTAGACCCCCTCTAACTCTAGACACCTGCACGAGATACATGGTTGAGTGTGTCATGTCCTTTTGCACTCGACATGTGTGCACGAGCCTGTGTGCGCATAGCTCTGAAACTGTGTTGTCTTTGTGGTTTTGTACACCTTTGTGTCCATTATTTGGATACGTGGACACCTCTAACACATGCACACATGGTTGACACATTCCTGACACTACTATATACGAATGTATTAGGTTTTCATAATTGTTTTGATATTCGAAATTGGAATTTCAGTATTACATGAGAGTTTACTCCTGTGTTTATGCTCACTGTTTCGTGAGTTTTAAAATGTTAAATTATGATGTTTAATTGTAGATTTTTAATTGTGATGCATGTTAGAAATCAGATTACATATGTGGGTTACTTGAAACCTGGGGTTAGAGTATAAACCTGAGAATTAATTCAAATGTTGAAACTGAAAACTGAGAATTAACTCCTTTATGTGAAACTGAGAAATTAGTTGGGTTGATGTCTGATAATGAGCTTTAAATGTTTAATACATGAAATTAAATGATAATTCAAACTGTGATGTAATGTGAATACTGGGTTTTATATGAGGTTTACTTTTGATAGATATAATGCTCACTGTTTTGGTATTGGTTTTCGAAAACTGGATTGATATGTGTTTAAACTGTAATTAAATTATTAAATACGAAATTGTACATGTTATTAATGCACTGATAAGATGTGTAGATAACTGGGGATTCAAATGGGTTGGTTATATTCGAATTTCATTAGGAGTATGACTGAACAGTAGTGGCTAATTGAGAATTTTTTTTAAAAAAAGTTAACTGAGATATTTAGTTAATTCCATTAACTGAAACCTGAGAATTATCCCTATATGTAACTGAAATTAATGATTTAACTTGTGCATGATTGGGTTGTAATTGAATAACCTGAGATTGGTTCTGAATTCCTAAGGATGAGTTATTGGTTCACTATCAAGTTCATTATATTCTAAATATCTTAAAACCCAATATGTATAAACCTGAGATTTCTATTGAGTGATAACCTGAGAATAGGTTGTTGGTTTATATGTTTGGATGACTGAAATCAAACCTGAGAACCTAAAACTGAATTTTATTGTATGAATGAAAACTGAGATTTTTCTATTTTGTATAAACCTGAGAAAAATTGTAAAATTTGAGATGGTATTCTCAGTTTGCATGTTTATACATGTATATTAACTTAACTAAAAACTGGGGTCATATGATTAGAAAATCTGGAAAGGAAAACCTGAGATTAAATATGTATATATGTATGTAATGAACCAAATCAATGCATGTATGAGTGTATATATGTATGTATGTATGTAGATATGCATGTATACATGCATGTTAACTAGAAGATTAACCTTTACCTAATTCTACACAATGTTTAAAGACACACACACAACCTATATATATACCCTATATATATATTGTTTATATATGTAAATGTAAATGTGATACTAGACTAGATTACTTGGTTGTGTGTGCCTAGCTAGTTAGATGTAATGCTAGACTATGGTTTAGCTTTGTGTGTAGTATAGCTAGTTGCCTAGGCTATGTGTTGGATAGTTAGAATTGACTTGTTAAACCTAGATTGACTTATTTAAGCCTAGATTAGACTAACTTAGACTAGTTGACCATGATTGACCAAACCCTAACTAGTTTGACCTAATTTGACTAGAGTTGACTTAGTTTGACTTTTAGAGTTGACCAGAGTTGACCAAGAGTTGACTTTGGTCCAGATTGACCTAGAAACATGTAGATGCATTGTATTCTTCAAATTGTAATTCTCTTGTATTCTCATGACTTGTGTTGCTCTAAATAGGACTTAGTTACCTCGCTTCGGACTTTATTTTCTCACGGACATTCGAATTTCAGGCGAGTACATTCTCTGATCTTTTCATACTTGCTAAGACCTATATTCATGCTCTAGATTACTTTACTTGATGCTGACACTTGTTATCACGGATTGGTACTATATGGATCCTTTCATGCGATGTTATCCCCTTAGCAGATACATCGGATATTTCGTGTTCGTGTACTTTATCATGGGCATCGTGTACTCCTTGTGTTCGTGTTATTCGTGTGCAAATTGTGTGAAATCGTGTACTCTCATGTGCCCACATGATCATCGTGTACAACTATACTTCGTGTGCAATAACATAACTTGACTGGATTCTTGTGTATTGATTGGAAAAGGGGGAGTAGAAGTGGTTATGTGATCAATCTAAATCGTGTGAACCTTTTTAGATTACTCGTGTGCAACATCGTGCCGTTTATATAACCGTCTTGTGCTCTGAATCACTAGTCACTTACAGTTCTTACTTATCATGTATATATTTCTAGTTTACAAATATCTCTCTTATTTTTGTGTACATCTTCTTACAGTTCATGTGTCTTACTCTTCTGCACGTTTTACATTCCTGCCATGATATGAATTATATGAGATGTATTGTGCTCGTTCCTGTCCTGGCTGGACCTGTTAAAAATATTACAGATGAAGCCGAGGATTTTTGTCCTACGTACTACGGAGCAGCCCTAGATGACACTTACGAGCTGGACTCTCAAGAGGACCCATCTCTAGCTGATGACATCACCCCTACTACCGTGATTAGTTTAGTTAGGCTTTATCTTACCATGTTTTTGTTATTGAGACTTGAGATGTATTATGTTTGTTTTTGTTATTGTATCGTATAGACAATTAGACTTATTTTCCTTTCTGTTTGTACTTCCTTTGAGATTTTTCATATCTATGATATCGTGCTATTTCTACCTTAGATTGTGATTGGGATGTACCTTCTATTTGTCCTCCGTACGGAGAGTATATCTTGTACAGTTTTACTTATGCTGTGTTAGATGTTGTGACCTAGGACAGCGTTCTACCATCGACACTACGGCATAGGCTGGACGTACCCACTTCTCGTGCCCCTATACTGGGTGCGGGTCATGACACGGCACCATCAGCAGCAGCATCATCGGCAGCAGCATCAGAATCAACTGGAACCCAAGTTAGAGAAGATATAGCTGTTGTAGAGAAAATAAAGATAGTTGAACAAAATCCAAAGGGAAATGACGGAGGATCCGGGAGAATTAAGAGAGTTGTACAGAAGCCAAAGGCTGCTAAGCAAAAAAAAGGCAAAAAGAAGATATAACTTTAAGTTATTTTCATGATTCTATAAAAACCACGGAGAATGATCATTCTCAGTGTTAAAATACATGAGAATGACCATTCTCCGTGTTAAAATCACGAGGAATTATCATTCTCCTTGTTAAATTGATGGAGAATAGTCATTCTCCGTGTTTAAATGTAGGAGAATAGCTATTTCCCGTTTTAATCCATTCTCTGTGTTAAATTAACGAAGAATTGCCATTCTCTGTGTTAAAATGACGGGGAATGGCCATTCCCAATGTTAAGACGCATGAGAATGACCATTCTCCGTTGTTAAAATCACAGAGAATGACCATTTCACGTGTTAAAATCACTTCGTGTTAAAATTACGGAGAATGACCATTCTCTGTATTAAAATTACGAAGAATTGACATTCTTCGTATTAAATTGAGAGAGAATTTCCATTCTTCTTGTAGAAACCACGAAGAATGGTTATTCCCAGTGTTAAAATACATGAGAATGACTATTCTTCGTGTTAAAATCACGGAGAATGACCATTTTCCGTGTTAAATTGTCGAAGAATTGTCATTCTCCGTGTTAAAATCACGAGGAATGGCCATTCCCAGTATTAAAACGCATGAGAATGACCATTCTTCGTTGTTAAAATAATGGAGAATGACCATTCTTCGTGGTAAAATCACGGAGAATGGCCATTCCCTGTGTTTAAAATGACGGAGAACAGTTGACAGAAACCTAATTTTTTGTTTTGTTTTTTTGTAAAAAAAAATTTGTCAGGAATAAGGATTCAAGAGTTTTTCGTTCTTCTTTCAAAACAATGCTAACTCTTATGAAGGGTGTCAATAAAGATGGCGACCGTTTACCCGAGCTAGTTATTGAGTCTTTAAAGAATCGGTTTCTGGAATTTCGTCGAGATAAACAGAGTTGGCATTCAAGAATTGGCCAAGGTTTCAGAAGGTCTTGATAAATTGATAGGAACTTACTTAGAGTACAAAGATGGCGTTGGATACTTTGAATTGAGCACCAGTGTTAAAATAGCACCAAGTGTCGACGATATGGCAGCCATCTTCAGTCTACCGCTAAAGGAAGAAAGTGAGGATGATGTTAATTACAAAAGATTGATCATGGAAAACAACAGCAGGCCACACCTTCGGAATCGTTGAGCCTGTGAAGAGATCACTTCAGAAGATTACTGGCTAATTCTAAGGGCAAAAACGGAGAAGTCACGAATATGGAAGTGAAAGAGGAGTTCTTTGAATTGCTACAACGACTTCGTGACGGAGATAAACAAGTTAAACCAGATGATTTGGCCAAGATAATAATCTTCCACTTGTGTCAAACAATATTCTTCACAAGGTCTGTCGGTTCAAATTTATCGTACAGATTCTTGGCCTTGGTAGACAGTATAGAAGTAATCAAAAGTATCTGCTGGCCAAGGTTAATCTTGGCATATGTCATGGAGAGCATCAAGAAGACTATAAGTAAAACTGTTGGAGGATTACTCTAATGCATACCCCAAGATTGAAGGTTGTACAATATATTTCCTCTACTGGTTTGTGGAACATAGTACCCATGTGGAAAGAAAGTTTGACCCAATTCGTGAGTACCCAAGATTTTACACATGGGATGGGTACGCAATCTCAGTCTTCCTCAAAAAGGAATATCACAGTAAATTGAGATAAAAAATGATATTCAAAAATTTGGTTATAGTTGTTGGGAAAGAGGGAGGACAACAAGAAAACACTACAACATAAAGACCTATTAATGACGCTTGATAAGTGGTTTTCATGACGGCTGATGTGGAAGTGTCATCAAAGTTCAGCAAGACTAGAATCTATGAAGTTTACATTAAAAACGTTATTGATAGTGCTCCAGTGATACGAGCGTTATAAAAAAAGCACGAAAATTTAAGTCGAAACCTCGACTCCCCCGCAATTCTCTCGCACTTAAGAAAAATTCTAAACCCTCTCTATTTCTCCTTCTCCTTCTCCTTCCGCTCCCCAACTCCCCTCAGCCCACTCCCCGCTCCCCAACTCCCCTCAGCCCGCTCCCCGCTCCCCAACTTTCATCAGCCCGTTCCTCGCCTCCCTCGGTTACAGACTCCACCGTAGAGGGAAGGTTGTCACCGGCGTAGCCTTCACCACCGGTTTGTCCTAAAATCTTCTAATTTTTGACAAACATACATGCATCCATCTCTCCAAAATTAGGGTTCTTTTAGGATTTCCCGACGTCTCCATCCACGTCGGTGATGATCCGAAAAGGGCTGCATCATCATTGACTTTTCTTGATTAAGTGAGTGATTTTGATTTGGATTTTTTTCCCTAAGAAAAGATTTTGTTGAGAATTATTCTATGTGCGCTTCATGTTCGATAAAATAATTGTAAGTACCAAATGCTTGTGTTCTTTGATTTTTTTTCTGTTTGTTCTTGTTCAAGGGAGTGTAATTGCATTTGGGGAGCCGAGTCCAAAGCCTTTCCACAGTCACAGCCGCGACCCGGCGAGGTGCTGTGCGTGCCTGCGAGCCGAGTCCGAAGCCTCCCTTCGGATTCTGACACTAAATTTTGGGGTATAAATTCTAAACTCTTGATTGATTTCAGTTTCTGGGTTTATTTTGTTTGTCGATGATGTTGTTGGATCTCGATCCCTACATAAAAAGGGTTTCGATTGACTGATACATGTTGGGTTCGATTTTGGCTTGACGATCCTACGATTGTCTTTGTTTGTGAAGCACGAATGATCTTTAGACCATGTTCGGTTCTTTACTTGCTGTTGGATTATTTTCGGTTTCGGGTTACCTAGCTGCTGTTGGAATTAGTTGTGATGCATGTATTATTGGTTTGGGTTTTTTATATAAATTGTTGCTTGGGTTCTCCTTTCTATACTTGTTGTGGGATGTTGGTTTAGGTTTTCCTTATTATACATGTTGGGTTGGGAAAGATTTCTTTGCTGTAGGAGATGTTTTGCTATTTGGATTAAAATTGTTGGTTGGGTATCTATTATGCATGATGGGTTTAACTTGGTACTGTGGGTGTTTTTGTTGGGAGCTTTTCGATATAAATCACATGCGGGTATATATTAGTTGGGAGTATTTCTATTTTGGGATTGACATCTCCATTAACATGCATGCGTCGTTGATTTTGGGACTACGTCCACTATGCCATGCCTGGATGTTTTACTTTATTTGTCGGTTTCGGTTTTTATTAGAGTACTCTGATACTCTTGGTGATGGTCGTTCGAACAAATGAAACAAAGCATTGCAGATCGTATCAGATACACTGGCTCCGTGTCGGAACGTGTCCTATACGTGTTATGGTATGCTAGTACAGCAGATGATGATTGATCCTTATCTGAGACATTTTATATATCTCATATCATTTCTTGTCGTTGGTCGTAGTTTGTATGTTGGTACTGTTGGGTTGTTCATTCTGGGTGCAGATACGCTCGTGTTTGTACGAGTCGATACTGGACACGTATGTCAGGATACCTTCGTGTCGATGATGTAGCCTCTCCACAGTTGCAGCCGTGACCCGGCGAGGTGCTGTGCGTGCCTGCGAGCCGAGTCCGAAGCCTCCCTTTGGATTCTGACACTAAATTCTGGGGTATAAATTCTAAACTCTTGAATGATTTCAATGGGTTTATTTTGTTTGTCGATGATGTTGTTGGATCTCGATCCCTACATAAAAAGGGTTTCGATCGACTAATACGTGTTGGGTTCGATTTTATCTTGACGATCCTACGATTGTCTTTGTTTGTGAAGCGCGAATGATCTTTAGATCATGTTCGGTTCTTTACTTGCTGTTGGATCATTTTCGGTTTCGGGTTGCCTAGCCGCTGTTGGAATTATTTGTGATGCATACATTGTTGGTTTGGATTTTTTGTATAAATTATTGCTTGGGTTCTCCTTCCTATACTTGCTATGGGATGTTGGTTTAGGTTTTCCTTATTATACATGTTGGGTTGGGAAAGATTTCTTTGCTGTAGGAGATATTTTGCTATTTGGATTAAAATTGTTGGTTGGGTATCTATTATGCATGATGGGTTTAACTTGGTACTGTGGGTGTTTTTGTTGGAAGCTTTTCGATATAAATCACATGCTAGTATATATTAGTTTGGAGTATTTCTATTTTGGGATTGATATCTCCATTAGCATGTATGCGTCGTTAATTTTGGGACTACGTCCACTATGCCATGCCTGGATGTTTTACTTTATTTGTCGGTTTTGGTTTTTATTAGAGTACTCTGATACTCTTGGTGATGGTCGTTCGACCAAATGAACCAAAGCGTTACAGATCGTATCGGATATACTAGCTCCGTGTCGGGACGTGTCCTATACGTGTTATGGCACGTTAGTACAACATATGATGATTGATCCTTATCTGAGACATTTTATATATCTTATTTCGTTTCTTGTCGTTGGTCATAGTTTGTATGTTGGTACTGTTAGATTGTTCATTCTGGATGCAGATACGCTCGTGTTTGTACGAGTCGATACTGGACACGGATGTGAGGATACCTTCGTGTCGATGATGTAGCCTCTCCACAGTTGCAGCCGTGACCCGACGATGTGCTGTACGTGCCTGCGAGCTGAGTTCGATGGCTCCCTTCGAATTCCGATACCAAATTCTGGGGTATAAATTCTAAACTCTTGATTGATTTCAGTTTTGGGTTTATTTTGTTTGTCGATGATGTTGTTGGATCTCGATCCCTACATAAAAAGGGTTTCGATCGAATGATACGTGTTGGGTTCAATTTTGGCTTGACGATCCTACGATTGTCTTTGTTTGTGAAGCGAAAATGATCTTTAGTTCATGTTCGGTTCTTTACTTGCTGTTGGATCATTTTCGGTTTCAGGTTACCTAGCTGCTGTTGGAATTATTTGTGATGCATGCATTGTTGGTTTGGGTTTCTTGTATAAATTGTTGCTTGGGTTCTCCTTCCTATACTAGTTGTGGGATGTTGGTTTTGGTTTTCCCTATTATACATGTTGGGTTGGGAAAGATTTCTTTGCTATAGGAGATGTTTTGCTATTTGGATTAAAATTGTTGGTTGGGTATCTATTATGCATGATGGGTTTAACTTGGTACTGTAGGTATTTTTGTTGGGAGCTTTTCGATATAAATCACATGCGGGTATATATTAGTTGGGAGTATTTCTATTTCAGAAATGACATCTCCATTAGAATGCCTACATCGTTGATTTTGGGACTATGTTCACTATGCCATGCCTAGATGTTTTACTTTATTTGTCGGTTTCGGTTTTTATTAGAGTACTCTGATACTCTCGGTTTTTCGATATAAATCACAGACTCTAAAATTGACAGACTCTAAAAGTGAGAGTTTTGCTTTCTTTTTCAGGATTTTGCTATACGTACATGTGCTATGGACAGTCTTCATGTGACTAAGTTGAAGCGTTATAAGTGTGCTTCTTCGCTACAATATCTGTGAGATTTTTGATGTCGATAGTTTTGATGTAGCTAAAGTGTACTCTATATTGGATACTCTATATATTTTGAGAAGATGTATATAATAAAATGGAGAAATGTAGAATGGTAGCTAAAATACTCTATTTTGAGACAATGAAATGGAGAATGGTACTTTATATTACTTTTCAATGCTTTGTTGTGAATATGGTTCAAAGTGGTTGTTTTCGAATTGAATTGAGCAGCGTTTGGAATGTCATGCAGTATAGAGCGTTATAAATGTGATACAACGACCATATACAGCGGTTTTTCATAACTATCCATAACGCTTTGAAAATAAAACGTAGCAGAAATTCAACCTATTAATGACGGTTTTGGATGAATTATCTATAAGGCTTTTAAAAACATTTATAACACCCTATTTCATAACGCTTGGACTGAGAAAAAAAAGCATTATGGTTTGCAATTAATGACGCTTTTTAGCCGTCATTAAAAGGTATTTTTGTTGTAGTGAGAGGAGCTACATATACAAGAAGAAGGTGCACACGAGGGAGAGGGACACCACCAAACATGTGGGGATGGGATTGCTGAACAAGATAGATCCCAACAACTTGAAATGAACACCGCGATGGAGGGGCCGATTCAGGAATTGGAGGAGTTGAGAAAAGAGAAATCTCAGATTTTTGCTGAGAATAAAAAACTCCATGAAAAGCTTAAAGAGCTAGAGGCACAAGAAGCACAACAACGTACAGTCAACTTTGTGATGGAGGGCTCGGTGCATGAATTAGAGGAGTTGTGAAGAGAGAAATCTTATATTCTTGTTGAGAACGAGAAACTCCATATAAAGCTTAAAAAGCTACAGGAACAAGGAGCCCAACAAATTGAAATGAACACTTCGATGGAGGTGTCGGTACGGGAATTGAACTCCTTGCGAAGAAAGAAATCTGATGTTATTGCTGAGAATGAAAAGCTTAGCGAAAAGGTTAAAGAGATACAGGCACAAGGTAAAATTTTCTCTTTTTTCAAAGTTTTGATTTGTAATTCTTCGTGTTAGAAAGCAGGAGAATGGTCATTCTCCGTGTTAAAATCACGAAGAATGTCCATTCTCTATGTCAAAATAACGGAGAATGACAATTCTCCATGTTAATACCACGGAGAATGGTCATTCTCCGTGTTAAATTGACGGAGAATGGCCGTTCTCCGTGTTAAAATAACGGAGAATGGCCATTCTCTGTGTTAAAATCACGGAGAATGGATATTCCCCGTGTTGGAATACAGGAGAATGGCTATTCCCCGTATTAGAATGCAGGAGAATGACCATTCTCCATGTTAATATCACGGAGAACGGTCATTCCCCTTTTTAAGTTCACGAAGAATGATTTTTTTCCTTTTTTTTAAAGTATATATTGATTGATATCATTCCTTTCATTGTTGTCTATTTTATATCAGTGCAAATAACCGAGCAGCTCGAAGAAACAAATAAAAGGCTCGTTTATGAGAAAAACAAGTTTCAAAAGCAAGTTGAATCGTTGAAGAATGAAGCCATTAAAAAAGATGCAACAATCACTGATCTCGAAGCCATGGCTACACTATTGCAGCCAGCTGCTGGACAACAAGCTGCTGAACTTGCTGCTCCAAAAGAAGTCAAAAGAAGAGGAGGATGGGTGGGGGGAGAAGAGGCTCAGAAAACCATCAACGGCATTAGCTGATGAAGATTTTACTCCCTTGGAGAAGAATACAGTAACAGAGGCTAACAAAAAGCGGAAGATGAATGCCGCTCCGAAACCAAAACCTCAACCCAAATCCAAGGTCGGAGGAAAAAATAAGCAGGCGGATTCGAAATCCGGACAAGACGCCAAAATGGCTTAACAAGCGAGGAAGGGTGATATACTAAGGGAATGCGATGACCTCGTACTTTGGAAGGATACGAATGAAGAGCTGAAGAAGCTTTACATGGACATCGTATTCCTAATAAAGATGAGTCGTATGTATTATGAACTCGACCAATCTCCGTCCAATTCATAACGGAGAATGGCCATTCTCCGTAACAGTTGGCCGGAGAATGATCAATGTCCGTGTCAGTTGGCGGCGAATGATTATTCTCCGTGTCAGTTGGACAGCGAATGGCTCTTTTTTCTTTTCCTTTCTAGTCTTTTTTCACAATTATGTCCTGAGAATATCTATTAATTTAATCTAAACTAAATTTATTTGCAGTGATATTGTATACGCGAGTATACACTACCAAAATACAGTAAATTGGCGACGGAGGTTTAGCGACAGATTATGTCCGTCGCTAATAGCAATGGACAACTGACTAAATATCGACGGTTTGCCATCAAATAGCCGCCAATAATTTTTTTTAATTTTAAGGGCGAAACTTGGTCGCCAATCCGTCGCTAAATTGTTGGAAATATAGCGACGGACAAAACGGCGTTGCTAGGTTGTCGAACATTTGTCAAAATTTGGTAAAAAAATGTTGAAAAAAATTGGCACAAAATTTGACGACCAAGTAGCGACGGATAGTCCGTCGGCCAACTAGGGGGGTATAGCGACGGCTTCTCTATGGATATATTCGTCGCTAATCTAAAAGCAAGACAAGATATTGCAGAAATATGCAAGCGTCCTCATCTAAACTTGATGCAAAGGGGAGTTGGTGGAAAATTAACTAAGCCGATAGCACAATACACATTGAGCAAAGAAGATAGATTAATACTCTGCAAGTGGATATCAACTTTAAGATTTTTGACGGCTATGTGTCAAATTTGTCTAGATGCATTGATCTCAATGAACGCAAGCTAATGGAAATGAAGAGTCACGACTGCTACGTGTTTATGGAAAGATTACTACCTATTACTTTGAGAGAGTTGTTGCCTTCTGCTGTATGGGTTCCGTTGGCCGAGCTATCTATATTCTTCAGGGATATTTATTCAACTAAGTTGACGGTGCAACATATAGTTGAACTTGAGGAGAAGATTGTCTTAACAATTTGCAAGTTAGAGAACATATTTCCACCGGGCTTCTTCGACAGTATGGAGCATCTACCGATTCATCTAGCATACGAAGCCCGTGTCGGTGCATCTGTTCATTATCGATAGATGTACCCATTTGAAAGGTAAATAAAAATTGATATAATTTAAGTTGAATTTAAGTGGATTTTATAATTTATTAATTGTTAATTCTCAAGAAAATTTGTCTCTCTAGGTACCTACACCATCTAAAGAAGAAAGTTGGCAAAAAGGCTCATATAGAGGCTTCGATATGCGAAGCATATCTTATCGAGGAGGTATCAAACTTCTGCTCAATTTATTTCGATACTCATATCCAGACAAATTGAAATAGACCTCAAAAGAATGACGAGGACGTTGAGGATGGAGGTATATTCAATGTAAGGGGCAAGCTTATTGGGGCTAGTAAAAAATGGTGGTTGACTGACGATGAGTATGATGTCGCTTACCGATATGTCTTGTTAAATTATGAAATACAAGAAGTGAGAGATTTGGAGAAGTAAGTGACTACACTTACACTCGTTATAATCTCTAATTTGGTAAAGTAAGTGATTATACTTATTTTTATTCTCTCTAACAGTGTATTTAGAGATGAAGTCAAAATGAGGACACCCGATATTATCGATGAGGGACTTCAAAGAGAGGTTGATTATACCATTCCGTCCTGGTTTCGCAAATACGTAAGTAACTGAGATAATATGTTATACGGCTACCATTAAAATATATGCATCTTAAACATTTAAATTATCAATATTTGTTTACAGATTTTATTGCCTGTAACAACACTCACAAATGAGAGTATTCGTTATTTGGCATTGGGACCGAAGAAGCAAGCAAAGACTTGGCCAGGCTATGTCGTTAAGGGCTTCCACTTTAAGGCAACTCACAATGCTATAAATGTCGAATTTCTCAATGACGGCTTCAATACCAAGGATTTTGGTGTTTGCATAAGAGGCATCATCTATGACGACGAGCCGGACTTTGACTATTATGGAGTGCTTCGGGATATTGTAGATTTACAATATACTGCCGCATATGATATGTATATTGTGATGTTCAAATGTGAGTGGTTCGATATGACACCAAATATCGGTTGGAGAATCGATAAACAATTTGGATTCGTCGATATAAATCATCGTAGGAGGTATAGAGGGTCCGACACATTTACGATAGCAAGTCAGGCTGTTCAAGCATACTATACAAGCTACCTAAGGCGTCGTAGAGATCAATTTGACTGGTGGGCAGTATGCAAGATTAAATCTGGAAATACGTTCAACGTTGGAGACCTAGCATACCAAGAGGACTAGATCGAAAAGCCCCAATACTTGGGACAACAGTCGGATACCATGGATGTTGAAGATATTGTTGAGAAAACTAGAGGGGAGGATGAGGTTGATACACAAGACTTAGCTGTCAACAGGAAAGAAAGAGGCATATTGTCCCAAGTATTGAGGCTGAAAAAGAAGAAGAAGAGCTTGATGAGGATGAGGATACAGATGAAGTCGACGATGAGGATAAGGATGAGGATGAAGATGAAGACGAAGCCGAGGACGAGGATGAAGACGATGACGATTATTAGATTAAATATTGGTATATATTAAAAATACTTCCAATTACGTAAATTTAGTTTGACCTCATAAAAGCACTTACAACTAACTTAGTGAATTCTGTTTAAACTTCTGTATTCTTGTTTCAGTTCATGCTGTTGTCGTTCGATCTCCTACTTATTGTATATTTTCTTCTTGTATATGGCGCTCCTAGTCCTTTTTGTCGCTGCGGCACTCGTCGCCCTGCTGGTGGTATATAAATTTTAGTTTAGTTTTATATTCATTTATACTTCTATATTGTTAATTATGTTTATGTGTTCTATTTACAGGTTATGGTGGCTAGCACTTGTCGTGGTGGTAGTGGTGCTGGTGCTGGTGGTCCTGGTCGTGGGTGTGGTGGTGGTGCTGGTGGTAGTGGTCGTGGTCACCTTCAGCATTCTCGGGATATAATCCCATCTACCGATCCCGACCCGGAGAGTACCCCAGGCACAGACTCATCCCGCCGTCGATCTACCACGGGGCTATCGTCACCTTCATCGAGGCCTGTGTCTCCATCTGCTGACGGATCCGTTCAGCCAGTGGATCCACCAATTACTGCACAGTGGGCCCCCGAGTACCCCCAGACTCAGTTACATCCGGTTACTGGTGAGTACATGCACGGAGCCACAAATCCTCCGACGCCACCAGAGAGGCCGATGGGCGAGTTCCGACGAGAGCTAGGGCCCGCAGATGAATCGTAAGTAAATTTAAGTTAATTTATTAAATTTGTTTCATTTATTCAAGTTAATAATCAAGTCGTTGCTTCTTTGTGGGTTTTTTTCCGTGGGATGCTGCCAGGCTTCTAGGACAGATTATCCGGGCTAGCTACCATGGCCCCTACCTTAATTTTTCTTAGGTGCCCTTAGACTTGCAGTACATCTGGTCGACGACATGAGGGTATATATATATCTTGTGGTTAATTATTAATTACTCTTTAATTAACCATTTTTTTAATTACGTGATAATTTGATTTGTATGTCAGAGTACGTGGCACCCATCACGAGGAGGCAATTCGCAGGACCTACAGAAGCACCATCAGGAAGAAGATACAGGACGCGGTGGATGACCTTCGAACGGCGTATTCGAAGAAGGAGTGGATCCGACAGGAGTATTATGAGCAGATCTTGGAGAAGATGGATACTCCTGCGTACAAGCAGAAATGGGAGAAAGCGAAAGCGAATCGACGGGCCGCGGGTCTACATACGGGGGGATCAAGGCCCCACGCAACGACGCGTACAGATTTGGTGAGATACCGCAAATTTATGCCACTATCTAATTCGATACTATTAATATACGGAGTTAATTAAATTCTACGAATATTTTGTATGCAGTCCCAACAGGCGGTAAAAAAGGGAAAAGAGACGGAATCTGTCACCATGCACGATGTATTCCAGTATACGCACAAGAGGTGGAAGGACGGAAGCTTCGTCGACGAGAGGGCCAAGGAGACAGATGTAAGTACTTACGTTTATGATATTTATGTTAGAATTATAAGTATTCAGACTATAACTTAGATAAACTTAGGATTCAGACTATAACTTAGGTAAACTTATTAAGACTATAACTTAGGGAAAATAGGATTTAGTTTATAACTTAGGAGAACTCATAGTATAAACACATTTATTTGATAGGCTGCGTATCATGAGGCCCTTAGACGGGTTCAGCCATCTGCTACCGAGGATGTCGGCAAAACGACGGCCGCCCAGGCGTCCTCTTCTATGGCCGCTCGTTACGACGACATGTTTGTAGATACCGTAGGCGGCTTTAGGAAAGGGTGCCTCCACGGATGCGGCTCCCTGGCGTCGTTGCAGGCATCGATTTCGAGATTTCCACCGCCTTCGCCTCCTTCCGCGACCCCGACTGGCGATGATGTGAGGACACAGCTTGCAAATCTGACCGAGACGATGTCGTCCTTGCAGGAGCATATAACCACGTACTATCTGTATCCTTCTACTGCTCCTGGTTCTTCTGTTCACGGTCTGTCTGCTCCCAGTTCATCTGCTCCCGGTTCTTCTGCTTTCGGTTCTTCTGCTCCCCGTCCGTCTACTGCTGCTCCCGGTCCTTCTTCCGTCGGGCGTCTTTCTATTGACCCTGCTGCCCCTCTGGTACCGTCTCCTGCTGTGACGACACTCCTTGACATGATGTCGCCAGAGCAGCTATGCCAACTTTCAGACCATGTCTTTGATACCCTACCGGCATACATGGTGGAGGAGTATTATCGTCGGGCGCAACAGGGAGTACCACCAGCGGACGATCCAACTCCTCATTCTTATTTATGTATTGTATTTGAATGGTTTGAAATGTTTTTAAATGTTTAATATTTATGAATTTCGGATATAATCACTTAGATATTAGTTTTTGATGAATGTTTTAATGAATGTTTGGATATTGGCTAAATCATGATGGTAAGTTTTGGATAATAGTGGTAAGTTTTGGATAATGGTTTGAAATGATAGATATTTGTATATTGGTGTGTGTTGTATGTTGGTTTGTGTGATGTATTTGTGATGGATATTTGTATATTGGTGTGTGATGTATATTGGTTTCTTAGTTTATGTGATGTGTGATGCATATTGTGATGTTTCGATGTTTCAGATGTTGTGTGAACAGGGAATGCTCTATTTTATGTAATTTTTTTCAAAAAATTTCCAGTTAGCGACGGACTAGCGGCTACAAAGCCACAAAAAGTGACGACAAAGCGACGGAATATCCGTCGCTAATTGGAGAATTTCTAGTTAGCGACGGATGGCGACTACTAAGCGACGGAATATCCATCGCTAACTGGAGAATTTTTAGTTAGCGACGGAGGGCGACTACCAAGCGACGGATTATCCGTCGACAAGGTTCTGGAAATATGAAAGATTTTCAGAAGCTAAGCGATGGATTAGTCATCGTCAATCCGTCGCTAGTAGTCGGTAAGTATTTAGCGACGGATGATCTGTCGCCAAAGTCGCGGCTAATTGGAGACAAACTAGCGATAATGTACGACAGATTAGCGACGGATTATCCGTTGCCAAGGTTTTGGAAATCTCTGTTTCCGGTCTGTCTGCTCCTGGTTCATCTGCTTTCGGTCCGTCTGCTTTCGGTTCTTCTGCTCCCGATCCGTCTATTGCTGCTTCCGGTCATTCTTTCGTCGGGCGACTTTCTTTTGACCCTGCTGCCCCTCTGGTACCGCCTCCTGCTGACGACAATCCTTGACATGATGTCGCCAGAGCAACTGTGCCAACTTCCAGACCATATCTTTGATACCCTGTAGCCATACATGGTAGAGGAGTATTATCGTCGGGCACAGCAGGGAGTACCACCAGCGGACGATCCAACTCCTGATTCTTATTGATGTATTATATTTGAATGGTTTGACATATTTTTAAATGTTGAATATTTGTGAATTTCGGATATAATCACTTGGATATTAGCTTTTGATGAATGTTTTAATTAATGTTTGGATATTGGCTAAATCACGGTGGTAAGTTTTAGATAATGGTGGTAAATTTTGGATAATGGTTTGAAATGATGGATATTTTTATATTGGTGTGTGTTGTATGTTGGTTTGTGTGATGTATTTGTGATGGATATTTGTATATTGGTGTGTGATGTATATTGGTTTGTTGGTTTATGTGATGTGTGATACGTATTGTGATGGTCCGATGTTTCGGATGTTGTGTGAACAGGGAATGCTCTGTTTTATGTAATTGTTTTTCAAAAAATTTACAGTTAGCGACGGACTAGCGACTACAAAGCGACGGAAATTGACGACAAAGCGACGAAATATCCGTCGCTTACTGGAGAATTTCCAGTTAGCGACGGATGGCGACTACTAAGTGACAGAAAATCCGTCGCTAACTGGAGAATTTCTAGTTAGTGACGGATGGCGACTACCAAGCGACGGGAAATATGAAAGATTTTTAGAAGCTAAGCGATGGATTAGTCGTCGCCAATCCGTCGCTAGTAGTCGATGAGTACTTAGCGACGGATGATCCGTCGCCAAAGTCGCAACTAATTGGAGACAATGTACGACGGATTAGCAACGGATTATCCGTCGCCGAGTTTCTGAAAATCATGAAAGATTTCCAGAACCGAAGCGACGGATACCCCGCTGCTAATCCGTCGCAAATCCGTCGACCACGAGCGATAATGTAAGATAGATTAGCAATGGATTTTGCGTATCAGAAACTCTCTGTTACGCGTTTACTGACACATTGCCAACGTATTTTCGACGGACATGTCCGTCGGTAAAGTAGCAGTACTACTAACTTTCTGATACTTGATTTGACGAAAAACCGTCGGCCAGTCGTCGCTAATTTTACGAATCTTACTGACGGTAATCCGTTGCTAAGTCGTCGAATGGCGACAACTTAGCGACGAGTTGTTTTCCGACGGATTTTTCGGCCAAAATTCGACGACGGCCCGTCGCTAAATCCAATTACCGATGGATTAGCGACGGATATGGCCGTCGCTAAACCGTTAGATTTTGGTAGTGGTATGTCGAAAAAGAACAAAAATAAAGTTTTCGTCCTCCTGTCAGCAAAAGACATGCAAGACATACTCAACTATGAAGACATGGAGGCTTGCATCCTTAACAAAATAATAAGGAAGCTGAGAGAAATTCAAGTCTATGCAAGAAGATACGCTCAGTCAAGTTCAAAGGATGTGCAACATAAGTGGTCTGCATTCATGATGCCCCACACATTAGTAAGAATCAAAACTAAAAAATCCATATTCATGTGTACACCGATGAAAAATGACGTAAAAAACTTACTCATGATATTATGTTTTATTTTTTGGAAACAATCCATCGTTCTCCGTTCCATTGAACCGAAAGCAACAGCCGACGCCCTTGAAACTTTCAAAACAGATGTAGAAGACTTCGTCATGGGTTTAGAGGATGACATAGAGTGGCTATTCATTATACTCTTTAATGAATCCTCGAAATACTATACGCTGCTCACATCTAACTTGAGCTCCTACGAGTGTACACACTACAACTCCTTGAGGCAAAATACGTACGAAAAGGGCAAGGAGGATATAGAATTAATGAAGAAGACCATAGAGCCTATCGTCAGGAGGAAAGTTAATATGATGAGGGAGAGATGCTCGACGATGATGGAGTATGAGAGCATAGGGCTGAATTATTCTTCACGATACCCACAACAACTAGCACCCAACTGCCTCTTGTATACGGCGTTTTATTTGAAGTGCTTGATGACTGCTCCCTTCGAAATACTGAGAGAAAATAACGATGACATTCACCAGAAGATTACAATGACGAGGTTGGAAATGGCTAAGAAGTTACTTTCAAGCGAATATGTAATACTACCAAGCTAGCAATGACATTGTAAAACAACAATGTCATTGGGCTAAGAACTTCTTTCAATATCATCTATTTGTCTTTTATTCTTCTGTGTCTGCATCTTTTGTAACATCTGCTCTGTCTTTTATAATAAAATTATTTTTAAATTATATTTACATTGTTAAAACCATGGAGAATGGTCATTCTCCATGTCAAAATTACAGAGAATGACCATTCCCCGTCCTAAAATGCAGGAGAATGGTCATTTCTTGTTTCAAAAATCACGTAGAATGACCATTCCCTATCTTAAAATTTCGAAGAATGACCATTCTCCGTGTTAAAATTATGGTAAATAGTCATTCCCCGTGTTAAATGCTGGAGAATAGTCATTCTCCGTCTCAATATCATGAAGAATTGCCATTCTCCTTGTTAAATTGACAGAGAATTTCCATTCTCCGTGTTAAAATTGACGGAGAATTGCCTTTCTCCGTGTCAAAATGACGGAGAATGGCCATTCTTCATGTTAAAGTGACGGAGAATGGCCATTCTTCGAGAAAAATCAACAGAACACTTGGTACAACGAACCAACAAAGAAAAGAGACACAAAAGTTTAACTTTTATTTACATATGAAAGTCTATTATATGTCCAAAACTACTATAGAAAATCCTACTACAAATAAAAAAGCCTAAAAGCTACAGCTAGGCACATTTCTCTGGTGCCTCAGCTAGGCGCATCTCTCTGGTGTCTCAGCTAGGCGCATCACTTCAGCATCTCAGCGTAGGCGCATCACCGTGTAATGTCAGAGCGAATCACTTCCTCGTCAACAATCGGGCGCTTCGACCGAGTATGGGTTGGCAATCAACCCAAATCCTGGGGCTCTTCCAGCCTAATAAAAACTGAGGCATGCAGACCCCGATCTTTGGATGCAACAGGCACTTTCGACAGCCTGTGGCTCTTCCAGCCTAACAAAAACTGGGCCGCGGTGAGCCCGAACCCAGTAACCAATATCATAGCACACAGTCGATGAAGTGCATGAATACGGACAGTCCACTCGGTGCAACTCAGTCTTCTGAAGGAATTCACCACCAAAGCTTCTTCAAACGAGGAGATCGACAATCCATAGAAAAGCATCTTGCCAAGGCAGGGGATCGGTCGAGTCCATCTCCACAAGAAAGCTAAGTGAAACGAGAACAAACTCTCCCTACACTACTGCCATTTATAGGTAAGGGCAACTCGTACTCATGCGCCAAGTGGCTGTCACTTCGAATTCAATTCAATGAATTTGCATTAATGCCAATGAATCTGCCCCTTCGAATTCTGCCAAGTCAGAGAGTCGTCAATGCCTCAAAGAATTCAACAAATGGGCCTTGCAGCAGATGTGTACGTCAACACCATGCACCTCGTACTGATGTGCCCAATGGAGCACTGGCCAATATGCCCGTCAACACCATTCTCTTTGTTAAAATCACAGGGAATTACCATTCTTCTTGTTAAATTGACGGGAAATTGTCATTCTCCGTGTTAGAATGCAGGAGAATGGCCATTCTCTGTGTTAAAATCACGAAGAATGGCTATTTTTTGTTTTAATATCACGGAGAATGGCCATTCTCCATGTTATAATCACGGAGAATGGTCATCCCCCGTGTTAAAATACAGGAGAATGGTCATTCTCCGTGTTAAAAGCACGGAGAATTGCCATTCTCCATGCTAAAATGATAAAGAATGGCCATTCCCTTTGTTAAATTGATGGAGAATTGCTATTCTCCGTGTTAAAATTGACGGAGAATTGTCGTTCTCCTTGTTAAATTGATGGAGAATTGAAAAAAAAAGTTGGGTAAATGAAAGAAGAAAAAATAGTACATAATGATAATTAAATCAACAACGGTTCATTTGATTCCATTGGCTCTTTGTCGCTATCTCGCTTTCGTACTTTACAATTATGAAAATCGTAACCCACTTTTTTACAAACTCTACAAATTCTAGGCTTGGGGATAGTCTGACTTACTTTAGTCTGGCTTGATTTCCCTTGAGAAGGCCTTCCTTTTATTGGTGCCGGATTTAGCTTTTTAAAAGATTCATGCACTCCATGAACTGCATCAGCTACCATTTTTTTTTCTTCACCAATATCGGTCACCATTTTTTGTAACTCAATCAGCATAGACGACATCAACTCTGTTCCCTTCTCTTAAATTTTGCTTGTTTTTTTACAATAATACTTAAACAGGTTAACTTGTTCATTAATACCATCATACATTCCGCTCTCAATACTGTTTGGGTGGATGAATCTCCTTTCTGCGCCAGGTCCAGACAGATAACTCTCTTTGCAATCCTTGACCAACGAGTTTTTATCAAGTTCTTTGGAATATCTGCCAATTGCAGTCTCTTTATTGCTGAAAAAATATGCCTACAAAGAATCCCCTTGGTCTCCATCCACAAGCAGTCACAGTTTATGATGTTGTCGACACGATAAAATATAACCTTCCGGTTGATACTGTTTGGCGACAAATACTTTTGGATAGTGCAAACTTCTGCATCTTATATGATGATGGTAGAGAATAATATATTTATCAGAACGTGTGATTTCCTTCCTTTTCTATATAAACACTTTTTAGTGTAAATTGCTGCAAATTGATCTTCTATTACGGCCATGCTAGTTTATTTCACAACTGGTGTTGAGAATTTATCAGTGACATGCTTACTCATCTGGCCGTAACGTAAGGCCGCCAAACCATGGTCACAATGTTGAAGGCCTTCCATAGTGGCAGCTTTTCATTCAAAAATCTTTTCAGAAATGCGTTCATTGATTCACATCTATTTGTTATAGTAGAACCGCCAAAATAATTTCCACATAGGAATATATCCAGCCATCGCTCCCTCGTTCTGTACAATGCAGTGGTCCACTCATTGTTCTCTACATTATAATCCCTTAGCATCTACTGCCAACGGTTTTCAAATTCTTTGACTGAATAGTACATGTTTAGAAAATATGGACAATAACTAAAGTTTTAATATTGTAACAACAACATACTTCAAAGTAAAGTACCAAGTGTGAGATGTACATTTTAATCAGAATACTTAATTCTTTTGCAAAACTATCTCGGTGTACATGTTTGGTTGAATTGTTTAGGATATGCCATGAGCACGTTCGATGAACTATGCTGGGCATTAAATCCTTAATTGCTTTATTAATGGGTCTACAACCATCCGTGAGAACTATATCTGGTAATTTTCCGTTCATACACTCTTAGAATTTTTGTAAAACCCAAGAATATATCACAGCAGACTCATTATGAACCAATGCAAACCTAAACACACAAGTCATTGCATGATTGTTTGTACCCACTAGAACTACCAACGGCATTTGACATCTATTTCTTTTATATGTAGAATCAAATGCTAGTGAATCTCCAAATAATCCGTAATCGAATCGACTTGCACCGTCAGCCCAAAAAAAAGGGTCAATCTGGAATCTTCATCTACCTTATACACGTAGAAAAAAATCTGGGTCAGTGCCCTTCTTAGCTTGAAGAAATGTAAGTGTTGTCGTAGCATCAACATCGTCTAGTGCTCTACTATCTTTAGCTAAAGTATTGTATAAATCTTTTTTCATCCATCCAACCTTATCAAGCCAACATTCTGGTGGACAAATAAATTCCATACCTCTGAAGACGTCATCCCGGATTGCTTCATAAGCTTAGCTTGATCCAATTATGTAGGTGATATCTTACGATGGGATCTTAAAAAACTGTTTCAAAATCATTCGCCAGATTATGGTTGTGATGTACTCGAATTTTTTTGACAACCCACGGATTTGTAGAAATGGTGTACCCAATACGAAAAATTGTAAAAACAACCACTTCTGATTTCACTTCTTGGCTCACGAACCCTGTTAGGAGCTTCATTTTATTTCTTCTGTCTGAATCCTGCATTCGAACAACACCAACTACGGACCATTAGCATCCCAGATTAGTTTTTTTTACATCATTCTTTCTAACACTGAAACCAACTATTTTTGAATATATTCGGTAGAATGTCTCTGCTTCTTCAATAGAGTTGAACTATAAACCAACAATATCTTCATCTAAGAGATCCCTTGGGTCTCGGTTAATGTTGGTAGACTATAATTTTTTTCATGATTGCTGCATCAAAATCCAATGGAGAATCACTATCGTCCCTAAAACCATAATTAAACAAAATAAATTTGAGAAATCAATGTAAAAATATAATATATTTCTTAAATCCAATAGAAAGGGTGAAACGAAATAACATTTCGTTGTTGGCGTTGATGTCATCGTCGTCGTTATGATGTATTTCTCCGTTATTTTCTTCCTCTTGTTCTTTATCGTCTCCTAAGTTAACAAATTCCAATCTTTGCTCATCATCCAAATCATCTGACACCGCTATTGAAGCGAAGCTTTCTTCATCAACTAATTCTTCCATATGACCATCAGTTTCTCTATGTGACGTCGCCATTAAAGAAAACAGAGTGTGTTAGAAACCAACAGAAGAAACGAAGAACAAGAAATAATACAAATAGAAAAAGAAAAATGTTTTATCTTCCTCCAAAAACTCCCTCCTCCTAGTACCTCCGCTACGTGGCCCTCTTCTATTGGCTCATGTCTTCAGCCAACTTCCCCCCTATTTGCTTGGGTCAATAAGGTAGCGCCATATGGTGGAGGGACATGGAAGAGAGATAGTTTGGAGGTACATATAGTATTACTCAAAAAGTGCTTGAGTGATCCTAAAAGCATGCATAATCACTTCAAAAATTCATCAATTTAGCAACGGCTATATCCGTCAAAAATCCGTCGATAAATGTAATTACCGACGGATGGTCGACGGATATTAGTTAAAAAAAGGTCGTCGGGAAAAGCCTCGTCGCTAACTACAATCCCTCGACAAGTTGTCGCCCAGCGACGAATTTGTGACAGACTGCCGTCAACCATACTTGTGCAGTTTGTGACGACTCGTCGATGGATTACCGTCAAATCACGTATTAAAAGAAGTAATGACGTATCACTTACCGACGGACATATCCGTCGCTATTTGGTCGATAAATATGTATCAGAGAGTTTCTGATACGCAAACTCCGTCACCAATCAGTCGTAAATGGTCGCTAAGTTTTGACGGATTTGCGACGGAATACCGACAAAATATCCGTCGACCCGGTTCTGTGAATTACTCATATTTCCAGAACATTGGCGACGGATAATCCGTCGTTACTCCATCGTGAGTCGTTGCTAGACCGTCGCCAATCGGTCGGCCTTATAGCGTCGAATTATTCATCGCCAATGTTTTACCGACTACTAGCGACGGCATACCGACGTAATATCCGTCGGCCCTATCCTGTGAATCTTTCATAATTTTAGAACCTTGGCGACGGATAATCCGTCGGCTTTTAGTCGCGCATCCGTCGCTAACTGGGAATCCCCCAGTTAGCGACGAATAGTCCGTCGGTAATTGGTCGCCAGTCCGTCGGTAGCTAGGAAATTTTTGAAAAAAAATGGCATAAAATTGGGTATTCCCAATATACACAATTCCAATATATAAAACACACAAACAATCCTAAGCAATTCCAATATACACAATTCTAATATACAAAACACACAAACAATTCCAACGCGCAAATAAACACACAAAACACACAAATAATCCCAAGCATTTAAATTGTTCACACAAAACACACAAATATTCAATATTTAAATATTTTTCAAAATATCCAATATCCACCAACACAAAAAATAATCCCAAAAATACAAACATCAACGACGAGGGGTACGATCGTCCGCTGGTGGTGGTACTCCCGGCTGCGCCCGTCTCATATATTTGTCCACCAAGTATGGCAGCAATCCCTCCAAAACATGGCCTGAAAGTTGGTGCAGCTGCTCTGGCGTCATCATGTCAAGGAGGGCCGTCAAAGTAGGAGGCGGTACGATAGGGGCAGTAGGGTCAAAAAAAGATGCCCGATGGAAGAAGGACAGGCAGCACTAGAAGGACCGGCAGCACCAGTAGAAGGATGCATGTACGTGGACAACTGTGTCCGAATCTTAGACACCGCATCGTTCAGATGCATAAGCTGGGACCTCACATCATCGTCTGTCGGGGCCGCGGAAGGAGGCGGGGGAGGTGGAAATCTCAGAGTCGTCGAGTGCAAATTAGCCATGGAGCCGACTCCGTACACGCGCCCTTTCCTATAGCCGCCGATGGTATCTACGAATAAGTCGTTGTAGCAAGTGGCCGTAGAAGAGGGCATCCCGACAGGCGTCATTTTGCCGACATCCTCGGGAGCAGATGGCTGAATCCGACTAAGGGCCTCACGATACGCATCCTATCAAATGAATGTGTTTATTATACTATAAGTTTACCTAACTTATAATCTAAATTCTATGTTACCCTAAGTTATAGTCTGAATCCTAAGTTTACATAAGTTATTGTCTGAATCCTAAGTTTACCTAAGTTATTGTCTGAGTACTTATAATTTTAAAATAAATCTCATAAACGTAAGTACTTACATCCGTCGCCTTGGCCCTTTCGTCGACGAAGCTCCCATCCTTCTGCCTCTTATGGACATGCTGGAATATATCGTGCGTGGTGATCGAGTCAGCAGTTTTTCCCTCCTTCAATGCCTGTTGGGTCTACATACAAAATATTTGTAGAATTTAATTAATTAAGTATATTAATAGTACCGAATTAGATAGTGAATAAATTTGTGGTATCTCACTAGACCTGCAAGTGTCGCTGCGTGGGCTTTGATCCCCCCGTATGTAGCCCCGCAGCCCGTCGATTCGCTTTCGCTTTTTTTGATTTCTTCTTGAAGGCAAGAGCACCCATCTTCTCCAAGAGTTGCTCATAGTAGTCCTATCGGATCCACTCCTTCTTCGAATGCGCCATTCGAAGGTCATAAACCGTATCCCGGATCTTCATCCTGGCAGCACTTCTATAGGTCTTGCGGATCGCCTCCTCGCGATGGGGGGCCACCAGAAGGTCCTCTGACATACAAATTCAATTATCACGATATTAAAAAATAGTTGATTAAAGAGTAATTAATAACTAATCACAAGATATATATATATATATATATATATATATATATATATATATACCCTTATCTCATCGAGCCAGCAGTACTGTAAGTCTAGGGGCACCTCAGAAAAATTGAGGTAGGGGCCATGGTAGTTAGCCCGGATAATCTGCCCTAGAAGCCTGGTATCATCCCACAAAAAACCTACAAAAAAGCAGCGACTGGATTATTAACTTGAATAAATAAAATAAATTTATTAAAATAACTTAAATTTACTTATGCTTCACCAACGGGCCATAGCTTTCGTCGGAACTCGCCCATCGGCCTCTCTGGTAGCGTCAGAGGATCCGCGACTCCGCGCATGTACTCGCCAGTCACCGGATGTAACTGAATGTAGGGGTACTTCGGGGCCCACTGTCGCTCAGCAGCAGGTGGATCTACTGGTGGATCTGATGGCGGAACGGATCCGCTAGCGGATGGAGACCCCATCGACGAATGTGTCGATATCCCCTAGGTAGATCGACGGCGGGATGAGTGTGCCCGGGGTACTCTCTGGGTCGGGCTCGCTAGATGGGGACACCACCCGGGAAGGCTGAATGCGACCATGACCACCACAACGAGCGCGTCCACTACCACCACCACGGCCAGTACCACCAGCACCACCACGGCCCGCATCACCACCACGACGAGTGCTAGCCATCAGCAGGGCGACGAGTGACCCCGCGAATAAAAGAACAACTAGGAGTGCCATCTGTAACAAGAATATGAAGATGTTTAAACTGAATTCATATAATTTAGTTATAATTGCTTTCATGAGGTCAAACTAAATCACGTAATTGAAAGTGTTTTTAATTTATACTGATATTTAATCTAATCATCCTCATCTACTTCGTCCTCGTCCTCAGCCTCATCCTCATCCTCATCATCGACTTCATCTGTATCCCCATCAAGTTCTTCTTCTTCTTCTTCTCATCCTCATCCTTAATAGTTGGAAAAAGACGTCTCTTTCTTCCCTGGTTGATAGCTAAGTCTTGTGTATCAACCTCTTTCTCCCCTCTATTTTCCTCAACAATATTTTTAACATCCATGGTATCCGAATGTTTGTACCAAGTATTGGGACTTTTCGATCTGGTCCTCTTGGTATATTGGGTCTCCAACGTTGAATGTATTTCTAGATTTAATCTTACATACTTTCTACCAGTCAAATCGATCTATGCGACGCCTTGGATAGCTTGCATAGTAGACTTGAATAGCCTGACTTGTTATCACAAACATGTCGGACCCTCTATATCTCCTGCGATGATTTATATCGATGAATCTAAATTGTTTATAGATTCTCCAACCGATATTTGGTGTCGTATCGAACCACTCACATTTGAACATCATAATATGCATATCATATGGGGCACTATATTATAAATCTATAATATCCCTAAGCACTCCATAATAGTCAAAGTTCGGCTCGTCGTCATATATGGTGCCTCTTATGCAAACACCAGAATCCTTGGTAGTGAAGCCATCGTTGAGAAATTCGCCATTTATAGCATTCTGAGTTGCCTTAAACTTGAAGCCATTAATGACATAGCCTGGCCAAGTCTTTGCATGCTTCTTCGGTCCCAATGCCAAATAACGAATACTATCATTTGTGAGTGTTGTTTCAGGCAATAAAACCTGTAAACAAATATTGATAATTTAAATATTTTAGATGCATATATTTTAATGGTAGCCGCATAAATTATTATCACAGTTACTTACATATTTGCGAAACCAGGACGAAAAGGTATAATCAACCTCTTTTTGAAGTCCTTCATCGGTAATATCGGGTGTCCTCATTTGGACTTCATCTCTAAATACACTGTTAGAGTGTAAGAATAAGTGTAGCCAGTTACTTCACCAAATTAGATATTATAACGAGTGTAAGTGTAGTCACTTACTTCTCCAAATCTCTCACTTCTTATATGTCACAATTTAATAAGACATATCGGTAAGCGGCATCATACTCATCGTCAGTCAACCACCGTTTCTTACTGGCCCCAATAGGCTTGCCCCGTACATTGAATATACCTCCATCCTCAACGCCCTCGTCATTCCTTTGAGGTATATTTCAATTTGTCTTAACATGAGTATTAAAATAAATACGACAGAAGTTTGATACCTCCTCAATAAGATATGCTTCGCATATCGAAGCCTCTATATGAGCCTTGTTGCCAAGTTTCTTCTTTAAGTTGTGTAGGTATCTAGAGAGAAAAATTATCAGTGTAGTTAAAAATGAAATTCAACTTAAATTATATCAATTTTATGTACCACTCAAATGGGTACATCTATCGATAATGAACAGAAGCACCGACACGGACTTCATATGCTAGATAAATTGATAGATGCTCCATGCTGTCGAAGAAGCCCGGAGGAAATATTTTCTCTAACTTGCAATTTGTCAAGACAACCTTCTCCTCAAGTTCAACCATGTGTTGCACATAGTTCACCTTGCGATGACCACATGTCATAATCACGTACGAAATCCTTACGGGTCAAATGATCACTCACAGTCACCACTTCTTCGTAACGTCTATTGCAATAATTACGACATGGACACTTGATTTTGGTATCGTCCATATACTGAGCTTTGCTCATTACATACTTAAGAAACACTTCCATGCCTGCCTGAAAATCGTCACTCATACCGATTCTGCTCTCGTGTTGTCATTTGTACATCCATGTACGATCAAAGAAGTAACGATCCATGGCAGATTGGAGGTAAAAATATGTATCATAAGACTAACAGAAGTACTATATAATCATGTACTCACCAATAACCGGATGTAACTGGAGTCCTTGGACCTATCGTGCAGTAATTAGTGGATCCGCTGGTATAGGCCGGATGTACTTAATATCGACCGTATCAGATTAGTATCGGTCTATCGATTTGGTATAGGACGTATCAGATTGGTAATATGGTATTGGCCTTAACAAATTGGTATCGTCCTATCCGATATGTACATGTATGGGTCGTATAGCTAGGATTCGTATTGGCCTTATCTATTTGGTATTGGTCATATCCGATAAGTATCGGCCGTATCGGATTAGTATCGACCGTTCGGATTAGTATCATGAAAGGTTTAGTAACAACTGTACTTGGATTTCTTTCTTCTCATGCTAGAATATAATTGCAAGAGAGTCACCAGATCGTGATTGGCCAGTTATAGTAACATACATGCTTCATTTTCCATCAGGAAAAGCAAGATTGAAAAGAAAGCATGTGTGTTCTGTAACTGGCCAGCTACGCTCTCGTGACTCTCTTGCAATGGTAATCTCGCTCTAGAAGAGAGAAATCCAAGTACAGTTATTACTAAACCTTCTACCATACTAATTTGATACTGCCGATACTAATCCAATATGCCGATACCTATCGGATATGGCCGATACCGAATCGATAAGGCCAATACGAATCCTCGCTATACGGCCGATACATATCGGATAGGACGATACCAATTTGCTAAGACCAATACCAACCGATACGGCCTATAGCAAACCGATAGACCGATACTAATCCGATACGGTTAATACTTAAAAGTACCTACGATCGAGGAGGTTGATCCGCTGGTACATCCATGTACGATCAACGAAGTAACGATCCATTTTAATTTGGATGTGAAAATCTGTATCGTAAGACAAACTAAACATAATTAGTTCGATATCGATACCGATACCGATATCGATATTCAACGAAATAGTCCGATACCGATACCGATACCGATACAGATTGGTGGTAGGATGAGCCATAATTCGCTGATTTGGTTTTGGTTTTGGTTTCAGTTTCGAACATACTAAATTTTAAAAAATTTGGTTTGGTTTCGGTTTTGAATATACTAAATTCGGTTCGGTTTCGATTTTCAGTATACTAAACTTACTTATTCGGTTTCGAATTTTAATACTAAATTTGGTTCGGTTACGATTTTGAATATACTAAATTCGGTTCGGTTCGGTTTCGGTTTTTAATACTAAATTTACTTATTCGATTTCGGTTTTCGGTCCAAAGTTTATATATACTTCTCTCTATATATATATGTACTCCTCGAATATATATATATATACATGTGCGTGTGTGCCGAATTATATATATATATATATATATATATATATATATAATATATATATATAAATATATATATATAAAATTATATATATTTATATATAATATATATAAATATATATATATTTTATATATATATATAATTATATATATATATATTATATATATATATATCTATATATTATTTTATATATATTATATATATTATATATATATATAATATATATATATATTATATATATATATTTTATATATATATAATATATATATATATATATATATATATATATATATCTAATATAGATATATAAAAAATATATATATATATATATATATTTATACTATATATATTTATATATATTTTTTTTTCTTTTTTTTCTTTTTATATATTATATATATATATATTTTTATATTTTATATATATAAAAATTTTTTTTATATATATTATATATTATATATATTATATATATATATAAAAAAAAAAAAAAAAAAAAAAAAAAAAAATATATATATATAATATATATATATATATATATATATATATATATATATATATATATATATATATATATATAGATATTATATGATATATATTATATTATATATATTAATATATAAAATAATATATATATATATATATATATATATATATATATATATATATATATATATATATATATAATATAAATATATATAATATATATATTATTATATATATTATATATATATAATATAATATTATATAATTATATGTGTGTGTGTGTGTGTGTGTGTTTGTGTGTGTGTGTGTGTGTACGCGACGAATATATATTATATGTTTGTCTGTGTGTGTGTGTGTTGCCGAATATATATGTATGTGTGTGTGTGTGTTCCGACCCCCCGCGGCCAGACCCTAACTCCCCCCCCCCCCCCGCAGCCCACACCCAACCCCCCCACCACTCCCTCCCACCTCCACCTCCACGGCCAGCCCCCCCACCCCCCACCACCCCCTACCACCTCCACCCCCACGGCCAGCCCCCTCCCTCCTGCAGCCCACCCCCAAACCCCCCGGGGCCAGCCTCCCCGCGGTCAGCCCCCCCAAACCCCCCCCGGCCAGCCCCCCGGAAGCCCACCCCCAACCGCCCCAAGGCCAGCCTCCCCGCGGCCAGCCCCCGCCGCTGCCTGCCCCCTCCCAGCACCCCCCACCCCACCACCTCCAGCACCCTCCGCGGCGACCCCCACCACCGCCAGCAACCCCGCGGCGATCCTCACCACCACCAGCTTCACCCGCGGCGACCCCCACCCCCCCGGCCAACCCGCCCGCAGCAAGCACCCCCCCCCGCTGCCCACCCCTTCCACCATCGTCGGCTCCTCTCTTCCCCCCACCACCGCCCAAGAGAGAGAGAGAGTTACTCGATCATACGCGTCCAAGAGAGAGAGAGAGCGAGAGAGAAGAGAGAAAAAATTGGGGGGAATGAAATTTTCCCCCCGTCGGTTCAACTTAAGCTAGGCTTTTAACTTAGCGACGGATAAAATCCGTCGCTACTAGTCGTTAATCTCACACAATTTTTTTAAATTTTTCCAACTACTTAGTGACCACTTAGCGACGGACTGTATGTACAGTCCGTCGCTAATATCCCATCATCTGGTCGACGGATTATCCATCGCTTCGTAGTCGTCAATTCCCCCGCCAACTAGTGACATTTTCCCACAATTTTATTTAACATTTTTTCGCTAATTAGTGACTAGCGAGTGACTACTTGCCAGCGGATTTTTATTCTGTCGCTATTTTACCGACGGCTTGCCGACGGATAGGCGACGGATGTTCTCCCTTAAAATAAAAAAATTAGTGCGCGATTAGTCGGGAAGTTGTCGCCATGTTGTCGGTAGTACGTCGCTACTGACGACGGATTTATTCCGTCGCTAAAATGCCGTCGCCAATTTACTGTATTTTGGTAGTGAATTTTAAAGAAATAACTTCCAACAACACAACCTTTTCGTCTTCTATGTACATATTTTATTGAATTTTGTAGGCTAAAGCATGCAGCAGCATTTAATGCTATGTTTACTAGTGTGTAATTATTTCTAATGATATGGTATTAGTAAACATAATCTGCGAGAGAGAACCCGAGAGAGAGAGAGAGATAGGGAGATGGGACAAAGAGAATTAGGGAAATATTCCTGCGGGCGAACCAAAATAAAAAAATTGGGCGCTTGATTTAGCATTTAAATTAGATTTAAATTCAAAACGTAAAAATAGCATTAATATCTAAAATATTATTGAAACTAGTATTAATATTAACACTACTGTTACCGGACCATATTCTGTTCGACAAGTAGCCCATCGGTTCAGAATGATATAGTTCGATGCGGCCGGTTTGACCCGCACCTGCAGAACCCTCCAAATTCATTTGATCAAATCAACAAGTTTTTATTTCAATAGCTCATTGTACTAATAACTAAAATCACGTATCTTCTTTTACATTATGCACACGAAAGGATCGAGTTCGACTAGTTCTAGCGTACGAGTTTAAACGAACAATAACCGAGCCCAAGCAACGTGATATCAGCTAAGTTTCTAATACGATGACATTACTGTTAATTTAAAATTTATAATATTGAAACTAATATTAATTTTAAAATTTAAATTAATTTTTGATTTAATATTTAAATTAGATTTAAATTCACAACTTAAAAATAGTTAAAATTTAATTTTTGATTTAAAAGCTATAATATTATTGAAACTAGTATTAATATTAACACTATTGTTACCGGACCATATTCTGTTCGACTGGTAGCCCATCAGTTTAGAATGATATAGTTCGATGCGGCCGGTTTGGCCCATACTTACAGAACCCCCGAATTCAATTGATCAAATCAACAAGTTTTTATTTCAATAGCTCTTTTTCAAATAATTGCCATCATTACGTATCTTCTTTTACATTACGCACGCGAAAGGATCGAGCTCGACTTGTTCTAGCGTACGAGGTTAGACGAACACTAACCGAGCTCGAACAACGTGACATCAGCTAAGTTTCTGATACAATGATGTTACTTTAATTTAAAATTTATAGTATTATTGAAACTAATATCAATATTTAAATTTAAATTAATTTTTGATTTAACATTTAAATTAGATTTAAATTCACAACTTAAAAATAGTTAAAGGTAAAATTCAATTTTTGATTTAAAACTATAATATTATTAAAACAAGTATTATTATTAATACTAGTGTTACCGGACCGTATTCTGTTCGACTGGTAGCCCATCGGTTCAGAATTATATAGTTCGATGCGACCGATTTGACCCATACCTACAGAAGCTCCCGAATTCAATTGATCAAATCTACAAGTTTTTATTTCAATAGCTCCTTTTACTAATAACTACCATCATCACGTATCTTCTTTTATATTACACACGCGAAAGGATCGAGCTCGACTAGTTCTAGCGTACGAGTTTAGGCGAACACTAACCGAGCCTGAGCAACGTGACATCACCTAAGTTTCTAATACAGTGACATTACGGTTAATTTAAAATTTACAATATTATTCAAACTAATATTAATATTAAAATTTAAATTAATTTTTGATTTAACATATAAATTAGATTTAAATTCACAACTTAAAAGTAGTTAAAGTTAAAATTCAATTTTTGATTTAAAATTTACAATATTATTGGAACTAGTATTAATATTAACACTACTGTTACCGGACCATATTATGTTCGACTGGTAGCCTATCGGTTCAGAATGATATAGTTCGACGTGGCCGGTTTGACCAATACCTGCAGAACCTCCGAATTTAATTGATCAAATCAGTAAGTTTTTATTTCAATAGCTCCTTTTACTAATAACTACCATCATCATGTATCTTCTTTTATATTACGCTCACAAAAGGATCGAGCTCGACTAGTTCTAGCGTACGAGTTTAGACGAACACTAACTAAGATCGAACAACGTGACATCAGCTAAGTTTCTAATACGGTAACATTACTGTAATTTAAAATTTACAATATTATTGAAACTAATATTAATATTAAAATTTAAATTAATTTTTGATTTAACATTTAAATTAGATTTAAATTCACAACTTAAAAATAGTTAAAGTTAAAATTCAATTTTTGATTTAAAAACTACAATATTTTTGGAACTAGTATTAATATTAATACTACTGTTACCGGACCATATTATGTTCGACTAGTAGTCCATCGATTCGGAATGATATAGTTCGATGTGGCCGGTTGGACCCATATCTACAGAGCCTCCCGAATTCAATTGATCCAATCAACAAGTTTTTATTTCAATAGCTTATTTTACTAATAGCTACCATCATCACGTATCTTTTTTTACATTACGCACGTGAAAGGATCGAGCTCCACTAGTTCTAGCGTACGAGTTTAGACGAACACTAACCGAGCCTGAGTAACGTGACATCAGCTAAGTTTCTAATGCAGTGACATTACTGTTAATTTAAAATTTATAATATTATTGAAACTAATATAAATATTAAAATTTAAATTAATTTTTTATTAACATTTAAATTCACAACTTAAAAATAGTTAAAGTTAAAATTCAATTGTTGATTTAAAATCTATAATATTATTGTAACTAGTATTAATATTAACACTACTGTTACCGGACCATATTCTGTTCGACTGGTCGTCCATCGGTTCGGAATGATATAGTTCGATGCGGCCGGTTTGACCCATACCTGCAGAACCCTTGAATTCAATTGATCAATTCAACAAGTTTTTATCTCAATAGCTCCTTTTGCTAATAACTACCATCATCATGTATCTTCTTTCATATTACGCACGCGAAAGGATCGAGCTCGACTAGTTGTAGCATACGAGTTTAGACGAACACTAACCGAGCCCGAGCAACGTGACATCAGCTAAGTTTCTAATACAGTGACATTACTTTTAATTTAAAATTTACAATATTATTGAAACTAATATTAATATTAAAATTTAAATTAATTTTTTATCTAACATTTAAATTAGATTTAAATTCACAACTTAAAAATAGTTAAAGTTAAATTCAATTTTTGATTTAAAATCTACAATATTATTAGAACTAGTATTAATATTAACACTAGAACTTCCAAATAGTCTTTTTCTTGTTCGGTCAACCGCCCACAAGCGGGTTACACCCTCGAAACGAGCGGATTAAATTGCCTTTTCCATTAAGAAAAGAACCCATCCGACTAGAGAGAAATAAAGAAGAGAAGAAGAAGAGTCGCAACGGAGAGGAGCAAGAGCAAGATCAACAGCAGCGGATGGACCGTTATCCCTACGAAGATTCTTTCGATGATACTGGTACTGTCGGGAATGCCGGCGGACGAGGTCATGTGCAACGTAGCCCCCGTGTGCTGTTCGTGGTTGAAGGCGCTCAACGGTCCCTTATACTATTGGTCCAATGTGGACTTGGAACAGTGGTGTCGGAGGGCCCAGCAAACTGCAGAGATTAGTTTGACCATAAATAAGCTCGTGGCTCGCAGTAGGGGAATTCTACTGTCCTTCTCTGCGTATAAGCTTGTGGCTCGCAACTGCAAGGGTCTTCGCGTGCTCGACATACGTGGGTGCTTCAACGTCCACCTCAACGATGACCTCAGTAAAAATTATGATTTAATACAGACGTTTAAACGACCATTTAATGATGTAATCCCAGGAAAATGTGGATACGAGATGTATAGTGATTTAGATCTCATTAATCAGTCCTGGGGTGAGTGGTTCTTCTGACATTAGCATGCATGCATGCATTTCTTTGTGTTTTTCATATTTATATGATATCAATATTTTATCCTCAATGCAATGGGTTATTAATGTTAAAGTGTTATTAATGTTCTTAGTCTGGGTATCATCTGATTTATTGATATCCTTCATTTTGAAGAAATTGCAAAATTATCCAAATTAATGTTCTTAGACCATGTGAAGACGAATTTTGACGGTGCAAATAGCCCTGATACTGACTGTATCAGTGATTAACATTACGAGTTCATTAAACTCATTTGGAGTTCATTTCATCCATACAAAACTACTTTGGAAGTGGTTTTGTTCACCCACCAAAGTGGTAAAAAACAAGCACGAGATATTTCAACACTCAATAAAGAGCTTGCTGAAGAGAAGAACAAATGCAAAGTTGCTACTGCTAGAATAAATGGTCTGACTGCTAAGTATGATAAAGTATTTGCTGCTTTTAAGAAATTAGAGATCAGGCTGGGTAAACAGGTTGCGCAACTTCAAACTCAGTCTCACAGTCACGGCACATACACTAAACACCTACACAATAGAACACGGCATCACAATAACATGCATCCACATGCTACACGTAAACATGCTTTTATGTACACTTACTCTAATACAGCATGTAAAACACGCACGTAGTTGTCATCATCCTGCTGCTACACGTAATAATTATCATCATCCTGTTAATACACACAGTTATTATCATCATCCTACTACTTCACGTAGTTATCATCATCCTACACCCACATACAGACATCACTATCATCCTGCACCCAATACAAATATGCATGCTACATGTACTTATTGTGGTTTACATGGACACATATCTCCACAGTATAGAATTCAAAAATTAGTTGATACTAATCTATTAGCATGGGTACCGATGACTTAACTTTTCAGGACCCACAAGAATCTGTGTACCAAAGGTCACATCTACTCGTGGTGTAGGTGGACCTTCCTTCTCAAACTAAAAGCAAATGGATTCTCGATAGTGGGTGCTCGCGACATATGAATGGAGATGCTAATCTATTCGCAACACTATCGATGAAAAGGGAAGGATATGTATCCTTCGGCAACAATCTGAAAGGCTATATCATAGGTAACGGTACAATTGGTTATCCTCCTTCTTCCGTTATCAAGGATGTCCGTTTAGTGACCAAGTTAAAGCATAACCTGCTCAGCATTAGTCATCTTGCTGATCATGGATATGATATTAACTTCGGTAAAACTAAATGCTTTATCTATGATAGATCATCTGGAGACATCACTTTCGAAGGGATAAAAGAAGATAACATATATATTTTCTGTCTATCTAGAGATACTAACAGTGCAGCTAGATCACTTTATGCCCACAAAGATAAAAGAATATTATGATATCAGCGTCTTGGTCATGCTAACATAGACACCATATCGAGACTATCTACCAAGAAGCTAGTAAGAGGATTGCTTGAAATCACATTCAAAAAGGATACGGTATATGCCGAATGTGAAAAGAATAAGGCTACCAAATCTTCTTTTAAATCCACCAACACTGTAAGTACCACTCGACCTTTGCAATTACTCCATATGGATTTATTTGGTCCTAGTAGAGTAGCCAGTATTGGCGGGAAACTCTATGCTTTCGTTATTGTTGATGACTTTTCAAGATTTACTTTGGTCTTCTTTCTTAGTTTTTAAAATATTTTCCAAAAAGGTCCAAAACAAAAAGGGCTACATGATTACTCATATCCGAAGTGATCATGGTGGCAAATTCGAAAATTCTGATTTTGAAAAATTTTGTGAGTCAAATGGTTTTGATCATGAATTTTCTTGTCCTAGAAATTCTCAACAAAATGGTATTGTGGAGCAGAAGAATAGAACTTTAGACAATATGGCCAGAGTCATGCTGAATCATTTTTTACTTCTAAAATACTTTTGGGCAGAAGCTGTCAACACAGCATGTCATGTTCTAAATTGGGTGTGTTGATTCGACCTATTTCGAAGAAAACTCCCTATGAACTACTCCTATTATTTCTTACTTTTGAGTGTTTGGTTGTTGTTGCTTTATCCTTAATACCAAAGACAACTTAGGCAAATTTGATGCCAAATCTGATAAAGGTATCTTTCTTGGATATTCTGCCAAGAGCAAAGGATATAGAGTGTTCAACAAATGCTCTATGATTGTTGAAGAGTCTACTAATGTTATATTTGATGAGAGTAATTATTCAGCTGCTATCCCCGATGACGACGTTGATGCTCAATCCGAACAATCAACTTCTACTCCTGTAGATACACCACCTGAAACCAATTCTCTGGAGGACTTACCAAAGAAGTTCCAAATCAAACCTTTACATCCAGAAAGCTTGGTAATAGGTGATGTATCAAAAGGGGTAACTACTCGATCTTCTTTAAGAGATTCTGTTGCTAGTACTGCTTTTATTTCTTAAATTAAACCCAAAAATATTTTAGAAGCTTTTAACGATGAATTTTGGATATCTGTAATGCAAGAAGAATTCAACCAATTCGAAAGAAATCAGGTTTGGGAACTAGTTCCTAAACCTGCTGACCATTCGATAATTGGTACTAAATGAGTTTTTTGCAACAAAGTTAATAAGGACGGTACTGTCACTCGCAACAAGGCTCGTCTCGTAGCTCAAGGATACAACCAAGAGGAGGGTATCGACTACGATGAGGCGTATTCTCCTGTTGCACAACTTGAATCTATTCGGATGTTTTGTGCATTTACAAATTTCCAAAACTTTAAACTTTTTCAAATGGATGTGAAAAGTGCTTTTCTAAATGGCTTTATTAAAGAAGAGGTTTTTGTTAGCAACCCCCTGATTTTGAAAATAACAAATTTCTTGACCATGTTTTTGAACTTAAGTAAGCTCTTTATGGCCTCAAACAAGCTCCTCGTGCTTGGTATGAACGCCTTAGTACTTTCTTATTTGATAAAGGTTTTTCAAAAGGAAAAATTGATACTACACTTTTCATAAAATCTCTTGATGACACTATTTTGTTAGTACAAATCTATGTAGATGATCTCATATTTGGGTCTACTAATGAGGGTCTATGCAAAGAATTTACCAAGTGTATGCAGAACGAGTTTGAGATGAGCATGATGGGGGAGCTCAACTACTTCCTTGGACTTCAAGTCAAATAATTCTCGCAAGGCATCTTTATTAGTCAGTCGAAGTATACAAAGGATATGGTGAAAAAGTTTGAGCTTGACAACATCAAACCTATCAGCACTCCTATGGCTACTACAACAAAGTTGGAACCGAATGAAAGCGGCAAAATGGTTGATCAACGTAAGTATCGAGGTATGATTGGTAGTCTATTATATTTAACTGCTATTCGTTCCGATATTATGTTTAGTGTTTGCTTATGTGCTAGATATCAAGCTAACCCTAAGGAATCACATATGACCATTGCTAAGCGTATCTTTAGATATCTTAAAGGAACGATTACGGTAGGCTTGTAGTATCCCAAAACCACTTCTTTTGACCTAATCGGATATTTTAATGCTGATTTTACGGGATGCAAAGTCGACCGTAAGAGTACCAGTGGCACGTGTCATTTGTTAGGAAAGGCTTTAGTCTCATGGTTTAGCAAGAAGCAGAATTCTATCGCACTATCCATAACAGAAGCTAAGTACATCGTAGCTGGTCGTTGTTGTGCACAGATTCTGTGGATGAAGCAAACTCTTGAAGACTATAACTTACTATTCAAGCACATACCTATTTTCTGTGATAACACTAGTGCAATAAATTTGACGAAGAACCCAGTATGTCACTCACGTACAAGACATATAGAAATTAGACATCATTTCTTATGTGATCATCAACAGCACGGCACTATTAACTTAGAATTTATTAACACTGAACATCAGCGAGCAAACTTTTTCACAAAACCATTCACCGAAGAGCGCTTCAACTTTCTTCGTCGAGAATTAGGAATATTGGATGAAAACGTCATACAATAAGTTATATCTACACAAATAACTGATAATCAAAATCGTATATGGTACATTGCTTTGGGTACAAGCCGAAAGGGCCCTTTTGACAACAAGGCGTAAAAGCCTAAGTGACACAGTGCACTAGTCTTCGGTCTACCACTAGACGGGATCCGGCCCCTACAGCTACCCTGAGGCAATTCACTTGTACTGATTGACGATTCATAGTATTTTGTCGTTTGATTAACTTATTTTATGATGGATAAAATTCAATATTAGTAATTTAAGACAAATTATTTCCTTTCAATACCCTTCTCAAATTTTTTTAAACTCTTTTTGGAGTTCTAGAATCAGCCCACCAGAATTCGGGCCGAACTTTGCCCAACACAGATTTTGGGCCGAACTCTGTGTGCCTGTGTCCAGAACCTCCAACAGCTCATGGCCATCCAAATCATTGATCCAATGGCCACGATTTAATACGAGCTGCCGGCCCTACTCTTAAATACCCGAATTTCCTCCCTCTCTCTTCATTCTTATCACCTTCAACCTTTCTCCAAACCCCTTCTCTACAAACCCTAACCCTAGAAATCTTAAATATTAGGGTTTTCTCTTCCCAAACATAATGATCTAGGATTTGTAGAGGTTCTCTTCCATTTCCAACAAATTGTGTGAGGTACAACTCATTTCTCTCCCATCTTTTTTATATTTTTATTTTTCTCCATTGTCAATAGCTCCAAAATTATTTGGTAGTAGAAAGAGGATGAGAAGTGAGGGAGCATCTTCATCTAACCCTCCACCTCTTATTCATCCTTTGTTCAATCTACAACCTCTACCAAATGAACACACCTTCAATGAGCACATCTTTGTCTCATTGGAACCATCCAATGAATGGTACTCAGACTTTCGCTCACGTAGTGTGTTCCCGTGCCATCCAATAAATTTCACCATATTTTTTACATATGATTCACTCTTTCATGATTTATGCCTTGATGAACTCGTCACTACTTCATCTCTCATATATCTCTATGCCATCCAGATGTTTTACTGCAATATGACTCATGACGACACTAGGATTTATTTCTATGTCGCCGGCACTGACATATCTTTTAACGATTTTGAACTTGTCGATTACCTTGAACTCCTGGAACCCAACACTTGGGAAAGAATTGTTGATGCCCGATATTTCCAATTTTCTGGTGATACAACTCTTGAGGGTTTTAAGGATGTGTTGTGTACTCCTAACACACGTCCTCGCAAGCTTCGAGCCAAATATCTCAATAACGATTTTTATGAACTCCATCAGATCATCTTTTCCTCAATCTTGTCCAAAGCGGAATCCACTGATGAAGTCACTTATCTTGAGATCTCAGCTCTATATCATCTGCACTTTTATCTTCCGTTCAACTTCCCTCGTACGATGATGGACTAGATGATTTGTGCGAGACCGAAACCAAAATCCTTAGTTTATGCCTTATACCTTCCAATGATTTTTTGTGCCTCAACATCCCTCTTGATGACTGTCAGTTCCTACCTTCTTCTGCCTCTCTGTCCAAGGCATGTAGGACTATTGTTGTTGTTGTTCCTCCTGAGGCTGTATCCTCTGACTCTGATGCTCCTGATGCTCCTGAGCTCTTGAGCTCGAGCCTCCTGCTACTCTTGACTCCAACCAAGCGATGTTGTGCAATCGCATCTGCTTAGAAGATGACCACTAGACCCAGATGGACTACCGCACCACCCTTCAGATGAGTGCCATCAGCAACACACTGCACGACATCCAGTACTCCCTGGCCAACCACCCTACTATGTCGTTTCCTATGGTACGGGACTCTTCGAACAAAGATTATCGTAATTATAACACATGGGTCAGGCGATATCTAGATCCGAACGCGACGTTTGTTGACCCTCGTCGCTCTGCCAGTGACCCTTCAGACTCTGCTGGTCCATCCCATGCTCCATGATGGTCGTGGTTTTATTACCTGTTGATGTTGCTGATGTTTAGACTATTTTATCATGCTTTATGTAGTCGTTCTTCAAAACTATTACTTTTTGTTAAGCAGTTTAGTTTCTTTTGAGTTAAAATCTTGCTAGTTGTCTCTTTCACTTATTGGCTATGGTTATGGTTCTAAAGTTGTGTGATTGCATGTCTTCATTTTTTAGGGGGAAAGCACTTATAACTTATTTTGCTAAGGGACAAAGGGGGAGAATACTTGATATTTGCATATTTGCTTTGAGAATACTTGTGTATTGAGCTTCTATATGTATTATGTTGTGCTTACTTGGATTAGAACTTGTCTCAGGACTTATCTAATTACGGAAGAGCCGACATGTTCATCTACGGGGGAGCTATTCCATACAACATGTGTCCAGGTATGAATGTTGTGACATACAAATATCGTATTTTTGTCAATTATCAAAATAGGGGAGATTGTTGACCCAAACTGGATCACAGTTAATCTGATCTTGATAATTAACAAGACGATATCCGTTATGATCCAACTTGACACATCAAGCTCCATCAAGCTCCAAAACAGAACATCATCACATATTAGTTAAAAATAGACATCATCAACGATTGCTTTGGCAGTGCAGTAGTTACTTGTACTCTGAGTCTATACATTTATCTTTATTGACTCTAGGTTGTTGTAAGTTGAGTCGCACTGAGTATCTCAAAGCTTAGACTTAATACCCAAAGCTCCACCAAACAAACTCCAAGACAAACTAAGCCCATATAGCCCATTTGAACATTATGTCCCCTAGGAGACAGAATTCGGGCCAAACTCTACCCCACACAGAGCCGAACTCTGTCCCCTAGAATCCAGGACCTTAATTTTAGGGTTTCCTGGATGCTAGCTGTTCAACAGTTGAAATGTTTGAATTTTTGGGACAGAGTTCTGGCCGAACTCTGCCTCTCTGGACTAGTATATATATAGGGCATGTTTTCACTCATTTTCAACCATCCAATCTTCTCATCTTCTCTTCTTCTATAGCCTCATATATTCTAAGCCTACTCTTCCCATCTAACTAGTCACAAAACTTCCCAACCCCAAAGGTGTTTAGTGCGAGTCAGCTAGAAGTTTGTGTGCAAGAGTTTTCAAAAGAAGTCACTTGGACAATTCCAAGTTTCGCCATCTGCGAATCTGTAAGAAGTTGGCGTGCTCTTCTGAGTAAAGGAACGTGGTTGTACTCTATCTCACAAATAGTGGATTTCAATCCTGAGCTAGAGTTCTCAGGTCTGGACTAGTCCTCCATGAGGGAAACCAGGTTAAAAACGGTTGTGTCTATGTATGCTTTTTTGATCTCAATTTATATTCCGTATTTATACTCTGATTATACTTTCTGTTGGTTGGACTTGAATAGAGTTATTTTTAATTCGGTATTTTCGACACATACTCTATTCACTCCCCTCTAGAGTTTCCTTCACGTACCAACTGAAGTACGTGAAGGCAACTCTAGAGGTGGTAGGGTGAATAGAGTTGACATCATTTCTTACGTGATCATCAACAACACGACACTATTAACTTAGAATTTATTGACAATGAACATCAGCTAGCAGACTTTTTCATAAAACCACTCGCCGAAGAGCGCTTCAACTTTCTCCGTCGAGAATTAGTAATATTGGATAAAAACGTCATACAATAAGTTATATCTACACAAATAACTAATAATCATAATCGTATATGGTAAATTGCTTTGGGTACAAGCTGAAAGGGCCATTCTGAGAATAAGGCGTAAAAGCCTAAGCGACACGGTGCACTAGTCTTCGGACTACCGCTAGCTGGGATCCGGCCCCTACAGCTACCCTGAGGCAATTCACCTGTACTGATTGACGATTCACAGTATTTTGTCATTTGATTAACTTATTTTATATGAATAAAATTCATTATTAATAATTTAAGACAAATTATTTCCTTTCAATACCCTTCTTAATTTTTTTAACTCTTTTTGGAGTTCTGGAATCAGCCTTCGGGCCAAATCTGCCCAACACAGAGTTTGGGCCGAACTCTGTGTGTCTGCTTCCAGAACCTCCAACAGCTCCTGGCCATCCAAATCTTTGATCCAATGGCCAGGATTTAAGACGAGCTGCCGGCCCTACTTTCAACTACCCAAATTTCCTCCCTCTCTCTTCATTCTTATCACCTTCAACCTTTCTCCAAACCCTAACCCTAGAAATCTCAAAATCTTATAGTTTTCTCTTTCCAAACTCAAGGATCTAGGATTTGTGGAGGTTCTCTTCCATTTCCAACAAATTATGTGAGGTATAACTCATTTTTTCCCATCTTTTTCATATTTCTATTTTTCTCCATTGTCAATGGCTCCAAAATTATTTGGTAGAGGAAAGAAGATGAGAAGTGAGGGAGCATCTTCATCTAACCCTCCTCCTCCTATTTATCCTATTATTGACCCTCGTCGCTCTGTCAGCGACCCTTCAGACTCTGCTGGTCCATTCCGTACTCCATAATGGTCGTGGTTTTATTACCTGCTGATGATGCTGATGTTTAGGCTATTTTATCATGCTTTATGTAGTCGTTCTTCAAAACTATGATTTGTAGTATTTCTACTTTTTGTTAAATCTATGCACTTTGGTTTCTTTGAGTTATACTCTTGCTAGTTGTCTCTTCACTTATTGGCTATGGTTATGGTTCTAAAGTTGTGTGATTGCATGTCTTTATTTTTTTGGGGGGAGCACTTATATCATATTTTGCTAAGTGACAAAGGGGGATAATACTTGATATTTGCATATTTGCTTTGGGAATACTTGTGCATTGAGCTTCTATATGTATTATGTTGTGCTTGCTTGGATTAGAACTTGTCTCAAGACTTATCTAATTACGGAGGAGCCGACATGTTCATCTACGGGGGAGCAATTCTATACAACATGTATCCAGGTATGAATGTTGCGACATATAAATATCGTATTTTTGTCAATTGGGAGATTGTTGACCCAAACTGGATCACAGTCAACCTGATCTTGATAATTAACAAGGCGATATCCGTTATGATCCAACTTGACACATCAAGCTCTAAAATAGAACATCATCACATATCAGTTAAAGACAGATACAGCAGTTTTTAACCTGATGTCATCCACTAGCCCCAACTGATGCTATTTTGCATTTTTTTTCTCTTATTCTACTACTCTTGATGATTCCGTAATCTAATATACACATTTATACCCTAATATATGAAGGACACATATATACACATTTATACTCTGTTACTAACTGATCTAGCTATCCATGTTATATTATTTTCTTATCTAACTTCTAAATTTGTTTGCTAACTGTATATACTTGCTAATTGGACGATATCAATATCATCACTAAAGAAGGAATTTAGGGAATCATTAGTATTTGAATTAAGGCTCCAATCCAGTTATTACTGTGTACATTGTATACATTTGTGAGCTTCAACTCAGCTAAACTGAATCTTCATCTCTGATGCTGAAGGATATATCAAAACTTCTTAGCCCCTATATTCTACATTAAACACTCTAGGACAGAAGCAAATGGTCTTGAATCAAAGCTACTCTGGATATCCTTGATACTCTGATACTCTGCTACTTGATGCTTTGATACTGCAAATAATTTACAATAAAAGTTAATATTGTACTGATACTCTGCTACTTGATGCTCTGATACTCTGCTAATTGATGCTCTGATTCTTAGCTAAACCGAATAGTTAATATTACACTGATACTTCTGCTACTTGATGCTCTGATACTTGCAATAATACTGCCAAATTGCACCCTTAAATGGTGATTTAGGACTGAACAGATGATGGTCCAATGTATGTGCAGAGTGGAAATGCCTCAAGGCATGTAATGTATGCTTGATACTAGAGTTAGGAATGAGCTGGAACACTCCCTCAGTCAGTGATATTTAGTATTATAAGCATGAGCACACTGCTATAATATAGGTTGTACTTAAGGGTAAGCCAGGCACTTAAACTTGCTTAGTATCCTGACACTAGAGAGAGTCCTTGAGAGTAACCTAACACTTGAGCTAACTGGAGAGTGTACTCACTACCTAGTGATAGATACAAAATGAGGTCGTATCATAGAATCCGTACTGTGCACATTGATACTCTAATGTTAGAAATTGCAGTGTGCACATTGATACTCTTATGTAAAAACACACACTGTGCACATTGACACTCTAATGCTAGCCCTCATTTTGATACTTCTATTTATATTTTTGGATGTTATTTCTATATATACAGTATGTCCATACAGACTATAATTTCTTATTCCGTCCCTCAAGGTGTAGGTGAAGGATATTTTGAGGAAGAAGAAGAAAAAGAAGAAAAAAGAAGAAGAAGAAGATGGAGATGGAGATGAAGATTCATCTTTTGAGTTTTGAAACTTTTATTTCAATTTGGAAGTAATATTTGAATTGTAATATGGTCCTGAATATTTGTTGGTCTTGGCGGTCAAACTAAATTTTCTATTTGAAATATTGTAAGACTAAACTTTTCGCTTGTACTAAGCACCGTTGCGGTGCATGGTGCGTAATTTGTTTGAAAAATGTAATATGGTCTTGAATTTAGAGTTGGTCTGATATTTGTTTGGATTATTGTATTGTGAATTATGCAGGTTCTATGTTGAATTACTAACGTGGATTGGACAGATTATTGTAACGTGGATTATGTAGTTTATTGGACTTGGAATGAAGTATACTTAATTTGATTATGATTTGTTTGGTTGAAGTGTTTATTTGATTTGCAGTTGGCCTTCACAGATAATTTTGATTTTTTAGTGTATTCCTTTGATTTGCAAATGGCCTTCACAGATTTCATAAGTCCTGGGTGCATTCCTAGGGTTTACAGCTGGCCTCATTCCGGATGCATTCCTGAGATCACTAAAACTTTATTTGATTGAAATGTATTTCGCTTTCTGTAAATAATCAGTATATCGATGCCATCAGTATGAATTCGATGTCAGTATAATGCATAATGCAATCCAGCCTGTTCATTCCCTTGTTATTGCTGATGCGAAGTATGTGATGTAAGAAAAATTCTCTTAGATAGTAGGTTAATTATATTCAAACACTCGCAAAAAATTTCTTTTCGTCACCCTATTTTGTGCAACCATAAGTGGAAGCCTGATTAAATGATATTCAGATTTTCTACAACATGCTTTAATATTAAATGAATATACTTTGGTAAATGATATTAAAAAATATTATAAATATTTGATAAAAAATGAATGAGATACTTATACATTTCCCGTCCTAAATGTACCATACTTTGTTAAAAATACGGAGAGTGGCCATTCTCCGTATTAAGAGCACGAAGAATGGCCATTTCCCGTCCTAAATGTACCATACTTTGTTAACGTAAAAATTTGAATATACTTGGTAAATGATATTAAAAATACTGTAAATATTAGAAAGATGGTTAATATGACAAAATTTCACAATACAAAAAAAACCATTCTCTTCGAAAATATTATCATTAGAAAAGTAAAAAAATATTATCGTTAAAAAAAAACAGATTTCTTTTTTAAATATGTGAGCAGATGATTCGCCTGACCTCAGAAGCAGGTTTCCTCCGTTCACCACCACCACCATGGCCTGTAGCGTTATAACCAAAATATTAAATTGTTAGATGAAAAATAAAATTTCTGACAATAGTATGGACCGTAAAATTTACTAATTAAGCCGGGAGCCTGCAGTAGTAGTGCCGCTGGTTCTCCTCGTTGTTCGAGGAGGGCTCGACGACGTCCGACGCGAACCGGACCGATTCTTCTTGGTGCCATTGGTACTCCTCGTTGTTTGAGGAGGACTCGATAACGTCTGACGCGAACCAGACCGATTCTTCTTTCCTTCTTCATCTCCGTTTCTTCTTCCACCACCACGACCACGGCCTGTAGTTTTATAACCAAAAAATAAATTATGGAATTTATACGTAGATGCACAATTTTTTTACGAATTTATACGTAGATGCACAAAATATTAAATTGGATGAACGAATGATAGAGTAAATATGAGTTAATTTATGGTGTTCATTGAAAAAATTAAAGTGAAGAATGACCTACTATAGCAAGTTACCAAGTGGTCAAGAGTCAAAATCAGCATTAAATGATGTTTCTACTCTATTATCAATCCGAACCATTGGATCAACATCCAATGGTTCAGATTTTGGATGTATCGATGCATCCTTTTCCATGGGATGTATTGTAGAAGGACCCCATATATACATATTATTATATATATACATATATATATATATATATATATATATATATATATATATATATATATATAATATATATTGTGTGTGTGTGTACATGTGAATATTCATTTATGTACATATAGGGCATATCTAGCTAGGTTCAGACCCTGGTATGTATAAGTACATCATGTGAAGCTATTGTCACATATGAATGAAGGGGGCAAATCAGATAATGGGAAGAAATGGGACTTGGGATGATTTGGTTATACAGCAGAGATTGATTTTGGTTCAGACTTGAACATTAGGAAGGAGAGGCTCAAGAAGGAACCTAGCTAGCCTAGCGGAGCAATAGCAATTGTGCTTGGGACTATATATATATATATTATATATATATATATATAATATATATATATATATATATATATATATATATATATATAATTTATTTATTATTTTTAAAACCAAGCGGCCGTGTCGGAGACACCCAGCCACCGCCTGGCCCGGGGGCCGTGGGCGAACCACCAAGCCGCCCCGTGGGGGCTCGAACTCCGTCCGATGCCCCGGTGCCAAAGGCCCTAACCGGTAGGCTACAAGGCCATTGGCATATATATATATTAATAATATATATATATATATGTATATATATTGTTGTCCAAATATATATATAATTAAATATATATATATAAATATATATATATATATATATATATATATATATATATATATATATATATTTTATATATAATATATATATATAATATATATATATATATATATTTGTCCAAAAATATATATATATATATATAAAATATATATATATATATATATATATATATAATATATATATATATATATATATATTTATATATAAATATATATATATATATATATATATATATATACTATAATATATATATATATATATATATATATATATATATATATTTATATATTTATATATATTATATATATATATATATATATATATAATATATTATATATATATATATATATATATATATATATATATATATATTATATATATATATTATATATATATATATATATATTATATATATAATATATATATAGGATGTTAGAGTGTCTTTTTGACTAATTCAGTGAATGGGAGATGTGGACTGGTATAGGTTGCAGTTGGGGACTGTATGTCCCTATGAGAGTATATAATGTCTTAATAGTAGTGTATCCCATATATATTTTGGTATCCTATATGATATACAATATGAGGTGTTATATAGGAGAGGAATGACTTGGGAAAAGTTCAAACTTTGGGATTAATCCTTTGCATCAGTCTCCCGCCCCCCCCCCCCCCTCCCCCAAACCTGAGAGTTGTGAACCAATTCACAACTAATATTATATGTACCTTGTTCATTCTTTACTACCAGTATAGGAAGCAGTGGAAGCAGTGACCTGTGCACAAGGGAGTGCACAGGATAGTGGTTTAACCAGGACAGTAGATTTGGTTGTGTCCTATATTTTGTATGCAATGGTTTATTTAGATTTCAGATAAGTGGCAACAAGTTTGTGTACTATATTATATACATATATAATATATGTGCTAGGTTTATATGAATAGGGAAAAGCCTATACGACCGATACCGATACGGTTTCACATGTCCCGATCTGATACCGACCGATACCGATCCTAGTACCTAGAGTGTATTGAGTATCCTAGAAGTGTAGGTATAATTGGTACAGTATATAGAGTGTATCCTCCCTATTCCCTTTCTTCTCATGTAGCCTCCTATTCCTTATCATATGATATCCACCTCAACCAAAGCCTAGAGAATTGTGAAAATATTAATATTAACCAAGGTTCATAGTATCGGTATCGGTATCAGAAGTAAAAAGTTTTTGATTGGTGGTAGATCGAGCCAGAATCCTTTGACGAAGGATTCTCTGTGAAAAGATTGGTGGTGGGGAGAGCCAGGATTCTCTGTCAAAGGATTCTAGCATGTCCTACCGCCAATCAAAATCTTTTTACTTCTGATGTTTATATTCAAAACATCAGAAGTAAAAAGATTTTGATTGGTGGTGGGATGAGCCAGAATCCTTTGACGGAGAATCCTGGCTCACCCCACCACCACTCCTTTGAGGGAGAATCTTTCGTCAAAGGATTCTGGCTCGTCCTACCATCAATTGAAAACTTTTTACTTTCTATACCGATACCGATACTGTGAACCTTGATTAATATTAATATTTTCAAACTTCTTTTGGCTTTGGTTGAGGTGGATTTCATATGATACGGAATATGAGGCTGAAAGGGTCGAATGAGAAGCAGAAAAGTAGAGGGAGGCCAGAGAGGGGGTCTTCTTATTGAACATGTGGCGACACTCATTTAATACTCATGTGTCTATGCATCCATTTAGAATATACTCGAATAATGTGTATCCATCTTTGTAGAATTATTGTCAAATGGATATGATTTACTATCTGCGGCATCGTTGTGGATGTACAATCATCATCCTGATGACATATGCGGTATGCGTGATGAATTTATACAGGGGATAGAGCAGTTCCTGCAGTTCGCCATGGCGTTCCCTCAGTACATAGACCGTACCAAAATTAAATGTCCATGTGTGAGATGTCACAACATAAAATATCATCCAGAAGTGGATGTGACATATCATTTGTACTTGAGAGGTTTCATGCCGAATTACTATCAGTGGACCTCATACGGGAAACTTGTGCCATTAGCATCGAAGCTGGAGTCTAATTTGTCGTATATGGATGTCCATGACCATGCTGGTTATGACAAAGGGTGGGTGAACATGATTTTTGATGCTGCGGGGCCTAGTTTCGATCCGGGCAATCATGATGCGGCTGAGGAGGCACTGAATGTCGATGCTGCAAAGTTTATGGAGTTGCTGGAGAATATAATGACTCTTTTGTATCCTGGTTGTAAGGATCATTCATCGTTGGAGGTGGTTACAAGACTGCTGAGCATCAAGTCCGATTTCAACATGTCTTAAGAATGCTACAACCGAATCATCGAGTTGATTATAGAGATCTTGCCGGAGGGTAAAAAGTTACCTACAGACTTCTATCGGTCTAAGAGGATGGTGAGATCTCTCTGGATGGGATACGAGAAAATTGATGCATGTTGCAACGGGTGCATGTTGTACTACAAAGATGACAAAGATGAGAACGTGTGTAGATTTTGTGCTGCTGATCGCTATAAGGCAACAAGTTCAAGTAGGACTCCCGGTGCAAGGAAGCCGACCGATTTGATGCACTACTTGCCTTTGACGTCGCGATTACAGAGTTTGTTTATGGTGAAGGAGACTGCCGAGAACATGAGTTGGCACAGACGGGAATAGATCGATAGAGTTTTGGATCATCCATCCGATGGAGAAGCTTTTGATCTGCATAATGTGACCAGTGATTGTCATTCCATACAACCTACCATTTGGACTTTCGGGTTCCCAAAACTCGTGTTGGCCGGTGATTGTCACTCCGTACAACCTACCGCCGTGGATGTGTATGAAGACTCCTTACATGTTCCTAACCGTTATCATTCCGGGTCCGAACAATCCGAAAACGAATATCGATGTGTACTTACAGTCGTTGATTGATAAATTAAATCAGCTGTGGGAAGTAGGCGCCAACATGTGTGATGTTTTCAGAAAACAGAACTTTCAGATGAGGGCCGTACTAATGTGGACAATCAACAAATTTTTGGCCTATGGAATGTTATCTGGATGGAGCACTCATGGCCGTCTCTCATGTCCATATTGCATAGGCCGCACGAAGGCTTTCCGTTTGAAACACGGAAAAAAAACCGTTCTTCTTCGATTGTCATCAACAGTTCCTGCCAAGGACTATCCGTTTCGGAGGAACATGAATGCTTTTCGTGCCGGCATTGTGGAGAAGGCCAATCCCCCGCCAAAGTGGACTGAAGACACGATATGGAAGAAGGTTAAGGATTTTTCAAGTGCTATCGAAGAGCCTACAAAGGGATACAAGTGTGATGAATTTGGCCGTACTCATAATTGGATGAAAAAAAGTATATTCTGGTACCTACCATATTGAAGCACCAATCTGATCAGACATAACCTTGATGTCTTCAATATCGAGAAGAATATGTTTGAAAACATAATTAATACTGTGATGGATATAAAGGAAAAGACGAATGACAATCCCAAGGCTAGGTTAGACTTGAAAGATATATGCAGACGTCCTGTATTACATTTGATAAAGGAAGGCAATGGGAAGTATAAGCAGTATAAGGCAATTTTTCCACTAGACATGGAGGATAAAGGGAGACTCTATAGGTGGATTCAGGGCCTAATATTTTCTGACGGGTATGTATCGAATTTAAGAAGATGTGTCGACCCGAAGGAGGGTTGCTCTGGGTCTATTTTTATAAACTATGATATGCTAAATGCATGTATATTTGATTTAGAATATGTATTACATTTCTTGTAGATATCTATTTTTTATCAGATATTGTAGGAAAAAGAGGATCGTACCTCAGTAGATCCCATACCGGTAGAGGTTTTACTGGTAGAGGAGCATCCCGTGGTGGTAGAGGTTCTACGGGTGGACGGAGTGGTATATGGATGATGGTTCCGGACCCTCGTCTCCTTGTACTCCAGAGTACCAACCACTTAGATCAACGAGTGGATTGGCGGTACGTGGCGGTACTCTTAGGACGGACAGTTCTAAGCCTGATCCTAGCCCGTCCAACATTCCTGCTACGGACGGCACTATGGAGACGGTGGAGCGGGTGGAGGAGGTCGCACTTACGCCGACTCCATAAGATCCGACCGATCCCCTATGCGCCCCTCCGGACGAGACGAGGATGGAGATTTGGTCTGACGGGCCTACAAAGTAAGTTAATTAGTTAACATTTATTTATACTTATATCTACATATTAATGAATTTAATTATCGGGTTGTAGATATCGTCCCCCCGTCAGTTCATAGGGCATTGAGGCTATTTCTGAAGTCCAACTACGGGGGCCCTTGGATCAACTACTCGGATGCCTTAGACGAGAGGAAGGCATTCTGGTTTACCTAGTTCAAGGTAACTAAAGTATATTTCTTTTAGTATAAATCATCTTTTATATATGCATATTATATAACTAACAAATTTAATTCTTATAAAAAATATATTTTTATACACCACATCGGGCTAAAATGATCGAGAAGCAATTTCCTGCCGTTGCGGCCAAGTTGATCCGGGATGCGATCGACGACTAGAAGGCTCGAGACCACTCCAAAAAATTGATCCAAGGTTGGATCACATCCGAGCAGTGGACTGTGATGAAGGCTAGATTCGACGCTCCTTGGTACAAAGAACGGTCATAGAAGGCAAAAGCGGCTAGGGCGAGGGCAGAAAAGTAGGGTGGTAGCTCGATTCCCACGACGGAACATTTTTGTCGTGGTATGTGTTTTACTGTAATATATCATTTTAATGAAAGTAGGAATAAAATATTTAATTTTAATGACAAACAAATTATTATAATAGATAAAGAGGGGTACGAACGCAACATGGTGGTCGTCTTCCTGGCTACCCATCGGAAGAATGGAAAGCTCATCGATGATCGGGCCACGCAGAGCTATATAAGTATAACTTTACATGTCACTAACTTTAGTATAACTTAAGAAATATGTCATATATATCCATAGACGTGGAACAACTAGGTTGGTAGTAAATATTATGCTTATCGAGATGCATACTTTTCTAGGATGAGTATCGTAGGCTAGAGCGTGAGATGACTAGTGCATCTGCGGAGGTAGGGGTTGGTACTTCCTCACAGCCCCCTCCAGCTCGGATGTTGGACGAGCTCTGGATGACCACCGTTGGTGGTCTTTAGAGGGTACGTACTAGGGCACGGGATCCTACTGTGCCCTTGTGGCAACGCAGTCATCTAGGGCCCCCTCTGCCAGTACACATTCCCCACAGCCCTCACATGAGTCGGTCCGAGTTGAGGAACTCCATCGCCAGCTTACTGAGCTGCAGGACGAGCTGTTGCAAAGGATTAGGGAGTATCAGACGGACGATGCGGTGCTCACCGCATGATTTGATATGCTCGAGCGCACCATTAGGGAGACGGGCGAAAGGATGGATCGTGCTGTTCAGGTAGTACATGAGAGGATAGATCTTGTCGTTCACGTATTGCAGGGGTCGCAGGTGGCCATTGGCAATCATATTTCGAGGCTGGCGGCTCTTATGGATTCCACCAACTCCATACTGCTAACCATGGAGCAGACACTTCCTGGTCGTACGTCGGCATCTACACGATTGTAGCAGTTCTACTGCCTTCTCTTCCTTCTACTGATGAGTCATCACCGGTGATGCTGACCCTGGAGCAGTATAGGTTCAAGGTGTCCCAATTGTAGCGACTGCCTCCTCCACCTTTTGACCAGGCGTAGTTCTTTATCGGACTTATTTTCATTTGTTATGTTGCTGACCCATTGTTGGGTGTTTATGTATTTATTTTATACATTTAGTGACAATTTGTGTTATGTTGAACATTATCGGACAAACAATTTTTATAGTCATTTGGTAATGGATTTGTATCCACCCAGCTATTTCCTATCTTTCTGATCATTAGATTCTATTTATTTGATTATTGGTAGTGCATTTTTATCATTTGTCTCTATATTGGTTTACCGATGTTGAGTGTTCCACCGAAGGGGTCGACGAACCCATAGAATTCTACGGAGGGTTGCTCCGGGTCTATTATTTGCAAACTGTTATTTTAAATGCAGGTACAATGTTTATAACTGTCATTGATATAAAAAGCATGCAGATTCCTATTTTTTTTATTTTTTTAGAATAGCAACGCATAGCGATGCATAGCGACATGTGCCTACGTCGCTAAGGTGTATCCGAACGTTGCTAACCTGAAAAAGAACGTCGCTAACGTGTATCAGAACGTCGGTACTACGCTGACGTGACAAATTGGACATGTCAGCAACACAAGTAACACAACATCGCTAATAACGTTGCTACGTACGTATCATGACATCGCTAGCATGTATCAGGGATGTCGCTGATTGTCGCAAGACGTCGCTAAGAAAGTGATGTGGCAAACCCAAATTGTCAGATATAACGTCACTAAATGTCGCAGATTGCGTCGCTAATGGTTGAACTGGCAGCAACAATTAGCAACGAATAATTACGTCGCTAATTAGCAACGTCATGTCGGGAAATTTTGCTAGTAGGATGAAGTGTTAGCGACATTATGCATCGTAAAAAGACGCTTCTATAGCAACAAACAACGACGTATTCTTTGTTAGCGACCATGTATTGCACAACTACGAACATACATCGCTAAATACGTCGGTAAAAGGATTTAGCGACATTTTTTTTCATGTTTAGCGATGTCTTCTTCTGTCGCTAAACTGACTTATTCTGGTAGTGATAGTGGATGTTCGCGGCACATGACTAGTGATGCATCTTTATTCGCTACGCTATCGATGAAGAAAGAAGGATATGTTTCCTTCGACAATAATCTGAGAGGTAATATTATTGGTAATTGAACTATTGGTATGTCTCCCTATCCAGTAATAGAAGACGTCTGTCTAGTTACAGAATTGAAATATAACCTATTAAGCATAAGTCATTTGGCAGATAATGGTTATATATTAATTTATAAAAGACAAATGTTCTATATATGATATGTCCTCTGGTAATCCCGTATATGAAAGGATTAGGGAAGACAACATATATGTTTTCTTTTTAGAAAGTACTAACAATGTAGGAAAGTGCCTAGTAGCCAATCAAGATAAAAGCTGGCTATGGCACATGAGGCTAGGACATACAAATATGGATACTATCTCACGGCTACGCACCAAAAAGCTAGTAAAAAGACTCCCAGAGATTACATTCAAGAAAGATATGGTATGTGCTGACTGTGAAAAGAACAAAGCAACTAGGTCTTCGTTTAAATCCATAAACGCTGTAAGTACTTCTAGACTTTTGTAGTTAATACATATAGATTTATTCGGTCCTAGTAGAGTTGCTAGTTTTGGTGGTAAACTCTACGCCTTTGTTATAGTCGATGATTCCTCTCGTTATACATGGGTTTTATTTTTATCAAACAAAAGTGATGATATTTTTAAATTTCAAATATTTTGAAAAAAGATACAAAACAAAAAGACTTCATGATTACTCAAATCCGAAGTGATCATGGCGGCGAATTCATAAATATCGATTTCAAAAAGTTTTGTGATGATAGTGGATACTACCACGAGTTTTCTTGTCCTAGAACTCCTCAACAAATGGTGTTATGGAGCGAAAGAATCGTACTCTAAGCAAGATGGCTAGAGTCATCCTGAATCAGCATAATCTTCCAAAATACCTTTGGGCATAAGCTGTTAGTACAGCCTATCATATTTTAAATAGGGTGTTAGTTCGACCTATCTCGAAGAAAATTCCTTATAAATTGTGGTTTGGAAGGATTCCAAACATTTTATATTTTAATGTTTTTGGATGTCATTGTTTTATCCTAAACACCAAAGACAACTTGGGTAAGTTCGACTCTAAGGCAGATGAAGGAATATTTTTCGGGTATGCTGCCAAGAGTAAGGGATATAGGATTTTCAATAAAAGATATATGATTGTTGAAGAATCGATTAAAGTTACTTTTGATGAGCTGAATAGTCATAGATACAGCGACAGTGGTGATGAGGATGTACAGAACAAATCCAAGTCACCCTTAGGCTATCTGAAAAGTCTACCAAAAAGGATGAAGTTCATGATCATCCAGAAACACTCGTAATAGGTGATGTATATAAACGAGTAGGTACGCGTTCTTCTACTAGAGATATTAATATAGCAGAAAATATAGCTTTTATTTCTCAAGTAGAACCTAAGACAGTAGCAGATACTTTTAATGATGAGCTTTGGATTGATGCCATGCAATAGGAAGATAATCAATTTGAGAGAAACCAAGTTTGGAAACTTGTTCCTGAACCTATTGGTCAATCGATAGTTAGTACCAAATGGGTGTTCCAAAATAAATTGAGTGAGGATGGACATGTTCTACGCAACAAAGCACATCTAATGGCACAATGTTATAATCAAGAAGAATGGATTGATTATGATGTGACCTGCTCCTGTTGCTAGACTAGAAGCCATTCGCAAGTTTTATGCATTTGCATATTTTCATAATTTTAAACTTTTTCAAATGGACGTGAAAGTGCAATTTTAAATGGATTTTTGAAGGAAGAAGTTTTTGTGAAATAATCCCCTCGTTTTGAAGATTTTCAAAATCTGATCACGTCTTCAAACTTAGGAAAGCACTATACGGACTCAAACAAGCACCACATGCTTGGTATGAACGTCTAAGTGCCTTCTTACTTGAAAGTATTTTTCAAAGGGCGAGTTGATACCAGTTTATTTATCAAATCTTCGTATGACAATATTTTACTTGTACAAATTTACGTAGATGATATTATTTTTGGTTCTACTAATAAAAAACTCTGTCAAGAATTTGCTAAGTGTATATAGAGTGAGTTTGAAATGAGTATGGTAGGAGGGCTCAACTACTTCGTTGGACTTCAAATCAAACAGCACTCACAGGGAACATTCATCAACCAACCCAAGTACATGAAGGATTTACTGAAGAAGTACGACTTCAACAATGTAAAGCCAATCGGCACACCAATGGCTACATCAATACGGTTTAACATTGATGAAAGTGGTAAACTAGTCGACCAACGTAAGTAACGAGATATGATTGGTAGTTTATTATACTTAACTGCTAGTCGCCCTGATAGTATGTTTAGTGTTTACATATGTGCACGATATCAAGCTAATCCTAAGGAATCAAACCTATGCGTCGTTAAACATAAGAAAAGTACCAGCAGTACGTGTCATTTCCTAAGAAAAGCTTTAGTCTTCTGGTGTAGCAAGAAGCAAAACTCTATTGTTTTATCAACAACTGAGGCTGAGTATATCGCCGCATGACGTTGTTGTGCACAGATTTTGTAGATAAAGAAAATCCTAGAAGACTACAATCTGTACTATACGAAGATTCCCATTTACTGTGACAATACTAGCATGATTAACTTGACTAAGAACCCTGTTTGTCACTCACGCACAAAGCACATAGAGATACGTCATCACTTTTTACATGATCACCAACAACACGGGGATATTTGCTTAAAATTTAATGACACAGATCATCAATTAGCAGATATTTTCATCAAACCGCTAGCTGAAGACCATTTCAATTATCTGCATCGCAAGTTAGGCATACTTGAATTTTCTGACTCATAATGTGTTATGATTAATAAAATTACTTAAAACTTGATATTTCGAGATTTATTAATTGAATTTTTTAGGTACAAGCCGAAAGGGCCCTTCTTTCATACAAGTGTAAATAGCCTAAAGCGACACGGTGTACTAGTCTTCGGATTACCGCTAGCTGGGATCCGGCCCCTACAACTAATCCAAAGTAATAGATTCTTATTAAATCGAAGATTTAAAAGTTATTAAGTACGTTTATCATTTATTATACATAAAATGAATGGCGATTCAGGTTGGCCGAACTCGGATAGAACTCGGTCCGAGTTCTGACCGAGTTTGGACCGAACTCGGTCGCGGTCTTTTTATAAGACGACAGCAATAACAGCCAGCCCTATTTTCTCTTCTCCTTCATTATCTTCAAAACTTAGCCAACCCAAGCACTCCAAACCCTAACCTTAGCTTTTGGAATCCCCCTTCTAACGTATCAAACTTCGTCTTCCTCGGATCTAGCGGCTTAACTGAGGTGTTCTCCACTTTTTTTTTATTATCTTTTTGAGGCATATCTCTTCTTCCCTTCTCTTCTCAATTCCATGGCTCCCAAGCTCTTCAAGAGAAAGAAGAGAGATTCCGCATCTTCATCCTCCACTTTGGAGTATGAATCGATAAATATGTTTAGTCCTGTTCGTCCTAACAACGATGAGGATTTTGATCCCAATTTATTTCCGACTTCGAAAATTTTAGAATCTTGGTTTAAACAATTTTGATACCGAGAAATTTGCCCCAAAAAATCGATAAATTTTACTGTCCTTTCTGAATATGCATCTACTTTTAAAATTTTGGGACTCCAAGATTTTCTTGAAGTGTCTAATGATATTTATGAAAATATTGTACGCATGTTTTATTGCAATCTGCAAGAAACAAGTGACAATATCTATTCTTGCGTCGCTAGAAAAAAACTTGAATTTAACTCGGCTGACTTGAGTGAGTACTTCTATACGCCGGACAACGACGAAGCTCAAGTCGAGATAAACAAGATTCAATTTCCTGATGATATGACCCTTGACTCTCTTAAGGCCGCTATATGTCATCCGGGTCCGGTTCCTCGGTCTCGGTTGTACGTAAAGCACCTTAACCAAAACTTTTATGAACTCCATCATATTATTTATTCTGCTTTGCTTCCTAAGGCGGGATCTACTGATGAGATCATGTTCTTAGAGATATCAGCTATGTATCACATATTCAGTTTTGAGTCACTTTCTCTGTTCTAAATATTGTCATTTCAAACATTATTATTTGTCGGAGGGCAGGCCCCAACCTCATATACCCCATACATCTTGCGATGATCTTCCAGAAAGTACCTTCAGCCTCCACTTCCACCCTCAATCTTCTAAGCTGACTAGATCTAGGGAGTACCCTCAGCCTCCACTTCTACCCGATGTTGCACCACCTCCACCCGATCCAGTTGCAGCTCTAGCTGATGCTCTACCTGCTACTCCAAGCCACTTTGACGGCCAATTCTACCAGAGGTTTGATGAGTTTGTCGCTCTTCAGGGATAACATCATCAGACCTATATCGATATTGAGTATCGCTACACTTCTCAAGCCCAGGTCTTGAGAAATGGCATAGCAGACATTTAGTGGAATATGGCGCATCATCCTACTATACCAGTTCAGATCCTCCGTCATCTTGGATTCGACGGACCACGATTTGAGGATCTGCACACTTTGGATTCTTTTATGTCGATCCTTATCCACCTGTTGATCCCACCGATGATGCTGCTGATATTTGATTTTATTTATTAGCTTAGTATTTTGTGGATTTCTCTGCTGATGATGATGGTTGTATGTAGTTGCACTATTTTTATTTTTTAATTATGTAGTAGCTTGTACTTTTTCAGTTCTAGTTATTATGCACTCTGTTTCAGTAGTGGTTGAGTTTATGCACTATATTTTCTAGCTACTATTTCTCATAATTTATTACTACTACTGCTAATATTTCTCTTGAGCTCTGACTTGTTTCATACATATGAATTTGTATATTACTCTATCCTTTTCTTTGACTATTATTGTTGGCTTCACATATTACGGGGAGCCACATGTTTGAGTAAATGATAAAGACGAAGAATGAGTCAATACCAAAGAGAAAATTACAAATTTTAAAATTCTCGATCAATTCAGAACAAGTCAGGTATATAGTTTCAAAGTTATATATTTGTTATATTTTGGTATAGACTTATAGTTTGTTAATTATCAAAATAGGAGACGTTGTTGGCCCATTGGCCAATGGTCACACCTAATTTTGATAATAAATGGCAACTTTGGTCTATACGCAAAATATATGAACTGTTACAGGTTACTTTTTTCAAAAGAGTTTCAAAAGAGAACTTTGTCTACGTTCTATTGCTACCCACTACTTCAAAGTACAGAGTACATCACATCGTCATCCAGAACATTCGCACTAAAGACATGATCAAGACTTTTTACATTTATTCATTATTTTACAATTTTATTGAGTCTAGGAAATAATATCATGATTATACTGGCTTTGGTTATTCTCAGTCTACATATCCAAATAAGCCTACCTTTTTAATCCCAAAAGTCCACAATTCTAAAAGCCCCAAACCAATGCAAATTTGGCCAATTCCTTACTGTTCTGACCTAAGAGAACTCTGACAGAACTCTGACTAAGTTCGGTCCGAGTTCGGCCTACGTTCGTTTTTGAGAATCAGTTCCTACCAAGTCTGCATCCAACATTCGTTTGCGAGATTCATGCATCCGAACTCTGTCTTAACTCTGCCCGAGTTCGGTCATGAAATACTATAAATAGAAAAAGATTTCTATCATTCCAAATCATTCATTCACTCTCTCTTCTCTATCTTTCTAAAGTGTTTTTAATGAGCAAAAGCTTTTAAATCTAGCCTAATACCACTCTTAGCCAAAGCTAGTACAATTCTGTTCGATCTAGTATTTTGGTTCAGAAGAGTTATATCAGTAGTTGCAATTCAAAAAATGTTTCAGTTTTCAAAATCAAGTTTGTGGAGTCGGCCATGCGCTCGTTACCAAGCACGGTGTTGTAAAGAGACTACAAGCTCTCATTTAGCTTGTGAATAGTAGATAACATCGAACAAGAATACTCAAGACTGGAGTAGTCCTCTCACAGGGAGACCAATATACATCGCGGTGTTCACTGAGTTTGATTATCTGATTTTCTACTTTACTGTATTTATTTGTTGTCTCTTATTTGCCATAGTCTTTATATTTGCTTAATTTTTAAGTGGCAATTATTTCTGCTCCACATGCACACACTCTATTCAACCCCTCTAGAGGTGCTCAATGGTTCTACATGATGTGGAGTTCGTATGGTCCGAGGAGTGTCAGACTGCCTTTGAGGAGTTGAAGAAGAGGTTGACTACAGCTCTTGTTTTGACGTTGCCATCTGGGATAGGTAGATTCACTATTTATAGTGATTCTTCTGGGAAGGTGATTGCCTATGCATCCAAGAAATTACGTTCGCATGAGAAGAACTATCCGACCCATGATCTGGAGTTGGTAGCAGTTATTTTTGCTCTAAAGCTGTAAAACAGTATCTGTACGAAGAGCGTATGGAGATCTTTATAGACCACAAGAGCTTGAAGTACATGTTCACTCAGAAAGAGCTGAACATAAGGTAGGGGCGGTAGTTAGAGATGATAAAGGACATCGATATTTCCTTGCAGTATCATCCAGGGAAGGCCAAAGTAGTTGTAGATGCCTTGAGCAGTTCTCATGTAGCTATCTACTTGATAGTATACCGGCACTTGTTGGTAGATCTGGAGAGCTTGGGTATCGAGTTAGTAGTTCCTAGGATGGAGATGCAGATGTGGGGCTTGCAGATTTAGTTAGAGTTGATGGACAGGATCAAGTCGGCACAGTTTAATGATGTAGCTCTAAGGAGAATCAGAGTTCAGGTTCAGGCAGGATTGTTGGATGATTTTTCTATTACCGAGGATGATTCCTTAAGGCATGGTGCTAGATTGTGTGTACCTAGTAGAGAGCCACGGAAGGAGATTCTTCAGGAAGTGCATCATTTTCAGTACTTTGTGCATCCTGGTGCCAACAAGATGTATAGGATCTGAGAGAGCACGTATGGTGGTATGGCATGACGCAGGAGGTGGCATAGTTTGAATCCACATGCTTAGTGTGCCAGCATGTGAAAGCAGAGAGGTAGAGGCCAGGTGGATTGCTTCAACCATTACCCATTCTAGAGTGGAAGTGGGAACACATTACCATGGATATTGTGTCCGGACTTCCACGATCTCCAGAAGAAAAGACGCAATTTGGATCATCGTTGACAAGTTGACCAAATTGGCCCACTTTTTGCCTTTCAAGGTGGGTGTGTCCATGAAGAAGCTGGCAGAGATATATGTGAGGCAGATCGTTAGGTTGTATGGGGTTCCTGTAAGCACAGTCTCGTATCGAAATAGTCATTTCACTTCTCACTTCTGGAGGAGTTTTCAGGCTAGCTTGGGCACTCAGCTCAAATTCAGTGTAGCATATCATCCTCAGACGGATGGGTAGTCAAAGAGGACTATTCAGACTCTCGATGATATGCTTCGTACCTGTGTGCTAGATTTTGAAGGATCTTGGGAGGCCCATCTCCATCTGGTAGAGTTTGCTTACAACAACAACTACCAGGCCAGAGATGTCACCATTTGAGGCTCTATATGGTCAAAGGTATCGCACTCCCTTTGGAGAGAAAGATTTGCTTAGCCCGGAGATGGTTGTGGATGTAGCGGAGAAGGTCAAGCTGATTAGCGATAGACTTCGGGTAGCGCAGGACTGACAGCAACATTAGACCGATAGTCACCAGAGACCATTAGAGTTTGAGGTATAGATTTTGTCACACTCATTTTTCTAATTAGGGATATTCTAGTCATTGTGTGCTAATTTTGAATTTTTATTAATTTATTAATTAAATTTATTGGTGTATGGCTTTGATTGGTGTTTTGGTAGTAGAAGGTGGTATAACCTTAGTCAACCTTGATTAGAAGCCTAATAATGTAATTAAACACTTAATTGGCTTTTTAGATTTTTATGTAGAGCCATTGACCATTTTAGGAAGCTTTTAATTCATTTTAAGTCATTTTTTATATAGCCTTTTAAAGCCTTTTTGTCTTTGGGCTTTTAAGCAACTTGAGGAGTGTAGGCCCATGACCAAATCTTAACCCTAATCCCCATACCCCTGGCCGGCCAAACACAGCAGCCCCCTTTTTTTATTGTGAGAAACATAGTAGCCATCACAAGTTCAAAATCCTATTTTTCCTTCTCCTCCAAAAGTCCATTTCTCTCGTTTCTCACCCAAATTCTTCCAAACGAAGTGCGTTCCGACCGTTGGGAGGAGAGGAATCTGCTGGAGACTTGCTAGCGAGGGATCGGAGACGTTGGACCGGAGGAAATCGGCATCGACGTGTTTGGAGGCATGTTTCATTGAGTTTGGTAGGTTTTTTTATTTCGTTTGATAGCCGTACCGAACACGTGTCGGTCCTATGGAACACGTATTCGACGAAATGCTACTTAGAACTGAAAGTTGGTATTTTTCGATTCTATTTTCAGGAATTTATTGCTGTTATGATATGAAATAACTTTCGTAAATATGGATCTTGATTCGACACGATTTTAGTGTCCGAATCGGATACGGACACGCGTGCACGAGGCCCGTGCACGGCCCCGTGCATGCCCTGCTGTCCGAGCGTCGTAACTCGACGCACAGGACTCCGTTTTGGGTGAAATTTAATAGACGCGTGGGGGCAACCTCTGCCCCACGTGCTCCTAAAATTTTACGACATTTTGTGAAGCATGCGTGGAGAAATCTAACACGCACGGTTCAGCCCGCATTGTACACACGGCTCAAAATCGTCGCTAACACGGCCTTCGTACGCGAATACGACACGACGAGGACCCATTCCAGGAGCACGAGCACGAAGCCCTATACATAGGCTACCCAGGGACCCAACCCCGAGTCACGACGTGGCTCGTGTCGCGAGCCACGGGGCTCGACACGCGTCCACGAGGCCGCGCGTGCGCACATCTGCGCGGGTTCGTGTGTCCTGCGACATGCGAACGCGGTGTGGTGTCTTGTTAGTGTATTTAGACCTTGACCTGGATCCCACCTAGCTATGTGCACGAGCATGAGGCTCCTCGTGTTGCGTGTGGTGTTTAATCGAGCGAAACGCACGTTCACGTACACTTGTCAATACACGCGTATTCGGGTTTCTCCGATACGCACTCCGTAGACACGATACAGACACGTGTTCGACCCCGTGAGTATCCGAACACGTCACACACATAGACACCTTCGTGTTTGCCAAGTTTCGTGAGTTCTAGTTGTGTATTTTCAGATTTGGGTTTCGGGTTGAGTTTTCGGGTTCGGTTGATATATATATTTGAATTGATTTTGTTATAAATTGATTTTTCGGAGAATTAAATTAGATTTCTGAGTATATATTATGTTAATTAGATTCTGAGATTGTTGGTATTAATCTCTATTTTTACTTTCAAGTGATACTTCCATATGTTATATATATATAACATACTACCATATATTATATATATATATATATATATATATATATATATATATATATATATATATATATATATATATATATAATTATTTATATATATATATATATAGCTCTTTACATCTCTATGTATATACAAAGAGATGTAAAGAGCTATATATATATATATATATATATATATATATATATATATATATATATATATATATATATATATATAAATATATATATATATATATATATTATATATATATATATAGCCTACCGGTTAGGGCCTTTGGCACCCGGGGCATTGGACGGAGTTCGAGCCCCCACGGGGGCGGCTTGGTGGTTCGCGCACGGCCCCCGGGCCAGGCGGTGGCTGGGTGTCTCCGACACGGCCGCTTGGTTTTAAAAAAAAATTATATATATATATATATATATAATAAATATATATATATATATATATATATCCATTGTATATATATAGAAATATATGTTGTATGTATAATATGTATATCGATTGCAGTTCTGAAATTTATATTTGGTTAGTTAGTTTTAATTTTTATTGTATATAGATACTTGGTTGTACTTATATATATACATGTGTCTATATAGATAGTTCCTTATGTGTATATATGCCTAGATTGATACTTGATATATATATATATATATATATATATATATATATATATATATATATATATATTTATATATATATATAGAGTTGAGAGATTTTGTGTTTTATTCTCAGATTTTGAACCTAAAACAGTGGCTCCTTCACACAACAGACATGCACACACTCTCTTTCCTTTCCCTTTCAAGCCTATGTGTATGTGTGTATATGTATATTTGCATATACATATTGTATGTAATGTATGAATATATATATATATATATATATATATATATATATATATATATATATATATATATATATATATATATATTTATATATATATATATATATATATATATATATATATATATATAATATATTTTATATATATATAATATATATATATATATATATATATATATATATATATATATATATATATATATATATATATGTTGTGATTGCTTTAAGATATAGTCTAAGGGTTAATGAATCAGTTTAGGATTGACCCAATGAGCCTAAATTGGCCGAGTTGACTAGCAAGTTGACCAAGTTGACAAAAGTCAAGCTTGAGTCAAACTTGATCCAAATCGACTCAAACGGACTTAGAATGACTTGATAACTTATGTTTGACCTAAAATTTGGTAGATGGACTAGTTGGCTTATAGTTGACCAGGTTTGACTAGAGTTGACCAAGGGTTGACTTTGACCTAGAAGGACCTAGAATTATTTAGAATGCATTATAGGCTATTCTTATTTCATATTAGACACTTTGTAACCTATGGTTGTTCTAAATAGGACTTTGATACACCAGTTCGGACTCTTATTCTCATCTGACAGTCGAGATACCAGGCGAATACATTCTCTGACCATTTCGTACTTGTTAGGAATTATATTCTTGTCATAGTTTAATTTACTTGATGCTGACATGACATTATCACGAATTAGTACTCTATGGATCTTTACATGAGATGTTATCCCCCTCGGGTGCATCGAATACATCATGTCATGTGCTTTTCACGAATATCATATATTTTGTGGACTCTTATTATTCATGTATACTCATGTGCTCTCATGTACTCTCATGATCTCATGAGCTTCATGTATAAACTATCATGTACAATAACATAACCTGTCTAGATCCTTGTGTATTGATTGGGGCATGGGGGAGTAGAAATAGTCATGTGAACAATTCCAAAGTAGTGTAATCATGTACAAACTCTTTAGTGTAATCATGTGCAAATCAAGCCGTTCATATGTCTATCTTGTACTCTAAATCACATAGTCACTTACAGTTCTCTATTATCATATATAGATAGCTTCGTTTATCAGTTTCTCTCTTTCTTTTCATGCTTATCACTTACAGCGTTTCATGTATCTTAATCTATCACATGTTTTATATTTTTTATCAAGATATGAACTGCGTGAGATGTATTGTGCTCGTTTTCGTCCTGATTGGACTGTTAAAAATATTACAAGAGATGAGGAGGAGTTCTGTACTACATATTATGGCACAGGCTTAGATGACACCGGTGACTTGAACCATCAGGAGGATCCAGCAGTCGCTGAGGACTTGCCTATTGTCTAGTTGGACTTCTAGACTAGTTTCTTACTTAGATTGTTTTGTCTTGAGATGTACTTTCAGTTAATTGGATTTTGATGTTCTTTTGAACATCCAAACTTATTTCTTTCAGTTGTAGTTCTCAGTTGAGACTATTATCCATCTCTTATCTCTTTATTCTATCTTAGATTCTGTGATTGAGTTGTACCTTTATATTGTCCTCCTTTTGGAGCGTATATCATTGTAAAGGTATGATTATATTGTAAGATGTTGTGACCTAGGACAGCATTGTACCGCCGACACTGCGGCGTAGGCTGGACGTACCCACTTCTCGTGCACTTATACTAGGTGCGGATCGTGACAGATTTAGTTCTTTAGATTGTGTTTGCTTGTGATTATTTCTTTAGAATTTGTGTTGAGGTCTTGTTTTGTGATAGATTGATGATCTGGTTTTCCTGAGGATTTCTTTGACATAGGGCACTATTCGCTTGGTGGGGTCGAAAAGCTTAGTCCACGGTTCATCGGACCTTTCACCATTCTTGAGAGGGTCAGTGCAGTAGCCTGTCTACTAGACTTGCCGCCTACACTAGAGAGAGTTCACAACGTATTCAACGTGTCGCAGTTGAAATGGTACGTGGCAGAATCTAGTCACGTGTTGGACCACTCCGAGATAGAGGTGGCCCAATTCTCAGCTATCCAGAGCAGCCAGTAGAGATTCTGGATCGTCAGAAGAAGGTGCTCCAGAACCAGGTTATTTCCTTGATTTGCATCGCATTGAGGCATCACTCTTCGTGTGAGTCTACCTAAAAGAGGGAGGACAACATGCGCGAGCGATACCCTTATCTCTTTGAGCCTTGAGGTACTGATCTTTTTGTTTTGATTGTGTTCTTGTGCTAGTTTTGTCTTTTAATTTGAGGACAAAATTATTTTAAGGAGGGTAGATTTGTCACTACCATAATCATAGATAGGGTTATTTTTGTTATTTATATTATTGATATATGGTGTATTATCTAATTAAATATTGTGAAGATTATATGGCTTAATGGACTAGTCTATTTATTGGACCATTGATTAGTGAACCCATTCAGACTTGTCATGACACTTGGACGAATATATTATGCTAGCCTCATTTAGACTCATTTAGGTCATTTCCCTTATCCATTAGAGATTAGATTAACTACCAAATTAGAATTAGGAGCTTCCGTTAATTAACCTAGCCATTATGACAACTTAGGAGGGCATTTTAGTCACTTCACATTAGCATGGAGAAGGGCTTTGATGTGGCCGGCCCTAGGGTGAAAAGAGCGCACTCTCTTCATTCTTCATTTGTGCACATTTTTTAAAGTTTGGTGTTCTTCCCAAATCATTCCATTCGTCCATAGATTCTAAACAAACCATCCCCAATCCTTCCCTACTCTTCATCCAAGGAGTCTAGAAGCTATGGAGGCAAGGAGCACTAGGAAAGGAAGCTTGGGCTAGGAGCTTGTGTTCAAACCGTATCTGAATTATGTCCACTAGGCTTCGCATTGGGAATCCATCTTCCAATAGGTATACATCTAATTTCCCTATATTTTTCGACTCTAATTATGTGTTTTGACCATTATGACCCACGCATGGACTATGGGTACCTATAGGAAGAAGAACTAGATACTAATGACCCCTTATGTAGAAGTTATAGTGAGTTTTTATACCATTTTAGGAAAATCCGAGAATGGTGTACCAAGTATTTGTCATTTGGTTTATTAGGCTAAATAGACTTGTAATTGTTGTGTGTGGCTAGATACATGTCCACAAATGGAGACGAGTAGGTTGTTTCATGATATTATATGACACAGAGTTATTTTGGAGATTTTTTCCAGCAACACTTGTGCACACACACCATATTTTATATCACACATTAAACTAGCAAAATCTCTAATGATTATTTTAGACATGCTCATGTTGTTTTAGGAGAGTCAGACAACGTTTGGTATGGGTATCTTGGTCGTATCACGAAAGTATCGGAGTATCGGTGCAATATTAGCGTGGTGCACATCAAGTGTTTGATGGAGTGTCTATGTGTATGTCATATGTGTTGCGAGTGTCATAGGTATTTATTTGTGTGTATATTATTACCTATGTATATGTGTATATAGATATATGTAGTTGTGTGTGTGTGTATTCACATATAGATATGTGTATACTAGTATGGTGAGAAGGAGAAAACAAGATTGAGAGAGTGTATGCATAAGTGTGTGTGTGTGTGCATATGTAGACATGTGGTAGTGGTGATAGGTGTTTACCTCTAAGAAATAAGGGAGATGTGTATAGTGGTAAGTAAAGTTGAATGTGTGTGTTGAGTGTGTAGCAGTATCATAAGGGGGGATCTGTGTTGTGCACAACAACAGATTTCTACCTCTTGCCAAAGGGCAACAACAGGTAGGCCTCACAGCAGCATTCCTTTGCATAATAGCTGCTCTTCCTATAGCAACAGGTGCATCTGTACCTAAGAGATAGCAGGGGTGAATGTGCATTCACTTGAGCATCTGTGATGCACAGACCAAAGTAGCAGCAGCATTTTGCTGCCTTGGATGGCAACAACATGTTCAAGTGCACACCAGCAGCTGCCTTCCTATACCAGCAACAGCAACAATAGGTAGTTTGGCAAGGAGCACTAGACAGTAAGGGGGATTTCGTGTAAAATAGGTGCACAGGCCTGTGAGCAGCCCCTATGTGAGCTAGCTAGTGTGTGTGTGTGTGTGTGTGTGTATGTGTGTGTGTGTGATGCATGGGAGAGAGCATAGGAGTATCCTATAGGTAAAGGGATTGGTATCAAGATAGGTAATGGGGTAAATAAGGTAAGGGGTATGTTAGTATATAAAGATTGGTAATAAGTTAAAGGGTATTGATGTTAGATACCTAAGTTGGACCAAGCCAAGGTATCCTTATGAGTTAAGGGTTAGATTTTGGTATTACCTAGCTAAGGTAAACTTGTTAGTAAGTAACTAGTATGTATTAGATATATAGATAAATGTATGATGCATACTTACTATGGTAGAGTATGACGTATTGGATAGAAATATCCTGCAATACCAACCTATATATATATGTTGGATATTGTTAAAGATATGTGAATGCATAGAGGGTATAGGGGTATGAGTTAGTATTACCTAACATTGGCTAGAATACATTAGTATGGCAAGGTATGAACCTAGTGTCCCTATCCCTAGGTAGTGTGGACCTAGAAACCTAGGTAAGACCTAGTTTTGACTAGTGTTGACTAGTTTGACCATAAAAGTCAATCTTTTAGGCAATTTGACCTAGTTTGACCATAAAAGTGAGGAATTAACTTAGCTTGACCTCCATGATCTAGAATTGACCTATGAATCATATTTTAATTTATATATCAATATTTAGCACAACAAAACACCAATTGATATTAATATTTCATATTTAGGTCTTTGTGACTCTACTTTGGACACTGATCCACATTCATTGCTCAAGACCACATGCTAATACATTTTCTGAAAGTTGTAATTATCTTGATGATCTCTATAATATTAGTTTGTAGTGTTATACTTGATTTCGGACATGAGGGTACACAAATTAGTATATCTTCGATCTCATCATGAGAGGTTATTTCCTAGAGGACCCTATACATGTCTTATGTTTCTCGTACATGTATAGACACCAATTTAGGAGTAGGTTTTCTCCTGCTCCATGAATCTTGTGTCGTAACGTGACATGGTTGGATCCACTATACTAGTCAGGGGATGGGGAGGTATTAGTACATTATGTGATCATATCCCATATAGTTGTGCATAGCTCACCCTCTGCTCACGTAGGGTGTAGCCTGATCCTACCTGTACTTGTGCATAGCTCATCCTCCACTCACGTAGGGTGTAGCCTGATCTTACTTGTACTTATGCATAGCTTTCCATATATGACTGGCCTGATCCATTACCTATACTTGTGCATAGCCAGTCATATGGAATGGCCTGATCTTGACCCAAGCCGATAACATAATAAACTAATATCTCAAGGCACATTTTAGTATTACATGCTCTATTCCAATTATTACCTGCTGATACATTCATACTATTGATTACTTACAGTTCATATTTTCCCATGATATGATTACCTGTTTTCCTATTTTTTACTGCTGTTAGTTTATGTACTTCCCTCCAATCCTGACTAGATAATATTTTTCAGAGGATCTAGAGAACTTATTCCTACTTAACGGACTCGGAGTACACAAGGATTATGTCTAGAAGCTTTCTTTGGAGCCAGTGCCCATTGAGAAGGCATCACCAGTAGTGCCTTAGATAGTAGCTAGTATTACTAGATTTGTCTCTAGTTTAAAAGACTTGAGATGTTATTATTAATTTGAGACATGTACCTATGTTCAAATATTAGACTCTTAGCCTCTGATGTGGATTTGAGATATGTTATGCTAATAGACTTCTCTTGCTTATCATTTTATATCTTTATATTATGATCGTGCTATTATCTTCCTTATAGTTATTTGTGATTGATTATGAGTTTTAGATATTATATTGTCCTCCTTTTGTAGATGTGATATCATTGACAGGTTATGATTTATATATTCATTAGATATGTTAGTTAGTACTGTTGACCTAGACAGCATTCTACCGTCGATGCTATGGCGTAGGTTGGACATAGCCACGTACTCGTGCCCCTACACCGGATGTAGTCGTGGCAATCACTGATACTCGAGTAAAACTAATGGACAAAACATTGATGATGAGTATTTGGATAATTCTAAATTGTTTGCTCGGAGGAAATATAATGGAAGTGTGATCCTTGAAGTGGAATGGGCTTGGATTTTAATCGATCTTATTCGAGGTAACATAATGGTTGCATAGGCTAGATACTTAGGACATTGATGTTAATTTCATAAGGATTGATTGGAAGAATTATCGTTAGTTGATTGAATGAATCGAATAGGATGGATCAAATTTTTTAGTATCAGAATAAAGTTAATGATTGAAGATGGATTCATGTTTTGATGTGCTGCAAGCAAAAGAGGATTCAAATTTGTTCTTGAGGATTGAATGAAGGAAAATTTATACATCGTCATATTCGAACGATATTACCAGAATTGAGGTTGTATTTGAAAAGTTTGATCGAGTTGTGCATAATAAGAGATTCGGATTTCGATTAGTTGTTTCAAAGGTTTGGAAAATTTTGGAAGATAGAACAAAGACGATACAAATGGTAAATTCGGTAGATAGTGAAAATTCTTTACAAGATTAGGATACTAATACGTGATCATATTTGGACCTTTATGTTGTCATATTTAG